>CM053037.1:143742825-144452363 GCA_028564925.1 Lithobates sylvaticus | reverse complement strand
CACGCTCCTCGTGTCGGTCTTTCTGACCGGGACGCCGAGCGGAGAAGACATCAAGTAAGTGCACAAACACTACACTGACACCAGGCACACATAGGCACACATTTCACCCCCCTGTCACCCTCTGATCACCCCCCAGATCACCCCCTGCCCCCCCTGTCACAGTGTCACTGATTGCAGTGATCATTTATTTTACTGATCACTGCATTTAGTGTCAGTGTGACTGCAATAACTGTCAGGGCAGTTAGTTTTAGGCCCCTTTAGGTCCAAGGTAGCCCCCTACCCCCCCCCCCCAATAAAGGTTTAACCCCTTGATTGCCCCCTAGGTAACCCTTTCACCCCCTTTTGCCAGTGTCACTAAGCGATCGTTTTTTTTTGATCGCTCTATTAGTGTCACTGGTGCCGCTAGGTAGCCAGTTTTTTTTTTAGGTAACCGCCAGGTTTATATAGGATTATAAATAGGTTTATAGGTCAGGTACCCCCATATTACAACCTAAATAAAGGTTTTAACCCCTTGATTGCCCCTAGAGTTAACTCTTTCACCAGTGATCACAGTATAAGTGTCACTGGTGACGCTGGTTAGCCAGTTAGTTATTTAGTTATTTAGGTTCCCCGTCAGGTTTTTATATAGTGTCAGGTACCCCCATATATTACCTAATAAAGGTTTTAACCCCCTGATTGCCCCTAGTTAACCCTTTCACCAGTGATCACCGTATAACTGTTACGGGTGACGCTGGTTAGTTAGCTTGTTTTTTTATACTGTCAGGGCACCCGCCATTTATTACCCAACTATCGGTTTAACCCCCTGATCGCCCGGCGGGTGATATCAATTAGGTGTTAGGGTCAAATAAGGTCTGCGTCGCCCCAGGTTAGTGCCAGTACCGCAAACACCCACGCGCAAAGCATACACCTCCCTTAGTGGTATAGTATCTGAACAGATCAATATCTGATCTGATCAGATCTATACTAGCGTCCCAGCAGTTTAGGGTTCCAAAAAACGCATTGTTAGCGGGATCAGCCCAGATACCTGCTAGCACCTGCGTTTTCCCCCCTCCGCCCAGCCCAGCCCACCCAAGTGCAGTATCGATCGATCACTGTCACTTCCAAAACACTAAGCACACATAACTGCAGCGTTCGCAGAGTCAGGCCTGATCCCTGCGATCGCTAACAGTTTTTTTTTGGTAGCGTTTTGATTCAGTCGCCAGCAGCCTAGGAGCTTTTTTTTCCTGTGAATCTCACTAGTGTACTACTAAATTTAGAGCCCAAAATGGCAAATCGCAAGTACACTAGTGAACAGGCCTACTTGTTTCTGAGTATGTCAGATAGTGAAGAGGAGGTCACTCATCTGTCAGAATCAGGCTCAGAATACGATCCAGTAGACGACAGCGGCTCCATGACAGATAGCTCTGGCGACGAAGGTGTGGTCCCTGCTAAGGTCAGGCGTACCCGATCCCGATCTTCTGATGTTGTTGAGGTGCAGGAACCGCAGGTCTCTCGTATGGAGCAGAGAAGTACTAGCGCCGCTATTCCTTCTGGTGAACTGGCAAGCACCAGCGGCCTAGTACACCCTGGACGTAGTCAAACCAGCACTGCAGTAACACTTGGTGACGTGGCGAGTCCCATAAGTGCAGTTCAAGCTGGCGAGGTGGCAAGCACAAGTAGTGTCCCGCTGCCACCAAGAAGAAGACAAAGGCAGGTCCGTCGATCACATAGTGTCCTTCCTGCAGAATTCGCCAATCCTGATTGGGTGCCCACCACTTCTGCAGAACCCGTACTTCCCCCATTCACTGGCCAACCCGGTATTCAGGTGGAAACAGCTGATTTTAAGCCATCCGATTTTTATTCGCTGTTTTTCACGGAAGATCTCTATAGATCTATTGTGGACCAAAGTAATATATACGCTGGTCAACACATTGCCGCTAATCCCCAAGTGCCTTCCCTTGCCAGAGATTGGAAACCAATTACGGTTTCCGAATTTAAGACCTTTCTGGGCCTTTCCCTCAACATGGGCATACACAAATTCCCGACTCTGAGGTCTTATTGGTCCACCTCACCGCACCACCATATGCCCGTGTTCTCTGCCTCCATGTCCAGGGCACGATACGAACAGATCTTGCGGTTCATGCACTTCAGTGACAATGAACTTTGTTGTCCTCGTGGAGACCCTGAATTTGATCGGCTCTACAAAATTCGGCCCCTCATAAACCACTTCAACCAATGTTTTGCAGCCTTGTTTACGCCCAATCAAGTTGTCTGCGTTGACGAGTCCCTGATTAAGTTTTCTGGCCGCTTGTCTTTCAAACAGTTCCTTCCCAGCAAGCGTGCCAGATACGGGGTCAAGCTCTACAAGCTCTGTGACAGGGCAACAGGCTATACGTGGAGCTTTATCGGTTTATGAGGGAAAATATAGTCACGTAGAGCCGGAGAACTGTCCAGATTACATAGGGAGCGCTGGCAAGATAGTGTGGAACTTGGTGTCACCCTTATTCGGAAAGGGGTACCACTTGTACGTGGACAATTATTACACGAGCGTGCCACTGTTTAGTCACTTGTTTGATCATCAGATTGGAGCATGTGGCACCGTGCGACCTAATCGCCGGGGCTTTCCCCAGCGGCTTGTAGATTCCCGTCTTAGGCTGGGGGAGAGAGCCTGCTTGAAGTGTAATAACTTGCTCGCTGTGAAGTGGAGGGATAATAGGAATGTTTTCGTTCTTACCTCCCTTCATGCAGACACGACAGTCCAAATTCGTACGGCGGCTGGTGTTGTGACGAAACCCCTCTGTATCCACGAATACAACCTTAATATGGGGGGGGGGTGGACCTCAACGACCAGTTGTTGGCGCCGTACCTAGTTGTCCGTAAGGCTAGACGCTGGTACAAAAAAGTGTCTATTTATTTATTCCAATTGGCTTTGCTGAATGCTCATGTGCTATACGGAGCTTCAGGCGGGACGTTACCCTTCCTTGAATTCCAGGGAGCGGTTGTCATGGAACTCCTGTATCCAGGCGATTCCACACCTCACCATCCCCTACCAAATGCAGTAAGCCGGCTGCATGAGAGGCATTATCCTCATGTCCTCCAGAGTACCCCTACCCAACGAGCCCCCCAAAGAAGATGTCGTGTCTGTAGCAAGCGCGGATTTAGGCGTGACACCCGTTATTATTGTCCACGCTGTCCTGACAATCCTGGTCTCTGCGTTGGTGAATGCTTTGAACGCTACCACGAACTAGTGAGGTATTAGCGTAGGGTACAGCATTTCACAGGCTAGGATACACTTTCACAGGGTCTCAAGAATGCCATCGCATTTTGAGACCCGACCGTTGCAGTTAAAATTATAGTTACAGGGTCTCAAGAATGCCATCGCATTTTGAGACCCGACCGTTACAGTTAAAATTATAGTTATAGTTTAAAAAAAAGTGTAAAAAAATAAAAATAAAAAAAAAAAGTACAAAAAAAAAAAAAACCCCAAAAAAAATATAAAATAAAAAACCAAAAATAGTTGTCGTTTTATTGTTCTCTCTCTATTGTTGCTCTTTTTTACTCTATTCTATTCTGCAATGTTTTATTATGTTTTATCATGCTTGCTTTTCAGGTATGTTTTATTGTTAACCATTTTTTTGTTTTCAGGTGCGCCATTCAGTTGCAGCGCGGATTTATTTATCTTGACAGCAACAGCGTTTGCTCCCACGATACATAAAGCCGCGACTCCAACACTGTAGGAGGTGATTTCACCACCACAGTTAAAAAAAAGAGCATATATGCCGAAGCATGGGGGCAGCAGAGGGCGGAGGAGCGATTTTGCTCCTAATGCCACGTACATACGGTCGAAAAAAGTCCGACCATGTGTACGTGGCATAACTTTTTTTGCGGGAGGATGCCCCCATGCTTCGGCATATATATATTTTAGGCACCGGTTGCGTTAACAAAATGTTTTATTTTTTACTATGTTTTTTTTTTGGTATTTGCTTTGCAGGTATGGTATGGTAAGGTCTTACTGTTATACTGTAATGTTACTTTGTTTTAATGTTAACCATTATTTGCTTAGCAGGTACGCCATTCAGTTGCAGCGTGGATTTATTTATCTTGACAGCAACAGCGTTTGCTCCCACGATACATAAAGCCGCGACTCCAATGCTGTAGGAGGTGATTTCACCACCACAGTTAAAAAAAAGAGCATATATGCCGAAGCATGGGGGCAGCAGAGGGCGGAGGAGCGATTTTGCTCCTAATGCCACGTACATACGGTCGAAAAAAAGTCCGACCATGTGTACGTGGCATAACTTTTTTTGCGGGAGGATGCCCCCATGCTTCGGCATATATAAATGGTGCATGTATGCCCATCATTAGAAGTGGGTGGATGAAGGGAGGTATTCTAATGGTGGGCATACCCACCGCGCCATTGGGAAATTGGGAAAGCATTTTATCACACCGATCTTGGTGTGGTCAGATGCTTTGAGGGCACAGGAAAGATCTAGGGTCTAATAGACCCCAATTTTTTTTCAAAAAAAGAATACCTGTCACTGCCTATTGCTATCATAGGGGATATTTACATTCCCTGCGATAACAATAAAAATGACAACTAAGAAAAAAAAATGGAAGGAACAGTTTAAAAATAAAATAAAAAAGCTAAATAAAAAGAAAAACTAAAAAAAAAAAAAAAAAAGCACCCCTGCCCCCCCTTCTTTTGCGCAAAGGCGAACACAAGCGTTGGTCTGGCGTCATATGTAAACAGCAATTGCACCATGCATGTGAGGTATCACCGCGAAGGTCAGATCGAGGGCAGTAATTTTAGCAGTAGACCTCCTCCGTGAATCTAATGTGGTAACCTGTAAAGGCTTTTAAAGGCTTTTAAAAATGTATGTAGTTTGTCGCCACTGCGTGTTTGTGCGCAATTTTAAAGCATGTCGTGTTTGGTATCCATGTACTCGGCCTAAGATCATATTTTTTATTTCATCAAAAATTTGAGCAATATAGTGTGTTTAAGTGCATTAAAATAAAAAAAAGTGTATTTTTTCCACAAAAAATGCGTTTGAAAAATCGCTGCGCAAATACTGTGTGGAAAAAAAAAAAATGCAACACCCACCATTTTAATCTGTAGGGCCTTTGCTTTAACAATATATATAGTGTTTGGGGGTTCAACGTAATTTTCTTGCAAAAAAAAAATATGTTTTCATGTAAACAAAAAGTGTCAGAAAGGGCTTTATCTTCAAGTGGTTAGAAGAGTGGGTGACGTGTGACATAGGCTTCTAAATGTTGTGCATAAAATGCCAGGACAGTTCAAACCCCCCCCAAATGACCCCATTTTGGAAAGTAGACACCCCAAGCTATTTGCTGAGAGCAATGTTGAGCCCATTAAATATTTTTTTTTTTGGTCCCAAGAGATTGAATAATGAAAAAAAAAAAAAAAAAAATATTTTTTTTTACAAAAACTTGTCACTAAATGATATATTGCTCAAACATGCCATGGGCATATGTGGAGATACACCCCAAAATACATTCTGTTGCTTCTCCTGAGTATGGGGATACCACATATGTGGGACTTTTTGGGAGCCTAGCCGCGTACGGGACCCCAAAATCCAAGCACCGCTTTCAGGCTTTCTAAGGGTGTAATTTTTTTTATTTCACTCCTCACTGCCAATCACAGTTTCGGAGGCCATGGAATGCCCAGATGGCACAAACCACCCCCAAATGACCCCATTTTGGAAAGTAGACACCCCAAGCTATTTGCTGAGAGGTATGGTGAGTATTTTGCAGATCTCGCTTTTTGTCACAATGTTTTGAAAATTGAAAAAAGAAAAAAAAAATTTTTTTTTCTTTACTTTCTTCATTTTCAAAAACACATGAGAGCTGTAAAATACTCACCATGCCTCTCAACAAATAGCTTGGGGTGTCTACTTTCCAAAATGGGGTCATTTGGGGGGGTTTTGTGCTATTTTGGCATTTTATGGCCTTCGAAACTGTGATAGGTAGTGAGGAGTGAAATCAAAAATTTGCACCCTTAGAAATCCTGAAGGCGGTGCTTGGGTTTCGGGGCCCCGTACGCGGCTAGGCTCCCAAAAAGTCCCACACATGTGGTATCCCCATACTCAGGAGAAGCAGCAAAATGTATTTTGGGGTGCAATTCCACATATAACCATGGCATGTGTGAGCAATATATCATTTAGTGACAACTTTTTGAATAAATTTTTTTTATTTTTTTTTTTTGTCTTTATTCAATCACTTGGGACTAAAAAAAAAAAAATATTCAACGGGCTCAACATGCCTCTCAGCAAATAGCTTGGGGTGTCTACTTTCCAAAATGGGGTCATTTGGGGGGTTTTGTGCCATCTTGGCATTTTATGGTCTTCAAAACTGTGATAGGTAGTGATAGGTAGTGAGGAGTGAAATCAAAAATTTATGCCCTTAGAAATCCTGAAAGCGGTGCTTGGTTTTTCGGGGTCCCGTATGCGGATAGGCTCCCAAAAAGTCCCACACATGTGGTATCCCCGTACTCAGGAGAAGCAGCAGAATGTATTTTGGGGTGTAATTCCACATATGCCCATGGCATGTGTGGGCAATATATCATTTAGTGACAACTTTGGGCAAAAAAAAAAAAGTTTGTAATATTCCCGCAACTTGTGGCAAAAATAAAAATATTCCATGTACTCAACATTCCTCTCAGCAAATAGCTTGGGGTGTCTACTTTCCAAAATGGGGTCATTTGGGGGGGGGTTTTTGTGCAATTTTGGCATTTTATGGCCTTCGAAACTGTGATAGGTAGTGAGGAGTGAAATCAAAAATTTACACCCTTAGAAATGCTGAAGGTGGTGCTTGGGTTTCGGGGCCCCGTACGCGGCTAGGCTCCCAAAAAGTCCCACACATGTGGTATCTCCGTACTCAGGAGAAGTGGCAAAATGTATTTTGGGGTGCAATTCCACATATAACCATGGCATGTGTGAGCAATATATCATTTAGTGACAACTTTTTGAATACATTTTTTTTTTTTGTCTTTATTCAATCACTTGGGACTAAAAAAAAAATATTCAATGGCTCAACATGCCTCTCAGCAAATAGCTTGGGGTGTCTACTTTCCAAAATGGGGTCATTTGGGGGGGTTTTGTGCCATCTTGGCATTTTATGGCCTTCAAAACTGTGATAGGTAGTGATAGGTAGTGAGGAGTGAAATCAAAAAATTTATGCCCTTAGAAATCCTGAAGGCGGTGCTTGGTTTTCGGGGTCCCGTATGCGGATAGGCTCCCAAAAAGTCCCACACATGTGGTATCCTCGTACTCAGGAGAAGCAGCAGAATGTATTTTGGGGTGTAATTCCACATATGCCCATGGCATGTGTGGGCAATATATCATTTAGTGACAACTTTGGGCAAAAAAAAAAAAGTTTGTAATATTCCCGCAACTTGTGGCAAAATATAAAATATTCCATGTACTCAACATGCCTCTCAGCAAATAGCTTGGGGTGTCTACTTTCCAAAATGGGGTCATTTGGGGGGGTTTTGTGCTATTTTGGCATTTTATGGCCTTCAAAACTGTGATAGGTAGTGAGGAGTGAAATCAAAAATTTGCACCCTTAGAAACCCTGAAGGCGTTGATTGGGTTTCGGGGCCCCGTGCGCGGCTAGGCTCCCAAAAAGTCCCACACATGTGGTATCCCCATACTCGGGAGAAGCAGCAAAATGTATTTTGGGGTGCATCTCCACATATAACCATGGCATGTGTGAGCAATATATCATTTAGTGACAACTTTATGAAAAAAATTTTTTTATTTTTTTTTGTCTTTATTCAATCCCTTGGGACTAAAAAAAAAAAATATTCAATGGGCTCAACATGCCTCTCAGCAAATAGCTTGGGGTGTCTACTTTCCAAAATGGGTTCATTTGGGGGGGTTTTGTACTTCCCTGCCATTTTAGCACCTCAAGAAATGAGATAGGTAGTCATAAATTAAAAGCCGTGTAAATTCCAGAAAATGTACTCTAGTTTGTAGACGCTATAACTTTTGCGCAAACCAATAAATATACGCTTATTGGCATTTTTTTTACTAAAGACATGTGGCTGAATACATTTTGGCCCAAATGTTTGACTAAAATTGAGTTTATTAGATTTTTTTTATAACAAAAAGTAGAAAATCTCTTTTTTTTTCAAAATTTTCGCTCCTTTTCCGTTTATATCGCAAAAAATAAAAATCACAGAGGCAATCAAATACCATCAAAAGAAAGCTCTATTTGTGGGAAGAAAAGGACGCAAATTTCGTTTGGTTACAAAATTGCATGACCGCGCAATTACCAGTTAAAGTAGTGCAGTGCGAAATTGAAAAAAGACCTCTGGTCCTTAAGCTGACAAATGGTCCGGGGCTGAAGTGGTTAAACATTATGGGGGCCAGGGGGTTCAGAGCAAATCCATACTGCCTGGAAGAGGTGCCTGGGTCACAAAACTGGCTTGATGAAATTACAAATCCTTTGGCCTTTAAAACAATTCACATTTATGCATTTAAACTCTGCTTTTAGCTGTTTGCCTAAAGTTCCACTTAAATTGAATACTTGCCAGATAATTGGGGCCATTATTTACACTGTTTTAACATTTACATGAGGCGGCTGATTAATATTGATTTTACTGTAATTACAACAAGGTGCCAGAGTCAAAAGTGGGAATTAAAAGAAACCTGTCATGAGAGAATTATAGGGGCTGCATTGGTTAACCTTTCTGAAAATGCTAGTTGCCTGGCTTTTGTGATTACTAGCTTATTGTATATGCTTCTTGAATCACTAAACTAGAAATGTATGCAGATTAGTAAAGTTCCTTTCTGCATACATGAATGAGGGAAGTGGCCTAAAGTTTTCAAGCTAAACAACCAGCCAGCATTCTCAGTAATTGCAGACTCAGTATTTTACATTTGACAGGTTTCCTTTAGAGTATAAAAGGGTAAGCTATTTTTATAGGGCCTTTCAAATCCCCTAACCCACAGTCTCAGGAGCAGAACAATGTATTTGAATAAAAGAACAAAAATTTTAAGGACAGCTTCAGATTTCGCACATGTATACCCCTTATGGACTAGAGCAATTTTATGTTGTAGCTATGGGCCTAATAATTCAGCAAAAATAAAATTATAATTACTTAAAGGGGAGTTCCAGGCCTTTTAAAAGTCAGCAGCTACAAAAAGTGTAGTCGCTGACTTTTAATAAACAGACACTTACCTGTTCCACGGTCCAGCGATGCGGCCGAACGGGGTGTCGCTCCTCTCCCCCTCCTCTTCGCCGGCGCCTCCATTGCCACTCTGGGCACCCAGCCGTGACAGCTTTCGGCTTCACGGCTGGGCACGCATGGCGCATGCGCGAGTCGCGCTCCCGGAGTGGATAGGCGATCTCCTGGGAACTGTCACGTGTCCCAGAAGATCGCCTAGAGGGAGGGGCCGCCTAAGACGAAAGGAAGAGTCGCCTAGGCGGTTCCTGGGCGGAAGGAGGAAGTGGGACAGGAAGTCCCCCCCTCCTAATGAAGCCCCCACTCCCCCCCCCAAAAAAAAATTACATGCCAAATGTGGTATGTAAGGGGGCGAGGAGTGCTTAAAGCAGAAGTTCCATTTTTGGGTGGAACTCCGCTTTAAGATAACAAATGATTACACATAGTATAAGGCTTTCTATTGGCAAAACTGTCTTGCATTTTTTATTTTTTTTCAGACAAAGCTTTAGACTTTAAAGCAGGGATAGGTAACCTTTGAGAGGTGGAGATCTACCTGAACAATATGAAATAGTTTATGAATATGATCACCGGAGTTCAGCTCCCTTTTTTTAACCGCTTCAGCCCTGGAAGATTTTACCCCCTTCCTGACCAGAGCACCTTTTGCAATTGGGCACTGTCTTTTTTCCCCACAAATAGAGCTTTCTTTTGGTGGTATTTGATCACCTCTGCAGTTTTTATTTTTTGCGATATAAACAAAAAAAAGAGCGCCAATTTTGAAAAAAACATAATATTTTCTACTTTTTGCTATAATAAATATCTCCAAAAATATATATATATATAAAAAAAAATTTCCTCAGTTTAGGCCGATATGTATTCTACTACATATTTTTGGTAAAAAAAAATTGCAATAAGCGTATATTGATTGGTTTGTGCAAAAGTTATAGCGTCTACAAAATAGGGGATAGATTTATGTAATTTTTATTATTATTATTTTTTTTTACTAGTAATGGCGGCGATCTGCGATTTTTATCTGGACTGCAACATTATGGCGGATACTTCGGACAATTTTGACACATTTTTGTGACCATTGGCATTTATACAGCGATCAGTGCTATAAAAATGCATTGATTACTCTAAAAATGTCACTGTCAGGAAAGGGGTTAACACTAGAGGGCGAGCAAGGGGTTAATTGTGTTCCCTAGTGTGTGTTCTAACTGAAGGGGGATAGGGACTGTGTAGGGAAGATGACAGATCACTGTTCATACTCTGTATGAACAGACGATCTGTCTCTTCTCCCTTCAGAGAACCAGAAACTGTGTGTTCTCCACCTGACAGAAGCGTTTGTGGGAGCCCGGCGGTGATCATGACCACCGGGCACACACATCGGCTCCGGGGTAAGCAGCGGGCGCGTCTGTGCCCCTATTGGCCACAGGGCGAAGCGACGTAACATAACGTTGTTTCGCCCAGCCGCGCCATTCAGCCGCAGTACAACTGCGGCAGCTGGTCGGCAAATGGTTAAAGAAATTAAATAGCAAGGCCTAACTAAATAGTAAGGAAAACTTAGAACGATATAAGAGGAGCGCTAGCTGCATTGGAGGAATAGACTGCATCCTGCCTACATATTAACTTAGTAATGTTGAGAGAAAATAGCAAACTCTGTAGAGATTGCCACACCAGACTGATACACTTACAGTGGGCCAGACAGAGACCACGTTACACACTGGAGACACCTTACAGCATCCCACATGGGAGTTGGCTGTAAGGTGGGCTGAAAACCGGGCCCAACACAGGAGACTATCCCTATCCTGCCCACACGCTACCTGTCTATATCCTGCCCACACTCAGAAAGCACACCAAACCAAGGGGCAGCTTTTTATAAGCCCTGCCCACCTCAAACATGACCGCCAGCTCAACCAGGGCATCAATGTCCAAATGGAGCTTCCCTCAAGAGAGCTACGGAGCTCCTTGTCCTTTGCCCTCTCTATGCAGTGGCCACCGAATAGTGCCACTCTTGCAAGGAGGCTGCACTGCACCTGCCTACAAGCTGCTCCTTTGGGGGTAGTGCTACACTTTGAATCAGTATCTCAGGACAGGTACCCAGATAGCAAGCAATTGTGCTGCAAGTTTAAAAATGACTTGCTAAGCTATTAATAGACTTGCCAGGCTTCACAAGTTTGTAGCACAATTGCAGCAAGTCCGTATTGCATGACTCCAGATTAATTTCTTTGCAAACATTCTGCAATTTCCGGTTCAGTTATGTTGTGCAATAGTCATCCCACCACAGGGGTCACTGTGGGGTCACTGTGGCTGAATTTTTTTATGCTGACTTGCAGAGCTCTTGCTGTAGACTCCCCACTACAACTTTGCTCTTGCTAATAACTTGCCACACAAATTTGCTACAAAATTGGAAAAGTATCAACTAGAACTTGTGCTTCACGTGCTCTCCAAGTGTACAACTTGCCAGGGAAAATGTGCAGAAAGTTAACAAGACTTACAATTCAACACTGCCACAAAATTGTGGCAAGTTATCCTCACCATCTGAGTATGCAGAAAAGGACTTTTCTCTGACTTCTATACTAGTCAGTGGGTCAGCAAAACAGCCAGTCAGCCAGCATTTTCAGAAGGCAGTCAGCCACTACAGCCCCACATTATCCTCAAGACAGATGTATTTTAGGATAGAAATTGTATCTTCAGGTGAACAGAGATATTTCCTTTTTATTTGAATATTCACCGCCTAAAACAAAGTTAAAATTCTTTTCAGAAAACTTGTTTGGCTGGGGCTATATGTAACTGGCATAGTATGAACATAAATACAGTAAAATGATACAAGGCCGATGGCACCTGAATTACTCATAGTGTAGGCATATGTTTTTTTAATCTGTCTTGTCCTGCTCATTTGTTGGCAGTTTTTCCTTACTGCCAGCAACATTCTCTGCTCAGTAAAAAGAGCGGATACTGATCCAGTAAAGAAGCATCTGCCAAAACAGCTTTGCTGAAGGGGATGAAAGTTGTGTTTAGAGCTTTATATATAACTAAATGCACAAAGTGAAGACATTTATTGGAATATTCGCACATGTAAAAATGAAAAACGAGCATCAGACTTCTAGGAGCTTCACTGGTTTTATTGTTTGCATAAAGAAAGCTGTAATGCTGATGTCTCTCCAAAAATGAGGTATCACTTTCCGTCAGGGAACAACATCTGTGAGACTGAAATCTTCTGAACTAAGTCATTATGCAAAATGTATGCGTGCACTGCTGCTTAGAGGGATACGCTGCTTTACCAATAGTTTACTTATAGTTCTACTCATGATCAGTTTGGCTAACATGTACGTAACCAAACCTTTTTTAAGCTTGGGAGAGAGTGGGGAAGGGATACAACCCTGCCAGGTTATATTCTGCCATCTGTATACCATTGGAGAAACTTCTATCCATTTTCTGTGCCAGAGGTACAACAGAATGTTAGAAGACATTCCCCAAATTGGGGGGAATTCTCACCTTTGACAGTTGTCCCTGGAACATGGATCCCATTGGAAGATTTCCCCTTCATAGACTAAGCTGACATCTTTCTGGGGTTGACCCAGGCAAAATGCCTGAATTAGCACCTAGCAGGAAAGCGTTAGGCCATTGAGTCCGAGATACTTTTATGCCGCATAGACACGAGCGCAATTTCTGTTGCAAAAATCTTGGATGGTTTTTGCGACGGAATTCCGCTCAAGCTTGGCTTGCATACACACGGTCACATAAAATTTTGCTGAAATTTCGACCATCAAGAACGAGGTGACGTACAACACTACAACGAGCCGAGAAAATTAAGTGCAATGCTTCCGAGCATGCGTCGAATTGTTTCCGAGCATGCGTAGGAATTTTGCACGTCGGAGTTGTTACAGACGATCGGAACATGCTCTCAATCTTTTGCTGGCTGGAATTCCACCAGCAAAAGTCCGATGGAGCATACACACGATCGCATTTTCGGACCAAAAGCTCTCATCGGACTTTTGCTGGCGGAATTTTCCGCTCGTGTGTATGGGGCATTACAATGGGCGCCTGCCTGGAGCTTAGGCAGGGCTTTCAAACTTGCTTTTAGTATGACTGCAGCCTCATTCCAGTGTTTGTCTTCTCTGAAAACTTCCTTTGCGTAGTATTAACCCTGCTTGCACATACTGGGGACAGTTATCAAGCAAATTATTATCAGCAAAGTGACTTCTATTACAAATTTGACTATCTTGCATTTAGCAAAGTATATGTAGCACAGACCTGGGACTGGTCTGGCTGTTTGGTTCCAGATTCCATTCTCTGATAGGTGCATAGCAGCCAGTCACACAAGTAGCTCACAGTCACTCAAGTCAGAAAACAGGCCATGCATGCCTTTTTGCCGTTTATTTGCTGAGAGAACTGGGATAGGGTGAGAGTAAACCTTGAGGTACTCCGAAAACTTCTAATAAAACTTTAATAGAGCAGTCTGATCTGCTCCTTCATGGTGGGAACAACCTTCTTGGATGTGAAGGGTTTTCCTGCAGCCACGGGCTGTGGTTGGCAGACAGTGTTGACAGGTGAATCAGGACCCGCCGAGCCATTGTATTCTCCTAGCAGGGGGACAGAGGAAGCCGTCTTCGCCGGGAGAAGACAGTGATTATTGCTAGCGGCTATACTAGATAATCGCATGCCAAATCCGGCAGGCTGGTTGTATCCCAGTTGATCGATCAATCAACTTGGTTCATTCAGCCTGATCATTCATTGTTTCGAATCTCGGCGAGTTCCTGTTGAACCAGCCAAGATTCAAACTGTCAAGGGGGAATTCATCACTGTGCTGCTTTTGTGTAATAATATTAAATGAATAATTTTGTGAATTACATTTTAATTGAATGCCAAATATAAACATAAGTGACATATATTGCAAGCTATGAGTCAAGTAAGTAATCTTTGGTGACAAGCTTTATAATTCACTTTTTTTTTTTTAATTACGGTATGTTACATAGCATCCATCATTTATTCCTAGGCATTCATCACTCATTACTTATCAGCATTTTTATTCTGATTTATGTTAATGTTTATATATATACAACGAGCAATAAAGTCCTGTCAAAACTGAGGTTTCATACTGATATATATACTGTATACAGGGGGTCCCCTACTTACAAACATCCGACTTACAAGCGACTCCTACTTACAAACGGAGGGAGACAACATGAAGTGAGAGGAAATCCACCCCTAGGAAGGGATATTCACTCCTGTAAGAGTTAATATGGGAAAAGGTGTCTCCACTGATGCTTTATCACCAGTCCATGCTTCCCTAACAACCCAAAATTTTCAAAATCTAATTGTCATTGGGACAGAAGGTGAGGTGAAATCTTCTGAACAGGGGCACAAACAGCAAAACAAATGTTACAGGGGTGATAACCCTTCTCTATGTTATCTAAAAAACGTAAAAATAGATTTTTTGGCTGGAGCTAAACTTAAAAAATGTACCTGTTCCGACGTACAAACAGATTCAACTTAAGAACAAACCTAGAGAAATTGTAGGCTTAGCATGGACTACACATATAAAAAATGCCCGTCCAATGGCTCTTGTGTCAGTGTCTCACTGCTCGCCTCCTCCTCAGCCCGACTAATGCAGGAAGTCGGGCTGAGGAGGAGGCGAGCAGTGAGACACTGACACAAGAGCCATTGGTTGAAACACTAACTGCACAGCAAAAAGACTCTAAGACTAGTGGTGCAGCCAATCAAGATACAATAACAGGGCTCTCATAGCAATATCTGACCCCAGTGTGCCTTACCGGCGTCCTCCAATACTGTCTCACCGGGACAGATACAGCAATTCCAACAATTGGAGCAATTTGGGGCATCTCTCATCTTTTTTGGATGCCTGGCTCCCCCCCCCCCCCGTTGACGGGCATTTATTCCTTGTCAAACAATACCACCTAGGAGAGTACAAGGTGAAGAAGCTCCTCCTCCCAGCCGTTGTTTTTAAATCATACTGGAATGCTTCCATATACGGAATGTTGTTATACTCTCACCTCTGAAGAAGGAGGAAACTACTAATCTCCGAAATGCGTTGGGTGTGAGATAACTGTTACAAAACGCATTCATATTTTGTACCTTGTAAATCAAGTACTGTTCTACATATTTTTGGTAAAAAAAAAAATCGCAATAAGCGTATATTGATTGTTTTGCGCAAAAGTTATAGCGTCTACAAAATAGGGGATAGATTTATAGCATTTTTATTATTATTTTTTTTTTACTAGTAATGGCGGCGATCTGCGATTTGTATTGTGACTGCGACATTATGGCGGACACATCGGACAATGTTGACACATTTTTGGGACCATTGGCATTTATACAGCGATGCATTGAAAATGCATTGATTACTGTAAAAGTAATGTGAGTTAACACTAGGGGGCGATCAAGGGGTTAACTGTGTTCCCTGGGAGGTGATTCTAACTGAAGGGGGAGGGGACTGACTAGCGGAAGTGACGGATCGTGGTTCCTAGCTAATAGGAACACACAATCTGTCACTCCTCTCAGAACAGAAAAGGGAAGTGTGTGTTTACACACACTCATCTCTGTTCTGTGTCTCCTGCTCATGATCGATCGTGGCCGGCGGTCATCGCAACCATCGGCCACGAGCATCGGCACCCCTGCTATCCTGATCCCGCAAGCCAACATATAGCTACGACGGTTCGCAGGATCGCGCCGACCTGCCGCAGTAAAATGACGGCGGCTGGTCAGCAAGCGGCTAAACAGTTTGTTTTGCTGTCTGTGTCCCATTGAGGAGATATGGCCTCCTGTTCCAGACACAGAACAGGAAGTAAAAGTAATGCCGCGTACACATGATTGGAAATTCCGCCAGCAAAAGTCTGATGAGAGCTTTTGGTTGGAAAATGCAACCGTGTGTATGCTCCATCAGACTTTTGCTGGCGGAATTCCAGCCAGCAAAATATTGACAGCAGGTTCTCAATTTTTTCGGTCGGAAGAAGTTCTGTACCAATTTTGACACGCAAAATTCCTACGCATGCTCGGAAACAATTCGACGCATGCTCGGAAGCATTGAACTTAATTTTCTCGGCGCTTAGTAGTGTTGTACATCACCGCGTTCTTGACGGTCGAAAGTTCAGAGAATTTTTGTGTGACCGTGTGTATACAAGCCAAGCTTGAGCGGAATTCCTTCGGAAAAACCATCCAAGATTTTTCCGACGGAAAATCCACTCGTGTGTACACGGCATAAAGCCCCATACACACGGTCGGATTTTCCGATGGATTCTGTCCTATCAGACAATGTTGTCGGAAATTCCGACCGTGTGTAGGCACCATCGGACAGTTTCCATCAGATTGTCTGACGGACAAAGTCCTATCTCCTGCTGGATAGATTTTTTGACAACAAAGTCCAATCACACCAAATCCGATCGTGTGTAGCGAATTCCGACGGACAAAGTGCTACGCATGCTCAGATCACATTACAAGACCAAAGCTATTGGCTACTTGCCTCTACGTAGTCCCGTCGTAGGCAACAAATGTCACCACGTTCAGAATGTCTTTGTCCGACCGTGTGTACGCAAAACCAACATCGGACAAAGTATGACGGACATGATCCGACGGACCTGGTCCTCGGATAATCCGCGCGTGTGTATGGGGCTTAAGAGTAAATATCCAAAAAGTTGGTAATACCAACTTTGACAGTTTTTAGTGGATAAATCCCCCCCCCCCCACCCCCACCTCCCAATCAAAGAATTACCTTCTATTCCTGTTCCAGAAAAGAAAAAAAAAACTATAAAGAACCCCACCTCCTTAACTTTTGCACCCTCATTCCTCAATCACTTTATACAGTGTCATTCACATGCCCTTTTGGGCATTTTTTAATATAACATGCGGTTTGTGTATTAAAAAAAATAATTAATTTCCACTTTAAATACTTTCCTAAGTTTCTTCAGTGCCAATATTTTAAACATGTAACCAGTGCCAATCTTTTCCAAACAGTTTAGTAGCAGAATAGTTTGTGCATCATAAATATCTTATTTACAAGAATTCGTCTCTTTGCTGCTAAATATGTATTGAGTGCTTCTTTCCATTTTTCACTGTGACAGTTGCTGGAAAATCTCTTTTCTGTCCTTCCCATACCCTGACAGCTGGCCAATGTTTGGATTCTAGCAATAAATAGTAATTGCTAGAAATCAGTTTTTGTCACTTCCTTCATTAGCAGCCGGTCTCATATGGTATTCTCTAGAGTAAATGTATCCAGGCCATAGAGCCTAGATGTAGGAGCTGGACTTCTTGGTAAGCTTTAAGCCGTTAGCAATAACAAACTTGTTGTGCAATTACAGTAATGCCTTAAATTTGTTCCTTTATATAAATGCTGTACTGTACATAGTTAATTCTATATCTGATCCATTAATGGCCTTCAGGGACAACACAGAGCTAGGTTAAATAAAATTAGGTTGTTAGAGGATCTTGAGAGATTTTCATCTGGGAGTAGTTTTAAAGCTTTCCTAAAGATTTTAATGAGGTAATGTGGGTTATACATTTAATGATTATGAGGTATGGTGCAGGATCGAGAAATAATGCCTATTCTGGGTGTGAATTAAAGTGGCATTAAAACCCTCCATTTTTAAGCATTTTCAGCAGCGGATTTAATTGTTTTCTGAGTATGCAGCTTCTTCATCTTTAATCCTTGCCTATGTTCCAATTTAAGCTGATGTACTAACCCAGGTTTCCTGTTTTGGGGTGGCTCCTTTCTCTTGCAAGATCCTATGGAGCCACCCTTGCATGTAAGGACTAGAATTGTGTCTCCCCACACTGTCTGCATCCATAGAAACACACAGTCCCATAGCCTAGGATGGCATGCCCCTGCTCCAAGCTAACAGACTGACTCAAACTACACTCTCTACTTTTAAAGTTTTTCTGCGGAAACTTGAAGTTCATGGAAGCAGCACTGAGAAAGCAGGAGCCAGCAGCATTGTAGGTTTGAAACTGCTAATGTTGCATTAAATTTTTACAAATAGTTCACCGGGGAATGTTTATTTTATTGTCTTTAATGTGCTAGGCAGGGTTCACACCCGTGGAGAGGGTGTATCCGCAGTTCTTGTGCTGTTTATCTGCATTTTCAGCCGCAGTCCCATAGACTTCTTATAGGCTGCACAATTTTGCCACATTTTCTGGAAGTGCACCAAATTGCAGCATGCAAGACTTTTGGTGCGCTTTCAGAAAACACAGCAAAAATACGCTGTGACAGACCCAACCAGGACAGGGGCTTTTGGAGGGGATTGCAGGGTGGCCTCTGGCCTGCTGACTATGAGCCCTGGCTTTTAAGGGAACACTGCTCTTTGGGAGGTGTGTGCCTGGGGGACCCTTGGAGTGGTCTTGTTTCTGATTCAAGTCCATGTCTCCCCAAAACACACAGACTCTGGGAACTGGAAGACGCAGATACATATTTAGAGCCTCAATGACTACTTTAGATTGTGATACACAGATGTTGTGTGCCTCCTAGGTGTGCATTCCCATTGTTAATTGAATTACCTATTGTTTCTGTCTGTCTGATGATCTCTTGGAGATCTTGGAGATGAGAATAATATTGTGCCCACTTTACCTTGTTATAGAACCATTGTGTTTCTGCTGATAATAATGTATAATGTACGTTGTATCCAGGGTTGTGGGCAGTCTGGTTACCTAGGCTGGTTTAAGTGGCTAGTTGTTAATTTGTTTATGTTAATTTAATCACTGTCAGTTATCAGTTGCTAGAGGTGGATTAGCATAATGTTTATGTTGGCTGTTCCTTAGCTCCTAATTATATTTCTGTATACAGTTTTCTTTGCTTATGATAATGTAATTAGGCCCTCAACTGATCTGGTATGCTATATATTCTGTGTGATTTTACAATAAAGAAAGTTCCAGTGTGTACGTGAGCTAGTGCCGCCTAGTATCTTGGGTGCAATTTGCCACTATAATACACTGATTCCTGGTTCCAGACTGGAGGAAGCTATATCTTGACGGAAGCACCTAAGCTGAGTGCTGGACAGTTCCGTCACACACACTGCCTAATAGAAGTGTATGGGACAGCTGCTAAAAACGTGGTTAAAACACACTAAAACCGCAGATACACTATTGCTGTAGCTAAACCGCAGAGCACCAGTGTACACCCAGCCTTAAACTAAAAAATGCCAAATGGTTTAATACTAATTTAACTAGAAAGGACCCTAGGAAATTTCCCCTGAAGCTTTAATTTATTAATTTAACATTGTGGTTTTGTTTCAAGTTTTGGGGATTGAAATATGTTGTATAGAAGACTTATGCAATTTGCAAGTTACTTTCAATACTGTGCAAGGAATGGCATGAGCCAGCCCCACACCTCCCAGCTATCTGTAGCAAATGTCGGGAAACCAGGGCAGACATAACATTTGTACAGACTCTGCAGATGCACAAGGGCTCCTCTGGGACTACAGGGTCCATTACTAGTGTGGGCCAGAAGAATGCTGGGACCCCTCCTACTATCCTATAGACCTGGACACGGCTCACTTTGTTTTTCAGCTGTCAAGTACATAATAAGTGACCCCAAACATTGGTTTTGCACGGTCCCCCTGGACTGTTGGAGCCTTCCCACCAAAAAGAAGAACAGTCCAAGAAGAAAAAAAAGCAAAACTGAAGCAGAGACCTGGAGGAGAATATGTTGGGCTGTCTGTGTCCTAGATTGGAAGATCCATTCAAATTTGTTGTCCTAAACAATATTACTATAATACTATAGTGACCACCTAGTGACAAAGTCACCATAGGGTCAATCTTTCAAAGGGGGTATCTGTTTCAGTGACAGATGTATAATAGAGGAAAGTGAACAGAAATCTCTCCAATATTACATAAACAGCAAAAGAATAACTGACCTGGGTTTCAACTCTTCTCTAATCTAAATTACTCAAAAAATACTATTATGCAGCCTGCGGCATCAGAACTCCCAGTCAGCATTCTTACTTGAGTTGGTGAATCAGAAAATGCTCAAGCCAAAAAGTTTTCTTATATATGAGGGTATAAAAAAAATACAACAAACTGGCCCTTACAGTATTGCAGGCTCCTCCAAGAACTTGTATTTAATTTCCCCCCAATTGCCCTCTCCAATGTTTTAATCAAGATCAATAGCACATCAGTTCCTCCACATATAGTTTCATAGTTAGTAAGGTTGAATAAAGACATCAGTCCATCCAGTTCAACCTGAGTGAGTGTCTACAATTGTCCCCATCCCTGTACATTGCACACTCACATCAGTCCCTACCCTCAAGGAGCCCACAATCTAAGGTCCCCATTCATATACTAGGGCCAATTTTTGGACAGAAGCCAATTAACCTACCTGCATGTCTTTGGATTGTACCAGGGTACTAGGGATAATCTAATGCCACGTACACACGAGCGTATTTTCCGCCAGAAAAATCTTGTATGGTTTTTCCGGCGGAATTCCGCTCAAGCTTGGCTTGCATGCACACGGTCACACAAAATTTCGCTGAACTTTCGACCGTCAAGAACGCAGTGACGTACAACACTACGACGAGCCAAGAAAATGAGGTTCAATGCTTCTGAGCATGTGTCAAATTGTTTCCGAGCATGCATAGGAATTTTGCGCGTCAGATTTGGTACAGACAATCGTAATTTACGATCAAAACTTTTTCCGACCGAAAAATTGAGAACCTGCTCTCAATATTTTGCTGGCTGGAATTCCACCAGCAAAAGTCCGATGGAGCATACACACGGTCGCATTTTCCGACCAAAAGCTCTCATCAGAGTGTGCACGCGGCATTAGATTCTGACCTCTTCTTTGGGCCTCACATCCAGTCACTGACAAAATCTTGCTGCCTTAACTTCCATATTTCCAAAATGTGCCCCTTACCTAATGATACCACAAAGCTACTAATTCACCCCCTTATCTCCCACTCTGACTATTGCAACTCCCTTCTTGTTGGCGTACCTTTACACAGACTATCCCCCTTCAGTCTATCATGAAAGTTGTTGGTAGACTCATCTACTTTTCTAACCACCCCTCTCTGTCAGACCCTCCACTGGATTCTGCTAGTTCCACATATAAAATCCAAAATATTAACAACATACAAAGCCTACAACAACTCTTACCCCAGGTATTGTACATTACCAACTTAATCTCAAAATATCACGCAAACCGTCCAGTCCGCTCATCCTAAGACATGCTCTCTAGCCACCTCGTAACCACCTCTCATGCTTGTCTTGAACTTTTCCCATTCTCTGGAACTCCCTACCCCAATCTGTCCAGCTTTCTCCTACTCTGTCCACCTTTAGGTGATCTGTGTAAAATCATCTCTTTAGAGAAGCCTATCTAACCTCGCCCTAAAAACTGTACTTCTACTTTCGCCACAAACTCATCTCTCACATTTATTACCTTTTGTTCCACTTGCCCCTCCCTTTTAGATTGTAAACTCTCACAAACAGTGCCCTTCTAGTCCTATTATATCAAATTGTATTGTAATTGATCTGTCCTCCTTTTATTTTGTAAAGAGCTGCACAAACTGTTGGCACTATATAAATCCTATATAATTATAAATTCAGATTATTTCAGGCTCCTTTTTTTTTTTTTCTCGAATATCCTGTTGCAACTGTCCTATGGTGCCTTGCTATATTTTCATTTTGTATTAGAAGTTACGTTGTACAAGGGTGATGTTAATCTCCCGTGAAAATTGAACCATGTGCTGGCAGTCACATAATTAGTTCAGAACTACACAGTGGGTTATTAAGTAGCCAACTGTGCCACTAAAATTGCTAACAATTAATCAGTAGGAGTAACATATGATCACTAAACAGATTGAGCAAAGAAATTCAAATTAAGTACATGAATAACATGTAGTAGTATTTTATAATGATTGCAATGATTGAAGCATTATAAGATCACACAAAAGACTACTGAATACCACGCATGCTACTTGTGTAGTTTACTCCATAGAAAGCCATGTGTTCCAATTATTGTTAATTTTGTTAATTATTCTGTAGGTATTTTAGTAGCACAGATGAGCAGCGAATATGTTCCTGTATAGATCTAGCCAAGGTTTCTCCAAACTTTCTAAAACAAAGGGTCTGTTAACTGTCCTTCAGACTTTAACAGGGCTGGACTGTGGCTAGTACGAGAAGAAAATGCCCCAGCATCAGTAGGAATAGTCGATGTATCAAGTCGGTGGTCAGTGGAAGTAAAAAAATTACATAGCACCTGTGGTCAGTAGGCAAAGGAATAGTGCCCTATCATTGGAATTAGTTGGGGGAATAGTGCCCTGTTATTGGTAGGAATAGTACCCCATTGTTGGTATCAATGGGAGGCAGGGGCGTTGCTAGGTCTACAAAAGATCTGGGGCTAGAGCCCATAGCAGCGTAGTAAAGAAAGTTATACACTTGGGCGGGCATACCCATGTATATAATATACGTTTGTGTGTGTGTGTATATATATATATATATATCCCCAGAGAGACTCCCACTTACATCAGGGTCCCTAGAGAGCCCCCCTTACATCAGGGTCCCCAGAGAGCCCCCCTCCCCTTGGGGACCCCTGCAGAGACTCGGGGCTATGGGCCACAGATTCGGGGCTATAGCCCCAAAAGCCACCCCTAGCAATTCCACTGGTGGGAGGAATAGTTTACAATCATTTATATCAGTGGAAGGAGTTATGCCCCATCATTTATATCACTGGAAGGAATAGTGCCCCATTTATGAGGCATTCTATACTTTGTACGGCTTTTCTCTTTTTCATGCCTTGCTAGTTATTTCATTTTTTTTTATTTGTCATACCTACTGCGGCTTTGCTAATCACCACACAGTCTACATGGCTTCCTCGTTCTGTCTGGCACAGCTGTCTTTACTTTATGCAGGGCTTTTTCTTTCTCTGCTTAGCTGCTTACCTTGTCTTCCTGTCTAGATGATTTAGTCCTCTGGGTTTTGCTTTATTATTTCTTCCTTTTCCAGTTTGACTGCTTTTCAACCTCACACTTCATTACTTCCTGCATGTTGTTTAGCATAAAGTCACCCAGAAAATGGTGCCTGGGACCAATGTTACTGACACAGCATCAATGATGTTTGATCCCTAACTCTAAAATGTTTAGACGGAAGCCACAAAAGTGAACATCTACTGGCCCACCAACATCAATTAAACTACTCTCTTCAGCAGACTAGGATGGCCAACTAGGGACCAACTGACACCTGCTCTCAAACAGCCAATAGAGCAAGGGCAATGGACATAGGGAAGGACTAGAAAAATATGTACCCAGTAGCTGTTGCTCACTGCAAGTCTCTGATCAATTTCTGAATGGTAAAGTATCTTTGCTCAGGGTCACAGCCGAGCAAATCTTGTTAGTAATGGCCCTGGGTGCAAATGTCCTCCCTACCCCCAACTACTCCTGTTCCGAATAGACGTCTTCTAACTTATGTACCGCGTACACACAACCGGTTTTGCCGTCGGAATTAAGTCTGAAGGTTTTATTGACGGAATTCCGACGGAATTCAGCTCAAGCTGTCTTGCATAGACATGGCCACACCAAATTCCGACGGTCAATAACGCGGCGGCGTACAACACATACAACGGCACTATAAAAAGGAAGTTTAATGCTTCCGAGCATGCGTGAAATTGTTTCCGAGCATGCGTGAAATTGTTTCCGAGCATGCATCGGAATTTTGCACGTCGGAATTGCCACAGACGATCGGAAAAATTGAGAACATGCTCTCAAACTTTTGCTCTCAAACTTTTGCTGCTGGAAATTCGGCCAGCAAAATTCCGATGGAGCATACACACGGTCGCATTTTCCGACGAAAAGCTCTCATCTGATCAGGTGTACGTGGCATTACTCTCTGTAGTATCCAAATATCACTGCAATGTTTAGCAATCCTGCTCAGGAATGAACGGTCTCTTCCAAGCCAATGGTCATACAAGGATTCTCACTTTTTCTTGCCTCGTTAAGCTTAGATCCAAAAATACAATGCATGAAGTGCTTTAATTCTGTCAGGGGCAGCTATTAGGAGACAGAATGGGAATTTCTGTTGCTTGTCTTGATGTTGAAAAAGCTTCCATTACAGTTATTAATGGAAATACAGGCTAGCTGCTCTTTATATAACAGCTTAACCCCTGAAATGAATGGTGGGTCATATGTGCTCATGACTTCAATAAATAAAGTGCTTGACAGTCAAAGGCTTTAAAGTTGTCCGTTGCAACCATTGCTCTTTTCCCTGCATTGTTATAAGGATACTGCAAATTTTAGGAGAGCCTTTTAATTTTAATATCGACTCAGCTGTTTACGGTTTGATCTTCACTAATAACTGATTCAACATGATGGCCCACACAAGAATTTTCACCTCCAAGATGGGTCTATATTAGTCACAGTAGAATGAATCCTAACCAGTATTTCATATCAGCACAATTAATGACTCTTGCATAGAAGAGGGAGATATTTTGAACGATTTGGCAGGAAAATCATGTAGGTCAGGTGTTGTATGTGCCATAAAGCCAGTGATAACAGAAAATATCTCTTCCTCGGTTACAGAGGAGGCTAATTCTATCCTCTGCTGATCATCTTGTTGTCTTTGGGTGATTAAGCTCAAATATGCGGATAATTCATCTTGTGTATTTTGCAATTCGAAATGGTAATGATGGCTACACAGAGAGGCAAAGGCTTGGCTAAATTCATGAAGGGACAAGATGTAGATTCTGGAGGTGTGAGCAGAGAGGTGTAAAAGCTCATGTACTCTACAACATTACATTGTAGAGGGTGAGGGTTCTTTCCTGGGTGCAACTACATACAGTGCACCCACTAATGTTTTTAATTCTGGGATCCGAGACTTTTCATGTGCGTGTTCTGTTCTCTGGAATTCCCTTTTGCTACTACCGCTCCGCTATCATGTTAACAATTTCTAGACCATTAAAGTGGCAACAGCCCCCCCCCCCCACACACGCACACCCAAAAACACATACACACACCAACCACCACATCTCACCTCTTCAGGCAAGCATACCATCTGGACCATTTTATTCTCTTCAATCACTTATGCACCATTGTCTCCATAACTTACAAACTCATGGTCCTCTTTGCAACAGTTTTTTATTGCTATCAACTACTGAATATGTACAAGCTTTTTTTTTACATTTTATGTATTATTTTGCTTTTACTATCCAACTTTGCTATAGCAATAACTGAATACAAAGCCACAGCAGATGATGGTGCTATACAAATCACATTACTACTATTCTCCTCTCAGGACCTAAACTAACTACTTGGACTGGACTTTTCAGAAGAAATAGGCTTGAGATACTGGATCCAGAATGGGTTTACTCTTCCAGTGTGGAGTGAAATATATGAAGTGGAGGGCAGTTATTCAAGTTGCCCCCTGACAGCACCACCTCATTAGGGCTCAATATACTGGTGAAAATTGGACTGGAGTGATGCCAAATTTGAAATGTATAGAGAAAGCAGACTTTATCAGCCGATTTACTTATACACTACTCTGAACCTTTTAACTTTTTCAAATCTGTCATCGCTCCAGTCCAATTTTCACCAGTATATTAAGCCCTGATTTAGGGGTTCCTTAGAACTCCTGAAACACAATGGCTTGTTACTTCTCTTCTAAATCTCTAACTTTTTATGTACTAAAAAAAGCTGTCTCCAAGTTGCCATAATGTCAACATCTCTTGCATAAATCTTACTTCTCTTCACTCATTCACCTTGTGCACTCATCAAGGATTAAAAATAACATGGACCACATGTAAGGACTGCTGGAAAACGTTACTAATCTTCATCATTAAATGTTTTAGCAGTCTAGCAGAACCATGCTGTGTCTGATTGAGATGCCATTCCAATAGTGTGCACACCTTGCTTTGCAAGAAGCAAATACACACAGATGAATAGGGAGCACTGAGCACTTACATGGTGCTTTCTAAGCTTCCCAGATGGGCCTGTTGCTAGGAGAGGGTGCCTTCATGCTGCTGTGGACCGAGCTTTGCCACTTCTTTAGCTTAATACAACAGTTATCAGTCCAACCTATCTCCTTTTCCACCCTGGTACCTCTCTGAACATCCAAGAGGAGCTGGGACTTTGATATGAGTTTATACAAAGTAATGAGAAAGAGCTCACTTGCTCAGGTTTGGATGCTCACAACAGACAGGACTACTTTCCAGTGGGTACTCAGTAGGTTACCAGAAAAAAAAACACAGCAAGGATAAAAGAGTCCAAAGTCATAATTTTGTTTAAACTATCACAACAACATACATGTTTTGGGGTCAGAACCCCCCACATTCATCGCGGGTTCAGTTAAAATACCTTGAGTGGACACAAAATAGGGCTTTCCTGTGGTTATTTATGTAGGGAAGCTAATTGCTGGATCAGGAGAGCTACTGGCAGCAGTATTTGCTTGAGCAATCAAGAGGCGAGCAGAGGACCCCACTGTATGCAACAATTTGAATTTGGATTGCTTGAAAAATGATTCAAATTCTGTGCGAAGAATAGATGGTTATAAGGAGCAAGCAGGGAAGCTAGCCACCATGTCCTTAACAACTGATGACTCATCAGCTGTCAGCGGGCTTCCCTGTAAACATGTCAACAAAAGAATGCTGGCAATGAAAAATGCAAAAAAAAGCATGCCCCCCTCCCCCCCAATCCAAACCAGGCCTTTCGGGTCTGGTATGGATTGTAAGGGGAACCCCACGCCATAATTAAAAAAATGGCATGGTGTCCCCCCCAAAACCATACCAGACCTTAAACAAGCATGCGGGCTAGGAAAGGGGGGGGGACAAGCAAGCACCGTGTTGATGGGGACTAGGGCCTCTTCCCCACAACCCTGGTCTGGTGGTTGTGGGGGTGCAGGGAGTGACTTTTTTGGAATTTGGAAGCCTCGGGCACCATATCCCAGCTGCCCCTATGTGAATAAACATGGGGTACATAGTCATTCACCAAAAAAGTGTAAAAAGTTAATCAAAACACAAGTCCTTTATTAAAAAAACAAAAAATAAATGTCCCCCAAAGTAAATCCAACATCAATCACGATGCCCACCGCTACTGCCGACCCAAAAAAACCTACACCTGTGGAAGGCTTGGTAATCAAACCAGCATGCCCTGATTAATGAACGGTTAGGCGGCGGAGCTGTCAGACAGCGGGAGCCTTCGTCGGGGTGCAGAACTTTTTTTTTCTTCAGGTCAGTGGTGGCGGTGGGCATCGTGATTGACGTTGGATCTACTTCGGAGGGACATTTATTTATTTTTGTTTTTAATAAAGGACTAGTCAAAAACTGTTGTGTTTTTATTAATTTTTATACTTTTTGGTGAATGAGTACTCATTTACATGGGAGGGGGACAGGGTGGGATCTGGGGGATCTTTTGTATACATTTAGCTATGAGCTATTTAGCTCTATGAGTACTGTCAGAGCGCATTGATATCTGATGCCTCCTCTGTAGTTTTGGCTCCTGTGAACTCACAGGATGGCACCACGAAGAGTGGAGGGAGAGGGAGCACGTTGCTGAAGCACACTTCTGGTGGTCAGATCTCTGCACTGGCTCAGAAATCTCTTCTCCATGGAATGGGAGTGACTGTATCACTGCAACATGATACTACTGGAGAAAAGTCATAGAGGACCAGTAATACGGACAAGGTCATCTCAGTTTCATGTCCTGTGAAGAGGGCAGTACTGGGAGGAGTAGAGAGAGCATTTTGCTGAAGCAGCAGATAAGATGCCCTGTATGGGGCAAGATATTGTGTATGGCAGCACTGAATACAGAGTGCAAAAAGAGGGAGCAGAGAGTGGGAGTACATGATTGAAACAGTAAGTGAGATGCTGTGTATGGCAGCACTGAATGCAGACTACGGAGAGAGGGAGCAGAAAACGGGACCATGTGGCTGAACGTAGCAGGAGGTGACATCCTGTGTATGGCAGCAATGAATGCAGACTATGGAGAGGGGGAGCAGAAAACGGCACTACGTGGCTGAACGTAGCAGGAGGTGACATCCTGTTTATGGCAGCTATGAATGAGGACTGCAGAGAACAAGTGCACATGGCTGGATCAGAATGAACGTAGGTGGAGGTTATACCATAACATAAAGCTATTATGATCTCACCTCCTGCGACATTCAGACTGATCCAGCAATGTGGTCTTGCTCTAACCCCACCGCCGCAGTCTGCATTCAACACTGCCATACAAAGTATCTCACCTCCTGCTTCAGCGACATGCTACCAAGGAGACATTGAGTATCAATGAGCATTGACAGTACTCACTCGGTGCGCACTGAAAGCAACAGTGTTGGTTTGTGGAGGAACCCCTGGGGACTTCTTGTAGACCCCTGGTTGAGAAACCCCCATTTCATGCTATTTCTACAATAATAGTTGTGGTCAGATTCTATGTTCCGTGATCTGTAGGTCTGAATTTTTTTTTCTGGGGTTTCTCCGTGATCTCACACTTTTTGCCAAGGGTTCCTCCAAGGTAAGGAGGTTGAGAAACCCTTATTTAGACCATACACTGGTGTTCAGAGGAATTTACTATTTATGTCGAATGTGCAAAATAGTTTACTTTAACATGGTAAGGAGTTGTTATTCATGCTTTTTTTTTTTGTCAAATGAATACAGTGGTAGGCAACCACTCAGCACTCCAGTCATTGTGGAACTTCATGAGCCACTGTGAGCCCCCGTACACACGGTCGGAAATTCCGACCACCAAATCCGTCCGATTTTTTCAGACGGATTTTGTCCGAAACTGGTGTTGCATACACATGGTCAGACAAAGTTGTCGGAAAATCCGATCACTCCAAACGTTGTGATGTTCATTGCGTATTACGGAACTACATAGAGGCTAGTAGCCAATAGCTTTGGTCTAGTAATTTGATTTGAGCATGCGTGCCACTTTGTCCGTCGGAATTCCGTACAGACACGTTCGGAAAAAGTCTGATCAGATTTTGTTGTCGGAAAATTTGAGATCCTGCTCCGACGGAAAAAGCCCGCTAGAGCCCACACACGATCGGATTTTCCGACAACATTATCCGATCTGATTTTTTTTCATTGGAATATCCGACCGCGTGTACAGGGCATAAGACTGACAGCCACAGGAATGACTCCCAGAAGCAGAGACATGATGGGCCCCATTCACACCTGAGCGTAGCATTTTCAGGCAGAAAGTTGCGCGATTTTTACCACGTTTTTTTACCACGTTTTTGCCGCGATTTTGTACAGGTCAAAAGGTCACCAATGTAAAAAGGCGTGGAGTGGAGATGTGAACCATCTCCATAGAGAATAATTTATTTTTTCCCCTCCAGCGTTTTGTAGCTTCAGGCTTCAAGCCACAAAATGCTTTGGTGTGAATGGGGCCTTAGTGATATTTTCAGCACAGCTGAAGTGCTGAGATTGCCTACTCCTTTGTAAGGGCTCTTTCACACGGACGGACCGTATGTCCGTTTTTCATCCTTCCGTTTTTGGATGAAAAAACGGACATACAGGTATCCCTATGGGATAGCGGGTGTCAGCGGATGAGCATCCGCTGACACCCGCTCTCGTCCGTGCCCGCTCTGCTCCGTTTCTGCAGACGGAGGAAAACCCCATTTTTTCATCCGTCTGCAGAGCGGATCGGGTGACGACGGACTCTACAGTCCGTCGTCACCCGATCTCCTATAGGGGAGAGCGGCGCTCTGACAGGTCCGTCCCTGCACGGAGTGCAGAGACGGACCTGTCATCTTCTGCTCAGCGGAGATCGCTCCGGCGATCCCCGCTGAGCAAGCGGCTATCCACGGGGCGGATCTGCACTGATCCGCCTCGTGTGAAAGAGCCCTTAGTATATTTTTGAAAAAGCCTGAAAGCTTAGGAAACTTAGTAAGACTATAAAGTCTATGAGTTTAGTGTAAACAGGGGTGCAGAAAATTCAAGCAGAATTTGAGGATCTGTTAGCCAAGACAGTAGGATATTTTTAAATATACTTCTAACCCTGTAAAAGCTTGCAAGCTTGCAGGATTATATAGCATGAACCACCTGGTAGTGCCTGTATGCATGTTCCTTTTTTTCCAGAATGCCCTGGGAACCCCTCAAAGCCAGGTTACTATATTATGCAAATTGTTACCAGATCTTGAATGGCATTTGATGGCCTGCCCCCTCCTATCCTCTATTAGTGCTTATGGTGATATAAGTGGCCTCAAGGACCAACAGGGAGACTGAGCAGATCACAGGATGATCACCTTTAAAAATCTGTTTGCAATTTATATAACAGAGTGTCCTAGGTGCCTGAGGCAATCTTTAAAAAAATGTGTCAGGACCTTTAGAGGTATCAGATTTATCATCCTACAGACAAATTACAAGATTTGACTGGCTGTAAACAAGACCCCTTTTAGGGGAGCTTTTTGGTACAACAAAAATTTGAGAGCTGGTTCTCAAATTTCCCGACAACAAAATCTGTTGTCAGAAATTCCGATCGTGTGTACACAATTCCGAAGCACAAAATTCCACGCATGCTCGGAATCAAGCAGAAGAGCCGCACTGGCTATTGAACTTCATTTTTCTCGGCTCGTCCTAAAGCCCCATACACACGGTCGGATTTTCCGATGGATTCTGTCCTATCAGACAATGTTGTCGGAAATTCCGACCGTGTGTAGGCACCATCGGACAGTTTCCATCGGATTGTCCGACGGACAAAGTCCTATCTCCTGCTGGATAGATTTTTTGACAACAAAGTCCGATCACACCAAATCCTATCGTGTGTAGTGAATTCCGACGGACAAAGTGCTACGCATGCACAGATCACATTACAAAACCAAAGCTATTGGCTACTAGCCTCTACGTAGTCCCGTCGTAGGCAACAAACGTCACCACGTTCAGAATGATCGGATTTTCCAACAACTTTGTCCGACCGTGTGTACGCAAAACCAACATCGGACAAAGTACGACGGACATGATCCGACGGACCTGGTCCTCGGATAATCCGAGCGTGTGTATGGGGCTTAAGAGTTGTATGTCACTGCGTTCTTGACGTTCGAAATTTTCGACAACATTTGTGTGACCGTGTGTATGCAAGACCAGTTTGAGCCAACATCCAGGATTTTGTTGTCGGAATGTCCGATCGTGTGTACGCGGCATATACGAGTCACATGACACCGGGGAGGGAAAATGGCTAATTGGGCCCAATTTGTACATTTTCACTTAGGGGTGTACTCACTTATGTTGCCAGCGGTTTAGACATTAATGGCTGTGTATTGAGTTATTTTGAGGGGACAGCAAACACTGTTATACAAGCTGCACACTCACTACTTTGCATTGAAGTGTCATTTCTTCAGTGTTGTCACATGAAAAGATATAATAAAATATTTACAATAATGTGAGGGGAGTACTCACTTTTGTGAGATACTGTAGGTACAATGCCTAATAATATATGCATGTATTTAGGAGAAGAAATGCACAGCTAAGTACAGAACGTTATGTATTAATAACAGCTTTCTATATTATTTTTCACATATTGTTTATGGGATTACTGCTGTAATAACATGATGGGATTGTGTACGCAAGAAAGAATGCATGTCCCCTCCATATGACAGAATATTACAATGTTACTACTGTGTATAGCACCCGTCAATACAAAGTCAATTATATTCGCTGAAGTGCCTTATTGCAATCAAAAGGAATGTGATTTGCTATCGCCGAAGCATTGTTTCAAATCACACGTAATCCAACTTAAGCTTTTTAAATAAGCAGAATTTAATATTCAGTTGTTTGGCATCCCTAGAGAAAGAGAAAACTTCAGCACTTTCCTTTAATTCTCTGCAAGTTAATTAAACGTGTGAGCTTTGTGTTTAATCCCTTTTATATCTAAAATAGATCTCTCCGTATTCTGTCTTCCATGGCAGGCTCTGACCCTATAATCCTATTAAACAAGCGAGATCTGTACAGAAAGAACATTGTGCCTTTATACCAGCAGGGGGCACTACTGTCATCTGCAAATACAATGTGTGCTGCAAGGTATGTGTGTAAGTTTGATTAGTTTATGTCTGGGTAACAGGTTTTTTTCAAGTGAAATTGAGATTGTGCTATATTGATGTGTACAAGCACACCGTCACCCATTATAACACACGGAATTAAATGCAATGTGGTTGAGCCAGCTAAGGACGACAGGGAACATACAAAACACCAGAGCTGCAAATCAGGCAATTTAAAGTGTTTCCAAATGGCATGGTGCCCAATTTTATCTCCTATCTATGAGTAACTTGGCAGCTGGGAGCCCTGGAGTTAGCGTGGTTTCGGCTCTGGAGTCTTCAGGGTTTCACGAAATGGAAGAGATTTAGAAGTTTCTGTTAAATGTTTGGCAGTACATAAACACAAACCAAGTTCATTGCATGCCCACAGCTTGACAAATATAGATCTGGTTCAACTCTACATGCTAGAGGCATTTCTGCTACAAATAATGCCAGGAATGGCCATAAAGTCATTAGGAACTGATTTAATCCTACATTAGGAAATAAGCCTATGTACCAGGAATTAGCAGTAGAAAGGTCTACCAGTCATGAATTTTGGTTACTGTGGCCATACCCTGTGAAGATTGGAGACCCGTTCTGCACCAAAATTTCTGTTTGTGGAAAGCAGACAGGCCTGACTATGCCCCAGTGCCATTGCTGGGACATGGTCCTTTAGAACTCAATGCCAAAGCATGACCCCCAATAAGATGTGCACTACCTCAGAGACATAGACTGTGATCCCTGCCAACTAAAGTTTCCACTCCTCTGCTGTAGTGACTAAGGTGGTCTTCACCTCTGTCTACTGTCGCGTGCACGGTCAGAATTCTCATCGGGAAAAGCTCTGATGGTTTTCCCGTCTGAATTCCGAAGGAATTTCGCTCAAACTGTCTTGCCTACACACGGTCACACCAAATTCCGACGGTCAATAACACCGCGACATACAACACGTTCAACGGCACTATAAAAGGGAAGTTTAATGCTTCCGAGCATGCGTTCAATTGTTTCCGAGCATGCGTCGGAATTTTGTGTGTCCGAATTGCAAAATCCGATAGAAAGGTTTTCCGTCTGAAAAATTAAGAACAGGTTCTCAATACAAAGTCCGTCGGATATTCCGACAGAAAAGACAGATGGGCATACACACAGTCGGAAAATCCGATGAAAAGCTCCCATCGGACTGTTTCCATCGGAAATTTCGACCGTGTGTACGCGGCATTAGTCTTGGCCTGGCTTGGGTAGCTTTCAAATCTGTTTAACAAATTATAATGCTACTGTTTTGCCTAAGGTTGACCTAAGCTATTTTCCTTGGCTTTTGTTGAGATGGCACAGCATCATGACATAATCAAACTGTAAATAATGAAATTGACATCTGGATCCTCTCCTGTAGTACACCGCTGGGAGTGCTGCCAAGAACAGAGTTCATCCCATCTTCAATGACACAGGAGACAAAAAAGGTCCCATGTACCGCACATCACTGCAAGACCTTGTGGTAATGTGGAATAACAGCCTCAGACTGGGCTCCAGCCAAGCCACACCCCTGATGCTTTTCACTCCACCTCCAGAGCATAATCATGGGGATAGAGACTCCATGAAGAGGGGGAATATAATTGTATCATTAGCTGCCAGGGAAGGGCAAATGCTCACCTGACTCTTATTTATTTAATTGCATGGTAGCTAATGATGCATTTATATTCCCCCTCTTTATGGAGTCTCTTTCCCCATGCTTAAGCTCCGTGGGTGGAGTGAAACTCATTGGGGGTGTGGCTTGACCAGAGTCCGGGCTGAGGCTGTCATTTCACATATCCATAGTTACATAGTTAGTCAGGTTGAAAAAATACTCAAGTCCATCTAGTTCAACCAAAAAAAAAAAAGTATTTATATTTATATATATATATATATATATATATATATATATATATATATATATATATATAAATATAATGATGAAATCCCATACACACGATCCTTCACCCACAGTTGATCCAGAGGAAGGCAGAAAAACCCCAGCAAAGCATTCTCCAATTTGCTACAGCAGGGGAAACAATTCCTTCCTGATCTCCTGAGAGGCAATCGGATTTTCCCTGGATCAACTTTACCTATAAATGTTTTTGGTCGTGCCCCTTTACTTAGCCCAACCGAGCCACAGGGTCTCTTAACTCTCTTAGTTTGTTACCGTGGGACTCAGAACCACTTGTCATTACTATCTAGCTGCTAGTGGCTAGTTAACTGACTGGACATTCTGTTATTGGGTAAGCTTGGGTGTATGTAATGCCTAGCATGGTGTGGAGGGTTCACACACCCTTGTGGGCCTGGTGCACAGCAAGAACAGATGTCAGGTTTTATTTCCTGCGGTCCTCTGGGTGAAAAACAGTGAGTGAGAATTCCACCACCCATGGACTGTGAGGTTGCATCCACTAGGGGCCAGATGGCCATGAGCAGCCTGGTAAACTGTGGTCGAAAGATGGTGCATGGTAGTGGTGCAGTCGTAGTCCAACCTGTTGTGTTCCATGATCTACGGTAGGCCCCATGGCACAGGAACTTCATTATCAACCCTGCTATGGGGCGCTACACGTGTGCATTGAGGGCCCATGCACACCTTTTATCTGCTGAAGCATGTTGCACTAAGGCAGCCCAATTTTGAATGTGTTCTAAACATGCTTCTTGAATATGATTTTCATAGGTTAGGCCAGGGCCGGATTAACATAGGGGCTATTGGAGCTGCAGCCCCAGACCCCTTTCTCAAGATAGGCCCATTTGCCCCAAGAAAAAAAAAAAAAATTCAAAAAAAAAAATTCAAAAAAAAAAAATTCAAAAAAAAAAAAGATCGACTTCGAGGGTTGTAGCTCAACGATCAGAGTCACAGAGACCCCACATTTGGGGGGTAGGTAGCTAAAGACCTACTCCAGCACTGGTTAAAATATGGTTCTGGAGATATGGGGTTGCTTGCACAGTCAATCAGAAGCTACATACAGAGCGGCTAGTATAAATACAAGCTGGCACACTCTGCCGAAGACTGAGAGGATGAACTCACAGTGCTTATAATAATTATTTGTATATTACTTATGTTAATTAACCCCTTGCCACCCAGGCCAATTCTGACACTTCTCTCCTACATGTAAAAATCATCATTTTTTTTATAGAAAATTCCTCAGAAGCCTCAAGCATTATATATGTTGTTTTAGCAGACACCCTATGGAATAAAATGGTGGTCTTTGCAACTTTTTATGTTACACAATATTTGTGCAGCAATTTTTCAAACGATTTTTTTTGTGTACCAAGCGATGCTTTCATTTTTTTACAGGTTACATGTTTAGAGTTACAGAGGAGGTCTAAGGCTAGAATTATTGTTCTCACTCTAACGATCGTGGCATATGTAACCTGTGTGTATCTGGATCTGATACTAACCAGTGCCTACCCAGCCACTGACTAGTATCTCTCCCCAGCCTGTCCCCACACACCCTCTCACCTGCTGACCTGTGAATGGGGGAATCACTCCTGCAGTGTTATTGTGTTCTGCCAGTGAATACAATGATCAGTGTTGCTAACTATAGCTGGCAGCACTGATTGTTTTGGGGAAAACCTGACAGGCTGGTTGTACTCAAGTCGGTTAATAGGTTGACTTGTGTAAAACCAGGTAGCCCATACATAGATCGACTATGGCTGGTCTCTGCTTAATTGGTGCAATTTCAATCCATGTATGGCCCGCTTAACCACTACACAGTCCCTAAACAGCCTTCCACAAACCTTTACATTTTTCCTTCCCAGATTCCTTCATCCTCCTCTCCTATACATAGTGCCCACTGTCATACTCTCCACACTTCTCTCCTGTACATATCGCTCACTGTCATACCCTCCACAGTTCTCTCCTATACATAGCGCCCGCTGTCATATCCTACACACTCCTCTCCTGTACATAGTGCCCGCTGTCATACACTTCTCTCCTGTACATAGTGCCCACTGTCGTACTCTCCACATTCCTCTCCTGTACATACTGCTCACTGTCATACCCTCCACACTCCTCTGCTGTTCATACTGCCCACTGTCATACTCTTCACACTCCTCTCCTGTACATAGTGCCTTCTGTCATACCCTCCACACTCCTCTCATGTACATAGTGCCCACTGTTAGACCCTCCACATTCCTCTCCCTCACCTGCACATACTTCCCACTTTTATACCATCCATTCTCCTCCCCTATGCCTCTTACCCACAAAAACAGTTCTTTAAAATTGCCCCATTATTAGTACTTATTTAATTTTGTAATTACTATTGTGATGTATAGAGGAACATAGGGGATGTCAGCTACTCTAAATATAGCACTTGTAAAAAAGTGTCCCCGAAAATATTTTTGAAATGTTGGCAACTATGCGGGTCAGTTGAGGGCCCCATGAGAGGCTCTTGGGTTCCAATGATATTAAAGCGGTAGTAAACTTTTCTAACGTTACTATTTTTTAGAGGCCCTGAGGTAGGTTATGCCATAATGTACAAGTATGCATAGCATATTAGCACATTAGGGTACACTTAAATTGTCAGACTGAGCCCTCCAGTGCTGTGCTGTGATCAATCCGGCCCGGGCGCTTCCATCGTCTTCCTTCTGGGTTCTGTGCCTTCGGTCACTTGCCTTGGCCGGGCTGTGTTGATGTCATTCCCACACATGCTCATGTGCATCCTCTCTCTCATCCCCCCTTTCTCTCTCATCCTCTTTCCCTTACCCCTCACACCTCTTTCATCCCCTTTTCTCTCTCTCTCTCTCTCTCTCTCTCTCTCTCATCCTCCCTCTCTTTTTAAATTTAATTTGTTATAACAAAAAATTGTTTGCATTTTTATTTATTAATTTATTGTTTATAAAAGGCCCCACCAAAATCCTCAGCACCAGGCCCATGATGTTCTTAATCTGGCCCTGGGTTAGGCCAGCCTTTCTTAACCTTTTTACTCTACAGGAACCCTTGAAATCATTTTCAGGTCTCTGAGAACCCGTTCTAAAACTTTGCCAAGTGGAGTTTGACTTGGAACTATGCAGGCATGATAAAATGGAAGGACAGTCAGCCCCAGCCTGAGGAACTCCTAACAACCTTTGGAGGAACTCTAGTTGAGAATGGCTCGGTTGGGCTAAGTAAAGGGGCACCACCAAAAATATGTTAACTTAACCACTGACCACATGGAGTGGAGCGGATGATCACTTTGTATTTGAACTATATTGAACTTTTTTTGTTTTTTTTCTTTAGCATTTTTATACAATGTTGATAACAAGTCTAGACCATGTACAAGTTGTGGGTGAAATTCTGGGGAACTCGATAATGATGGGTGCGAGTCTACTGTTAACAGATACTGTCAACTTTTTAAAAATGTTTTATTTTTTTTTTAACTAAAATGTGAATTATATGGATATAGGGTTTATACATTTTGTTTCACAACAGAATATATTGCTCCTTAGTTGAATATAGGGTATGAATAAGGAAAACAGAATATTAGGGATCTCCTATTGCTTCTATCCTATAGAAGCTGGACTGAGAGAGGGAAATTATGAATTTGCGTAATTAAATCAAAATGGCTTCTGGATACTCTTGCATCTCCTCAGTTTTAGACTGAAGATACATCTCACTACACTCTATAGTGTGGCTGCAGACAGGTGAAATGTAAATAAAGCAGTATGATGAAAGCTCCTAAAGCACAAGGAAAGAGGAGACAATGCTAAGACTTTATATCTGCAAAATCACTGGATTGCTTGATTTAAAGGTCTTGCATTAATAGAGAGTGTGACATACATTTTTATTTTTTTTAAAAAGGTAAATTACGTTTATTTTTTAAATTTTTTTTAATTGGAAACTGTATTTGCATTTTTTGTCTTACCTCTTAAATGTAAGTGGCAGGGACTGGAAGACCCGATGTGGTAACACAGAAAAATAATTGACATCTTCTGGCAAACAGGACATTCCCATGCTCCCCCTAAGCTGTCTGCTGGCATCACATTGCCTTCAGCTCCTTCCTAACGCCCACACTCTAAAAAAGATTATTTCACAGAGCTATAAAAAGAAGCAAGTGAGCTATAAAACACACTTGCACATAGTTCACGAATGCCTGACACCGATTGGCCCCTGATCTCCTACCTTGTGACTTGTACGAAGCAACAAGGTTGCAGTTGGATCATTCGAGGAGAGTGAGGAAATGCTAACTTCTGCCTGCAGCAAACTGATGCCATTATCTCAGCCTAGGCGAAGTCACTGGACTGGTCCAGTTTTTTTAAGATTATATTGTTGCTGTACATTGTTACATGTCAGGAACTTATTGTGCAGATTTACTGTTACTGAGAGTTACACCTTTAGCCATGAAGGACTGTGTTTAAAGTGTGATTGTGACTTTTTAACCACTACAATACTGTGCCCTTTCGCCCCCTTCCTTCCCAGACCAATTTTCAGCTTTCAGCGCTCTCGCACTTTCAGTGACAATTGCGCAGTCATGCAATGCTGTAACCAAATGAATTTTTTATCATTTTGTTCGCACAAATAGAGCTTTAGTTTGGTGGTATTTATTCGCGACTCCGTTTTTTATTTTTTGCTATATAAGCGAAAACATAGCGGAAATTTAAAAAAAAAAAAAATATTTTCTCCTTTCTTTTTTAAAGGAAATCCAATAAAATCTAATTTTGTCATAAATTTAAGCCAAAATGTATTCTGCTACATGTTTTTAGTAAAAAAAATTCCGTTAAGTGTATAATAATTGGTTCGCGTGATCACGGACATATGTACGCAAATGATCATGTACAGATGTGTGCAGGTGATCACGGACATACAGTGGTGTGAAAAAGTGTTTGCCCCCTTCCTCATTTCCTGTTCCTTTGCATGTTTGTCACACTTAAGTTTTTTCGGAACATCAAACCAATTTAAACAATAGTCAAGGACAACACAAGTAAACACAAAATGCAATTTGTAAATGAAGGTGTTTATTATTAAAGGTGAAAAAAAATCCAAACCATCATGGCCCTGTGTGAAAAAGTGATTGCCCCCCTTGTTAAAACATACTATAACTGTGGTTGTCCACACCTGAGTTCAATTTCTCTAGCCACACCCAGGCCTGATTATTGCCACACCTGTTCACAATCAAGGCATCACTTAAATAGGAGCTGCTTGACACAGTAAGGTCCACCAGAAGATCCTTAAAAGCTACACATCATGCCGAGACCCAAAGAAATTCAGGAACAATTGAGAAAGAAAGTAATTGAGATCTATCAGTCTGGAAAGGGTTATAAAGCCATTTCCAAAGCTTTGGGAATCCAGCCAACCACAGTGAGAGCCATTATCCACAAATGGCGAAGACATGGAACAGTGGTGAACCTTCCCAGGAGTGGCCGGCCGCCCAAAATTACCCCAAGAGCGCAGCGACGACTCATCCAAGAGGTCACAAAAGACCCCACAACAACGTCCAAGGAACTGCAGGCCTCACTTGCCTCAGTTAAGGTCAGCGTTCATGCCTCCACCATCAGGAAAAGACTGGGCAAAAATGGCCTGCATGGCAGAGTTCCAAGGAGAAAACCACTGCTGAGCAAAAAGAACATCAAAGCTCGTCTCAATTTCTCCACAACACATCTTGATGATCCCCAAGACTTTTGGGACAACATTCTGTGGACCGATGAGACAAAAGTGGAACTCTTTGGAAGGTGTGTGTCCAAGTATATCTGGCGTAGAAGGAACACTGCATTTCAGAAAAAGAACATTATACCAACAGTAAAATATGGTGGTGGTAGTGTGATGGTCTGGGGCTGTTTTGCTGCTTCAGGACCTGGAAGACTTGCCGTGATAAAAGGAACTATGAATTCTGCTGTCTACCAAGAGATCCTGAAGGAGAATGTCCGACCATCTGTTCGTGTACTCAAGCTGAAACGAACTTGGGTTCTGCAGCAGGACAATGATCCTAAACACACCAGCAAGTCCACCACCGAATGGCTGAAGAAAAACAAAATGAAGACTTTGGAGTGGCCTAGCCAAAGTCCAGAACTGAATCCTATTGAGATGTTGTGGTATGACCTTAAAAAGGCCGTTCATGCTCGAAAACCCTCTAATGTAACTGAATTAGGACAATTCTGCAAAGATGAGTGGGCCAAAATTCCTCCAGGACGCTGTAAAAGCCTCATTGCACGTTATCGCAAACGCTTGGTTGCAGTTGTTGCTGCTAAGGGTGGCCCAACCAGTTATTAGGTTTAGGGGGCAATCACTTTTTCACACAGGGCCATGATGGTTTGGATTTTTTTTCACCTTTAATAATAAACACCTTCATTTACAAATTGCATTTTGTGTTTACTTGTATTGTCCTTGACTATTGTTTAAATTGGTTTGATGTTCCGAAACACTTAAGTGTGACAAACATGCAAAGGAACAGGAAATGAGGAAGGGGGCAAACACTTTTTCACACCACTGTATGTGTGCAGATAATCATTGGCACATGTTATTTTACTGGGACATATGTGGGGGACATGTGTTTTTATTATTTGGGGACATGTGTTTTTATTTGGGGACATTTGTTTTTATTATTTGGGGACATGTGTGTTTTGGGGACATGTGTGTTTTGGGGACATGTGTGGGGACATGTGTGTTACACTGTGGGGACACTAGACTGGTGATCAGTGAGTAAAAAGCTGTAAAAAAAACAGCTAATACTTACTGATCACCAGCCGGCTGCAGCGATCCGCTCTCCTCTCCTCACCGACGACTTCCGTGTGAGGAGAGGAGAGCCGATTGCCTAGCAACCGGCTGTTTGCTTACATCACATGACGGCTGTGATTCGACACACCCCCTTGCGACATCCCCTTTAAAGTGGTTGTAAACCAAACAATTAGGCTTACTTGTAGCTGCACTGGATATCTCCTAAACCTGCACAGTTTAGGAGATATCCCTGCATTTTTGCATGTGCCGACGTCATGCGGCACATGCGCACTTAAGCCAACTGAAGCACTGGCACGATACACGGAAGTAACCTCCGGGATAGATGTCGCCGGCCGGAGGGGGAGACGAAGACGACTGTGGGGGCTTCGTTCTCGGGTAAGTAATTCATAATGAGCTAGTATGCTATGCTAGGCTAATTTTTACCACTACTATTCCTTTATATTGGCTTTTAAAAGGTACAAACGCAACAATTTAGAAATTGGATGAAAGGTTTAGCACTGGGAAACACTTTTTGAAAGATAAAAAGTGCATTTTATATACATGGATCAGACCAAAATGAGGGACAAATGAGGAGGAATGAGGGACAGAGGGACATTGTTCCAAATCAGGGACAGTCCCTTTGAATTCAGGGACAGTTGGGAGCTGTGTACTTTGCTGGTGTAAGGAGCGTGTGTGTTCAGAGCTGTGTCAAGCCACATGAGCCTGGACCAGACTAGGTTCAGGCAAGAAGCCGCAGAGTATACAGTTTATCTGAGCATCCGAGTGGAATAGGCTGGCTTGTGGGGAGACCTGTTCACCGCAGTAGAGTGAGAGCCACTGCCAGCACAGTGGGATGTTCAAGAGAAAAGGGGGGCCCCTCATCGTTGGACACTCATCGTTACCCTGATCGTTACAATTGAACTGGGTGAAAGGGTTTCTAACCCACCTATCAACATTTTCAATTACAAAGAGCTGCTGCCATTCAGTTTCAGTAAAGGCCTCTACTAGTGATACATCTGCAAGTGCCCCTAACTGCTGCAGACTGCCATCATTCTACTGTTATCAAGGTCACTGCCTGAAGGATCCTGAACTGAGTTAACCCCTTGGCTCCTTGCAGGTCCGGATTAAGTACATCATGGGCCTGGTGCTGAGGATTTTGGTGGGGCTTTTTATAAGAAAATAAATATGTAAACAATTTTTTGTTAGAACAAATTCAATTAAATAGAGAGAAAAAATTATAACTCATGTCTATTGGCATGTGGTTGCCATCATCCCTTCTAAATTGTGAAAATTTGGAATAACCTCTGTTTGTGGGATTTTATGGGCAACAATAAGAGAAAAAGTTTTTTTTTTAAATATATTTCACCGCTCATTAGGATGACCTGCTCATTCCGCCACCACCAGTCATCTGAAGGTTTTGGGATCACCAAGCAGATAGTATCATTCTCTTCAAAATATATTGTTTTTAGAAAAGATTGAGATTGTATATTGTTTTCTCTATGAAATTTCTTTATGAATTGTCTTTAAGAAGTATTTATTAAGATGTTGTACAATAAATGAAATATATTTTTTTTTAAAAACTTTTTCTCTTATTGTTGCCCATAAAATCCCACAAACAGAGGTTATTCCAAATTTTCACAAATGAAATAGAAAGAGGGAGGATGAGAGAGAGAGAGAGAGAAAGGGGATGAGAGAGGGGTTAGCGGTAAGGGAGGAAGAATGAGAGAGAGTAATGCGCATGAGCATGCGTGGGAGTGACATCAGCGCAGCCCGGCCAAGGCAAGTGACCAAAGGCACAGAACCCGGAAGGAAGGCCGGGTGAAGATGGAAGTGCCCGGGACCCACCGGATTGAACACAGCGCAGCCCTGGAGGGCTCAGTCTGACAGGTAAGTGTACCCTAATGTGCTAATATTCTGTGCATACTAGTACAATATGGCATAACCTACCTTAGGGCCTCTAAAAAGTAGTAATGTTAGCGAAGTTTACTACGGCTTTAATATCACAGGATCCCAGGAGCCTCTCATTGGGCACCCTACTGACCCGGTGGCCCTTGGGCAGTGCCCAAGTGCATAGTTGCCAACATTTTAAAAATACTTTCATGGACACTTTTTTTTACCAGAGTAGCTGACATCTCCTGTGTTCCTCTATACATCACAGTAGCAATCACAAAATTAAATGAGTACTAATAATGCGCAGAACAAATATGAGGACTGAGAAGATTTCCTTTAGTTGAACTAAACAAAAGTGTGCCCATTCTAGAGCTGGTAACATTAAGGATATTTAATATAATTTTAAAGAACTGATTTTGTGGGTAAGAGGCGTAAGAGAGGAGTATAAATGGTATAAAAGTGTGAAGTATGTGCAGGTGAGGGAGAGGAACGTGGAGGGTATAACAGTGGGCACTATGTACAGGAGAGGAGTGTGGAGGGTATGGCAGTGGCTACAATGTACAGGAGAGGAGTGTGGAGGGTATGCCAGTGGGCAGTATGTACAGGAGAGGAGTGTGGGAGGTATTATGGGGGCAGGATGCACAGGAGAGGAGTGTGGAGGGTATCACAGTGGGCAGTATGTACACTGACCAACCCGGAATTCAGGTGGAAACAGTTGATTTTATGTCACTTGATTTTTACTAGCTGTTTTTTACTGAAGATCTCTATAGATCTATTGTGGACAAAAGCCATTTGTATGCTGGTAAATTCATTGCCGCTAATACCCAGTTGGCCCTTGCCAGAGATTGGAAACCAATTACAGTTTCCGAATTTAAGACCTTCCTGGGCCTATCCCTCCTCATGGGCATAACTAAAAAAAGTTTGTTGCGGTCATGTTTGTCCACTGACCCAATTCATCATATGCTGTGTTCTCTGCCTCCATGACCAGGACGCGATATGAGCAGATCTTGCGGTTAATGCATTTTAGTGACAATGAACTCAGTCGTCCTTGGGTGACCCTGGATTTGATCGGCTCTACAAAATTCGGCCCCTCATAAGCCACTTCAACCAACAGCTTGCAGCCTTGTTTACTCCCGATCAAGTTGTCTGTGTTGATGAGTCCCTGATTAAATTTTCTGGCCGCTTGTCTATCAAACAGTATCTTCCCAGCAAGCGTGCCAGATACGGGGTCAAGATGTATAAGCTCTGTGACAGGGCAACAGGCTATACATATAGTTTTATAGTTTACGAGGGAAGAGATAGTCATGTGGAGCCGGAGAACTGCCCAGACTACATAGGGTAGGGAGCACTGGTAAGATTGTGTGGGACTTGGTGTAACCCTTATTCGGAAAAGAGGACCACTTGTACATGGACAGTCACCTTTTTGATTGTGGAATTGGCGCATGTGGCACCTTGCGATCTAATCGCCGGGGCTTCCCCCAATGGCCTGTAGAGTTCCGACTTAGACGGGGGAAGAGAGCCTGCTTGAGATGTAATAATTTGCTCGCAGTGAAGTGGAGGGATAATCAGAATGTTTTTGTTCTGTCCTCCCTTCACGCAGATACGACAGTCGAAATTCCAACGGTGACTGGTGTTGTGGAGAAACCCCTCTGTGTCAACGATTACAACCTTAACATGGGAGGGGTGGACCTCAACGACCAGATGTTTGCGCTGTACTTAATTACCCCTAAGGCCAGATGCTGGTACAAAAAAGTGACTGTATATTTATTCCAATTGGCTCTGCTGAACGCTTATGTGCTATACAAAGCTTTAGGACAAACTGTATCCTTCCTAAAATTCCAGGAAGAGATCATCACAGCCCTTCTGTTTCCAGACGGTGCTGTGCCCCACCTTCCCAACGCAAATTCAGTGAGCCGGCTGCATGAGAGGCATTTTCCGTATGTCCTCCCTGGTTCCCCTGCCCAAAGAACACCCCAAAGAAGATGTTGTGTCTGCAGAAAACGCGTATTTAGGCATGTCACCAGCTTTTATTGTCCCTTCTGTCCTGACCAACATGGACTCTGCATCGTGACTGTTTAAAACGCTACCACACACTAGTGGAGTATTAGCGTAGGGTACAGCACTAAACAGTCCTAGGGCACACTTACACAGGGTCTTGAAAGATGAGAAGGCCATCACATTTTGAGAGTCCCTAATCTGAAACGTTTACAGTTACAGTTTATATAAAAGTGCAACAAAAAAAGTTTTATTTTTCTTCTCTCTCTATTGTTCTCTCTCTTATGTTCGCTCTCTATTGTTCTATATCTATTGTTCTCTCTATTGTTACTGTATTTTAGAACTGTAATGTTTTCTTTTTACTGTGTTTTATTGTATTTGCTTTGCAGGTTTGCTATGTCTTACTGTTATACTGTAATGTTAATTTGTTTTATTGTTAACCATTATTTGCTTAGCAGGTATGCCATTCAGCTGCAGCACAGGTTTATTTATTCTCGTTTGCTCCCACGATATGTAAAGCCATGCAGAGGCGGCTCTCTAATTAGGCAAATTAGGCGGTCGCCTTAGGCCTCGCCCCCATAGGGGCCTCGCGGGCGCGGCCGCCTAATTTGCCCTTACCGCAGCCTAAATAAATTCGCCGGGACTGCCCTGCATTATCGAGTCCCGGCGAATCAGATTTCCTCAATGCTCGCGGCTTGTGCGGGTGCCTCCGTTCCCGCACGCCGCGAGCTCCACTGTGCATTGCAGGCAGCTGAGCGGCATCTCCCCTCAGCTGCCTGACACACAGTGCCGAGCAGAGCGGAGCGAACTGAACCCGCCCCTCCTCCTCCTGTGCTGTGATGTTTTCCTGTGCACGGAGGAGGGAACGAGTCAGTCACGGAAGTTGCAACTGTTTTGAGAGGAGCGCTGGTCTGTGTACTTTAAAAGTGAGTCTTGGAGGGGAGGAGGGCATGAAGAAGAGGGCGAGGGAGGGGGGACAGGCAAGAGTTTACTTAGAGTGATTTGGGGGGAGAGGATATCCATCCATCCCCCCATACCATCCCGGCTCCATACACCCCAATCCCATCCCGGCTCCATCCATCCCCCAATTCAATCCCAGCTCCATCCATCCCCCCCATACCATCCCAGATCCATCCATCCCCCCCATACCATCCCAGCTCCATCTATCCCTCCCATACCATCCCAGCTCCATCCACCCCACCCCAATCCCATCCCAGCTCCATCCATCCCACCCCAATCCCATCCCGTCTCCATCCATCCCCCCGATCCAATCCCAGCTCTATCCATCCCCCCATACCATCCCGGCTCCATCCATCCCACCCCAATCCCATCCCGGCTCAACCATCCCACCCCAATCCCATCACGGCTCATCCATCCCCCTGATCCAATCCCAGCTCCATCCATCCCCCATAACATTCCAGCTCCATCCAACCCACCCTGACTCCATCCATCCACCCGATCCCACACCAGCCCCATCCATCCCCCCATACCATCCCGGCTCCATCCACCCCATCCTAATCCCATACCGGCTTCATCCATCCCCTGATCCAATCCCGGCTCCATCCATCCCCCCATACCATCCCAGCTCCATCCACCCCCACCCCAGTCCTGGCTCCATCTATCCCCTGATCCAATCCCGGCTTCATCCACCCCACCCCAATCCCATCGCAGCTCCATCCACCCCACCCCAATCTTATCCTGGCTCCATCCATCCCCTGATCCCATTCCGGCTCCATCCACTCCACCCCAATCCCATCCTGGCTCCATCCATCCCCCCAATCCCATCATGGCTTCCTCCATCCCCGATCCCATCCCCGCTCCCTCCATCCCTGATCCCATCCCCACTCCCTACATCCCCCGATCCCATCCGGCTCCATCTACCACCCCGATCCCATCCCAGCTCCATCCATTCCCCAATCCCATTCCAGCTCTATTCCCCCCTCAATCCTATGACACCATGTTCTACCGCACCAGGTGACACCAACCCTAGTGACACCACTGTGTGCTAGGGGGCACTTTAGGACTTGTGCTACAAGGGGGCTTGTATATGAAGTCCACCCCCAGCACATGTCTTCTCCCCTCCCAAAGCCCCCCTAGCACATATCCTCCCCCCCCCAAACAGATGCTGTCTGCCACAAAGGGGATGGCATCCATTTGAAGGGCACAGTGGCTGCATTTGATGGGCACAGTGGCTGCATTTGATGGCACAGTGGTTACATTTGATGGGCACAGTGGCTGCACTTCATGGGCACAGTGGTTGTATTTGATGGGCACAGTGGCTCCATTTGATGGGCACAGTGGCTGCATTTAAGGCACACCGTGGCTGCACTTCATGGAACGGTGGCTGCATTTGATGGCACAGTGGCTGCATTTGATGGCACAGTGGCTGCATTTGATGGCACAGTGGCTGCATTTGATGGCACAGTGGCTGCATTTGATGGCACAGTGGCTGCATTTTTGATGGGCACAGTGGCTGCATTTGTTGGGCACAGTGGCTGCATTTGATGGGCACAGTGGCTGCATTTGAGGGCACAGTGGCTGCATTTAAGGCACACCGTGGCTGCACTTGATGGAACGGTGGCTGCATTTGAGGGCACAGTGGCTGCAATTGATGGCACAGTGGCTGCATTTGATGGGCACGGTGGCTGAATTTGATGGGCACAGTGGCTGCATTTGAGGGTACAGTGGCTGCATTTGACGGTCACAGTGGCTGCATTTGATGGTCAGAATGGCTGCATTTGATGGTCAGAATGGCTGCATTTGATTGGCACAGTGGCTGCACTTGATGGGCACAGTGGCTGCATTTGATGGTCACAGTGGCTGCATTTGATGGGCACAGTGTCTGCATTTGAGGGCACAGTGGCTGCATCTGATGGGCACAGTGGCTGCATTTGACAGTCACAGTGGCTGCATTTGATGGGCACAGTGTCTGCATTTGAGGGCACAGTGGCTGCATCTGATGGGCACAGTGGCTGCATTTGACGGTCACAGTGGCTGCATTTGACGGGCACAGTGGCTGTATTTGATGGGCACAGTGGCTGCAATTGATGTTTTTAGAATTTTTCAGTTTGTTTGCACCCCCCTCCCCCCAAGAATCGTGAGCACCAGCCACCACTGATCTCTTGTATCATGTCTGCAGCCTCCCACCATCTCTTGTATCATCTCTGCAGTCTCTGACTCTGACCATCCCCTGTATCATGTCTGCACAGTCTCTGACCATCTCCTGTATCATGTCTGCACAGTCTCTGACCATCTCCTGTACTATTTCTGCAGTCTCTGATCAGCTCCTGTACTATGTCTGCAGTTTCTGATAATCTCTTGTACTATGTCTGCAGTCTCTGATCATCTCCTGTATCATGTCTGCACAGTCTCTGACCATTTCCTGTATCATGTCTGCAGTCTCTGATCATCTCCTATACTGTATCTGCAGTCTCTGATAATCTCCTGTAGCATATCTGCCGTCTCTGACCATCTCTTGTATCATGTCTGCCGCCTCTGATCATCTTATGTATCATGTCTCCAGTCTCTGACCATCTCTTGTATCATGTCTGCAGTCTCTGACCATCTTTTGTATCATGTCTGCAGTCTCTAATCATCTCTTGTATCATGTCTGCAGTCTCTGACCATCTCTTGTATCATGTCTGCAGTCTCTAATCATCTATTGTACCATGTCTGCAGTCTCTGATCATCTCTTGTACCATGTCTGCAGTCTCTGATCATCTCTTGTACCATGTCTGCAGTCTCTGACCCTCTCTTGTACCATGTCTGCAGTCTCTAATCATCTCTTGTACCATGTCTGCAGTCTCTGACCATCTCTTGTACCATGTCTGCAGTCTCTGACCATCTCTTGTATTATGTCTGTAGTCTCCAATCATCTCCTGTATCATGTCTGTAATCTCTGATTATCTCCTGTATCATATCTTCAGTCTCTGATCATCTCTTGTACCATGTCTGCAGTCTCTGACCATCTCCTGTATCATGTCTGCCGTCTCTCTCACTCTGCGGAAGGTGCTCCAGAGCCCCCTCCACATTAGAGTTTCCATTTTAAATGCAAGTTGGAACTCTGTGATTCAAAGGGGAATGCAGTGGACTCTGATATAAAGGTAATCTTTGGTCACCAAAGCTCCCCCGTCCCTTACATTAGAGTTCCCCTTTACACCAAGGTCTGCAGCATTCCCCTTTATATCAGAGTTCCCTTGCACTGTAAGGGGGAATCCTGCAGACTCTGATATATGGGGGAACTCTGTGCTGGCTGGGTTATATTAACCTGACCATCAAGTAAATGGAAAAATATGCGTGCAATATATGTGTAATATATATTTGATTAAAGAAGAATTGATTAGAGAAAATTCTATAAAACAGTGAATTCATAGTTCATAGAATTTAAAACTCTTAATATATGCAATTAATACAGTTAATTTGTATTGCTTGAATTATTTTTCCCATTATGGATGTGAATGGGGCCTCATGTCTCAGATTTGCCTAAGGCCTCACAAAGCCTAGAGCCGCCTCTGAAGCCATGACTCCAGCGCTGTCGGAGGTGATTTCACCACCACAGTTAAAAAAAAAAGCATATATGCCAAAGCATGGGGGCAGGGGTGGAGGGACGATTTGCTCCTAACATTAGGGGCGGATTGCCCCCCCATGCTTAGGCACAAATTGTGATAAAAAAAAGTTGTTTTATTGAGTTAATGTTTTATTGTTACCATTGTTTGTTTTTCAGGTACGCCATTCAGCTGCAGCACTGATTTATTTATCTTGACAGCAACAGCGTTTGCTTTCACGATACATAAATCAGCGACTCCATCGCTGTAGAAGGTGATTTCACCACTACCGTTAAAAAAAAAATGGTCCATGTATGCCCATCATTAGAAGTGGGTGGATGAAGGGCGGTATTCTAATGGTGGGCATACCCACCAATCAATCTCTTTAATTCGTTCAGCCCACAGGCTGTACGAAAAAAAGAACATTACAAGGACCAGAAACTTATTGGTATGTTATGGTATTAACATATGGTATGATATTCCCGTCCGCGATATAGCCGAAAGACGGCTACAGCATGGACCTACTTTGCCGGGAGGGTGTCCATGGACGTCCTCCTGTGCTCGAGCAGCCTCCACGCCCCGTGCAGGGCGCACATGTCACGCTCTGTGATCAGCGAGTCTATGAGATCACTGGCTGCTGTGAGAGGGACATCAGTCCCGATCGTAGAGAGCCTCTGCAGAGGCTTCTGTGCCCACCTGTGCCACCTACCAGTGCACAACAGTGCCGCCTACCAGTGCCCACCAGCGCCACCTACCAGTGCCCACAGTACCACCCATCAGTGCCCACAGTACCACCCATCAGTGCCCACAGTGTCACCTATCAGTGCCCACAGTGCCACCTCTAAATGTCACCAATCAGTGCCTCATCACCAGTGCTGCCTATCAATACCACCTACCAGTGCCCTTCAGTGCCACCTACCAGTGTCCATCAGTGCCACCTACCAGTGCCCATCAGTGACATCTATCAGTGCCCATCAGTGCCACTCATCAGGGCCACCCATCAGGGCCCATCAGTGCCGTCTTATCAGTGCCTATCAGTGTCGGCTTATCTATGCTTATCAGTGCAGCCCATCAGTGCCCATCAGTGCAGTCCATCAGTGCCCATCAGTGCAGCCTCATCAGCGAATATCAATGAAGGAGAAAAATTAACGTTTGCAAAATTTTATAACAAACTATGAAAAGTGTTTTTTTTTCAAAAATGTCTGTGTTTTTTTGTTTGTTTAGCAAAAAATAAAAATGATTTGATGATTAAATACCACCAAAAGAAAGCTCCATTTGTGTGAAAAACATGGTAAAAATTTAATTTGAGTGCAGTGTAGCATGACCGCGCAATTGTCATTCAAAGTGTGACAGCGCTGAAAGATAAATGTTGGTCTGGGCAGGAGGGGGGTTTAAGTGCCCAGTAAGTAAGTGGCTAAGTAGAGCAAAATTCATTTATTCAGATCAGAGAGTTCTTTGCCATGAGGTGCCATGTTGAACTTTCAGTGACCAGTATGAGAGAGTGAGTGCGATAACACCAAATTTAACAAGACCTTGTAACACTAACGAGTCACATGACACCAGGGAGGGAAAATGGCTAATTGGGCCCAATTTGTACATTTTCACTTAGGGGTGTACTCACCTTTGTTGCCAGTGGTTTAGACATTAATGGCTTTGTGTTGAGTTATTTTGAGGGGACAGCAAATTTACACTGTTATACAAGCTGTACACACATTACATTGTAGCAAAGTGTAATTTATTCAGTGTTGTCAGATATAAGATATAAAAAAACATTATAAAATATAATAAAACATTTACAAAAATGTAAGGGGTACTCACTTTTGTGAGATACTATATATACTGCTAAGAACACATTATACTCCTGTGAAACTTCATGTGGTAAGCTGGTGCCCGGTGACCTAGTGCATCTCCTCTGGTGGTCCCTCAAGCTCCATAGATATTGGAGTGGGCTTCTAGCCACACTCAATGGTGTTTTTCAAACCAATGTCCACCTTGACCCGATGTGGTGTTTGCTAGGTATTCTGGAGGCGGTGTTCCCAAGGGAGGTGACGAGAGTTGCTTTCTCCTGAGCCCTGTTCCAAGCTAGGAAAATGATTCTTATGGAATGAAAGTCTGCCACCCCACCATCTGTTAAATCATGGATACAGCATATGGGGAATACTCTTATCCTTGAGCAATACATACATCAACATAGGGGGAGGCCTGCCAAATTTGACAGACTGTGGGCCCCCTGGCTTGATACGCCGGGTCTAAACCCTAAAGAGCTTGTCCAGATGAGGCTTCTGCAATGCCCCATAAAACTAAAGGTTAGCGTTGTCCCTGAAAGTATAAAGGGTATTATAAAGATAAGGGAAAATACACAAGAGGGGTAAAAATGCTTGTATAATTGCTTATCATGGTACTATTGTAAGACTGGAGGTATGCTTGGTGGATTTGGTGACCTTTTCATTTTCTTTGTTCTTTTTCATTAAGATACTTGTAATTTTGTTATGTGCTTGTTTGTAACATGACAATCTGAAGTGTATTGTGGTACATTTGTTTTGCTTCTATGTTCAATAAAACCTTTTGATTTAAAAAAAAAAAAAAAAAACATTATTATTTAATATGCATTATGTTTGTTGGACTAAAAGATGTATCCTACATTTTCTTAACATTGGCTGTACATTGGCAAGCGAAGAGAACAAGTTATACAACTTACAACAGGAAGACACTTCAATCAAAGCTTCTTGCTCACTATTCATTGTATGTGCATATTTGTTTTATAAAATCTCAGTTAGACTTTAAAAGCTAAAAAAGGGCCTTGGAAATCAGCTCTGCAAAGCCATAACATTATATTTCAAAACTTCCATTTATATACACACTGAGTTTTATCATTTGCAATGACTTAACATTTGATACAATTATGATATCACAGAACAATACAGGTACAGTTCAATGTCTGGTATTGTCTTCGGGAGAATTATATTATAGGCATTGTAGCAATATGAGGACAGGAGTGCTGACTGAAAGCCATTGCCTAGTGTCCCAATATAGCTTCAAACTGCTATTGTATCATTCATCTAGGCAGACAGCTTTTCATCTACCAAGGACAACTGAACTAACCATGGTGCTAACTGGAAATCTGATGTACCGATGGTGGGGAACAATGGAGGTTGTCTACTAATGTGGCTCTTATTTTTGTGGTTTCATGGCCTACTATTCAAGAATTTCACTTCTCATACTACTTGCCAGGACATTTTATGTTCTAACTTTTCTAAAATTTCTGCCATTGTTTTCACTGCAATCTTCTCTCCCCTCCATTGCTCCCTCTATGTATCCTTGGGCTTTAGGCATGCAATACTTTTTATTCTTCCCTTCTCTTATCTGTTTCTCTCTGGGTGCCATCTACACAGGAACTTCAGTTTTTGTTGTCTACAAATAAATGAAACAGAAAGGAGAAAAGACACTGACAGAGATGTCAATGTGCACAAACTTGCTTTTTTCTATTTTATTGTTTCTTAGCTTCATGCCCCTCTCCTTCAAGTACTTGGATATCTGTCTCTCCTCTGCATCGGCCCGCATATTCTGTTGCTCTATCTGCTTCTGTCTCCTTTCAAAGACTCTTTTCACAAACTCCTTGCTATATTTTTATTATATTCCCCCCTCTGCGCCAAACAATGTGTGTATTTGGTCTTCAAGCCTAAAGTGTTAACTTCAAACCAATGCAGCCAGCAAACACAGCAGGTGCACTTAGCACGGTCACCAACCTAAAGAAACATAACAAGATATCAATAAAGTAGATGTAAACCCTAGCTGAATGACATTTAAGGGCTCATTATAGACAGAGAATGGATATTGCTAGCTGTTCTCTGTTACACTGCTTGACTATGCTCATTGAGGTTCTTCACATTTATAAAAATTGGACCAAGCTACCTAGCTGGTGAAGCCACAGCGAGAACTGCATGACTGGGGAGAGCTGGTCTGTATGTTCTCTTACCAGTTTCACAAATCCAACCAGCAAAGCCAGCAGAGCACAGAGAACATTATAAAAGCTGAACTCTAGGGATGATTAATTTTGCATACTTACATTGAGCCAGCTTGCCACAATGTAAATAAGCATATGTAGCACTCACCCCCTAAAGAGGCCACTGATTTGGTCCCAAGATTCTTTCCTCAATAGGTACTCTATTAGCTAGGCACACAGTCTCAGTCACTCCTGGTTCGATGGTTAGTTTAGGGCCGTGTTTCTCAACTCCAGCCATCAAGGCGCCCCAACAGGTCATGTTTTCAGGATTTCCCTCAGATGAAACGGCTGTGGTAATTACTAAGGCAGTGAAACTGATCAAATCACCTGTGCAACATGATGGCAAGCCTGAAAACATGACCTGTTGGGGCGCCTTGAGGACTGGAGTTGAGAAACACTGGTTTAGGAGTATTCTTTTTCTTGTTTTATTGAAATAAACTTGAGCTTGGATGGATTCAGCAATAGTAAGTAGTAACTTGAGGACACCTATCTTCTTCTTAGAGATTATGAGCAAAGTTCTTGCAGCAGCAAATGATAGACTGAGCTATGCAGGTATACCATGAACAATGTCTACTTTAAGTACAGGCTGACTCTGTTGCAAGAGGAATAGCAGCCGCACACAGACACTGATCTCACACACTAGTCTGTACTCACTAATGTCCTTGGATATTTGGATGCCTTCTTCCAATGTGAATTTTCCAGAAGTCCCTCAGACAGTTCAGCAACGTTCAGTAGGGTAGCCCCCCCCCCAGCTAGCATAGCTGGGGCCTCAATGAGCAGTAGATACAAGTGAAAATCTTAAAATCTAAAAAAATCATCTTTTCACCCTAACCCACATAGCATGTGTAAAGAACATACATCCTGTATCTTCCTGAGGTTAACTAAAGCATGTAGGATGAGTAGCAATGTCTTGTTTAGGCCCCTGCGTCTAAAGGAGACTATATGTATATGTTTAAAAAAATCATGTTTTTGTGCTGTGCTCCACTGGTAGCATCCTCCTAGTATAGAGCAGGCTGTTGGGTACATATAGTCTGGCTCCCCTGTAATCAGTAGGCTAATCAGTGTTTCATAGGCTGCTGTTCTATTACTTCCCTGAGTCTTCAAGAAGTATAGTGGGAGGAGGGACAGAATAAGCAGCCTGAATATTTATGGAATTCCAGCCAACCCCTTGGGAGTTGTGCCCAGAAGGTGGGGAGAGAGCTCATAAATTGTCTGAGGCCTGAAAAGCAAGTGCAGTGGTCCTGGGTCCAGTCTTGCAGGAGGAGACCTCTTTGAGGGGGTTCTGCTTCCTGGTGCAGGATCCTAGTGGAAGCTTTGAGGAAGACACAAGGTCTCAGCTAGGCTTAGCTAGGGGGCATATTTACAGATCTGTATCCTGGGGATCAAGCTGGGTCTAGAGAAGCTCACTGACGAGAGCAAGGACAAAGTTAGCGGGAAAGAGAGCATCTGTCCTATGGTGGTGAAGGAGTGGAGGAGGAGAGAAACATTGTTTCTCTGTAGACCACATAGGTGTCACCAGGAAAGTAGTAGTCCAATTGGATATTGCAACACTGGGTGACCTTGGCAGCCATCTTTAATGTGGCCAATGCTAATAAATAGCAGTGCCCTGCTGTATTTGGCACATATTTGCAAGTGGCAAGAGTAGGGAAATTAAACACATTTGTCAGCGACAGAGAATTAGCCCTAAGAAAAGTTTCAGGAGGGACAGATGAAGGACGCTGTTGTCTACTCTGTCATCCACTGGTTCCATGTTATAGGGCTTACACCTCTCTTCTAAGTGCCACTTACACCGCCACACTGCCAATGTACCACTAGCATTGCTGAGGACATGACTACTTGCCTTTCCGCACTTGTTTTGCCAGTACCACTGTGTTTGCTGATACCATACTGTTTGGAAATATGTCAAGTGTTTTGCCGCAGTTACAGCAGACACATTACCGGTGCTGGCGATTACCAGCTGTTACTCCACTTGTAATCTGTTTATCTGAATTTCAACAAATATAATAATGGTGCAACCGTTCCTTGGGCTCTGTGTGCCATTCTCCCAATTTGGGTACCCACCAATTGGCCCCACCCACATGCCAATGTTGAACAAGGCCCGTCATAGCAGGATCATCAGCTATTATTTTAATAAAAGCTGCAGATTTAAAAATATTGAAAATACCTTTCTAAAATAACATGAACATGTTAAAGCTTACATGAGATTGCTGTAAAGTGATAAGGTGCTATATATAATTCGTAAAGAAAGAGCTATATTGGGCCCCTTCTTGGTGTTACTTGCTTTGTCTCAAGCACGTAACACTTACAAGGGAGTCAGGGTCAGAGGTCTGACAGGTACTGCTCTATTAACTGCCTGACCTCACACACTGGTTCCCTGCTTCTGGGTATACATGACTGCACATGAAGCCAGTAGTTAATTGCACTTTTCTTAAAGGAAATGTCTAAAAAGAATGCGTAAATCATAAAGGGAATGTTTAAAGCGTGGGAATGTTATAAAAGTCTTGTTTCTATCATTTGCAATCTTTTATACCTTATGCTACTCAAAAATTCCCAGAATAAATGTATAAACAGTTCCCTCAGCTGTACACCTATAAATTTGTATAACACATTGAATAATATAAAAATGAAACAAATAACAGTCGACAAGGGTATCTTCAAAGCTAACACATATATATATCATTAAAGGATTCACCTAAAATATAAAAATACAGTATAATAAATTTCCATAATAATCTTTCACCATTCCGGTGTCCCTGAAGGGCCCCTGAAAAATTCCAAAGACAAGAAAAGACAAAGGGTACAACAGAAGCATGCAATCCTGTTGTGTAGATCACTGGATGGACAGACATGGAGGACAGTGGTTATGCATATTGGATAGTGCTATGGGAAACTAAAAATGTATATGTTATATTGTATTTATGATTTTTACCATAATTAATGGTATTTTATAAGTCAAAACCTGTTTTCTTTTCTATCTTTGACTTAATGGGATGGTATAATTTGGAGACATGTAGACATAGTGGCATTGAGTTAGCAGAGAAACTCTATGTTAAAGTTAAATATACTCCTTAATAGCCCAAAAATATATACATTTTTGTGTGGCCTAAATGCTTTATTTATTACTGTATATACTCGAGTATAAGCCGACCCAAATAAAAGCAGAGGCACCTAATTTTCCCACAAAAAATGGGAAAACTTATTGACTCGAGTATAACACTAGGGTGAGAAATGCGCAGCTACTGTAAGTGGAAAAGAGGGTCAACAGTGCCCATTTTCAGCCTCACTGTTCCCATTTGCATGCCTCACTGTGCCCATCTGCAGCCATAGGTCCCCTAGATGCCTAGATGCCCCCTAGCTGCAGCCAAAATTTGGGGTCTCTGGACCCAAAGGGTCCCGAAATGACATTGCTGCAGATGGACACAGTTGACTGACTTTGGGGCCCGGTATCTTGGGGGCCACATGGTGCTATTAACCCTAATTTGGATATGTTGTAGTGCTAGTTCAACTAGGTTCCTAGCACTAAGTGGCCCAGGGATACGGGGCCCCAAAGTCGGGTCGGAAAATGTCAAGGACTTTTCTGCAGCAGAGAATGACATTTTCCGAACTGACTTTGGGTTGGAAAATGTCATTCTCTGCTGCAAAAAAGGGCTTGACTTGAGTATAAGCCGAGGGGGGCACTTTCAGCACCAAAAAATGTGCTGAAAAACTCGGCTTATACTCGAGTATATATGGTACTTTATAAAAGGAGAAGTAACATTGTAAGCCTGTGCACAGAGCAGGGCTGTAGGAGGGGCCTCACCCACTACAGGCTCCCTGCAGAAAACTACAGGAGGAGGCGGATACAAGAACAGTCACCCTGCACAAGGGGAGAGAGCAGCATGACCGGTCTTGATTACAAGAAGATCCTGCACAGAGGCAACCTTTCACACAGGCTTACTGCACAGATCTGGAAGAAATCTGGAAGAAATACAAGATTCAAGGAAGAATACACATGCTTCTTGTACCTAGATGGTATTTGCTTTTTCCCAAGGTTCAGCTTTAAAGGAGTGATTCTTAACAAGTTCTGGTTGGCCTTCCTATCTCTAAGAGGTCATTCATTGTGTTGAGCTTGTAGGCTGTAGGAGCTCAGGTGGTAGGCACCCCAGAGAGAAGGCACGACACACACAGCGGTTAAAGTTGCAGAAATTGTATTATCAAAAAACGTCCAACTTACAGTAACAAAGTCTATGCAGCGGCTTAGAACTGGCAGCAATACTCACAGAAGGTTATACTGATATGTACAGAGGCCGGTAGCACCTGCCACAGAAGGGGTAGCTGGAATGCAGATGCAGCAAGGAGTCGTAGCATAAAGGTTCCTATTTTGAGCTCTGGCGACAGTCTCTATGCTGTCCCTTCCCCTCTGGAACCTCTTCCTATGCTAGGCATGCTCTCCCTGTCAAGTGGGTTCCTGGCCCTAACCTAGGCACATACAAAATGCACATCATCTGCAGTGGGACAGTGCTTTTTATAAGCACTGACCTCACTAAGGTGGCCACAGGGGTTGTCCAGGTGGCAGCGTCCAACCAGACAGCATGTGTATTTCTCCACTGAATCTGCCTACAAGCTTCTTTCCTAATGTGGTGGTGGACATCACAGATTGTGGAATTCACTTTTCACAGTTTTTTATAAACGCTTTAAAAGTCTAAAGCGTAGCTAAGGGGCCCATTTACAGATCTGTATCCTGGGGATCAAGATCACTGGCGAGAGCAAGGAAAAAGTTAGTGGGAAAGAGCCCATCTGTCCTATGGTGGTGAAGGAGTGGAGGAGGAGAGAAACATTGTTCTTTTGCAGACCACATAGGTGTCACCAGGAGAGCAGTAGTCCAATTGGATATTGTAACACTGGGTGACCTTGGTGGCCATCTTTAGTGTGGCCAATGCCACGATGATCGAAGATTATGTTATGGGTTAATTTGTTAATATTGTTTAGGGTGAATTATTTATTGATATACATGTATTATGTGCGAATAAACAGAGGCTGCCATTGACATTTATTTGCTTTTTGTTAGAGGTGACAAAGTTTTGCCCCTTGCCCTTCAATCGTGTACCTGTGTTGTCCTCCTATAACACTGCCTTTTGATGGAGACTTTAAGAGACTGTTTCAACACATATTGCACAGGCATGGTCTATTGTATCGCTATCAGGAAGCCAACCCTGAGAAATGCCATGCAAATATTGCTAGAGTACTTATAGTCAGCAAATGTCTGTAAGGGGACTGCAGGAGATCAGCATACCTAGAAACTTGCTGGCTTTCACTCAAAGATGCGGCTAGATCTTGGGGCACTGGGCTCGGTTGTCCGGCTGCCTGCTGACTGACATTTGTGACAGCAGCGTCACTCCTGTCAGGTCAGTCAAAGCAGAGACCAGAATAGATGTTGGAGAATGGATTCTGCTCCTTCTGCAAAGGAAACTTCTGCAAAGGCACTGAGAACAAACCTCTTTTTAATTATGGATGCCCACTGGGGAGTAACGGTAGACTGCCATTCTTCCAGTTTTCCCTTTTCATGTGACATATCTCATGACAAATGTAGAGGAGCAACTCAGTGCCAAAAATGTCCCTTCCCCCTGTAAACCCCTAAAAGCCTGCAGTCACCCTCCCTCAGACTTATTCAACCACTCCTCCCATCTTCAGAGCCCAAAATGCCCAAGTTTCATGCACCTCATATACTGTACCCTCTTAAATTGGACCTTCACCCATGGAAGTAACTTTATCTGTCCTAGTCCCCCCACCACCACCTACAGAACTTTTTTTTGCCTATTTGTGTTTTCTAACCTAGGTGAGATGACATAGGGCCCCTTCCCGGGATGTTCACATCACTCACACCAGGAGACATTGTTTTGCAGACATGCCCTGTGCTATACTGCGTATTTTAGGAACTGTCAGAGACCCAGCACACATGGCACAACCAGAGCTAAGCACCATGCAGGAACCTCCCATGTATGCAGATGTGTTGCAAGTCTCCTTAGAACCTCGTAGAGACCTGCAGTGTGGAAGAGAAGTGGCTGGAGGACACCATGGCCGGGTGAAGTTCGTAAATTCACTGCAGTGCACAAAGTGTGCCACAACCATTGCAACAATGTCACACTGCTGCAACTATTAACTCTATTATGGTGCAGTGTACTACTATTAGCCTTGACCCTTGCCCTACCACCAATCTCAGGCCCACTGATTTCCAAAAATTTCCAGAGCTGAGGATCAGCAGCGCTGAGATGCCACAAAGGATGAAAAAAAAGGTTGAAGTGCTTCTAAAGACAGGACAATTTTTATGTTGATGCATTTCCTGCATAAAGGTAAAAAATGTCCTCTTGGTTATTACAACCCCTCGATCCAGCATTGTGCAGCAGCGTTGCTCTTTCTTCTTACAGTACTTAGTGAGAGTAGCAGGAGCCATTGGTGCACCTGCGGGTTTTCTCCTGAGCTGGGCTGTGTGCACCTTGGCTTCCACTTCCTCCTCACAGGATTGGATTGACAGCATCAGGAGCCATTGGTGCACCTGCGGGTTTGCTCCTCAGCTGGGCTGGGTGCACCTTGGCTTCCACTTACTCCTCACAGGATTGGATTGACAGCAGCAAGAACCATTGCCAATCAAATCCTGTGAGGAGGAAGTGGGTGGCTGGCCAAGCTTCACTGTAAATGTTTATAGACGCACACAGCCAGGCTCAGGAGCGAGCCCACAGGTGCCCCCATAGGACGCGACTTCCTTTAGTGGCACACAGAGAAGAGGAGAAGCCAAGAGTAGCGTTGGTAGGGGACCTAAGAAGTTTGGGGGCCATTGGGGGCTGGGTTGGGGGTCGTTCTGTGCAATACCATTGCACAGAGAATGTAAGTAGAACATATTTTTATTTTAATAAAATAAAATCACTTTAAAGCTTTTTTTTTATTATTAAAAAATGTAGATTATATAATACGCAGTGCTTTAACAAACTAAATGTCATTAGGGTTTACATCTCCCTAATTAAACTAATTTAAGATGAAATATTCAGATGTTTGCATTAACCTGGTTGTGACTGCTTTGCTTAAGTAAAATCCACTTCTGGCAATTAAACGGCATCTAGCAGTCCAAAGATAGAACACATTCACAGATACAGAGAAAGCACCAATGTCTAATATGGGCTCACCAGCCATCACTATCATTGTGTATAGCACTGCACATTCAAATGAAACATTAAATTGGCGGGATCAGCTAAAAATTAAAAGGGTTATTTACATTTAAATATCATGTAGTCAGCATTAGGAGGAAAAAAAATAAAAAAATCTTTAAACGTTGAAAGGGCAGTATCAGCTAAAAATTAAAAGGCTTATTTACATATAAATTTCTTGTAGCCAGCATCTGATGAAGGCAAAGCTTCTCCCATTGGAACAGGATTGTGTATATCTGTCAGTAGCGTGCTCTCTCTACCAGTCATGTACTGGGAGCTGTACAAGTCAATTATACTTTGGTTTGGTTATAAGAAATTGTCAAGGTTTATTTACACCTATCTGGTTTTAATGTGAATTCCATGCATTAGTCTGTGAAATAAAAGTGACTATGAATGATGTTGTTTACCCGATTTAATCGTAGCATACAGCTGAACGCCCGGCAGATACAAAAGACACAAATTAATGCAGCTCTGTATTCATTAATAAATCTTGACATGTATTTTTTATTTTTTTATTTTTTTATGCAAGCAGTGTAAGTACCTGAATTTGACTTGATATCAGCCCCTTGCATTTCAATGTACAAGCAGAGCTTAGACTGGGAGAGAGTAGGGCAGGACTGGGAGCAAATCATGTGTGCTGCATTTGAATGTGCTGTCAAGGAACAAGCTGATGGGGAGCAGGGGGGGGGGGATTGAGTAGAGGGATGACCTCATCAGCCTGCTGCTACTCTTTAAGGCTTGATTCATATCTATGCATTTTGCTTTTGAGTGTTTTTGCAGTGCTTTTTGCGGTGCTTGCCGCATTTTTGGACTCTCCTTTTTACCTCGATTTTGCCGCGATTTTGCTGCGTTTTGCGTTTTTTTTTTACACTGTGGTTTCTTAGCAACCAGCTATAGACAGTGTAAAAAAAAAAAAAAATAAAAAAAAAAAAAAAACAAAACGCAAAATCGCGGTAAAAACGGGGTAAAAATGCGGCACTTGTGTTTTGGATGCGGGTCCATGGACTTCTATTACATGCAAAACGCTGCATTTTGCATGAAAAAAAGTCCCCGATCCTTTCCAAAAATGCAGAGGCACAAAAATGCATTGATGTGAACATGTTCCATAGGAACCCATGTTAAAAAATGTCCCTGCATTTCTGCAAAATGCATCAAAAAACGCGCTAGTAATGAGAGGCCATCAATCTGTTCATTAATGCTAAACTTCAGGGAAAGGAAATATGCTACCTTGCAGTGGGGCTGCCCCAGCACTGCAAGGGTTAAATGCTTGTTTATGTGTAGGAGGCTGCACAAATCACTCCTACCCGCTCAATCCCCTTTTCCTACAGACTCCTCAAGGCTGTAAGACCAGCCTCTTCTTCCCTTTGCTCCAGCAGTCTCAGGTCCTTTGATGTCATCAAGTTCAGTGCAGCGCCCTCAGACCTGCATTGGATGATGAGGGAAAATCCACTGCAGAAGGGAGTAGAGGAGAGCTGCTGCGCGGTGGAGGACCAGGTAAGAAAAACTGATTTATTGCAGTCCCCTAGACCAGGGGTCTCCAAACGCTCTCAACAAAGCACCAGTTTACAGTCCTTCAGACTTTAGGGGGCCAGTGGCAGTCAAAAACACCCTAGTGGGGGTAAACAGTGGGAGAAAACAATGACCCATTATTGGTTTTAATGGAAGGAATAATGCCACTATGTTGGTAGAAGTGGGAAGAATGGTGCCCCATTGTTGGTATTCAAGGAAGGAATAGTGCCCCATCATTGGTGTCTGTGGGAGGAATGGTGCCCTATCATTTGTGTAATTGGGAAGAATGGTGCCCCATTCTAGGTGTCAGTGGGAGGAATGGTGCCCCATCATTGATATTAGTGAGAAGAATGGAACCCTCATCATTGGTGTCAATGGGAAGAATGGTGTCCTATCATTGGTGTCAATGGGAGGAATGGTGCCCCATTTTTGTTGCCCCATCATTGAAGTTAGTGTGAAGAATGGTACCCCATCATTGTTGTCAGTGGGAGGAATGGTGCCCCATTTTTGGTGTCAGTGGGAGGAATGGTACCCCATCATTTGTGTCAGTGGGACGAATGGTACCCCATCAATGATGTTAGTGGGAAGAATGGTGCCCCATCATTGGTGTCAGTGGGACGAATGGTAACCCATTATTGGTGTCAATAGGAGGAATGGTGTCCCATCATTGATGTTAGTGGGAAGAATGGTACCCCATTATTAGTGTCAATAGGAGGAATGGTGCCCCATCATTGATGTTAGTGGGGAGAATGGTACCCCATCACTGTTGTCAGTGGGATGAATGGTGCCCCATCAATGATGTTAGTGGGAAGAATGGTACCCCATCATTGTTGTCAGTGGGAGGAATGGTGCCCCATCATTGATGTTAGTGGGAAGAATAGTACCCCATTATTGGTGTCAGTAGGAGGAATGGTGCCCCATCATTGATGTTAGTGGGAGGAATGGTGCACCATCACTGGTGTCAGTGGATGCCCCAAGGACTGAATAAAGGCAAGCAAAGGGCCACATCTGGTCCACAAGCCACAGTTTAGAGACCACTGCCCTAGATCTAAATACGCATTTAACCCTTGTAGTGCGGGGGAAGAATTTTTACTTTGACCAAAGATTGGCTTTTACGTATATCTAAACTAATTTATTGTTGCACATGTTCTGTAATATCAAAAAATGTATTCCTATTTATGTCCTGCCAGCAAGATGTATGCACAGACACTTCCTTTTCTAGGGTGACAACGCTTACCCATTTCAGCTGCAGCGGAGACACCCTTTCCTGCACACTGCTTAGTTGGACTACCAGCAGAGTTGGCTCAATTCACATCTATGCATGATGCTTTTGAGCGTTTCTGCAGCGCTTTTTGCGGTGCTTGCCGCGATTTTGGACATGCGTTACAGCAAATTTAACGCAATTTTGCTGCGATTTACGTTTCTTTTTTACACTGGTGTGCCCGGGGGGCTTATGCAGACCTCTCTAGTGACAAATAAAAAAGATACAATATATCTTTCTCCTCACAGAGGAGAAAAAGTACAGGGGTGAGTTCTCACTGTGATTGGCTATTACAGTGATTGTGTGATTGGGTGCTGGTCTTACCAACACTCAATAGTTACTCTAAAGCCTCATACACACGATCGGACCGTGGACCAACTTTCCCGTGGATTTTTGTCCAAAGGGCGTTGGCTCCAAGTTGGTATTGCATACACACGGCAGGACTTTTTCAGCCAACTTTCACCAAATCACTTGGTTTTTCTGCTCTTTACCGCCACCTTTGGTCAACTTCTGTATTGTTGTCTGATCTTTTGCATTGGTTCTGCATTGGTTTGTACAAAAGTCCGTTGGTTTTGTGTACACACGGTCGGACTTTGGTCCATCGGACTTTTGTTGGCAGAAAGTTGGTCCGTTTGCACAGCCAACAAAAGTCCGATGAAACCTGGAAAAAGTTGGTCCGATGGAGCGTACACACGGTCGGATGTTGGTCCAAAACAGCTAATTTGCATGTTGGTTGTCAAAAGGTCCGATCGTGTGTACGGGCCTTAAGACCAAGAGTTAATTGGTGACTTACTCCTTGTTGGGGGCAGCGTGTATCTGCACGACCGCATATACACCAATCAGCACTTTAACTTTATGACCACTGACAGATTAAGTGAATACTATTGATTATCTCATTACAATGGCATCTGAAAGTGAGAAAGATATATTAGGCAGCACGTAAACATGTTGTCTCTGAAGTTGATGTGTTGAAAGCAGAAAAAAATGGGTATCACAGTTTATTGTATATGGGGCTGTGTACTCAGACCGGTCAGGGTGCCCATGCGGACCCGTGTCCACAAACAAAAGTGTTGCCACCTCATCCCTTTAAAACCAAGCACCTATTAAAGCGGAGTTCCGCTTAAAATAAAGCGTGACTGGCCGGGCATTCATCTGGGACCTGTGACGTGTCCCAGATGATCCCCGAGAGGAAGGGGGAGAGGTGATCTCCCTTCCGGTGTCGCGTGCGCTGGGAGGAAGTGGGAGCTGGAACCCTCTAAAAAGGGTATCGCCCCCCCCCCCCCCAAAAAAAAATGACATGCCAAATGTGGCATGTCAGGGGGTCACCTTCCCTTAAAGCGGAAGTTCCATTTTTGGGTGGAACTCCACTTTAATTACACAGGTTGTGTGGGTGATTAAGGTGGTAATTAAACTCACTTGGTGTCTTATCTGAATTAAATTAGCCTCAGAACCTTTGTATTTCATATGTATTTGGGTTTAAAGGGATGAGGTGGCAACCTTACTACAAAGGGCACGTGAGCATGAGAACTGGACCACAAAGCAGTGGAAGAGGGTGACCTGGTCTGATGAATCACGTTTTCTTTTCCATCATGTGGATGGCCGGGTGTGTCTCACACCGGGGGAAGAGATGGCACCAGGAAGCAGTATGGGAATAGGGCAAGCCAGTGGAGGCAGTTTGATGCTTTGGGCAATGTTCTGCTTGGAAACCTTTGATCCTGCCATTCATGTGGTTGTTTCTTAACACATACTACCTATCAAAACATTGTTGCTGACCAAGTACACCCCCTTCATGGAAACGGTATTCCCTGATGGCAGTGGCCTTTTTTAACAGGATAATGCACCCTGCTATCCTGCAAAAATGGTTAAGAAAATTTTGGGGGTCACAAGAACAAGTTTGAGATGTTCATTTGGCCACAAAATTCTGCAGATCTCAATCTAATCGAGCATTTGTGGGATGTGCTGCAAAAACAAGTCAGATCCATGGAGGCCCCACCTCATAACTTACAGGACTTAAAGGAACTGCTACTGATGGCTTGCTGCTAGATACTACAGCATACCGTCAGAGGTCTAGTGGAATCCATGTCTCGATGGGTCAGGGCTGTTTTGTCAGCAAAAGGGGGTCCTGCTCAATATTAGAGGGGTGGTCATAAAGTTGGCTCATCAGTGTATGTTGCGCCATGCATATACTGTATGTGTTATGCCCCGTACACGCGGTTGGAAATTCCGACCACAAAATCCGATCATTCTGAACGTGATGAGGTTCGTTGTGTACGATGGAACTACGTAGAGGCTATTAGCCAATAGCTTTGGTCTCATCATTTGATCTGAGCATGCGTGGCACTTTGTCCGTCGGAATTCTCTACACACGATCGGAAAAAGTCTGATCGGATTTTGTTGTCGAAAAATTTGGGAGCAGGATCTCCAATTTTTTCCGTCAGATTTTCAGACGGAAAAAGTCCGATGGAGCCCACACACGGGCGGATTTTCCAACAACATGGTCCGATCGGACATTTTCCATCGGAATTTCCGACCGTGTGTATGGGGCATTACACTGTCATTAGGGGTGCTGTCGTTTGACGACACCCCTGACAAACCCAGACAGCACCGCAGGGTGCCAAGACACACTGGTTGAGAAAGTCGGCCATAGGTCACGTGTAGATTTTAATTCTGCATAGAATATATGCAAAACTGTGTTTCTTATTTTTATTATTTTTTTCACCTCTTACATCTAATTGGACTCGGTGAGTATTACACTTGCTGATTAAACAATGGAGGCCACTTAGGATTATGGAGCAATAGATGAGAGGGATGATGAGAGGTCACGTGACCCATTTATTGCTGATGTTAAGCGATTACACAACCATTTGTATTCTTTGTTTCTGTACATCAAATGATAATAATGGGTATACTAAGCAGAGGGCTACAATTAGCAAAATATGGCATTTTAAAGGAAACGTGCCTAACAAGTACATCTGATTGTCATTATTTAATAACATAATGTAAAGAGAAATTATATTCGGTGACCCATGGTAAATGACAACAGATTCGATTGATTTTATCAGTTTAGTGTTATTCAAGTAATGAAAGATGCTATCTGGATGTTGCAGCTTAACTTTCGTTGACTGAACCTTGTATTTCACCTTGAAGGGAAACCAGATGTCTGAGAACTGCTGCCTTGTCAACCTTCTGTATTGGCATCAAACATGATTACCTTTGACCCCTGACACTCACCAGAAAGGTAAATTAAAAAGTGTTGTGCTAAATGGTACATCAATACACATATGCTGTAAAGGTGAATATATAAATAAAATATTCCATACAAAATATTCATAATCTGTGTGACATACTGTATATGTAAAAGTGCTTAATTACTGATGAAACAATATAAACAACTAATTAAATGATCAAAAATACACCAAAATGATTTTAATCCCATGTAATATACATGCAATAAAGTGCTAATGTGCTAATAATATATTTCATTGTGTCCCATGTGAACATTACGTGCTCAATAGTCTTTAGTCTTTAAGATATTTCAAAATAGAAATGGATTGGATCCTTGTGTTGCTTGCTGCAAACTTAATAATAGGTGCCAACACTCTCGTGCCCCCCCCCCATGTGATTATCCTCACCTCAGGGCATGTGACCGCACAATTAAGTTTGGTCTATACACGCAGTTGAACCCCCACTGGGCTCTGTGTTAGGTGGACTTTGCAGGTTCCTGGATCGTTTTGAACATGTATTCACCAGAAGAGCAGAGCACCAGACACACTGCAAAAGTGGGCGTCAATGGTTAATGATATCCACAAATCCGCAGCACTCCTTCATCACAGACAGTGCCATACAATGAACGCACACAGTGCCTGAACTGTAGTAGACCTACAGTTCAGGCACTGTGTGCGTTCATTGTATTGTGCGGACGTAAACACTGGCATGTGCGGGAAGATCCTTGCAGCTCCTCCATCTCTTAGCCCGTCATTAATTATGACAGGATGTCTGCATGGAACACCTCTCATTCCCTTGGCACATAAAAATGGTCTGGTTCTCTGATGTATGGGTCCATGTCCTGTGTGAATGAACCTTTATGCTTGTTTAATCTATAGGGCATGTAAGAGAATTACTTACCTGATTCCTTTATATTGCAAGCTTCCCTCCCTGCCATATGACCAGTCCCACCAAAGTCCCACCATCCCTAAGGACATCATGTGTATTGCAGAACCAGTGGTCCTGCATTGTATGTGAGGATGTCAAGAGTCCATGTACATTTGGTGGCTGGGGCAGAAGTGTATGTAGCACCCTGGGGTTTAGTCAGGGAGCGCCCCACCAAATTCCTTGTCAGGAGTAGCTACTGCAGTTACTTGTTAGAGATCCATTGATTTTTCACTAAGTTTGGCCTTGTTGCACTTTTCTCTTCTGACACTAGGTGGCCGGGAACTTGGAGGTACTAGATATGAGAAGGGCAACCCAATGTCAGGTTATGGGTATATGGGGTATCTCAGTCAATGGGCAGGGGTTTTCTTGAATCCCTTGGAGATTGCTGTGAGAACTTATATATTCAGGTGAGGTCAGGTGATCTCTGTTGCCACCCGGACCGCTGTCTGGGTGGAAGTGTGTCACACGCCCTGGGCTACTAGGCCGGAGATTGGGCCTATACCAGGGGCATCTGGCTGCCATGCTGTGTGTGGGCCTATCCAGAAGTAAGAGGGCAGAGCAGGGTTGGAACTGTGGCTTACAGTCCAACCAAAAGTGACGATTCTGCCGGCTGGAGAACCTGTCGTGGTCCTGTCGTGGTCGGAGGTAGAAGGGAAGCTGTCAACACTAAGGGACCAATCGCCTTTAGTAGGGACCACAGTGAGTAACTGAAGCAAGTACCGGAGCAAAATTCTCACCGAACGGGCACGGTGGAGAAATGGAAACTTCAGGCGGTGATAAAGTCAGGGACCCAGCCAGCGGAGATGATGCTTGCAGAGCAGCCTTGTGTGTCAAGCCAGGGACCAAGCTGGTTAGCAGGAGTGAAGCTTGAGCAGTATCTTGAGTGCCAAGCTAGGGAAGCGTGGGTGACACTTGAGGGAGATACCACCGCAAAAGCCTTGAGGAGCTCACAGGATTCAGAGTCAGTGAATCAGAGAGTCCAGTGAGAGACTAGGAGCTCAAGGGGCTGAAGAACTACAAGTAGACGTTGTAGTGAAGTTGAGAGAACTGTTGAACTTTGTGTTAGGAACTGTTAAGTACTGTTGCCATAGGGGACAGCAATCCTGCACGTGCAGAAGTGGCGCCTTGCTGGGGCCTTTCCCTGTACGGCTGTCCTCCTATTGAAGTCTCGAAGTCTGCCAATTGAAATTGCAACTACTCAAGGGTGTCCTGGCCCTAACCCTCTTTCCCTTCAAAATATAAAAAGGACTGCTAAAAGAAATAAAACCTCTTTTGCATCCAAGATGTGTCTGGAGCCCAATGACTTTTACCATCTTTGCACTCACTATGCCCCACAACCCACTATATATTGAAGGATGTCAGATGTCTTTGGAAATGAAGGTTCTCAGTAGACTGGAAGAGGTTAAAGACTGCTACATGTAGAAAATCACCAGCTACTTGGACAGCAAGGATTGTTATGTCTCCCTAGACTAAATTAGTATTAGATCCTTATTGTAAGGGGAGGGAGGCTACCAGAAGAGGATTCATAGCTGACCAGAGTTAAGCGTTGAGATTAAATATTACATTTTTTGAATAATCCCAGAGTGGTTCTAGATTGGTTTCCTTAGATCAGCCTTTCTCAACCTTTTGAACACAGAGGAACCCTTGAAATAATGCTCCTGTCTCAGGGAACCCCTGCTAAAATGACTATATCTGCAACTCATGATACATTAGTGTGGGAGTTACTGGGAAGAATGCTCCTTACATTTGTGGTCATTGGGAAGAATTACTCCTTACAGATAGCTAAAAAGATCCTTGGTGCCAGTGGGAACTTACAGTTGTGCTCATAAGTTTACATACCCTGGCCGAATTTATGATTTCTTGGCCATTTTTCTGAGAATATGAATGATAACACAAAAACATTTCTTTTACTCATGGTTAGTGTTTGGCTGAAGCCATTTATTATCAATCAACTATGTTTACTCTTTTTAAATCATAATGGCAACAGAAACTACCCAAACGACCCTGATCAAAAGTTTACATACCCTGGTGATTTTGGCCTGATAACATGCACACAAGTTGACACAAAGGGGTTTGAATGGCCATTAAAGGTAACCACCCTTGCCTGTGATCTGTTTGCTTGTAATTACTGTGTGTGTATAAAAGGTCAATGAGTTTCTGGACTCCTGACAGACCCTTGCATCTTTCATCCAGTGCTGCACTGACGTTTCTGGATTCTGAGTCATGGGGAAAGCAAAAGAATTGTCAAAGGATCTTCGGGAAAAGGTAGTTGAACTGTATATCCAAGGAATTGAGAATGCTAATAAGCAGTGTTCAAACTCTAATCAAGAAGTGGAAAATGAGGGGTTCTGTTGAAACCAAACCACGGTCAGGTAGACCAACTAAAATTTCAGCCACAACTGCCAGGAAAATTGTTCGGAATGCAAAGAAAAACCCACAAATAACTTCAGGTGAAATACAGGACTCTCTGAAAACATGTGGTGTGGCTGTTTCAAGATGCACAATAAAGAGGCACTTGAAGAAAGATGGGCTGCATGGTCGAGTCGCCAGAAGAAAGCCATTACTAGGCAAATGCCACAAAGTATTACAATATTACAATACGCCAAACAGCACAGAGACAAGCCTCAAACTTTCTGGCACAAAGTCATTTGGAGTGATGAGACCAAAATTTAGCTTTTTGGCTACAACCATAAACACTACATTTGGAGAGTCAACAAGGGCTATGAAGAAAGGTACACCATTCCTACTGTGAAACACGGAGGTGGATCGCTGATGTTTTGGGGATGTCTGAGCTACAAAGGCACAGGAAATTTGTTCAAAATTGATGGCAAGATGAATGCAGTATGACATCAAAAAATACTGGAGGAACATTTGCATTCATCAGCCAGGAAGCTGCGCATGGGATGTACTTGGACATTTCAACATGACAATGATCCTAAACACAAGGTCAGGTCGACCTGTCTTTGGCTACAGCAGAATAAAGTGAAGGTTCTAGAGTGGCCATCTAAAGCCCCATACACACGGTCGGATTTTCGCATGGATTCTGTCCTATCGGACAATGTTGTCGTAAAATCCGACCGTGTGTAGGCACCATCGGACAGTGTACGTCGGATTGTCCGACGGACAAAGTCCTATCTCCTGCTGGATAGATTTTTCGACAACAAAGTCCGATCACACCAAATCCGATCGTGTGTATCGAATTCCTGATGGACAAAGTGCCACGCATGCTCAGATCACATTACAAGACCAAAGCTATTGGCTACTAGCCTCTACGTAGTCCCGTCGTAGGCAACAAACGTCACCACGTTCAGAATGATCGGATTTTCCGACAACTTTGTCCGACCGTGTGTATGCAAAACCAACATCGGACAAAGTACGACGGACAGGATCCGACGGACCTGGTCCTCAGATAATCCGCGCGTGTGTATGGGGCTTAAGTCTCCTGACCTCAATATCATTGAACCCCTCTGGGGAGATCTCAAACGTGCAGTTCGTGCAAGACAGCCCAAGAATTTACAGGAACTGGAGGCTTTTTGCCAAGAGGAATCTGAGAAGATAAAGAGCCTCATCCACAAATACCACAAAACTCCCAATGTGAACTCCCAATGTGACACAGGGTAACTACGATATAAGTGAGCCAAAATCATTCAATTATTAGCTCAAACTCTCACTTGCATGAGAATTCTATCGTGAATTTGAGAACATTCAGCCAGCCGGTTACTCATGGTCCTCTTGCCAGCCACAAAGGTTATTTCAAATATTGCAGCAAACAATGGATTTATCAGCCGTTTTCCAGGAATAATCTCAATTTGAAGCTTGTTTTACACTCTGTTTAGCACATAGTGAATGAAACACAATGTACACTTGGCTGAAACATCCATTTCCAAGTAAAGAACTTTATTACCCGAATGATAGATGGGAATTGTGTAACACCATGCAGGGAGACTGCTGAACACACCGCCAGCAAATTGTTCTCTTTCATCTAAGGGAAGCTTTAAAAAATCTACCTATTAGAAAAGCCACACAAATAATTTACAGGTAACACATCTAAGCAGCAACTGGACTCAGAAATAAAAGCCGGCCTTTGTGAAAAGGCAGTAACAGAAAAAAAAAGCAATCAGGATCTCTTTGTGACAATTGAACTTTTCCCTGGACCAATAACTGAGCTAAAACAGTTCACGCTAAAACAGTTTTTACTGCTATCTTAGTAGCACAGTCTACATCCCTTGGAAACAAATATAACGAAAAAACAAACTAAATAAGAGAATAATGGGGATTACAAAATGTTTTTTCTGAATAGCAGGCTAAATATACCCATGCATGTTATAATTACTCAAGGACAGTAGAGCCTTCTAAAAACACGCACCACTGTCATGCTTCTATCAAAAATCCCCAAAATAAAAATGTAATATTTTATTTTAAAATAGTGGGGGAAAGGCCATAAGTACCATGGCCAAATGTATAGTATATCAAGAACTGATGGTTTATAGTACAGAATACAGCCTAATATAATACTGTAGGCTCATTTATTCCAAACTGCATGCTTGTTGGGCATCATCAGCAGTGATGTAAGTAACTGAGTTAAAATAAACTGAGTTACTTAACGCAGTTACTTTAGAGGGTAACTAGTAATCTAACTGATTACTTTTCCCCTCATGGTAACTCAGTTCCCATTACTTTGGCTTAGTTACCCCAATTACATCTACCGCCACTAGATGGCAGTAGTGTAATTCCGGTGTCCTGACGAAAAAGTTCCCCCGCCGGATAAGGGCCCCCTGTACTGCGCAGGCGCAGGGCTTGCGCAGTGCGAAGGACTACGGAGCTTCCGAAAATTGCCGAACCTAAACAGCTCTGAGTGAACTCTACACCGTGCATGTGCAGTTAACATGTAATTGTACGAGGCGATGCCGCACGCTCCTGATGCTCGTGCTACTCTGCAAGGGGCGTCTATCGTGTAAGTAAGGGGCGGGTCTAGTATTAATGTAACCAAGGGGCGCATTTATTATTATTGTTATATATCGAGCTCTGCCCATTAATTTAACATTTGCCCTCTTCTGTAGCCATCCGCCCCTTACACGATATAATAATAATAGACCCGCCACTTGCTTACACGCTATAACAGATCTGCCCCTTGGTTAGAGTAATAATAGAGCAGCCCCTTGGTTACACGATATATAACAATAATAATAAATGCGCCCCTTGGTTACAGTAATACTAGACCTTCCCCTTAGTTACACGTATAGAATATTTAAAAAAAAAAGTCCCAGTTACTTTGCTGCGTAACTAATTACTTTTCCAATGTAGTAACTGAGTTACTAACGCAATTACTTTTTGGGAGAAGTAATTTGTAACTTAACAAATTACTTTTTTAAAGTAAGATGACCAACACTGATCATCAGTGCAATTAATGGGTTCTATGAAGTAGGGCTTGGGGAGCAAAGTATTAATATACCAGACAGCATGGGGTGGATTTACTAAAGGCAAATATACAGTGCACTTTGAACGTGTAGTTGCATTCTGCAAGTGCAGTTGCTCCAGAGCTTAAAGTGGGGTTGCGACCAAAAAAAAAATGTGGCTTAAAAATCATAAAAAAAATAAAAAAAAAATAATTGGAAAAAAATGTTTTTTTACTCACCTCTAAATGCCTGTTGCTAGGGGGTCCCTCGTAGTCTGCCACCTTAATGGCCCGGCCTAAACGTCACTTCCTGTAGGCGCCGCACAGTCATCTGGGACCTGTCATGTGTCCCAGATGAGTGAGCGTCGAATCACGGCGCCGTTCGCGCATGCGCAGTGGGTGCCCGGCTGTGTAGCCGTAGCCGGGTTCCCACAATAAGAATGCCGGCGCCGCAAGCGGAGCGGGGAACGAGGGGGGTTCTCGTTCCCCCGCATCGCTGGACCCCGGGACAGGTAAGTTTCCGATTATTAAAAGTCAGCAGCTGCAGTATTTGTAGCTGCTGACTTTTAATTTTTTTTTTTTTTGTTGGCACTCCTCTTTAACCACTTCCCGACTGGCCACTGCATATATACGTCAGCAGAATGGCACGGGCAGGCAGAATCACGTACCGGTACGTGATCGTGCATGTGCCTGCCCGTGGTCGCGCGCGCGCCGCTAGCGGCGCGCTCGCGACCCGGTCGGGAGCTCCGTGACCCCGGCCGCGGGACCAGCGGACCCGATCGCCGCTGGTATCCCACGATCGGGTTACGGAGCTGAAGAACGGGGAGAGGTCTATGTAAACAAACCTCTCCCCGCGCTTCCTACACTGACTGTCAGTGATCGGCGGTTCCCTGTCATCGGGAACGCCGATCAATGATGTCAGACGTACAGCCACGCCCCCCTACTGTAAAAAAAAACACAACACGTCACACTGACTCCTCCCCGCCCCCTAGTGGTTAACCCCCTAACTACAACTGTCATTTACATAGGAATCAGTGCTATTTAAATAGCATTGATTGCTGTATAAATGACAAATGTCCCAAAAATGTGTCAAAAAAATGTCCGATGTGTCCGCCAAAATGTCGCAGTCACAATAAAAATCGCTGATCGCCGCCATTACTAATAAAAAAAAAATATTAATAAAAATGCTATAAAACTATCCCCTATTTTGTAAACGCTATAACTTTTGCGCAAACTAATCAATAATCGCTAATTGCGATTTTTTTTACCAAAAATATGTAGAAGAATACATATCAGCCTAAACTGAGGAAAAAAAATGTTTTTTTATATATTTTTTGGGGATATTTATTATAGCAAAAAGTAAAAAATATTGCATTTTTTTCAAAATTGTCGCTCTATTTGTGTTTATAGCGCAAAAAATAAAAACCGCAGGGGCGATCAAATACCACCAAAAGAAAGCTCTAATTGTGGGAAAAAAAGGACGCCAATTTTGTTTTGGAGCCACGTCGCACGACCGCACAATTGTTAGTTAAAGCGACGCAGTGCCGAATTGCAAAAAGGGGCCTTGTCCTTTACCTGCAAATTGGTCCGGGGCTGAAGTGGTTAACCACTTCAGCCCCGGACCAATTGGCAGCCAAAGGACCAGGCCCCTTTTTGCGATTCGGCACTGCGTCGCTTTAACTGACAATTGCGCGGTCGTGCGACGTGGCTCCCAAACAAAATTGGCGTCCTTTTTTTCCCACAAATAGAGCTTTCTTTTGGTGGTATTTGATCGCCCCTGCAGTTTTTATTTTTTGCGCTATAAACAAAAATAGAGCGACAATTTTGAAAAAAATGCAATATTTTTTACTTTTTGCTATAATAAATATCCCCAAAAAATATATAAAAAAACATTTTTTTTCCTCAGTTTAGGCCGATACGTATTCTTCTACATATTTTTGGTAAAAAAAATCGCAATAAGCGATTATTGATTAGTTTGCGCAAAAGTTATAGCGTTTACAAAATAGGGGATAGTTTTATAGCATTTTTTATTAATATTTTTTTTTTTATTAGTAATATGTATGAGGCGATGGCGGCGATCAGCGATTTTTTTTGTGACTGCGACATTATGGCGGACACATCGGACATTTTTGACACATTTTTGGGACATTTGTCATTTATACAGCAATCACTGCTATTTAAATAGCACTGATTCCTATGTAAATGACAGTTGTAGTGAAGGGGTTAACCACTAGGGGGCGGGGAGGAGTCAGTGTGACGTGTTGTTTTTTTTTACAGTAGGGGGGCGTGGCTGTACGTCTGACATCATTGATCGGCGTTCCCGATGACAGAGAACCGCCGATCACTGACAGTCAGTGTAGGAAGCGCGGGGAGAGGTTTGTTTACATAGACCTCTCCCCGTTCTTCAGCTCCGTAACCCGATCGCAGGATACCAGCGGCGATCGGGTCCGCTGGTCCCGCGGCCGTGGTCACGAAGCTCCCGACCGGGTCGCGAGCGCGCCGCTGGCGGCGCGCGCGCGCCCCCCGGGCAGGCAAATTAAAGGGGACGTACCCGTACGTGCATTTGCCTGCCCGTGCCATTCTGTAGACGTATATCTACATGAGGCGGTCGGGAAGCGGTTAAATGAGTTGAAGCTTCAATTTGCAAAGAATACCCAATGACATGCAAGGAAAATGAAAAAAAAAAAAAACATTTTTGCTTGCACATGATTGGATGGTGGAAGTCAGCAGAGCTTCCTCTCATTTACTAAGCTCTGGAGCAACTGCACTTCAAAGTGCACAGTCTATTTGCCTTTAGTAAATCAACCCCATTATGGTGAAGATAGACAAAAAGAACCAAAAAGCAAGTGGTGGTGCATCCATTAGGGACGCACGGGCGCCGTCCCCTCTCTCCAGTCACCCCCTCTATGTAGAATAGATAGATTCATGCATTGCATGAATCTATTCATGACCACCGCCACCACCCCCTGTTCAGGCATCCGGCCCCTTTAAGAATGCCGGGCTCCTGAATTACAGCGGCGGAGGTGTTTTTTTTGAAGCACCTGATAGGCTCTCATAGGCTTCAAAAAAGGTGGACTCGGAGCACAGAGCATTGCACTTGGAGCCCACCTAGGTGTGTTAGAAAAGCAAATGAATATTTGCTTTTTTAACACTGAACTGCCTCTCCGCCAATCAGGTAGAGCGGGTCTGATACCCTTCACCTGATTGTCAGAAAGGACAGGCGCTGCTATTGGACACCTAGCAGGAAGCAGAAAGACGAGACATACGGAGGACACAGCTCGTTGCTGCCTGACCCGTCACCCTGATGGGGTAAGCGCCGGTTAGACTGCGGGCAGGTGGGGGGCACAGTGGCGGCATTTGATGAGCATAGTGGCTGCATTTGATGGGCACAGTGGCTGCAATTGATGGTCTTAAAACAACAAGGTATCTAGTGTACATGTCTCACACCCATCACAAATCCCCAAAACAGGAGTTTCATCTCATTTTAAGAAAGACATTGTTTGCAATGCATCAATACTAGAGGTGCACTGAATTGAAATTTTGGTGCCGAAACTAAAAATTCAGGATGCACTTGGCCGAAACTGAAGCCAAAAATGACAGTAAAAAAAATAAAATAAAAAAAAAATGTTAGCCCAATTTTCTTGTATAATGTGAAAGATGATGTTACGCCGAGTAAATAGATACCAAACATGTCACGCTTTATAATTGCACGCACTCGTGGAATGACGACAAACTATGGAACCTAAAAATCTCCATAGGCGTCGCTTTACATTTTTTTCACGGTTACCAGGTTAGAGTTACAGAGGAGGGCTAGTGCTAGAATTATTGCTCTCACTCTGACGATTGCGGCGATACCTCACATGTGATTTGAACACCGTTTACATATGCGGGCGCGACTTCCGTATGCACGGGGGCGCTTTCAAATTTTTTTTTACATTTATTTATTTATTTTATTTTTATATTATTAAATTGTGTTTAAAAAAAAATAAATACATTTTTTATCACTTTTATTGCTGTCTCAAGGAATGTAAACATCCCTTGTGACAGTAATAGGTGGTGACAGGTACTCTTTATCGAGGGATCCCTCCTTTTTTTACTTCAAAGTATTCAGATCGCCGTTTTCGGCGATCTGAATACTGTTTTTTTTTTTAAACCGGCGCCATTGGCAACCGAGTATACAGGAAGTGATGTTGTGACGTTGCTTCTGTGTTTACAATCAGGAGAGTGTAACGAAACCGCATTAATTCTTTGGAGAAATGTAAACAAGGTAGACCGTCATTCTGTCAGCAAGGGAGAGAGAGATCTGTGATTCTTGCTAATCATGTGTCTCTTCCTCAAGTCAGTCCACCCCCTCCCCCCTCTCCCCCACCACACACACCCAGGGAACATAGTGAACCCTTTGATTGCCCCTGATGTTTACCCCTTCCCTGCCAGTGTAATTTATACTGTGACAGTGCATATTTTTAGCACGGATCACTGTAATGCTGTCACTGGTCTCCAAAAAGTGTCACTTATGCCGCGTACACACGAAGGGACTATCCCGCGGGATTATCCGCTGGACCGAAGTCCAGCGGATAATCCCCTCGTGTGTGGGCGCCGGCGGACTTTTTTTGGCCAAAGTACGGCGGACTAAAGTTTCAAGTTTTGTTTTCAAATTATCCGCTGGACTTGGCAGTCCAGCGGATAATCCGGCCGTGTGTAGTATGGTCCGGCGTACCAAAAAGGACGCATGCTCAGTAGCAAGTATTTTTCTAGTATTTTTCGTTTTCTAGTCCCGTCGTACGTGCTGTACGTCATCGCGTGAACCGTCGGACTTTTTGCGTGATCGTGTGTGGTCAAGTCCGTTCGCTTTTTAGTCCAGCGTACCCAGCTGGAAAGTCCAGCGGATTGTCCGCTGGACTTAGGTCCGCCGGGAAAAGTCCCTTCGTGTGTACGCGGCATTAGTGTCAGATTTGTCCGCCGCAATGTCGCAGTCCCACTAAATATTGCTGATGGCTGTCATTACTAGTAAAAACAACAACAACAACAAAAAAAAGTCCATAAACCTATTCCATAGTTTGTAGACGCTATAACTTTTGCGCAAACCAATTAATATACGCTTTTTGGGATTTATTTTTATTTTTTTACCAAAAACATGTAGCAGAATACATATTGGCCTAAACTGATGAAGAAATTAGATTTTTTACACTTTTTTATTGGAAATGTTTTATAGCAGAAAGTAAAGAATATATTTTTTTTTTCAAAATTGTCGCTCTTTTTTTGCTTATAGTGCAAAAAATAAAAACTGCAGAGGTGATCAATTACCATCAAAAGAAATCTCTATTTGTGGGCAAAAAAAGGACATCAATCTTTTTTGGGTACAGAGTTGCAAGTGGCCTGCTGGGGGTACTTGAGGACAGGGTTGAGAACCGCTGCTCTAGGGTGTCTAATTTCAGAAAATATATAATGTTTTGGTGGTTTTATGGAAACTTCAGACTTAAATTATTTTTAAACATGTGTGCAAAAAATGCAAAAATGGTTCTGACAGCAAAAATGTTAATGAACTAAGGATGCTGTACTGCACAGAGATTTTTATAAATGTTTTAACTGTCATTTTAGGCCCCATGCACACAAGATGCTGTTAAACGCACGTTCAGAGGCAGTTGGACACTTTTTTAAACTGCCCCTGAATGTTATCCTATGTGTCCATGTACACAGTCTTGTTTTTTTCCCGTTTTTATGCAGTTGCGTTTAACCTCGTTTTTCCCGAAGCAAAAAAATGGGTTCAGACACTTTGCTTTTCCACGTTTCAGACGCAAAACGTGGCTAAATGCAGATAAACGAGGCTAAACGCAGCACCTGCGTTTAGCCGCGTTTGCGTTTATAAGCGTTTTTAAAGGAACCCAATTTTTTGGACCAGAAAACTCAGAAATATGATGGTAAACCATAAAAAATACAAAATAAATTGGTTTAAAATGTCGTAATTACTTTAGATAGTTCATAGAGCATATATACTCACTGATGCAATGCCATAAAAAAACTCTAGTTTATTAGGTGGCTTAGTCAATGAGGAATGCCTCCACTTCTTTGCCCCAACCCTTCATCCAATTTCTAATCTAATCAGTGACTCCACCTAGTCTGACCAAAGCATAGCAATGTCTTTTTTTCACAAAGAAAAACCTGCATACCAATGTCTAGTCAGCCCCAACCCCCCACCATGTTTGTGAAATATCCAACGGACATTTGCTGTGCCATCAACGGATGGGTCCAATATCGATGAGCTCTGACTCTGCACCTCTCACGCAATTTGCGACGACGTTGCTGCCTCATCAAGAGCAACATCAGGAGCATTTCCTGACATATATTCAATATGGGATCCATTTCCAAAAAAAAAAAAAACACAGAAAGAGAGGCAAATGCCAGTGTACAACTGCTCTCTCTGCTGCTGCTGCTCACTCTGATCAAAATGGCAGAAATAGTTAATAATACATGCTTTCTGAGCTTGGGGAGGGTCTATATGATGTTATCTTTACAAACGCATATAGACGCAAACGCAGTAAAACGCGGCTAAACACGACTAAACGCGCCTAAATGCTGCATTAAAACGCGCGTTTTTAAACGCAGATTTCTGCTTTTTAAAACATGAATTCAGCAGAGTTTGCATCTGCGTCTCGTGTGCATGGGGAACTAACTCTTCTGGGAATGGTTAGAATGGCCCCTTCCTTCCTTTTGATATAGATATTGCCTGCTTTAAGATAAATAATTGCCTCTTAGAGAAACAATCATAATACCGATTACATAAACAATTGTTTTTAATAGATCGTTTAGATAAATCATATTTTTGATCGATAGTTTCAGTTAATTGCAAAGTACAGAACAATACCATGTAAGCTGCATCAGTCGATATTTCGTCAATGCGGAATTTATTGTTTGCAATGTTTCTTACCTAGATCAATAACAAATTGCTACATGAATGTCCACCATTATAGCTGGAAATACCCTTCATGTACATAGACCATGACCCATCCCCCTTGCAAAATTGCATCTGATGTTATGCTTGTGATCTCACATCTGATGAGTGATGATAGGACAGAAATGGCTAAAAAAAACTTGTCAGGGTTTAACCATTCCCTGAATATTCCAGTAAAGTGATATTACCAGCAAAGTAAAATTGAAATTAAAATTAACACATAACTACTGAAAGAAATAATGATAATAACCATATAGTGTCAAAACATAATAGGTGAATGTGCAGCTTAAAACATATAAGCCAAAACAAGTGGCCTAATAGATAAAGTCCACAAATAATCTCGCCAATGATGTGGGTGAGTGGGATGTCTAATATGAGGGAAATCTTCCACCACCGAGTGCTGAACACCATAAAAATTGTGCCCTTACCAAAAGGCAAGCAATGAGAGCTTGCGGCTATATACCCAGCCAGGGCCTTTATCCAGGGGAATCCAGAGTCTTAGATAGGGGAACAACCTGCGGCTGGTGAACCGGTAATGGGGTAATCCATGGACTCACGGTGGTATGTCAGGTGTCACTCAGAAACAAAGACAAGGGAGCTTCCCATAGTGTAAAACTGGTACAAATGTTTAATCAAGTAAAATAGAGGTCACATTTACAATAGTAGAAGTTAGAAGTAGAGAGTAACGCGATGACGTCAGCACATCCTGTCCACTTTGGATAGACAGGACGTGCTGACGTCATCGCGTTACTCTCTGAGCGAACGGGCGTTCGCAAGCCGGCCGGCGATATATGCTATTTTAACTTCTACTGTTGTAAGTGTGACCTTTATTTTACTCGATTAAACATTTGTACACTATGGGATGCTCCCTTGTCTTTGTTTCTGAGTGACACCTGACATACCACTGTGAGTCCATGGATTACCCCATTACCGGTTCACCAGCCGCAGGTTGTTCCTCTATCTGAGACTCCGGATTCCCCTGGATAAAGGACCTGGCTGGGTATATAGCCGCAAGCTCTCATTGCTTGCCTTTTGGTAAGGGCACAATTTTTATGGTGCTCAGCACTCGGTGGTGGAAGATTTCACTCATATTAGACATCCCACTCACCCACATCATTGGCGAGATTATTTGTGGACTTTATCTATTAGGCCACTTGTTTTGGCTTATGTGTTTTAAGCTGCACATTCACTTATTACGTTTTGACACTATATGGTTATTATCATTATTTCTTTCAGTAGTTTTATGTGTTAATTTTAATTTCTAATTTCAATTTCACTTTGCTGGTAATATCACTTTACTGGAATATTCATGTATACTTTTACACTGGTTGCACACCAATTGTTTCATTGCTAGTGCAACTAACTTCCTTTTTGTTTTTGTTATATATGTGTATCTCATATATTAGTTGCTGCTTTATAGTTTAGTATAATTTAATTATTTTTCTGTTAAGAGTGCAATATTTTCATCCTTTTCATTTTCAACCATTCCCTACCAGGGATGCGCTGGGCTTGGTCCAGACTAAGGATGAGCCCGGTGTTCGATTCGAACCCATGTTCGAATCGAGCACCGGGTGTTCGCTCGCTCGGCGAGCCCAGAACTATTGGGGCCGCTCGCATCAAATTCGTGTGATGCGAGCGGCCCCCGCAATGCATTGCGGCCCGCGCAGTGCAATGCTGGCTGATGATTGGCCAAGCATGCACTGTGACCCCGCATGCTTGGCCAATCACAGCGCCGGCAGCGAGGAGAGCCATAATTGGCTACAGGCAGGATGCCTGTAGCCAATTATAGCTCAGGGGCTTTAATACACGCCCCACGGTATAAGAGGCCGCCGCGGCGGCGGCCTCGCATATTATGTTTCACTCACAGTGTCAGCGTGTCAGTGTGCTGCTGACTGCTGACAACAATATGTGCTTTATTTCTGGGGATATGTGTGTGCATGCTGTTAGAACAGCATTGCAGTATCACATCTGGGGGGTGTCTATAGGTAGCCTGTGAAGGAGGCAGGTTTCCTGTGCTTAGAACTTTCCCTGCAAAAAAGTGTCATTTTTGCAGGAAGAAAGCTATTTAAATCACTCGCGGCTAATGAATTGATGGCTCCTGTAACACAGAGAGCTGTCATTCATTAATAAAAAACAAAAAAAAAAGCGTAGGGGTCCCCCCAAATTCAATAACCAGGCCCTTCAGGTCTGGGATGGATATTAAGGGGGATCCCAGCCAAAAAAAAAAAAAAAAAATGGCGTAGGGTCCCCCTCAAAATCCATACCAGACCCTTGAGGTCTGGTATGGATTTTAAGGGGAACCCTAGCCAAAAAAAATGGCGTGGGGTCCCCCTCAAAATCCATACCAGACCCTTATCCGAGCACGCAACCTGGCAGGCCGCAGGAAAAGAGGGGGGGACGAGAGCGGCCCCCCCTCTCGCCTGAACCGTACCAGGCCACATGCCCTCAACATTGGGAGGATGCTTTGGGGGTCTAAGACCCCTAAAGCACCTTGTCCCCATGTTGATTAGGACAAGGGCCTCTTCCCCACAACCCTGGCCGGTGGTTGTGGGGGTCTGCGGGCGGGGGGCTTATCGGAATCTGGAAGCCCCCTTTAACAAGGGGACCCCCAGATCCCGGCCCCCCCCCTGTGTGAAATGGTAAGGGGGTACAAAAGTACCCCTACCATTTCACCAAAAAAGTGGCAAAAATGGTAAAAATGACAGGAGACAGTCTTTGACAATTCCTTTATTAAAATCTTCTTTCTTCTTTCTTCATCCTTCGGATTCTTCATCTTCTCCTTCCTTCATCTTCTTCCATCTTTTTCTTCTATTTTCTTCTTCCTCCGATCCGCTTCTTCTTGCGCTGGTCTTCTCGTCCTTCTCGTCCGGCATCTTCTTCCGTCGGCGTCGGCGTCGGTGTCTCTGTCTCTTCTTGGGCCGCTCCGCGCAATGGGAGGCTCCCGCTGTGTGAGGCTCCGCTCCGTCTGACAGGTCTTTTATAATGGAGGGCACCTGGTGACCCCGCCCCCTCTGACGCACAGGGACGTCATGGGGAATTCCATGATGGCTTTCCCCATGACGTCAGAGGGGGGCGGGGTCACCAGGTGCCCTCCGTTTTAAAAGACCTGTCAGATGGAGCGGAGCCTCACACAGCGGGAGCCTCCCATTGCGCGGAGCGGCCCAAGAAGACACCGACGCCGACGCCGACGGAAGAAGATGCCGGACGAGAAGGACGAGAAGACCAGCGCAAGAAGAAGCGGATCGGAGGAAGAAGAAAATGGAAGAAGAAGATGGAAGAAGATGAAGGAAGGAGAAGATGAAGAATCCGAAGGATGAAGAAAGAAGAAAGAAGATTTTAATAAAGGAATTGTCAAAGACTGTCTCCTGTCATTTTTACCATTTTTGCCACTTTTTTGGTGAAATGGTAGGGGTACTTTTGTACCCCCTTACCATTTCACACAGGGGGGGGGGCCGGGATCTGGGGGTCCCCTTGTTAAAGGGGGCTTCCAGATTCCGATAAGCCCCCCGCCCGCAGACCCCCACAACCACCGGCCAGGGTTGTGGGGAAGAGGCCCTTGTCCTAATCAACATGGGGACAAGGTGCTTTAGGGGTCTTAGACCCCCAAAGCATCCTCCCAATGTTGAGGGCATGTGGCCTGGTACGGTTCAGGCGAGAGGGGGGGCCGCTCTCGTCCCCCCTCTTTTCCTGCGGCCTGCCAGGTTGCGTGCTCGGATAAGGGTCTGGTATGGATTTTGAGGGGGACCCCACGCCATTTTTTTTGGCTAGGGTTCCCCTTAAAATCCATACCAGACCTCAAGGGTCTGGTATGGATTTTGAGGGGGACCCTACGCCATTTTTTTTTTTTTTTTTTGGCTGGGATCCCCCTTAATATCCATCCCAGACCTGAAAGGCCTGGTTATTGAATTTGGGGGACCCCTACGCTTTTTTTTTTTTCATTTTTTTTTTTTTTTATCAATGACTTTTTTTTATGAATGAGTTTCAATGAATCACTGTTCTCTGTGTTACGGGAGCCGTGAATTAACATTAGCCGCGAGTGATTTTAAATAGCTTTTTTACTTTCAAAAATGACACTTTGCGCAGAGACAGTTCTAAACACGGGAAACATGCGCCCCTTTACAGGCATACTATAGACACCCCCCAGGTACGAAATTTAAAGGAATATTACACTTTTATTGTTTCAATTTAAGCATTATTAAAATCACTGCTCCTGAAAAAACGGCCGTTTTTAAAAAAATTTTTTGCATTGATACATGTCCCCTGGGGCAGGACCCAGGTCCCCAAACACTTTTTATGACATTAACATGCATATTAGCCTTTAAAATGAGCACTTTTAATTTCGAACGTTTGCATCCATTATAACTAATAGGGTTCTAAAGCTCGCACGGACTTTAGGTCCGTTCGCGGGTTCTGGTGCGAGCCGAACGGGGGGGTGTTCGGCTCATCCCTAGTCCAGACTCAGTGTTACCCCAGTTTGCCAGAACCCTTTGGAAGATGTCATATAATTAATCGCATCCCTGCTGGCCCAATCAGCTGTGCCCGATGCATTCTGTGCCCCACAGCTGCACATTTACAAATGGGCTTCTTGTGCCATTGATGACCTAATGTGGTCACATGTCCATCCCTGCCTCTTTGTGTATGCCCAGCTGCTGGGCACAGAATGCATTGGCCACAGCTGATTGGGCCGGCAGTGATGCTATCATGCCACAGCTTCCCACGGGTTCTGCCAAACTGGATTCAGACCGGACCCAGCTCATTCCTGTTCCCGAATCCCTACTTTATCCAGATGGAAGAAAAAAGCTTTGGCTTTTAGATAAACATTAAGGGCTCATTCAGACAGCATAGTGTGCTTTTTGGTAGAGGGGAAATTACACTTTTAAAATCATACACAGCCTATGCAGAAAAGCCTGTCCCCTGCCAGAATACTGCAGAATGCGTCATCTCTCTGCATAGGTCCAGAACACCTCCTGTTGAGCCAGAACTCTCCAATCAGCAAGAAGCATGAGCTATGCTCACTGCAGCTATAGGCCAGATTCAGTAGGGGGTGTCGGACCTCTGTAATTAGACCACTGCTTCCCCCTAGAAAGCAAAGGTCCCACTATGCATTTGCTAGCATGGGACAGGCCTTTCTATTTAGGCTGTAGCTGCTTAGAAAGAACATTACAGTGAAGTTCTGCCCCACCCCCTCCAAAAATGAAAAGTCAGCAGCTACACATACTGTAGCTGCTGACTTTTAATAATATTAGGACACTTACCTGCCCTGAAATCCAGCGCTGTCGTCCCCCCCCCCGGCCAATGTTTCAATCGGCTGTTGAGTGCTGCCGAGTCCATTGCCGGTAGGAGGAGGGGGGGCCAGACTTCTGACGTACCTCGCCGCAGTGAGGTCCGACGGACGAACTGTTCCCCCCCCCCCCCCCCCGGAAGGTGCCAAATGTGGAACTGGAGGGGGAGAGGAATCGGATAAGTGGAACTCCACTTTAAGGTAGCATTTCAGGACAAACCTAACTAAATCTACTCTTAAAAATGCTGCCTCCCCTCTCCTTACATCTATTCTTACTAACCTGTGTAAGAAAGATTTGTATACTTATCTATATTCAGGCCGCTCCGCTCTAGGGGGAGAAGAAGACTGATGGGTCATAGAAGCCTATGGGTGACGTCACTGCTCCCAGGCATCACCAGCCATTGTTGGGCACTCTCTCCTCTCCCCTGAAGCCGGCATTGGCTGACACAGGGGAGATCATGTGACAAGAACAGCTTAAAAATAAGTATATATACAGATCTTTATTATGCAGGTTTGTCATAATAGGTGTTAGGAGGAGGGAGAGAGTCTTTTTTAGGAAAAGTTAAGTTTTGACTGGAATTCTACTTTGAACACCTTTTACTTTGATGCTCTTGGAATGTATTTCTCTGATTTAAACGAATAGTTCAGTTGGGCTTTAAAGCGGTTCTTCAGTCATTTCTTTAAAAATATAAAAGTCAGCAGCTACAAATACTGTAGCTACTGACTTTTAATAAAAGGTCACTTACCTTTCCAAAGATCCAGTACCATCCTCACCCGGGCCAGTTTCTTCAACAGTCTTTGGTCCCCAGCACGGCATATTAATTGTGGGCAGCCAGCTATGATTCCTGGCAGCTTCACAGCTGGCTGCCAACGGTGCATCTGTGAGCTGCAATGCACTTTGTGAATAGTCTCACAGCCTTCTGGGACCTATGGCGTGTCCCCGAAGGTTGTGGTCAGGGTGGGGGAGAGAACTTCGGCTCAGATTGACTAGGGGATCTGTGCGGAAGTGGGAACAGGTACCTATCAAAATTATATGTTCCAAATATGGCAGAGCAGGGGGGGGCTGAACTTCCCCTTTTGGGTGAAGTTACACTTTAAAGCAGAACTTCACCCAAAAGGGGAAGTTGCACTTTTTTGCCTCGTTCCCCCCTCATTTAGAGTTTTGAAAGTTACCCACTCCTACTTCCAATCAGATTGCTGCAGTGATCCACATGGAAGTTCAGTCTCCCCCTCCTTCCCTCTAAGCCTCATGGGACACATCACAGGTCCCAGTGTCCACTAGTGATGCCGATCAGTGCCCATCAGTGCAGTCTCATCAGTGCCACCGGGGGGGGGGTGCTACACGGCGATCGTTGTTGCGCTGTGTCAGTCTTATACACTGCAACTCCAATCTAGGTAAAGAGTCTCTGACAAAGACTCTTTACCACTTGATCAGTCGTGTCCAATCACGGCTGATCACGATGTAAACAGGAAGAGCTGTTTATCGGCTTTTTCTCACTCACGTCTGACAGACGCGAGTAGATGAGAGCCGATCAGCTGCTCTCCTGACAGGGGGGGTCTGTGCTGATTGTTTATCAGTGCAGCCCCCCCTCGGATGCCTGCCCAGGACCACCAGGTTGCCGCTAGGACCACCAGGGATGGCCACCACACTGGACCACCAGGTATGCCCCCCTAGACCACCAGGCAGCTGCCAATCAGTTCCCAGGCCGCTGGTAATCAGTGCCATTGAAAAAAGCCTGCCAGTGCCAGTAATGCCTACCAGTGAAATCCAGTGCCAGCCATCAATGCCCAGTGCCACCTTTCAGTGCCCATCAGTGCTGCCTATCAGTGCCCATCAGTGCCGTCTATCAGTGCCACCCATAAGTACCCATCAGTGCAGCCTTTCAGTGCCCATCAGTGTCTCCTATGAGTGTCCATCAGTGCCACCTATGAGTGCCCATCAGTGTCGCCTATCAATGCCCATCAGTCCGCATATCAGTGCCACCTATCAGTGCTGCCTATCAGTGCCCATCAGTGCCACCAATCAGTGCCACCTATCAGTGCCCATCGTCAGTGCCACATCATCAGTGCCATCTCATTGGTGCCACCACATCGGTGCCGCCTTATTAGTGCCCATCAGTGAAGGAGAAAACATACTTATTTACAAAAATTTATAACAAAAACAAAGAAACCCTTTTTTTCCAAAATTTTCTGTCTTTTTTTATTAGTTTAGCAAAATGAAAGCTCTATTTGTGGGAACAAAATGATAAAAATTTTGTTTGGGTACAGTATAGTATGACCCCACAATTGTCATTTAAAAAGTGACAGCGCTGAAAGCTGAAAATTGGCCTGGGCAGGAGGGTGTGAAAGTGCCCTGTATTGAAGTGGTTAAGTTTCTTTAGATTGTTACAGATCTGCACTGCCTTCAAATCTTCACAACCCTGAACGCTCATTTTCCCTCAAATTCCTTGTCATCAATGAAACGAAACAATGAATAAGAAACTCTGACACTTGAAATGCTTCGCCCCTCTGCCCAGACAGAGAGAAAATTACCATAAAGGAAAATAAAAGATGTTTGTTGTGGCTTGTCTAAATGTATGGCTGTAAAGGAATACATTAAACTGATATGAAAATGGAACTCAACACGGGGAAGAGAAGATTTAAAGGCATATTTGATTGTAATGAAATCTCCAAGTAAAATGTTTCCAGCTTTGAAAAACATGAGAGGCACCAAGAGAAAAAAAAAAATGCATGAAATTGAATTGGAATATCCTCAGCTTCCTCCATGTCACGGCTAACCCCTCTACGGCTTGCGGCAGTGTGATTACCCAGAGGTATTACACACGCCGGCTTTTCCCTCAGACCTCATCTCGTGAGGATCTTCTGTCTGTGTTTGATTCACCCACGTGTTCCCTAAGGCTATTGTCTCAGTTTTCTCTCCTTCAGGCACACAATTCTCCCTTGTGATGTCCCTCAGACGTTGCGTCCAATTTGCACTCTTCCCTACAGGCATTGTTTAGTGTGGTGTGTAACGCAAGCCCACCACCCCCTCCTTCCCCCCCATATGCTTCTGTCACATCTGAAAGACGCTTGCCTGTGTCATGTTTTTTTTTTTTCTTACCTTCCCCACATAAAGTGGTTCTGTTCCCGTATACTCCTCCACCACAAAGAACTGGTTCCACACCCAGCCACGCTTCACCCGACCAGACACCTCCAACGACAATCCCGTCTCCATGGAAACCATTCCCAAGAGCTCCGGGCTGCAGAATATCAGCACCACAGTCCAGGCAAAGCCTTGTGCAGCCATCCCAAGTCCACTGGATCCTTGGGGCCTCACATCACGCAGGGAGGATAAGTACGCCAACTGTCATATTGACGAGAAAGGATCAAGCTTCTTGTACTACTCATTCCTGGGCATCCAGCTGGGACCTTGTCCAAGGGATCTCGAAACACCGGCTGGAGCAATAAAGTCCCGGTTAGCCGAGGCTGCAATTGCATGCAGCTCTAGGTAAAGGCAATTGGCTGAGTACGGTTTAAATGTCTTGGGAACTGCAGCCGTGTAATGTGATCAGGGCTCTAACAGGTGTATTGAGCTCCACCGGGTAGTCCAGAACTACAGTTCTCTGATTCAACCGAAGAATAATCTGTAGAGCTAACCGGTATGCTGCACTCTTCTGCAAAATCCTGTGTTGTCCTCAGGCATCCCTCGGTTTCTTGCAGCAGGGGAATGTTATATACAAAGTGCTGTACACAGTAGGCTTATTCCTGGGGTCCTCTCATGCTAATGGACTTATAAAGAAATAGGTGGGGGGGGGATCAGAATCCAAAACCAGCTGTGCTTCAAGCTTCCTTCTTATGCACACACAAGATAAGCTCTTCTCCGTTGTCCTATACCGTACTTATATACAACCCTTCTTTGAGCATGCTTGACTATGTTCAAATAGATATGGCTGTATAGGCAACACTTTGGCGTAATTAGGATATGCTAGAAGTGCATTAAACTGATAAGCACAGCTGGCAGAGGATATGCAAAAGATGTCAAACACTCTAAATGATACATGAGGTTAACGCAAAGAGCTTAGCCTGGCCTCCCGGGAGGTTATATTGAGATAATATACCAAAATCCCATAGAAGGTAGAGCTGGGTACGGCAACGATGCTCTGAGCTGCGTTGTAATCCCACCAAAGTGTTAAAACCTATCCATACGTATATTGATGCTCAGTCGTATAGTCATTAAATGGGTTCTGCTGATATTAAGCGGTAGGAGCTGAATATATAATGTTGTAGACCACAAAACACACGTGGTTGGCTATACTAGGCTTAATCTATAGGGAATATAATGAGGTGGTGAAACCTGATGCAAATATTATTGCACGGTATGCACTATCATACTTGCAGCTTTAGTGCAAATATGAAAAAGGTGGCATTATAGGATTGTATAAAAAAAATCTCTGGTTTGGAATGGGATTTTTGGCGCTAAAAAAAAAAAATTATAGAAAAAAACGTTGCAATATATAGAAGTGTCCAAAGGATTGACAGATTACTTAGCATGAGCGGTACGTGTTGCATCAGAAGTCACAACCTTATAATGAAGTATCCAGGCCTTCCAATTTAGCTGCCGCCTTGACTGTGTTTCCTGAAGGCCATATTGAGTTCAGTGTCCAGGAAATGGCAAGCTTGTATCTCTCATCTTGACCGGAATGTAGGAAACATCAAGACCTGTCCTTGGTGCTGAACGTCTCCTGGAGTGCAAAAGGGACCTAAACAGGGAAAAACAAAGACACTTATTTCTAGAACTAGAGATCTGTTTTTGCTTCATTTTTTTTTTTGACAGTTATGATTGTTTTTATCACTTTACAAGAGGCAGCAAGTGAGAGAACTATATCAGCGACCATTTCTGGACACCGGGCTGCTTCTATACTTTGGGGTTCATTTACTAAAACCGGAGGGTGCAAAACCTGGTGTAGCCAATCATCTTCTAACTTCAGTTTGTTCGTTCAGTTAAATAAATATGTAAACCCAACATTTCCTATTCCTAGTATGTGCCTGTTTTATCACGTACAGTGGAACCTTTGTAACGCAGTTAACGAGCGTTTTGAAAGATGAGCAACTTTTTATTTTTTTTTATTCTGACTCGGTTCGAGAGTGTTGTCTTGCACCGGTGACACTCGGAACGGTTCAGGGCCATTCGGAAATACTTGAAAATACTCCGTTCCAGAGTGTTTCCGAGCCTATCCGAGTTCAGCCGAGCTGTCCTCGAGTATTTCCGAGGCTCTCCAGCGCCCCCCCCCAGCTCTGGCCACATGCGGTATTGCATGCAATAGAAGTCAATGCGGAACAAATTATCTTCGTTTCTGTTGACTTCTATGGGGAAACTCGCTTTGATATGCAAGTGCTTTGGATTACAAGCATTCTCCTGGAACAAATTATGCTCGTAATTCAAGGTTCCACTGTACTTGAAAAGTATGAAAAAGTATCCTGTGCTCTTTGTATTGCTTCCTCTGCGTGAAATACCTGGTGTTCCTTCCAGTCCCTCTGCTTTCCTATCAAAAACTGACCACACTAGGCAGGAGAACACACTGTGGTCAGTTCTTTAGCAGACTTCTGCTGACATCCCATTCCCCCTCACAGCCATTCACTGGGAAGACCAGCATGCTTCTGTTTCTACTCCCCCTAGCTCTTATGCATGGTATGTGATCACTTATAAAAAAAAGAGGAAAACACGTATTTATACTTTTTTTTACACAAATGTTTTGCTTTTCATTTCTATTTTAAACTGAATGTTTTTTTTTTGTTTGTTTTTTGTTTTTTAGAAGGTGAGGATTTCCATACATTTTAAGCTTTTGATAAAAAAAAACAAAAAAACTAAATGGAAGCTAAATAAACCCCTTTGAGTTACTCTTCTGCATGCAACAACTTAAAGAGGTATATCCCTAAAAAAATAAAAAAAAATAAAAAAAAATAAAAAAAATCAAAGTCAGCAGCTACAAATACTGCAGCTGCTGACTTTTAATAATCGGACACTTACCTGTCCCAGGGTCCAGCGATGTAGGGGGTCGAAGCTCCACTCGCCCCCTCGCTTCACAGCTGGCACCCACTGCGCATGCGCGAGCGGCGCCACGCGCCGTGATTGGCCGCACAGTCATCTGGGACACGTGACAGGTCCCAGATGACTAGGGAGCCCTTCCTGCACTGAGGGGAAGTGATGTCACCAGCCCAGGCACCGAAGGAGGCAGACTACAAGGGACCCCCTAGCAACAGGCATTTAGAGGTATGTAAAAAAAAAAATTTTATTCCAATTATTTTTTTATTTTTATTTTTTTAAGAATTTTAAGCATTTTTATTTTTTTAGGGGGAAACACCACTTTAAGTCAAGACTTGATTTTTCATACTAGTTCCAGCTTAGTAACTCTATAGTGGATTTACTAAATAGACTGTGCACTTTCCCAGAGTTTAGTAAATGTGGTAAAGCTCTGCTGATTTTTCATCATCCAATCACGTGCAAGCAAAACATTTTTTATTTTTTTTTAAATCTTTCTTGCACTTGATTGCATCTTTACAAAATTACATTTTACCACATTACATTTACTAAGGAAAATGAGTGCAACTCCACTTGCAAAGTGCACAGTCTATTTGCCTTTAGTAAATCAACCGCTGTGGCTCTGTTCAGATCTGTGTGTTCTATGAACATGTACAAAAATGCAAAAATGCGGTGCACATTATGATATTGCCTTGCAGGTGGAATTTTTTTTATTATTAACAGAGTTTACTACCGCTTTAAAAACAAGTAAAAAATGGTAGTAGGACTTACATCTATTCTGAAATGTTCTACTCCAGGCAGATATAAAAGTCAAATTATTTGTATTCACTGAAGCATAATTAAAGCCCAGCTCCATGAAAAATAAAAACCCTTCCTTGCACTAGGGCTGTGCCTGCGTTGCAAGGGTTAAATGATTATTTCTGCCTAGGGGATGGAAAAGCACTTCTACTTAGCTGATCCTCTGCTCCCCCAGCAGATGGTGCTCCCCTAGGCTACCCTGTTTCCCCGAAAATAAGACCTAGCGTGATTGTCGGTGATGACTGCATTATAAGCCCTACCCCCCAAATAAGCCCTACACTGTTTCCCCAAAAATAAGCCCTACCCTGAAAATAAGACCTACAAGGACTTTAACTAGGGCTTATTTGGGGGTTAGGGCTTATATTGCAGCCATCACCGACAATCACGCTAGGTCTTATTTTCGGGGAAACAGGGTATGACAGTGGACTGTCTCTTGGCGCCATCATGTTCAATGCAGGGCTATGGTCCCTGCATCAGTCTTGATGACGTCAGGGGACCTTGGACAGCTGGAATGCAGAGGGACTGATTTATCAGAGCGGAGGAGCCAGCAGTAATGGAGGACCAGGTAATTAAAAAATATTTTCCATCCCCTAGGCAGAAACAAGCAGTTTGTACGCAGACCCACTGCAGGAGCATTTTTTATTTTTACTAGAGTTCAGCTTAAATTTATTTTTATTTTTTTTAGATACAGTTAGTGTAAGTACCTGAACTTTTTCTTGATATCAGTATCTTGCAATTCCCTGCACAGCATCACTCAGACTCAGAAGAGCAGCACCGGAAGCTAGTGCTAATGAGGTTTTCTGCATGCAAATATTCCGACAAAGAACAAATGGATAGGAAAAGAGAGCAGAGTGTGCAAAGAGATAACCTCATCAGTCTCCTGCTGCTCTAACACTGTCTCATCTACAGACTAGGAGTAGAAAAGAGAGACCACGATATCCCTTCTACAGTCTATAACTGTAATAGATAAAGTGGCATCATCTGCCTGGCTGTGCTAGCACTCAGAGCTGTGTAATGCCGCGTACACACGATCGGAATTCTAGTCGGAAAAAGCTCTGATGGTTTTTACCGACGGAATTCCGCTCAAACTGTCTTGCCTACACACAGGCACACCAAATTCCGACTGTCAAGAACGCGGTGACGTACAACACTACGACGAGCCGAGAAAAAATGAAGTTCAATGCTTCCGATCATGCGTCAAATTGTTTCCGAGCATGCGTAGGAATTCTGCGTGTCAGAATTGCTACAGACTATTGGAATTTCTGATGGAAACCTTATCCGTCGGAAAAATTGAGAACATGCTCTCAATTTTTTGCTGGCGGGAATTCGGCCAGCAAAATTCCGATGGAGCATACACACGGTCACATTTTCCGAAGAAAAGCTCTTATCGATCTTTTGCTGGCCGAAATTCTGATCGTGTGTACGCGGCATTAGGCAGCATTCACAGCAGCACAGGGGTGGCTGCGAATGAAAATCAACAGATGCTTGCCAGCAGTACTAAACGCTGCCTTCACACGCTGTGTGCGAACAGCAGCGACTTTCAGATTCGTACTGTGTACAAGTCAATAGCCAGCGCCGCCCTTGTTCACATGTAACCTGTTTCATGCGAATAGAGCCTCCGATTAGCCACCTCTGCCCGTCTATGTAAATGTAGGCTGAATCTGTTTTTTTAAATAAATAATAAAAACTCCCCATGCTATTAAATATCACAAAAGACAGAAAATATATCACACCATAGAGCGATAAGTAGAGTCGCTACCAGTGATGTAAGTAACTGAGTTAAAATAAACGGAGTTGCTTAACGCAGTTACTTTAGAGAGTAACGAGTAATCTAACTGATTACTTTTCCCCTCATGGTAACGCAGTTCCCATTACTTGGGCGGGGTTACCGCAATTACATCTACCGCCACTAGATGGCAGTAGTGTAATTCCAGTGTCCTGCCGAAAAAGTTCCTCCGCCGGATAAGGACCCCCTGTACTGTGCAGGCGCAGTGCTTGCGCAGTACGAAGGACTACAGAGCTTACGAAAATTGCTGAACCTAAACAGCTCTGAGTGAACTCTACACCACGCAGGCGCAGTTAACATGTAATTGTACGAAGCGATGCCGCACACTCCCGATGCTCGTGCTACTCTGCAAGGGACGTCTATCGTGTAACTAAGGGGCAGGTCTGGTATTACTGTAACCAAGGGGCACATTTATTATTATTGTTATATATCGAGCTCTGCCCATTAATTTAACATTCGCCCTCTTCTGTAGAAATCTGCTCCTTACACGATATAATAATAATAGACCCACCCCTTGCTTACACGCTATAACAGATCTGACCCTTGGTTAGAGTAATAATAGAGCAGCCCCTTGGTTACACGATATATAACAATAATAATAAATGTGCCCCTTTCTTACAGTAGTACTAGACCCGCCCCTTAGTTACAGGTATAGAATTACTTTGCTGCGTAAATAATTACTTTTCCAATGTAGTAACTGAGTTACTAACGCAATTACTTTTTGGGAGAAGTCATTTTTAACTTAACAAATTACTTTTTTATATAATAATGCAAATAAAAATAAGTCTGGAATAAAGTCCCAAATGCCACACACAAAAAATTTTAAACAATATTTTCATGTTTGTAGTGTGGAAGGTCTCACTTTTATCTGATTGATTAAATCATTTTTTTTTAACCGCTTCAGCCCCAGTAGATTTTACCCCCTTCCTGACCAGAGCACTTTTTGCGATTCGGCACTGCGACGATTTAACCTCAAATTGAGCAGTCGTGCGACGTTGCACCCAAACAAAATTGACGTCCTTTTTTTTTTACAAATACAGATTTCTTTTGGTGGTATTTGATCGCTTCTGCGTTTTTTATTTTTTGCGCTATAAACAAAAAAAAGCAACAATTTTGAAAAAAAATCTATATTTTTTACTTTTTGCTATAATAAATATCCCCCAAAAATATATAAAAAACATATTTTTGGTAAAAAAAAAATCGAAATAAGCTTATATTGATTGGTTTGCGCAAAAGTTATAGCGGCTACAAAATAGGGGCTAGTTTTATGGCATTTCTATTATTATTTTTTACTAGTAATGGCGGCTATCTGCGATTTTTACCGGGACTGCGACATTATGGCCTACACATCGGACAATTTTGACACATTTTTGAGACCATTGGCATTTATACAGCGATCAGTGCTATAAAAATGCTTACTGTAAAAAATGTCACTGGCAGGGAAGGGGTTAACACTATGGGGCGATCAAGGGGTTAATTGTGTTCTCTAGTGTGGGCTCTAACTGAAGGGGGATGGGGACTGTCTAGGGGAGATGACAGATCAGTCATCATACTCTTTATGAACAGGCGATCAGTCTCTTCTCAGATCCCGGGCACTCGCATCGGCTCCAGAGGGAAGCAGCGGGCGCGCGCGCCCCTAGTGGCAACAGGGCAAAGCGACGTAACATAACGTCATTTCGCACAGCCATGCCATTCTGCCGCAGTACAACTGCGGCGGCTGGTCGACCTTGTGTTGTCGCATCCCGGTTACTACATACGAAACCTGATTAAAGCCGTTTCCGGCTTTCTTGGGGTCTCCGGCCAGCTTTGAATATTTTCAAGTTCACAGGAGGGCTTTGGGATCTTATAGACCCCCCGATCCCTCCATAAAGAGTACCTGTCACTGCTTATTACTGTCACAAGGGATGTTTACATTCCTTGTGACAGCAATAAAAGTGATAAAAAAAAAAAAATGAAAGGGATAGTGTAAAAAAAATAAAAAAAAAAAAAAAGCGCCCCCATCCCTCCATGCTCACGCACCACATCGAACGCATACGTAAGTCACGCCCGCAAAATGTAAACAGTGTTCAAACCACACATGTGAGGTATCGCCGTGATCTTTGGAGCAAGAGCAATAATTCTAGTGCAAGAACGTTCTTTTTTTTTTTTAAAGCATCGCCTATGGAGATTTTTCAGTACCGTAGTTTGTCGCCACTCCACAAGCATGCGCAATTTTAAAGCATGAAATGTTAGGTATCTATTTACTCGGCGTAACATTTTCACATTATACAAAAAAATTGGGCAAACTTCCCTGTTTTGTTTTTTTTTTTTATTCGTTGAAGTGTATTTTTTCCCCAAAAATTGCGTTTGAAAGACCGCTGCGCAAATACAGTATGACATAAAATATTTTTTCCCAAAAAATTGCGTTTGAAAGACCGCTGCGCAAATACAGTATGACATAAAATATCGCCATTTTATTCTCTAGGGTCTCTGCTAAAATATATATATAATATTTGGGGGTTCTAAGAAATTTTCTAGCAAAAAATACAGATTTAACGTGTAAGCAACAAATGTCAGAAAAAGGCCTGGTCTTCAAGTGGTTCATGAATAAAAATTGTCCTTTTTTTTTTCTCAATGGTTCACGTGTATATGGATGTCCTTAGACTCATATTTTTTTAATTTACAGACATGGACGCAGCACGTTTACATACTTGTGTGAACGTCTCCATTTAAAAAAATGCAGCTGCGTTTAAAACCTTAATTAAAAACGCTGGCAATTTTTTTTTTACAGTCATGTGAATGAGGCCTTATACGTATTAGGTTTTTGTCTGGAACCCGGCTTTAAATCCGAGTCTCAGCAGAGCGGAGGGGTATCTCATGAATACAAAGTCCTGGATTCAGTGATTGAACCGCAAATGTTAATAAAGTGACAACAATAAAATCAGACACAGAAGTGTTAGATGATAACAAGATTTCCAGTTATTATCTATGGGTTAGTGACATCCTCAGTAACTGCACCTGCTGCCCAGTCATTTATTGTATCTCCTGCCTCCAATGGGGTTTTCAGCGTATTCCAATAACTGCAAGTTTTTTTTTTTGTTTTTTTTCTTTTACCAGTGGTTCTGCTATAGAACTCAGCAAGATAATAAATATTCAGCTCTGGTCGCAGGTGTTCCAGTCTTCAATGTATTTGGGAGTTGAGCCCCCACTTTTCTAACTTCCATAATGCAACCTCTCTTTTCTCCAGTCACAGCTCTCTGTTTGGCTGAGCGCTACTGTACATCATGTTGACAATAAAAATTACATTCGGGCTTCTGTTTTACACAGCCTCCTGTCAGAATGACTGCAAGCCACTGATCAGGACAAATTGAATACATCCCGACCGTATCAATATTTATTTCATTCTACAAATGGCGATGACGTGGGGGAGACACGGCTATAGGAAAAAGTAACTCTATTTATCAAAGGTGGATGTTAATCATGAGGATGAAAGCATGTATTGACCTGTACCTAAACTCTTAGCCAGTGTACATAGATTTAAACTTAAAGAATACTGGAAGTTATGGGGGAAAATGGAATGTTACACAAAATGACCAATCAGATCCAGGCTGGATCTGGGGGGTGCTGGGGCAGACTGAACCCCTCCAGATTTTAGTTGTGCCCCCCCAAGGTCTATGAGAGTGCCTCCATTGAGCTAGGACACTCTTCATGTAAGGGGGACTCTATTGGGGACACCTGATTTAAGGGGGCACTCTGATGCAGACAGTTACTGTAAGGGGGGACTCTATTGGGGACACCTGATGTAAAGGAGCACTTTTGATGGGGACACATGATGAATGAATGAATAATTTGTATAGCGCTACAATGCGAACTGAATAGCCTCAAGGCGCTGTATTCATGCTTTGTTGTCAAGCTTCTTAGAAGAGGTAGTTTTTTTCCTGAAGGCCTGATGGTTTCCTTCCATGCGGATGTATGTCGGTAGAGCATTCCATAGCCGAGGTCCTTGGACAGCGAATCTCCGCTGTCCAAATTATGTAAGGTGGCACTCTTGGTGGGGATATCTGATGTATGGGGACACCTAATGTATGGGGACACCTGATGTAGGGGGACATTCTTGATGGGGACGCCTGATTTAAGGGGACACTCTTGATGGGGACACCTGATGTATGGGGCACTCTGATGGGGACATCTGATGTATGGGGACACTCTTGATGGGGACACCTGATGTAAGGGGACACAATTGAGGGGGCACCTTGTGTAAGGGGACACATTTGATGGGAACACCTGATGTAAGGGGACACACTTGATGGGGACATCTGATGTAAGGGGACACACTTGATGGGGACATCTGATGTAAGGGAACACACTTGATGGGGACATCTGATGTAAGGGCACACTCTTGATGGGGACATCTGATGTATAGGGCCACTCTTGATGGGTACACCTGATGTAGGGGGAGACTCTTGATGGGGACACCAGTGGTAAGGGGGCCCTCTGATGGGAATACCTGATGTAAAGGGGCACTTTGATGAGTAGTCATGATGTAGAGGGGGACTCTGATATAGGGACATTTGATATAAGGGGGCACAGGTTCTGTTTAATAGTGTTTCCAGGTCCCGACACTGTGTGATAGACTGTCAATGACTCACACACACTGTTGACATTATGACTCCTGACTTTTTTACTGCTCCCCCAGATTATATAGGCTAGATCCGGCCCTGATCCGATCCCTGCTTTCATTTTCTAACTGACTCTAGAAATATATTTGAACAGCTTTTATAGCTAAGGGTAACACAATGGTGTTCAACTTCCTGCCCACCCAGGCATCTATTTAAAGCAGAATTAAACTCTCCATACTTACCTGTCCAACGATCCTGTGCCGGCACTGGCATCTTCTTCTGAGTGCTGGTCTTCATTGGTCAGCAAGGGATGACATCACTTCTGCACATGCTATAAAATGTGCTTACACACAAAACAGCAACATAAACACATAAGTAGAAAGAGCTGCTTGTCATATGACCCAAACAGAGTCCAAGTATGTAATCAAAATATTCGAAGGATGAAATCCTCAAAATTTTTGACCACAGTCTAATAAATCTTAACAACAAACTCAAAGTTGTTCCCTCAAATACATCAAATATTATCAATACAAATATTGAATACATACATAAATACTACGAATGCAAAATATCCGTGCAGGTCCAGTACACTAAAAAATTGTGCTCAGTGAAATGAAAGTTTAAAAGAATGTAGAAAATGTGAGGTGCCACCACAATGCTCTTCCTCTGCACACCACACTCACCAGAAGTTGTTGACTCCTTTCATTAACAAGGAAGTCAAATGCGCTTATTATATAAGTTGACAACTCTCACTGGTGATTAATAAACTCCCATCAACCTCTGATTGATCTCCTGGTTACCTTGTACACTGCTGATGAAACACGTAGGGCGGAACTTCTGGACACATCACTTCCGCTGTTTGGAACGCATGGTTTTAGCGTATCATGTAAATTAAATTTTACTGCTTTTCTTTATTAAACTCATTTTACTACACTATGAGAGCCTTCCCTATCTATTCACATATGGATTGTCTGGCATACCATCAAACTTCTAAAGGGGGCAGAATGGCTTAAAGGTGCAGTTGATCACAAATGTATCCATGTGTACATGGTAACCAGGAGATGAATCAGAGGTTGATGGGAGTTTATTAATTGCCAGTGAGAGTTGACAGCTTATGCAATAAGTGCATTTGACTTCCTTTTTAATAAAAGGAGTCAACAACTTCTGGTGAGTGTGGCATGCAAACGTTGGGAGCAGAGGAAGAGCACACTGGTGGCACTATACATTTTTCACATTCTTTTGGACTTTCATTTCACTGAGCACATTTTTTATTTTATTTTTAATTAGTGCACTGATTGGATCTGCACAGACATTTTCCATTCATAGTATTTATGTATTTGTATTGATAATATTTTATGTATTTGAGGGTACGATTTTGAGTTTATTGTTGTTAAGATATAGTAGAGCGGGGTCAATAATTTTGAGGATTTCATCCTTGAAATATTTTATATACTTATGCACATGCGCAGGAGACCGTCATTCCAGCACACAAAGACCAGCCTGGCATTATAAGCTGAGCTGCGCATGCGCAGCTCAGTTTATATTGCTGGAAGTGATGGAGAGTAGGCAGGTAGGGGCATTTTATGCACTTTTTCCTCTGCAATAAAAGCCTGCCTGCTCACATTGTTTTTGCAGCAGGACTTTACTTCTGCTTTAAATAGCTCAGAATGCCCAGGCGGCAGAAAAAAGTGGCGATCATGTGACAGTGGTCACGTGATCAGAAGTCGGTCCCACTGGCTACGATCTTTACCCCAAACAGAGAGACTTAACAGCTCGGTATTTGTGCTGAGAGTGAGCAGTGAACACTATTTCAACACAAACATCGACCACCCAGTGACAAATATGTGCGGCATGTGGGCATTAAAGCCTCGTACAAGAGTTACATTTTTGTCTTTACACTTGTGGCTGGGGGGGGGGGGGGGGGGGGGGGGGGGGGGGTAAAAACACTCAGTCGAGTCACTTTTTTACTGCCCCTGAGCTTCTTCTCCCTAAGCTGGAAAGGCAGCAGACAGGGGCATACAATGCTGCAGCTGTGATGCCTTGCATAACATTGCGGCAAAAATGATCTCCACTGTCAGACTCGGAAGGCAGTACTGCCACTACGTGACCCATCTAACTCAATGGGGGGCACCCTGCAATCACGCACACTGCACAAGGTTTTCTTTTGGTGATATTGTCTTGCAAAAATTATTTGATTCTCTATGCAAGCTATAGACAAAATACTAAATATACACATCCATCGCCAAAAATACATACTTTGATTGGTGTTAAAACAACATCTGCCATTGTAGATAAAAAATATAAATTTTATTCTGTAATTTTTCCTGCTTAATAGGACATTAAAATTACGATTTTGGCACAAAGCATTTGCTTTTTTTTTTTGCACATTTTTAAAAGGGAAACTAAAAAATGTACAAACAAAATAAAGGAAAAATCAGTTAAAATATAATGGCTACAAATAAGATAAATGCAAAAAAAAAGCAGGTAAGGGGTGAAAAGGAGGGTGGAGTTAATTGGGGTTGATTAGGGTTAACTAAGGGTTAATATGGGGTTAAAGAGGAGCGTATTTTATTTTAGACATTTTATTGGTAGGGACGCTTTACTTGATATCATGCACAGATCAAAGAAACAAAGTAAACACCATGGGGTGTATTCATATACAATTTGCAGAGCTTTTCATCCTGTGAAACTGCATCTATGTGGTGTGACTAAATCAAATGTTATTAGGCAATTTTCTCTGCAGGTCAAATGTTGTTCATTCATAAAAAATAGGTGCCAGAAAATACTGTATTATGGCCACTAGATTGTGTTGATAATCATGATATTTATTTCCTGTAATGATCAGCTTAGTCTAGTGGCCATAATGCTGTGATTTGCTGATTCACTCTATATTGTATGAAGAGAAAATAGCCTAATGACATTCGTGTTTGCCCCCATTCATGCAGAACACATGTATTGTACATACAGTTTCACAGGATAAATTACTCTGCTGCAGTCAATTCTTTCAAAACCTCCCTCAACCTGCGCCAACAGTAAAGAATCAAGTTTATCCGCACACAATAAAAGCATCAAATATATAATGAAATGCCGGAATGCTGTGAATGGGACTGGGTGTCACTGTAGGAAGAAGGGAGCTGTGGATTGGGTTGGCAGGCTCTGTAGCAGACTTGGTGGCCTTGTAGGGAATTAGGTTTCTGGAGAGTACTGGGGAGCACTGTGGGAGGTTGTGGGGGGGCAGTGTGGGACACTGTTATAGGGTTGTGGCTCTGTTAAATGACTGGAGGCACTGCAGCAGGCTGAGTGGCACTGCGAAGGCTGAGGGCTCTCGGGGGACTTGGGGGGCACTGTAGGAGGGGGGGTCACTGTGGGAGGTTAAGAGATCTGCAGCTGACTGGAGGTCTGGGAGAGGGGCCAAAAATGTGTGATATCATGCATCAGAGCATGGCCAAATTTAGACATGGGCAGCAATGGTGCCCTTTTGTTTAGGCTTTGTTCCTCTTGTCATTGTGATTATTTTTTTATGTAGCACCCTCTAGTGTGCTACTAGTTTCAGAGTAGGTAAACCATAGTTTGACTCAGGGTTAAGTCTGAGTCATGAAATCTGGGCCGGCTTTACTGGAGTTCAGGGTTGGATGACTCATGCAGGCAGCTCTCTGGTGCCTCCCCCTGGTTCTGTAAAGTTGGAGAACACTCTGGAAGCTGAAGGGTGGAGGCTAAGAGTTTTTCTGCATAGTTAGGGGAGCTTAGCGCTCTGCCTTGGGTCAGGGCTCAGGTGCTGGCCTGGGAGGATCCTGACAACAGGAATATCTTGGAAGGAGCTTTCCTAGAGAGGCAGTGGGAGCAAGGAGGACAGTGAGTACTAAAGCACGGTGCAGGGACTTATAAGGGGAGAGTCTGCCACATAGCAGGTTTCTCTGGAAGACAGCGGTGTAATAAATCTTCCCTATCCTTGCCCTGGGAGCTCTCTGGAACAGTCAGTCAGGTAGACTGGTGAAGAGAGTCAGTTAGGTAGACTGGTGAAGAAGCAGCCAGGTGGGCTAGCATTTCCTGCAGTGGTAGAGCTGGAATCGGTATATACAAGGGAGTTGGAGGTGGTCCAGGATGCAGTTTACAACACATTGTGCTACTTTCTAAAGGGGCTGAGAATTCCTAATCTGTAGGGGACTTTTACTTTTCTAACAGAGACTAGCTACCAAAAGAGGAATCATTTAGAGCTGTACAGAGTAAAGGAGAAGAAGTTGTACATAGGGAGGAAGTTATCCCTGGTTTTGTTGCTAGTTGGGCATCCCATAATTTCTATTCCCCATCTAAGTTATTGCCCCCTAATAAAACATCAAAACAAAGCTCAAAGACTGTTCCTTGCAACGCTGTATCCCCGCCTAGGCCGACAAGGAATGCCGGCCACCCGCATATGGCCCAGCCACTTTATGGGGGCGCTAAACTTATTTGCCTCTCAGCCCAGTCAGCCCCATAAGACTGGCGCTACACTAATGCCCCGTACACACAATCGGGACTTCCGCCAGCAAAAGTCCAATGGAGTATACACACGGTCGGAATTTCCAACCAAAAGCTCACATCAGACTTTTGCTGGGGAATTTCCGATCGTGTGTACAGGGGCATTAGTGTAGCGCCAGTCTTATGGGGCTGACTGGGCTGAGAGGCAAATAAGTCTAGCACTCCCATAAAGCCGCTGCGCCATATGCGGACGGCCGGCATTCCACAACTGTGGGGGGGGGGCGCCACATCTAATTTTGACTGTCCTATCGTCCTGGACCACAAACCATTGGCATGGTTATATCTTCTTAGTCCTCTCCATAAAATTATCAGAAATTTGTGCTTAAAGTGGAACTATAGGCAACACTTGTTATTTTTATTTTGGATAGAGTAAGGGAGGGTTATAGCCCCTGTCAGTTTATTTTTTTACCATCCCTGTCCCATTGCAGAGATTTCCCTTCACTTCCTGCCCCATAGCCAAACCGGAAGTGAGAGGAAATCTATGCAAATTATGGAAATTCATTGCCCCCCCCCCCCCCCAGGCGCTCAGGACTAGTGTCCCCACTTGAACATTTCAGGGCGGGTCTTAAACAACAAGGGGTGTGGTCGTGACAGGAAGGGGTGGGTCATATTTAAATTAGGGGGTGTACGAGTTTAGTCAGGCCTAGGGCAGCACAAAACCTAAATACACTACTGGTTCCTTGCCTCAGGAGAAAGCGTGGAAATGACTTGTGGCCTGGCTGTGCAGCAATGGGGAACCCTGTCATCTGCAACCCCTAAGGGGGTAGAGCTACATTTATAAAAGCCACTGCTAGAATGCACGACTGGAAAGAGTCACATCAGTATTCTCTGCATCTCCTTCCGCTTTGATATTCTTGTTGAATTTAGCCATAAATGTCCAGAGAGAGGCAGAAATGGGACAGAATTGAGGGGAAAGGTTTTCACAATCTAACTTTGGAGGCTTTGTGATGCCCCCTCTAACCCTTCTGCTATAGACAAGCCCATAACTGCCAGTATAGATATGAAATGTAGGCTTCTTCCTACACATTTAGAAAGGCATCATACATATTCAGAGACGTGATTATACATTGTGTAGATCTGGCATGTTTTCACAGGTTGGAAATCAGCATTCATCTTTTTCACATCCTGTCCCTTGTTCTGCAAGGATAGCAGAATGTGCAGGTGAGCCCTATTCCGGCTTGTCTGCAACAGAGGGAACACTGTTACTTCCATTATATTGACCACTTTAAGTCATAGTCATTAGTCTAATAGGTAATTAGCATGTAAGGGGAAATTGACGATGCGCGATCTAGTCAAAAAATTCAATCAGATCCTGTCACACTAGTCTGATTGAATTGTTTGATTATATCACAAAGGTTTTGGACCAAATGGTTCAGTAGACATAGCTTGACTTCAGTAAAGCATGTGATAAAGTAATTATAAGATCATTATGGGTAATGTAAGTTGTACAAGTTAGAACTGAACCATTAGGTGGCTCAATGGATATGCAGTTGTCTAAAGCAGTGGTCATCAACCCTGTCCTCAGGGCCCACTAACAGGCCAGGTTTTATGTATTACCTTGGGGAGATGCAGACTAGAATACTCCAATCACTGAGCAGCAAATGATATCACCTGTGATGTATTTCAGTTATCTTGCAAACCTGGCCTGTTAGTGGGTCCTGAGGACAGGGTTGATGACCACTTGTCTAAAGGATAGATTTCAGAGTGTGGTTGAAAATTAGGTTCATTTTCAATGGAGATCAGTCACTAGTGGTGTACCACAAGGCACTGTACTATGTTTTTCAGTGATATAACTAAAGGCTTGGTGGGTAAGTAGGGTTGCCGCCTGTCCAGGATTCACCCGGACAGTTCGGGTTTTGAATCATGTGTCCGGGTTTCAGTCCACCTGAAACCCGGACACAATATTTAGGCAGGAATGTAGCTCAGAACAGTGCCTGATAGGAGGGTGAGGGGGCACTATGCAAGCCACATTACTATTCTCCGTGGAGCGCCCAAAGGTGTCCTAGGTCCTTTGCAATCCTTTAGAGAATGCAAAAAAAAAAAAAAATTTGCTGTGCGCCGCTAAAGTGTTCGGGTTTGGCTTGAAGAAAAAGTGTCAACCCTATGGGTAAGGTATGTTTATTTCTAATGACACAAAGATGTACAATAGGGCTGATAATACTGGAGGTGTCTGTAACATGGAACATGAGTTGACACTGGTGAAAGATTGGTCAAAGCAGCGGAAACTGCAGTTCAAGGTTTCTAAATGTAAAATGAGGGAAGAAGAAACCTTCGTCTGACACTATGTTAGCCAGAACTACAAAGGAAAAATATTTGGGAGAGTTTATTGCAGATAATTTGCAAAATGAGCAAACAGTGTGGCCAGGTTGCAGGGAAAGCAAATGGGATTCTGGGTTGTATTGCTTAACCAATTGCCGACCGGCGAACGACGACGATTACAGTGTTTTACCGAAAAGTTCTGTCACTGTGAAGCTGGGCATTGATCTGGTGGAGAGTCTGTTATGCCGCATACACACGAGCGGAATTTCTGTCCGAAAAATCTTGGATGGTTTTTCTAACGAAATTCCGCTCAAGCTTGTCTTGCATACACACGGTCACACAAAAGTTCTCTGAACTTTCAACCGTCAAGAACGCGGTGACGTAAAACACTACGACGAGCCGAGAAAATGAAGTTCAATGCTTCCGAGCATGCGTCAAATTGTTTCTGAGCATGCGTGATTTTTTGCGCATCTGAATGTCATACAGGCGATTGCATTTTCGGATAGGAACTTTTCCCAACCAAAAAATAGAGAACATGCTCTTAATTTTTTGCTGGCTGGAATTCCGCCAGCAAACGACCAATGGAGCATACACACTGTCGCATTTTCTGACAAAAAGCTCTCATTCGAGTTTTGCTGGTGGCATTTCCGATCGTGTGTACGCGGCATAAGTGATCTGCTACAGTATCTGGGACCCCTAATACTTCCCTCCTTAACCAATCTGCAAAAAAAAATGTGACTGGTGCCCAATATCTTTTCTCAGACTGCTTATTTTAGACTTGGGCTCAGCCCTAGGGTGAAATGCTAGCCGCCTCTGCCTCTGGAGGTGCTATCCTGCGTTTCGGGTGTCAGAGGGGTGCTACAATTAGAACAGCAGTAGTAGCCAGTCAACTATAAGTGAATTTAAAAATGCACAGGACAAACCTAGATGTATACTCAGACAAAAAACTAAAAAAAACACAAAAAAAAACTAAAATGAAATAGAAATGGGCATACTCAGGAGACCTTTTTCTGCCCTCACTGCTATGTTTCTACTCATAATACACACAAAGACAGACATACCCGCCTTCTTCCTCACCGGGAACACAGCTCGCCTCTCAGAAATGTGTAGAATTAAATAAACCTCTCCAGTCCAGTCCCCGTGTTGTGTGATGGAACCAATTCATTATGGTCGGAGAATGTTCTCTTGGAGTCAGCATGAAGCTTTATAGGATAAATCATAGCAACTGGATAGGTTTCAGTCAGCACTGCAGGTTGTTACGAGTGCATGTGTAATCATCAGTGTGTACTGAAAGTGAAGATCAAGCTTCTGTTTTTTTCTTTTTTCAATTTTTTCTTTTAAATGAAAACAAGCTAACCTAAATGCAGAAAGTGACATTTCATTTTGTAATACAAATACTTTCTGTCTCTGGATTAGCAGGTAGCTGCTCAGCTTTTTCCCGCAATAGATGCTTTAGATTTTTAAGGCTCGGTTCACACCTAATGCCGATACTTCTCACAGCAGGGGGGTCCTGGTTCATCGTTTCAGGTCCAATTTCAACCCTGAATTCGGACCTGAAATGGACCAAAAAACACTCAGGGCTTTAGTGCAGATTTGCACTGGACCCGCATCGGAGATATGTGACCGGCTCCATAGAGAGCCGGTCACAATCTCCTGCTGTTGTGAATTGGATGTGGAGATCCCACATCCAATTCGCAATAGTGTGAACCCGGCCTAAGTGTGTGTGATGATAGGAAGGATGTTTATCCATATGCTATACCTTTAGTCAGATTTTTTTTGTCTTGCCTTGCAGGCTCCCTTCATAGTATGAAGCATATTTATACACATATAAGTAAACTCTAAATTAGAGTATGCTAATGATAACTGGCATTGATTTAGGCTCGGTTCACACCTGAGCGATCCGGATCGTGGGCAGAATCGCAGTGACTGCCCCCTGCGATTCCAGAATTGCGGCAAAAAGTGGAGCGCGTTTGCAATGCCATTATTTCTTAATGGCACCCTAAACACGGGGCAATTTTTGTGCGACAAATCGCGCTACAATTGTGGCAAAAAACGCAAACGCTCCTGGCTCTGTGCCAAGATTTGGTACATGAGCTTCTTTGGAGCATTTTTGGAGTGGAGGGAGGCCCATTCAGATTAATGGTGTCGCTTCAAAAATGCTCCACTAAAAAACAAAAAAAAAAGCGGTCCCTGCAGATCGTTCAGCTGTGAATGGAGCCTTACTAAAAACAAATACACTGTTCACTTTGAAAGGGAATTTTCCCTTTGGAAAGGAATTTTTCCTTGGCTTAGTAAATGAGACTAAGCTCTCCCGACTTTCATCATCAATCATATGCAAGCAAAAATACAGTTTTTTTAAATTATTTATAAGCACATGATTGACCTTCACTAATGCCCCGTACACACGTCGGATATTCCGATGGAAAAAGTCTGATCAGATTATGTTATCGGGAAATCAGATCGTGTGTGGGCTCTAGCAGACTTTTTCCGTCTGAATTTCCGCCGGAAAAAATTTGAGAGCAGGATCTCAAAATTTCCAACAACAAAATACGATCAGACTTTTTCCGATCGCGTGTAGAGAATTCCGACGGACAAAGTGCCATGCATGCTCAGATCAAATTACGAGACCAAAGCTATTGGCTACTAGCCTCTACGTAGTTCCGTCGTACGCAACGAACGCCACCACGTTCGGAACGATCGGATTTTCCGACAACTTTGTCCGACCGTGTGTATGCAACACCAGTTTCGGACAAAATCCGTCAGAAAAAACAGGATGGATTTTGTGGTCGGAATTTTCCGACCGTGTGTACGGGGGCTAAGATACATTCCTTGCAAAGCGAACCGCCTAATAGCCTTTAGTAAATCAACCTCGTTGAATGCAGAGTCTACTAGAATACCCATAACTATTGAATCTTAACACCCCGCTTCTCTCCCTGAAAAAGCCATAAGCAAATACTGTTTTTATTTTTATTTTTATTTTTTAAATAGCTCTTCCGCAACCATGCGAAACATGCCCTGCATTCCATTTTATTGTACTTTATGCTTTTTCAGCAAAAAAATATAGCACAGTGGTTTAAACAGGCCCTAAAAAGTGATTGAAAATATCTTCAACAGGGAGCAAAACAGCTATAAGTAACAACAAAATAATTTTCTCTGTAGGGTGTGTAGCCAGGTGCCGGCTATGATATGGTGATATGGTATATAGCTATATATCTATATATATCGATATTTTGTGAATTGATTAAACTTAATGTTACCCAGTGTGAATACTAAAAAAAATTGAGATTGGATATGTTTTTATGTCTATTTTATAGCCTTGAAGAAGGGGGGTGATCTTTGAGTACCTGAAGCGTGTTGGTGGTTTGGTATAGGAAACACTATCAGTCAGCACTTGCCTTGAGAATAAACAACTGACTCCATAGTTCAGTGATACAATATAATATAGCTATGCATACGATTTCCCGCCATTTTAGAGGTGCTTTTTCAGCCACTAGCAGGGCGCCTTTAACCCCTGCTTATAGCCGAATGAAGGCTTAAAAGCACCCGCAAAAAAAATCATCAATAAACCTGTACAGCTCAAACATTCAACTGAGAAGATTCTACACTATCCATCCGATTCTAACTTTAGTCAGGGGTTCAATAAGATGCATATCTGAAAAAAGTGCTTGTTAAAATCCTGTAAGACTCAGATCTTAAAAACAGGGGCAGTGATGCTGTAAATAAAGTACAATACACTATCAAAACCCCAGCCGGTGACAAAATGACTGGATGCGCAAAAAACTCCCCTATAAATTCCATTTCGTTCTGTGGGTGACTTTACTTAAAGCGGTAGTAAACAAAAGAAAAAATAAATCCTCCTGAAAGGCAATGTTATAAGGTGCTAGTATGCATCACATTCTTGCTCATTATGTGATACTTACCTTAAAACGAAACCCTCCAGTGGCACGCTGTCACCGCTGACAGGGCTTCCATCTTCACCCGGTCCTTGTTCCAGGTTCGCGGGTTCCAATCCTTTGAATGGACGATCTGCGGTGACGTCACTCCTGTGCATGCGCGTGAGAGTTGCTGTTCACGGCACAGGGCTCTGAAGGAACAGGACAGGTATGCCGTTCAGAACTCATGTTCCGGTAACATCACTGGTGGCTTCACAGGTAGATATCTCCTAAACAGTGCACGTTTAGGAGATATTTACTGTACCCGTTAGGTAAGCCTTATTATAGGCTTACCTATAGGTAAAAATTAACCAAAGGAGTTTACTACCACTTTAATTCTACAGTGTAAACTTCCAATGTGTTTTGATGGGTTCACCTATCTTATTCAAGGAATACTGAGGATACACAGAGGGTCTCTTACATCACATTCTGCCTCCTTCATGAGAAATGAATCCTTTGGTAATATGTCCATACCAGACTTCTCACAAATGACCACACTTTCTCAAAATGACAGGAAACCATCTGTAATATGAAATTGCATTAGGACGGGTTGGAATGCGTAAGAGTTCTTCATGTTGAATACTGGAGACACAAGTTACTATAAAGTCTGTGCACATGAAGGGTCAAGAGAAAATGAGCCTGATAGCTATATCTCCTTACATGCTAACAGATTGACAGTTGCCATGGTCTCCATGATTGCAAGTAGTATAGAACAGTTATATTATTGGCTTGTACTATTTTAAATAGGTCCCTTACATAGGAATTACCCTTTAATCTAAATCTAGTCTGGAGAACTATTGCTCAAAAAGTATTAAATGGGTAGGCCTTCAATGTTTATTGGTCTAAGCCAGTTTCTCAACCCTTTTTCATTTAAGGCACCCTTTATAATTATGGACAATCTCAAGGCAACCGCTATAATTTGGACAATCTCGAGGCACCCCATTCTAAAATGTAAAAACTATTCTAATAAATGCAGCAACATCCACACACGTAGGACACCTATCGTTAAAGATGATTTATTCTTCCAGAGCAAATACACTTTTGCAAACTGGTACTGACTAACATTTCAAAGTTTCTCTTCTCCCTCAGCTTTTCTATATCACTCAGCTAATGTGACCCCGAAGCTGATAGAGGGAGGAAAGGGAGGGTCAAACAAGAATGTTATGCAGGTGACTGACATCCTCCTTATCAACTGATGGCATTGGTCGTTAGGAGGTTGGCAACTAAAAGTTTGTAATGGTGTACAATGAAAATCTGTGGGTTTGTGTAACTGAAAGGTAGGCTTCATCCACCCGCTAGCTTGTATACAATTTTTGGGCAATTTTTAGGCCTTTCACCAAGGCACCCCTGATGAGACTTCAAGGCACCCCAGGGTGCCTGGGCATCCTAGTTGAAAAAGGCTGGTGTAAGCCACAAGTTTCCAGCCAGTGGTATATATAGGCATTTAGAAAAGTAAAAGAAATGGGGGTTGATATGTTTCAGCCTCCTGCACATCCGCACATTGTGCTAACAGGCACTAAAATCTATGTTTTGCGTCGCTGACGCACAAATCTGTTTTGTGTTTTGTTGCCATTAATTTTCAGACTGTTGCTGTGGAAGAAATATAAAGAATGATTCATTGTTAAACTATTAGGGTACTTTCACACTGAGGTGCTTCACAGGCGCTATAGCGCTAAAAATAGCGCCTCTCCTGTCACTGCAGTGTGCAAGCCTGAGGTTAAAAAAAGTCCTGCAAGCAGCATCTTTGAGGCGCTTTAGGAGCGGTGTATACACCGCTCCTAAAGCGCCCCTGCCCATTGAAATCAATGAAAGCGCCACCGAAGTGCCTGCAAAGCGCCGCGGTAGCAGCGCTTTGCGGGTGCTTTTAAGCCTTCATTCGGCTGTAAGCAGGGGTTAAAGGCGACCTGCTAGTGGCCGAAAAAGCACCTCTAAAATGGCGGGAAAGCGCCGCTAAAGCTAGCGGGGCTTTACTGCCGATGTCCCTGCACCTCAGTGTGAAAGTGCCCTTATGGTTGTTCATGAGTTTACTTTTTATAAGTTTATACATTTTTATACTGCTTGTAACCCACTGTGTGTGAATATACTGCATATAAATAAAAAAAATAATATAAATATTTATTTATATTTACATTTACATACACACACACATACACAGTATTTGTGTATATATATACACTGAAATATTTTGTTTCAGAATTTTGTTTTCGTCCGAAAAATACATGAATTTAGTTACTCCTGAAATTAGTTTTTAGTTATTTGGTTTCATAAAAAAAATGCATTCGTCCAAAAATCCGTAATAATTAAGGTTGAATCTGTCATTGAAGGCTTATGGTGTCTGTCGAATGTTCAAAGAAGATTCAACGGAGCAGCTAAGCTGTACGACGCTGCAATCGTACATTTCCGGTCGAATGTTCCGCTTACAAGGTATAGTAGAATTTTGAATGTTCTCATGTCGAATAATCTTGGACTATTAGAGTTAGGTTAGGCACATTCGACCTTTTTTGCTATTGTCTCTATAATGTCGAATCTTTTCTTTCTGTGGAATAATCTTGGACTATTAGAGTTAGGTTAGGCACATTCAACCTTTTTTGCTATTGTCTCTATAATGTCCATAATCTTGAACTAATAGAGCTAAGGTTAGGCACATTCGACCAGAGGTTCGATGGACACAGATCGCTATTGTCAGCGTCATGTCGAATCTTCTATCTATATCGAACTGTTGCAACGGAAATGAAAATAAAACATTTGTTTATGTCGGATCTTTCGGTTTTCTGATTCTGCACGTTTGTTATCGTTTGTTAAAATGATGACGAAAATAGCTTAAATTCGGACGAAAATGCATTCAGACAAAAACGAATGCACATGTCTAATATATATATATATATATATATATATATATACATACATAAACACAAACACACACACATATATATATATATATATATATATTGTACATATATACACACAGCACTGTGGTTTTTCTAAGGACAGGACACTTTGACTCTGAGAGGGATGAGTAATTGGTCATTCACTTGTATGGGTGATTTCAAACTTTACCTATTGAACTCTGTAATCAGGATTTTAACAGCAAGAAGAGAGAATATTAAAAGCGGCCTAAAGGTCCACTTGCTGGTTGGATATAATGTAATACAACATATTCAAATATAATTTTTCACCTGTACCAATCTTTAAAAAAGTAAATAAAAAAAAATTAAAAAGTAAATAAAAAAATAAATGAAGAAAGTATGTACAAGACAAAAATACATCCTCTATAATTACAAACACAAGAGATTGCTTGGAAAACAAAAATATTTTGTTCTTCATAACTCAGTCACAAGATGTATCTCAAAGCAAATTTTTTTTTCTATTTTAATAAATTACTTGTGTTTGCTGTAATAAGTACAGAAATAGCAAAATAAATTAGAGCTATCACATCAGAGATGCATATATTGTATCCACAATGGAATTGCAAGGGTAGCAAAAAGAAAAAAGAAAAAAGGAAAAAAATCCCTATGTTACCCTCCCTCTGCTCTGGCATTCCCTTTATAATTACAGTGACCTTTTCCATATACTGACTGCACTATGGGGGCATCCAGTGATATAAAGGATAATTATTGTGTGTTTTCTCCTACAATAAATGTAGCAGAGCTGCAGAGAATATAGGACACATTTCTTCTATAAATGCTAGCCTTTCCTGCTGCACTTTATTATAATTGATAAATTCTAGCTTTACTTGCTGCACTTTATAATTGATATATTAGATATTATTATACAAATATAAAACATAATAAAAATATAATAATGTAATTCATAGAGCTATTTAACTAAAATCCATCAGTACACTAGTAAACTAAACTAATATCCCTGAAATCATCTTGTGGAATTCTTATTCACCGCCACACCATAGATCAATATCCACTCCATTTTTTATTTTATTAATGCCTGACTTTAGCTACATTTATTTGTTCTGTTCATTTTTTGAATATAGCAGGCACGAGTTGCAACTTCTGTAAGATTCTTTTTTTTTTTTTTTATTGCTCTCAGTATACTCAGAGCAGGCTGCTAGTGTGAAAATAGTAGTAAAAAATGTAGATTCAATGCTTAATTGCGGGTTTAGCTAATATGATATAAGAGGTTTGTGTACTATATGGCCCTCTTCATTATGTATAGGTGACATATTAGAGAGAAGGGAACAAGGGAAGCGCATAGACTACTGCAATAAATCTCATTATGAAGAATATGTCTCTTTAAGAGATTTGAGAAAGTGGGGACAAGCCCCTGAAACACGTTAATATGGAAACCTGCCACGCTCATCGAGGAAGTGCTTTGTGAATCAGTAAAGTCCCTCAGAGCCCTCCATGAGCACCATGTATCCAGCTGACAGATGCTGTGGATCCATGCAGCTTCTTCCGGTTTACCAGCAAAGAAGCACTCAGCAGTATATGTGAGAGGAAAAAACAATCCTGACACCAAAGACACAAAACAATCTGCCCCTTTAAAGCAATGAAAAGTAGTGCTGAGGTCTCTTCTTAAAGCTGTACCTCCACTCAGGCTAGATGCAGACATGTCCCTCAGCTGCTTAGCTAGCCTATGCCCATTTCTTTACTAAATTATAATTCCAAAAAAAAATAAGTTCCACTGAGGTCCCACTATTAAACTTAAACTCTCCTGGCACTACCCCCCCCCCCTTATAGTGCAGAGACGCGCAGTGAGGTCAGTGGATGGTGAGGCACTGGCTAGTATCAGAGCCAGATACACACAGGTTACATACGCCGCGATCGCTAGAGTGAGACAAATAACTCTAGCACTAGACCTCCTCTGTAACTCTAAACATGTAACCTGCAAAAAAAATGTCAGCGTTGCCTATGGAGATTTTTAACTGCTGAAGTTTGGCGCCATGGCACAAGTGTGCGCAATTTTAAACCGTGACATTTTAAGTATCTATTTACTCGGCATAACATAATTTTTCACATTATACAAATAATCGGGCCAACTTTAGTGTTTTTTTTTTCATGAAACTGTTTGAAAAATTGCTGCACAAATACAGTGTAACACAAAAAGTTGCAACAAACACCATTTTATTACATAGGGTGTCTGCTAAAACAATATATATATTTGGGGGTTCTGAGTAAGTTTCTGGCAAAAAAATAATATTTTTACATGTAGGAGAGAAGTGTCAGAATTGGCCTGGGTGGCAAGGGGTTAATTACCATAAGTAAGTAATATACAAATAATTATTATATATTGTTTTCATGGTAATTTACTATATTTTCAAAATCGTAACTCAAGCAGGCTTCACGGACAAATTACTGAAGTTTGAAGTTATAACTTCCAACCAGTAATTTCACAGTAAATAGATAAATAAATTATTATGTTCTAACATATAGCATTATAATATATGATTTAGCTTGATTATAACAGTAGAATTTCAGCAGCAGGAGATTCTCATTCTCCCTCTTAACTGTGTGAGAAAAACATGGGATTGTGGGAAAATCTTATACCCATAAACACGTTTTTTTCCTACTAGTTAGGAAGGCTGGGCTGGAAGGGAGTATGTGTCTTTTAGACACATGCCCCCTTCTATGACACTGCAGTGAGAGGTGTGCCTCCACTGTAGCATTTTTCTTGGACAGCTGGGGCCAATGGTACTTTACCATTGGTTCAAGGCTCCAAGCTGTCCATTGAGCTCAGTGCTTCTGACAAGTGAGAGGCACCGTGAGCTTGTCCTCTCAGTCTGCTGCAGTTTGCCAGCTTGTACTTAAACTGGCCGCTCTGTATGTAGCTTCTGACAGGGTGCACAAGAAGCCCTGTATCTCCGGAATCATAAGTCTGAGGAGCCCCACATTTTGGCCAGTGGTGGGGTGGGACTTCAGCTATCTACTCCACAGGCCGAGCTACGACCCTCAAAGTGCGGTCTTTTTTTTTATGTTCATGGTAGACATGCGCGATTAGTTTCGTACGAATCAGAAATTCGTACGAATTACGAATTTTTACGAATACGAATTCTGTACGAAATACGAAATTTCGTTTACGAATTTCGGATCCAAATTATCCGAATCCAAACTACCAAATGACAAATTTCAACTAATATGAAAGAGATTTTAGCAGATATAACGAATTATTTGAATGAATTCGAGGTTCAGTATAACGAATATCGACACTCTACGAATAATAACAAATTATTTGAAAACTTATTAACGTTACATAACACAAGTCTATTGTCTATTGTTCACCAATTACTCAGAGGAAGTACGAAATTTCGTATTCGTAAATTAAATTTTGTATTTCGTACTTCCTCTGAGTGGTGAACAATAGACAATAGACTTGTGTTATGTAACGTTAATACGTTTTCGGATAATTCGTTATTATTCGTAGAGTGTCGATATTCGTAACGATTCGTAACGATTCGTACGAAATTCGTATTTCGTACGAATCCGAATTAAATTTCGTACACGAATTACGATTTTTTTTTTTTACGAAACGGAACAGAACGAAACAAAACAAATTTTTTGACGGCTCCCATGTCTAGTTAATGGCAGATGAGGCTCTGCCTCTCCTGACTGCACGTCCCTGCCTTAATGTCCAGGTGGGTTGTAAATGCTCAGAGTTAACATTGGGGAATAGGAGATTGGTAGGTAGCCATTATTTTATTTACACAGGGTAGAAGTTCCATGCTGCCAAAAGTAATGTATAGAAAACCGCTACTTTAATACAAAAAAAAAAAAAAAATGAAGCCCTTTGAAAATCCACTCGAACATGGCTATTATACTTTTTCAACTCTTTTAAAAAGCCGGTGGTATTTGCAGTAAGCTCCCCAATTACCCCACCATACTAACTGCTTTGTTCTTAAATGTTTTTAAACAAAGCAGCCATTAAGATTAATACTTCTTTTGATAATTTGTTACAATCCTGTCGCTTGCATGGTTATTGCAATATGGGATTATAAATCATATTTATATTGGTGCGCGACGTTCTTTTGAGAGTAGAGAAGTGTATAAAATTTTAAATGTACTTCCCGCACTTCAGTCAGTATTAAGTTTGGCAAGGACTGCTTTTTTTTTTTTTGTGTTGCAGTTGACAGCGGTCCCTACACATGTGAAGCAATTAAACAACAAAGCCATTCTCTGTAATTCAGTCGTCTTGAGTATCTTCTTTTCACAATGATTCCGGTCGCAGCTCGAATAACAGAGTGCTGCTGTGTGCATTTTCAACAATATTATGAACAGTACTTTTGGTTTAACTGGGAATACCGCTACTTGATTCATAGCATGTACTTACCCAACTTTTATCAGAGTTAAACTATAGGTTTAGGAATTTACACATTCAAAAAATAGTATCATTTCCATATACATGATACTGTGTGCTCTCTGAGTGCAGTTATCTTTAAGGGCTAAGTTACTTTAACGCTTGCTACTGAGATAGTTAAAGACCGACTCTGGGCGTCCCCCATTCTACATCCTAGTGCCCCCTAACCCCAGGGGTCCCCTCCCAAATTCTATTTTTTTATTTATTTTTTACTAACCTCTTTTATACACTCACTAGCCACTTTATTAGGTACACCTTGCTAGTACCAGGTTGGACCCATGGGCGTCTGCAGGTAGGGGCAAGGGGGGTCAAGTGCTCCCCCCCCCGGCAGGGCTGGTGCTACCTATAGGCAAGTGTGCACAATCAGTTGGGGGCGCCACGCCACGCTGCTTGTCCCAGAGTCACATTCACAACATGGAGTGTCAGGGAGTTATGGTGTTAGCAGCCCCTGAGGCAGTGCGGCCAGAGGCAGGGAATACAAAGCTCTCCCGCAGCTTGTCTGTTACCTTTCACCTGCTGCCTGGACAGTGTCTGCTAATGCTCAGCCCGACCAGATCACTGATGATTTATCTCCCCTCCTCTCCTCCTGCTCGGCTCGGACTGCCGGTGTTGTATCATTATCCGTCCCCCATCACCAAGTGTCCGAGGTGTACTGCGCATGCGCAGTACACAGAACGCCCATATTCCGAAAATTGCCGAGGATGAACGGCGCCTGCGCCGTGAGTCCACTTTCAAGCCCCACCATCCCAGTGGACATAGAGTTAGAATATAAAAGTGCCGAGCGCAGCGAGGCCGTGCCCGATGCGTGGCGAGCGAAGCGAGCCCCCGAGGGGCCGTCTCAATTTGACTAACCCTATGTCCGCTTGGATGGTGGGGGCTTCTCCTCGACTCACGGCGCAGGCGCCGCTCATCTTCCGACAATTTCCGAAAATCTTCTGGATCCGGACTGCGCATGCGCTGCGCATGCGCAGGAGACTTCGGACACCTAGTGACAGCCGGACACTTGGTGATAGAACACCGGCAGTGTGTGCTCTGCCTGGACATGTGTGAGAGGTCCAGCGCTCCCTTCTAGATGGGGGCCCCAAGAACACCCACCGCATGGGGCCCCAGCCTCATCTGAGCTGCTTGGCATGTGCAGCTGTTGTTGGAGCCTTCAATCTGCCTTTTCTGGGGTTAGTAATCCATTTAATTCTCTCTGTCATCTGAAGCTTGCAATATAGAAATTGATTGGAGGAGAGTTCTCCATACTAATGATTGTGTGTATAATGTATGGGGGTGTAATATATCTGGGTGTAATGTATTGGTGTGTATGGGGGTGTAATGTATCTGTGTGTATCGGGGTGTAATGTATCCGGGTGTATGGGGGTGTAATGTATGGGGGTGTAATATATCTGGGTGTAATTTATTGGTGTGTATGGGGGTGTAATGTATTGGTGTGTATGGGGGTGTAATGTATCTGTGTGTATCGGGGTGTAATGTATCCGGGTGTATGGGGGTGTAATGTATGGGGGTGTAATGTATCAGGGTGTAATGTATCTGTGTGTATCAGGGTGTAATGTATCTGTGTGTAACGGGGTGTAATGTATCTGTGTGTATAGGAGGTGTAATTTTTCTGGGTGTATCTGTACTATGTCTGCAGTCTCTGACCGTGATAATGACAGTCGAAAAGGGGGCGGAGCATGGGTGACCTTAACCACTTCCCGACCGCCTAACGCCGATATACGTCGGCAAAATGGCACGGGCAGGCAAAATCACGTACCTGTACGTGATCGTGCATGTGCCTGCCTGTGGGTCGCGCTCGCGACCCGGTCGGGAGCTCCGTGGCCGCGGGACCAGCGGACCCGATCGCCGCTGGTATCCCGCGATCGGGTTACGGAGCTGAAGAACGGGGAGAGGTTTGTGTAAACAAACCTCTCCCCGCGCTTCCTACACTGACTGTCAGTGATCGGCTGTTCCCTGTCATCGGGAAAGCCGATCAATGACGTCAGACGTACAGCCACGCCCCCCTACAGTAAAAAAAAAAAACACAACACGTCACACTGACTCCTCCCCGCCCCCTAGTGGTTAACTCGTTCACTGCCACTGTCATTTACATAGGAATCAGTGCTATTTAAATAGCACTGATTTCTGTATAAATGACAAATGTCCCAAAAATGTGTCAAAAATGTCCGATGTGTCTGCCATAATGTCGCAGTCACAATAAAAATCGCTGATCGCCGCCATTACTAGTAAAAAAAAAAATATTAATAAAAATGCTATAAAACTATCCCCTATTTTGTAAACGCTATAACTTTTGCGCAAACTAATCAATAATCGCTAATTGCGATTTTTTTTACCAAAAATATGTAGAAGAATACGTATCGGCCTAAACTGAGGAAAAAAAAAGTTTTTTTATATATTTTTTGGGGATAGGTATTATAGCAAAAAGTAAAAAATATTGAATTTTTTTCAAAATTGTCGCTCTATTTTTGTTTATAGCGCAAAAAATAAAAACCGCAGGGGCGATCAAATACCACCAAAAGAAAGCTCTATTTGTGGGAAAAGAAGGACACCAATTTTGTTTGGGAGCCACGTCACACGACCGCGCAATTGTCAGTTAAAGCGACGCAGTGCCGAATCGCAAAAAGGGGCCTGTCCTTTGGCTGCCAATTGGTCCGGGGCTGAAGTGGTTAAAATTACGCCTCCCCCTGAAAAAAGTTCTGCGGTCGCCCATGGTTGGACCCCCTTTTTTCCTTCAGAACTGCCTTAATTCTTCATGGCATAGATTCAACAAGGCGTTGGAAACATTCCTCAGAGATTTTGGTTCATATTGACATGAAAGCATCACACAGTTGCTGTAGATTTGTCAGCTGCACATCCACGATACGAGTCTTCTGTTCCACCACATCCCAAAGGTGCTCTATTGGATTGAGATCTGGTGACTGTGGAGGCCATTGGAGTACAGTGAACTCATTGTCATGTTTAACTGCTTCCCGACCGCCTCATGTAGATATACGTCTACAGAATGGCACGGGCAGGCAAAAGCACGTACGGGTACGTCCCCTTTAAATTGCCTGCCCGTGGGTCGCCCTCGCGACCCGGTCGGGAGCTCCGTGACCACGGCCGCGGGACCAGCGGACCCGATCGCCGCTGGTATCCCGCGATCGGGTTACGGAGCTGAAGAATGGGGAGAGGTTTGTGTAAACAAACCTCTCCCCGCGCTTCCTACACTGCCTGTCATTGATCGGCTGTTCCCTGTCATCGGGAAAGCCGATCAATGACGTCAGACGTACAGCCACGCCCCCTACTGTAAAAAAAAACACAACACGTCACACTGACTCCTCCCCCCCCACTAGTGGTTAACTCCTTCACTGCCACTGTCATTTACATAGGAATCAGTGCTATTTAAATAGCACTGATTTCTGTATAAATGACAAATGTCCCAAAAATGTGTCAAAAATGTCCGATGTGTCCGCCATAATGTCGCAGTCACAATAAAAATCGCTGATCGCCGCCATTACTAGTAAAAAAAAAAATATTAATAAAAATGCTATAAAACTATCCCCTATTTTGTAAACGCTATAACTTTTGCGCAAACTAATCAATAATCGCTAATTGCGATTTTTTTTACCAAAAATATGTAGAAGAATACGTATCGGCCTAAACTGAGGAAAAAAAATGTTTTTTTTATATATTTTTTGGGGATAGTTATTATAGCAAAAAGTAAAAAATATAGAATTTTTTTCAAAATTGTCGCTCTATTTTTGTTTATAGCGCAAAAAATAAAAACTGCAGGGGCAATCAAATACCACCAAAAGAAAGCTCTATTTGTGGGAAAAAAAGGACGCCAATTTTGTTTGGGAGCCACGTCGCACGACCGCGCAATTGTCAGTTAAAGCGACGCAGTGCCGAATCGCAAAAAGGGGCCTGGTCCTTTGGCTGCCAATTGGTCCGGGGCTGAAGTGGTTAAGAAACCAGTTTGAGGTGATTTGAGCTTTGTGACATGGTGCATTATCCTGCTGGAAGGAGCCATTAGAAGATGGGTACACTGTACCATCAATATATCATTTATCACAGGTATTTTCAATATACAGCTGCTCCTGATGAGTGGAGATATTCCACGAAACGCGTCGAGCTTTTCTGAACATTTGGCCATCGGATGCCATGTCTCTATAGCCAGGACATTAGTATGGGTTCGAACTACCTCAATCAATTATCTATTTTATTGGTTTTTGTTATCTTTATACACACACTACTGAATGTACTGTGGGCTTTCTGGTTATCATACCATGTGCAGCATCATTATCGTATTATCAATTTTACTGTGATATCATACTGTATTATACTGTATAATCTTGCTTATTACCATTTTTTATTATGCTGTGTTAAAATGTATAATTGTGTTTATCATCATTCTATAATGCAATATATCCACTGTACTACTCTGTAATGTGCTCCCAATAAAATAGGAATTCACTTTTATGCATTGATTGGAGTAATACACCCTAAGTACTTTGTTTCATATAAAGTCCCACTGCCCCCTCCTGTTCTCATGGGTACACTGTAGTCCTAAAGAGATGGACATGGTCAGCAACAATACTCGGGTAAGTTGTGGTGTTTAAACGATGCTCAATTGGTACTAAGGGCCCCAAAGTGTGCCAAGAAAATATCCACCACAATATAGCTCCACCAGCCTAAACCGTTGATGCAAGGCAGGATGGATCCATACTTTAATGTTGTTTACGCCAAATTCTGACCCGACCATCTGAATGTCGCAGCTGAATTCGAGACTCATCAGACCAGGCAACGTATTTCCAATCTTCTATTGTCCAATTTTAGTGAGCCTGTGTGAATTGTAGCCTCAGTTTCCTGTTCTTAGCTGACAGGAGTGGCACCCAGTGGGGTCTTCTGCTTCTGCAGCCCATGTGCTTCAAGGTTCAATGTGTTGTGCATTCAGAGATAGTATTCTGCATACCTTGGTTGTAACGAGTGGTTATTTTAGTAACTGTTGCCTTTCTATCATCTCAAACCATTATCCTCTGACTTCTGACAACAACAAGACATTTTCGTCCACACAACTGTCACTTACTGGATATTTTCTCTTTTTTGGACCATTCTCTTTAAACCCTAGAGATGGTTGTGTGTGAAAATCCCAGTAGATCAGCAGTGTTTGAAATGCTCAGACCAGCCTGTCTGGCACCAACAACCATGACATAATCAAAGTCACATAAATCCCCTTTCTTCCCCATTTTGATGCTCGGTTTGAACTTCAGCAAGTCGTCTTCACCACATCTAGAAGCCTAAATGAATTGAGTTGCTGCCATGTGATTTGCTGATTAGCAATTTGTGTTACCATGCAATTGAACAGGTTTACCTAATAAAGTGCCCAGTGAGTAAATGCCTTAAGGCTGGTCATGTGTTTTTCTATTTGCCTTTTCTCCAGCACTATGTATTCCTCAGTGATGCAGGGAGCAGCACTGACATCAGCATGTCTTCTGCATAATTACAGTATCTCACAAAAGTGAGTACACTCCTCACATTTTAGTAAATATTTTATTATATCTTTTCATGCGACAACACTGAAGAAATTACACTTTGCTACAATGTAAAGTAGTGGGTGTACAGTTTGTATAACAGTGTAAATTTGCTGTCCCCTCAAAATAACTCAACACACAGCCATTAATGTCTAAACCGCTGGCAACCAAAGTGAGTACACCCCTAAGTGAAAATGTCCAAATTGGGCCCAATTAGCCATTTTCTCTCCCCGGTGTCATGTGACTTGTTAGTGTTACAAGGTCTCAGGTGTGAATGGGGAGCAGGTGTGTTAAATTTGGTGTTATCGCTCTCACTCTCTCATACTGGTCACAAGAAGTTCAACATGGCACCTCATTGCAAAGAACTCTCTGAGGATTTGAAAAAAAGCATTGTTGCTACATAAAGATGGCCTAGGCTATAAGAAGATTGCCAAGACCCTGAAACTGATCTGCAGCACAGTGGCCAAGACCATACAGTGGTTAAACAGGACAGGTTCCACTCAGAACATGCCTCATCATGGTCAACCAAAGAAGTTGAGTGCACATGCTCAGTGTCATATCCAGAGATTGTCCTTGGAAAATAGATGTATGAGTGCTGCCAGCATTGCTGCAGAGGTTGAAGGGGTGGGGGTCAGCCTGTCAGTGCTCAGACCATACGCCACACACTGCATCAAATTGATCTGCATGTCTGTCTTCCCAGAAAGAAGCCTCTTCTAAAGATTAAGCACAAGAAAGCCCACAAACAGTTTGCTGAAGACAAGCAGACTAAAGACATAGATTACTGGAACCATGTCCTGTGGTCTGATGAGACCAAGATAAACTTATTTGGTTCAGATGGTGTCATGCGTGTGTGGCGGCAACCACAGTGTCATGGTCTCGGGCTGCATGAGTGCTGCCGGTACTGGGCAGCTGCAATTCATTGAGGGAACCATGAATGCCAACATGTACTGTGACATACTGAAGCAGAGCATGATCCCCCTCCCTTCGGAGATTGAGCCGCAGGGCAGTATTCCAACATAATGACTCCAAGACAACCACTGCCTTGCTAAAGAAGCTGAGGGTAAAGGTGATGGACTGGCCAAGCATATCTCCAGACCTAAACCCTATTGAGCATCTGTGGGGCATCCTCAAACGGAAGGTGGAGGAGCTCAAGGTCTCTAATATCCACCAGCTCCGTGATGTCGTCATGGAGGAGTGGAAGAGGACTCCAGTGGCAACCTGTGAAGCTCTGGTGAACTCCATGCCCAAGAGGGTTAAGGCAGTGCTGGAAAATAATGGTGGCCACACAAAATATTGACACTTTGGGCTCAATTTGGACATTAATGGCTGTGTGTTGAGTTATTTTGAGGGGACAGCAAATTGACACTGTTATACAAGTTGTACATTCACTACTTTACATTGTAGCAAAGTGTAATTTCTTCAGTGTTCACATGAAAAGATATAATAAAAGTTTACAAAAATGTTAGGGGTGTACTCACTTTTGTGAGATACTGTATATGTGAGTGCAGGAAGTTGTCATGACGCCTCCCTAAAGGGATGGGTCCATAAGGGGTGGACCCATGACACCCTGCATTCTCAGGATGTTGTCACAGGGTGCCATTCAACCTGAAAGGCTAAGGACATCTAGTGGCAGAAGGGAATTCCTGCAGGGGACAGCACCAGAGAAGAGGTGAGTAAGGTTGCAGTCACCTCATTAGGTTATAGTTATACTAGCTTTTAGTAGCTAATTTGTGTTACTAAAATCATTATCAATAAAAATCTGAATATATCAATTAATCACAAATGGAACAGAAGCCAGAAAAGTGACCACGCTAAGAAGGATGAACTTTTATAAGCTAGTGTGGTCTGTTTGAATAAGGAAAGCAGGGGTACTGGCAGGATCACCAGGAATTTCACACAAAGGAAGAACTACAAAGAGAACAGGATACTTTTTAATACAAGTATATGGCACAACAGGCACATATCCGGAATATGAAATGTTGGGGTAACATACTTGTTAATTTGTTAGCATGATTAAGCTAAAAAAAATAACAACCTTTTTTTGATATGTAAATATAGTCTTTTGGGGAAAAAGCAAGACTTTATTTCAATTTAATGACTTCCAATAATTATTTAATTTCATATTTATTTTAAAGGCAAAAAGAAAAAAGGCAAATATACAAAGAATATACACCTTTTTTATTTTCAGTTTTGAGGCTTAAAGCCTATAGATACAAGAATGCATTTTATCGCAGGACTTGCTCTGTTAATTACAAACACAAAATGATATTCCTGGTACAAAACGCAGAAATTATTTACATAAACAAAATAAATATTGAGTAAAATAGGCAAAAATGTTTATTAAGTCATTTCGCGATTTTTCGCTCATGCCAATACATCCGGTTTAAAATGCACGGCATGTTTGACACATATTTTCAGCAACTGATATTTACATTCAGAAAAGAAATAATGCTTGTGATTATGATTTGTCATGTTTAATGTGAATCTGTGCTTTGACTACGAAAAAACAACAGGTTTGTTTAAAGCAGGACTAAACTCTCTCATTCAACATCTAATCCTTATGCTGCTAGCGTTAGTAAATAGATAGAAAAGTAAATCATATTTACTTGTTTTAAGCTTTTTTTTACATTTCCTCAGTTGCTTCCTGATTTCTGGCCTAGGCCAAAATGACGTCCTACATCCAAGAAGTCTTCATTTTAATTTATTTTTTAATCTGGAAGAGGGGAGGAGGAGCTTTCTCAGCTAAGCTCCCTCCTACATGCCTGAGCAAAGGGAAGATGAATGCCAGGAATTAATTGCTACATGAATCATCTGCTCTTTTCCAAGATGGTCATGGCTAAAAAATGCTAGGGGGGTGATTTTCAAAGTCATTTTCCAAAAAATAAATTATGGAGACATTGATGGATGGGTGAGTTTGCTTTAACCACTTTCAGACCGGACCAATTTGCAGCCAAAGGACCAGGCCCCTTTTTGCGATTCGGCACTGCGTCGCTTTAACTGACAATTGCGCGGTCGTGCGACGTGGCTCCCAAACAAAATTGACGTCCTTTTTTTCCCACAAATAGAGCTTTCTTTTGGTGGTATTTGATCGCCCCTGCGGTTTTTATTTTTTGCGCTATAAACCAAAATAGAGCGACAATTTTGAAAAAAATGCATTATTTTTTACTTTTTGCTATAATAAATATCCCCCAAAAAATATATTAAAAAACATTTTTTTTCCTCAGTTTAGGCCGATACGTATTCTTCTACATATTTTTGGTAAAAAAAATCGCAATAAGCGATTATTGATAGGTTTGCGCAGAAGTTATAGCGTTTACAAGATAGGGGATAGTTTTATAGCATTTTTATTAATAATTTTTTTTTTATTAGTAATGGCGGAGATCTGCGATTTTTTTTGTGACTGCGACATTATGGCGGACACATCGGACATTTTTGACACATTTTTGGGACCATTGTCATTTTTACAGCAATTAATGCTATTTAAATGCATTGATTCCTGTAAAAAATGACACTGGCAGTTTAGGGGTTAACCACAAGGTGGCAGTGTAGGGGTTAAGTAGGCCTAGGGGTGTGTTTCTTACTGTGGGGGGGCGTGGCTGTCAGCTAGTGAATGCTGATCTCTGCTCCAATCACAGGGAGCAGAGATCGGCGTCACTAGTTGCTAGGCAGAACGGGGAGATGCTGTTTATCTCGGCATCTCCCCGTTCAGCCGTCCCGTGAGACGATCGCGGATGTCCCCGCGGCGATCGAGTCCGCGGGGACCGCGATCGGACTCACGGGGGGTCCCGACCGGCGCGGGAGCGCGCCGCTCCCGGCGCGCTCCCGATGGCACGGACAGGCAGAAAGGAGGGACTTATATATACGCCCTCCTGCCTGTACGTGCCATTCTGTCGACGTACATCTGTGTGCGCCGGTCGGCAAGTGGTTAAATACAAAAAAATAATTAATTAGCATTTTGCGGTTCTGGTGCTCAGACACAAAGCTTTGCTTTAAAGCCCCCTTAAACACCTTTGTGTTCTGGTGCACTGCGCATATGCAAATTATTAACTGACAACGTGCTAGGCCAGACACAATACTGCACCTCATTTTTCAATGTAGCACACTGCAACCCACAGCACTGCTTTACTGGGTTTGCAGTGTTTTTTTAACACAAGTGCATTGGGGTGCCACTAAAACTTAATAGATGGTTGTACACTGATGTGAAGGGCCCCTACTGTTAGTCCCTGCAGCTGCTAATACATTCGGTCCCCCAATGTTCCATTCACCTAGGCTGGTGTGACTTGTGTTTGAGGATTGGCAGCACTGTCACATGGGTGGGTGCGTGAAGAGACTCTTTAGCCCTGTAGGCTTAAAGCTTACCCTGTAGGGCAGGGATCTGCAATTAGCGGACCTCCAGCTGTTGCAAAACTACAAGTCCCATCATGCCTCTGCCTCTGGGTGTCATGCTTGTGGCTGTCAGAGTCTTGCTATGCCTCATGAGACTTGTAGTTCTGCAACAGCTGGAGGTCCGCTAATTGCATATCCTTGCTGTAGGAGGTCTTCTCCTCTAACTTGTGGGTGAACAGAATGGCATGGGAGCAAAGAGAAGGATTGGATTTTTATGGACAAAGCACAGTTTCTCATTAAGTTTATTCGATGCAGGGGTCATGTTCTGATAAAATCAACACAATTTGTTTTCTCAGGGTTTTTCAACTATTTGTATTATTTTAACCAATTATTTGTAAGCTTTGGCTTGGCCATAATTTTGCTTGTGTCCTCTTTATCAGAACCATGTCTCAAATATATTAATTTTTGAAAATCACCTTTTTACATTCATACTGTATTTGTAAGATTTTTGAATAGTTATTTTGCATAACCAAATTTTAGTGTAAAGTCCCAAGCCTTTGAAAAAAACACACATGGCTAGAAGTCCTCTGCAAGCTTTTTATAGGCCATCAACAATATCATTAATAAAAAACTGAAGGACAGGGCCAAATAGAGATCCCTGTGGTACACCACTAATAACTCTATTCTAGCCTGAATATGTTCCGTTTACTTATTTTGTCTCCTACTCCGTCAGAAGCGCTCTAGCCTGGTACAAGTTATTTTCCCACTAGACCTGGAAATCTCATTTTATGTACCTGTCTTTCATGTGGAACACCGCTGAAATCTTTTACCCTGTACAGATATTATTTATACTACTAAAATGTAGTCTGAAAGTCAACTCCACATGAAAAGAAAACATACTGGCTTTATACAATCAGTCCTTAATTAAATCATACAAAATTACAATAAAATTATGTTGTATTTCTTTCTGGGGACTTCAGCTGAACGCCTGACACAAATAAAATTAAAAATTAAAAAAAACACACACACACAAGTGAACCTAAAACCATGAATTATATGTTTTCCCATACCCCCGTATGAAAGCATGTTCAATTTTTAATTTACCTAAAAAATCATTAGAAATTCTTTTGTATTTTTATCAATGAAGGCTTCCTCTGATTGGCTGTGGTGGAGATACTGACAATCAACTTTAAAGCGGCCTTCAGATTTGAAGATCTTTTATTTGTAGCCAATGGAGATGAAATCTATACAGTGTACATTGGTATATTATTACCAGTAGTGGTGTACCCATTTACTCATCATGCTCAGATGTAAACACAGGTCCCTTTATCTCCTTTTCCCACAATTCCCTGGTTTCCTGGACATGCCTAGGGAAGATAAGTTTCTCAGTTTCCCTACCTCAGGTTAGATACCCTTCATTGTCAGTTTACATCTGAATAAGACCATACTCAGCATCATACACCTGTCAGTAGGCACATACAATCCAACGAGAGCTCCAAACAAATGTAATTAAATTATATAATTGATTCATAGCAGAATAGAGCTAATGCGTGTCAAGGGCCAAATACACACCCCCTCATCAGGGCTTAAGAATTCTGATTGTGCTTAAATGAGCAGATACCAAATAAACCTGCACTGTGATTTACTTCTTGGAAAGTTTCAGGAGGGTTGGTTGAATTCATGTGTGTGGATTCTCAACATTGGGTCCTTTATCTTTTTCCTGAGGGTGATCCCCGTTTTGTGGAGTGCTAAAAAACTGTATCCGGTGTGTACAGTGACAATTTCAGTAACTCTAGAAAATCGAAATCCAGCACCCCATGTGTTCTTGTGCTACAACATAGAACTTGCATGTGGGCAGCTTGAAAGCCTAATCGCTTGTCCAGAAGACCCAGGTAATGTGGGAAGCTCCTCCACAATTTTTACCAGGATACTCTAGTTCCAGTGGGGTGGCTCCCTTGTATCTTTGAGGCTTGGATCCCTACAATTGTTTGCCTATATTACCAGAGCTACTCGGAACTGCACTGAGAGGGATGTTACTTATGAAGCTAGGTAGCTGTTTGCGTTGTGAAATGTTTTACATGAAGTAGTTATTCCCAGCTAGACTCGTTATAGAGCAGTCTTTCTCAAACAGAGTCCTGTGGAACCATAAGGTTCCTTCAGCATTTGCAAGGGTTTTATTGGGAAAATAGCCATCTCTGCCTCTCAGATACATAACCACTGACAACAATGATCTTCTTAGCCATTTGTAAGCAGCAATATTTCCACAAACCACTAATGTAAGGCATTCTTCCCACTGACCACAAATGTAAGGATATTCTTCCCTTTGGCCACCAATGTATTGGGAACTTTCTTCCAGTGATCACCAATCTAAATTGTCCCTTCTCCCACTTTTAATCAATTTAAATGAGCCCTTCTCTACTGACCACAAATGTATAGGAGATCTTCACTGACCCTCGGTGCTTTTCCACAAACCACTAATGAATGAATGAATGATTTGTATAGCGCTACAATGCGAACTGAATCGCCTCAAGGTTCGTGCTTTGTTGTCAAGCGTCTTAGAAGAGGTAGGTCTTGAGTTTTTTCCTAAAGGCCTGATGGTTTTCTTCCATGCGGATGCAGGTTGGTAGAGCGTTCCATAGCCGTGGTCCTTGAACAGCGAATCTCCGTTCCCCTTTTGCTTTGTAGCGGGATTTGGGAATGAGGAGGAGGTTTTGGTTAGATGATCGAAGACTGAGATTGGGTGTGTAGTGTGTTATCTTCTCGCAAAGGTATTGTGGAGCATCTCCATGGGGGCATTTGTGGGTGAGGCAGAGGGTCTTGAATGTGACCCGATTCTTTACGTTTAGCCAATGTAGGTTCCTCAGGGAAGGGGAGATGGATTCCCAGGTTTTTTTATCCTGTTATCAGCCTTGCCGCCGTGTTTTGGATGAGTTGTAAGCGCACAAGTTGATATTGGGGTAATCCTATGTAAAAGGAATTTGCGTAGTCCAGTCGTGAATTAATGACTGCTCCAACCACCACTGCTTTGTCCTCCTTTGGAATGAAGGGGATGAGTCTGCATAGCAGGCGGAGCAGATGGTGAGAACCACTGACTACTGCTCCTATTTGTGCATCCATTGACATTGGTCCTTGGGGAGATGATCTGTCCAAAGATGGTGGGTGGTGTCCAATCGATCTTGGTTCGGGAGTTTTGGTTTGCGTGAAGAATAAGAAGTTCTGTTTTCGATTCGTTGAGCTTAAGGGAGCTAGTAGTCATCCAGTCGTCTATCAGGGTGAGGCATTTTTCTAATTGCTGATGATGGTCTTTTTGTCCGGTGATCCGAAAATATAGTTGGGTGTCGTCAGCGTATGAGTGGAACCAGAGGTCTGAACTTCTGATTATTTTGAGGAGTGGGCGGATGTATATATTGAAGAGTACTGGCGACAAGGGTGATCCTTGAGGGACTCCACAAGAGATTGCCCAAGTTTCAGAGGTGAATGCCCCTAGTTTCACTGTCTGAGAACGATTTCCTAAGAAGGATGCGAACCATTGTAGCTCTGAGTCTGTGACTCCTGCTACTTCTGTGAGGCAGATGAGTAGAGTATTGTGGTCCACCGTATCAAACGCTGCAGGTCCAACAGTACCAGGAGACATGATTCTCCGTCATCGGCTGCTTTGAGGGCATCGTCCCAAATCTTCAGGAGTGCTGTTTCTGTAACATGGCCTGGGCGGAAGCCTGATTGTAGAGGGTCCAGGAGTTTGTGTGTGTCCAGGTGGCGTTGTATCTGTTGTACCACCGCCTTCTCCATAATCTTGGAGATGTTATTAAGGCTTGTTATCGGTCTGCGGTGGTTTGGGTCCTGAGGGTCGAGGTTTGTTATTTTTAGAATGGGTTTGATGATGCCTTGTTTGAGGGCGCCCGGAACAATCCCTTCTTTGAACAATTGATTTATGTGAGGGAATGCTACAATTTTTACTATCTGGATTTTCTTTCTGGTCATTATTATTTGCTTTGTTTTATTATTATTACTAAAAATAATTGTGTGTTATGTAGAGCAGCCCTAAGTATGTAACATTCCTTGTTATTTCACTTTTTCACTGTTAACACCAATGTACCTTGAGCTGTAGCTATGATAAGTATCAGTAGGGTTTCCCCAAGGGAAGGAAGTTATATTATGGGGTTCCTCCATGTCATAAGAGTTGAGAAAGGCTGTTCTAGAGTCTTATACAGACTATGCTATGCAAACACATATTCCCCCGATTGGGTCAGATATATTACTGTGAAGAGTCCATATTTGCGCAGCTTTCATAATCTGTTTTTTATTATTCTGCAGTTTATGAATGCTCTTTGCCATCCTCACCTTATTTTGCAGTGTTGCTTTTAACTTTGCACCTGTTTAGTAAACTGCAAGTTACAGTTACTCCTTGTCTGATCATTTGATCGATTATCTAGTATACTAAACTAGCATATAAATCTCTCTTGTCTGAATTTATTAGACTCAATGTACTTACTATCTGCCTGGAAACCAAGAAGTGCCTTTCTTAATCCACTGACTATATGTAAACCCTAACAACTAACTTCTCCTATTTGTTCCCTTTTTAGTCTGTTCAATATACCATTGAAAGCATTTTATTATATATGATTAATTAACTCTACCCCTCCCAACTTCAGAACCATATTAATATAGGGTTCACAGTAATGGGCCTGGTTGTACCATTAAATATGTAGTCTCTGAAAAGCTCTTTTCAAAAGATGTTACTTACAGCTTGGAGCTAAACTTCAGAAGGCACAAGATAAGAATGGGAACTTTACTGGATCAAAACGGGAATAGGTATTATGATATGAGGATATACACAAGTACCAGTTTAGCACCCTCAAGTATGTGCTAGGTGTAGGCCAGGTTTTGTAGTGTAGGTTTTTTTAGTGTAGGAAAATTTTAGTTAGCTCAGAGCTAAGCCTGAGCTGTAAGTCTGGCTCATAGTTTCATAGTTTCATAGTTAGTAAGGTTGAATAAAGACACCAGTCCATCCAGTTCAACCTGAGTGAGTGTCTACAATTGTCCCTATCCCTGTACATTGCACACTCACATCACATGTCCCTACCCTCAAGGAGCCCACAATCCAAGTTCCCCATTCATATACTAGGGCCAATTTTGGACAGAAGCCAATTAACCTACCTGCATGTCTTTGGGGTCAGGGTTCAGTGAGTCAGGGCTGGGTGATTCTCCTGTCAGCTCTTCTAGTGCCTCCCCCTGGTCTGGAAGGTTGTAGAAACTTATAGAGCTATTGAGTGAAGGTTAGGAGGAGCTGCCTGGAATATTTATGAGATCCTCAGCCAATCCCCAGTAAAGGGCTGGCAGGGGGCAAGGCTTACCTCATAAATTGGCATGAGCCGTGCCAGCAGGGGCAGTTGGGTGAAAGATGGACATAGTGCTGTCGTGGTCCTCTGGGGTACCCCTTAGTCTGGGAGGCTGACTTTGGGGTGGGGCTCAGGTGCTGGAAGGATCCTGCCACAACACATGTTGAGGGTTCTTTACAGTAAGAGCGGTTAGGAATTCTCTTCCACAGGCAGTGGTTTCAGCGGGGAGCATCGATAATTTCAAAAAACAATTAGATATGCACCTGAATGACCACAACATATAGGAATATACAATGTAATAATGACATAAAATCACACACATAGTTTGGACTTGATGGACTTGTGTCTTTTTTCAACCTCGCCTACTATGTAACTATGTAAGACCCTTCCTGGAGGCAGGGGAACAAGAGAGAGGACAGTGTAAGTAGAGCATTAATACTGGGGACAACGGGGGAAACTGCCACATATAGCCATTTCTCCCTGAAGACAGCGTTGTGCCAAGTCTTCATCCCTTCCCTGGGAGATCTCCTGCAGAGTCAGCCCGGGTGGGCTGTTGAGAGTCAGTCTGGAGGACTGTGGAGGAAATTTAGCCTGGAGGGCTAGTGAAAGGGGCAGCTGCAGCCAGGTGGTATGGCAGTGCCTGAAGAGATGGTGCTGGGATCGGAAGCCACAGTAGGGAAAGTACAAGCTGATCACTGCATTCTGCTACACAACAAGGGGCTTCAAGTTACTGCCTGCAAAGGGCCATTTCTAAATCTGACTGTGCCTGTCAGATCCACTTACAGTGATCCAGCTGGAGTCTGCAAGCAAGTGAAGTGCAGGAGAAGTGTCAAAGAGACTGTACATACTGCAGACCGTATATTGGAAGATGTTACTGAAGTTGTTGCCAATGTTTTGTTGCTAAAGTCAAGTGGGCATCCCATAACCTTCCATCCCCATCCGAGTTATTAACCCTCAATAAACCACAAAAAACAAAGACTGTTTTCTGTCTCTGGAGTGCCTGTGCAATTTGATGTGCCTGGCTGTGCAGTTTGGGGGATCCCAATTCATCTGTGGCTCCTAAGGGGATGCGCTACTCCAGATACAATCTAAGATAATGGTGATGAGGAATGCATATTCTATCTAATACACAGAATATAATTATATTTCACTTCAATTAGTGCAATTAGTGCAATTAGGAGGAAAATAAACAAAGATTTTGAAACTTTTACAATGGGGCCCCCAAGGCCAGAGCCCAGTACTGGCTGCAGCCTTGCCGCCCCTTGTTATTACACCACTTTGTTCCTAGCAGTCACCAGTTCTGTAGGACATGCCAAGTCCTCAGTATTAGATGCTTGCTGTGAAAACTTCAGGCTGAATCTTCTTTAATCCAGGCTAGTAGTAACTACACCTCCTCCTGTGTTAAATATGTAACAATTAATGCTGTGCATAGGTTATTACTACACAATTATTTCCATTTTTCTCCTTTGTGAATAAAACAAGGCAAAAAAAACTAGGTCATATTACCCTTTTATCTTACATAATTACCGTTTCTACTTTTTTTTATCTTTTAATGGCCCTGAAATTATCAGTGTTATTGTCTTGTTGTTTATAAAGTTGACAGAAATCTGAAAATGGATCCTTTGTCCTTAGCAATCCATTTTTCAGTTTAAATGTTTTCTAATTTCATTTTCTTTTTATAACCTTGTATATTGCAACATTCCTTATATTTACATATTGACTTATGGGCCCTCCTAATTTTAGTAGTTTAAATCGTCTCTTTTCCGGTTTTCACCACTACCTTTAGCCAAATCGGTTTCTTTCTATCCATAAAAATGTTGTTATAAATAATGCATGTGCCTATAGTATTTTTAACATCTAATTAGACATGTTACTATGTACAGTCTTTTTCATGTTGTTTGATTTTGTTTATTTTTCATTTTAGTTGAGGGCATATTCTAGTCCAACCTCTCTCAACCTTTGTAAAGTGGAGGACATAATATTCTGGTCTCAAGTAACCCCTGTTGATAGTGACTATATTTAAAGCTCACGGTACAGTAGTGTGATGGCTACTGGGGAGAATGTTCCTTACATTTGTGCTCAATGGGAACATTCCCCCCTTACAAATAGCTAAAAAGATTATTGTTGCCAATGGATAAATATCTGAGAGACAAAAATTGCTGATTGCTCAAGGAACACCTAAAAACCAATGGAGGAACCCCAGGTGTTCCATGGAACTCTTGATGGGCTTCCTGACCTCTGTTATCGTCCCAGACTATGTCTTCTGCTGTTCCCTGTCTTCTGTGAACCACCTTGGTGCCTACTTGCTGTACCATGCCTGCAGTATCTATCTACAGTACTCACCTGTTGCTCCAGCCTGTAAACAGCCTGCTGCACTTACCATTGAAACCTGCTTCTTGCTGTGTGCAGTCTGCGCCACCTTTAGCTTTCCTGGGTCCTCCTGCACATGTCATCTGGGATCCACCTGCAGTGAGATCTCCACACCACCATCTCTCATCTGTGGCACAGCTGGCAACCCCTGCTTCTTTGGGCTTTGTGTGCCCTGTTATCAACTTCAGGGGCACCGAGCACTCAGCCGCAAAATTTCAGTTTCAGGACCAGGTACGTGAGAGTACCAGTCAACCATAAGATGTCTGAAGCTGACAGAGGTGCATCTCCACTAGAGGCTTTGGGCCAACAAGCTGCAGCACTCACGCAAGCTGTAAAGAATCTACAAGAAGGTGATTTCCAAGTGGAAGTGCGCCTGCAGAGCATACTCTCTATGTCCTCTCCTGCTGACCAGAACCCAGCACATGCGGCCCCTGCTCCAGCTTCCACTGCCTCTGAATGCACCACTGTCACACATATGGCAATGGTGCTTCCATCTGAACCAAGGGTCCCCATGCCAGAACGTTTCTCCAGGGACTGAGGAAAATTTCAGAGTTTTCAAAAATACATAGCTATGCAACCACGGACTTTGTCTCTTGAAATCGTCAAGGTCGGTTTCATTATCTCCTTGCCCACAGATGAACCGCAATCTTGGGCCCATCATCTTATAGAACAAAAAAACCTGGTCCTTGACTTAGTCTCAGCCTTATTTGAAGCCATGTAACAGCTTTATGATGACCCCCAGCGAATGGCTACGCCCGAGGCAGCCCTGCACACACTCCAACAAGGGTGCCAGCCTGTACAGGACTATGCGTTCGAATTCCGCAAATGGTCAGCAGATGCAGGTTGGAATGAAGCTGCACTAAAGTACCAGTTCCAACTTGGCCTATCTCAGGCACTCGAAAATGAACTCCTGCCACCCTTGAACGCCTTATACAGCTGGCCATACAGCTCAACGGAGGAGAGGTGGTCTGAATGGATTTAATCTTACAGACCCACTTGGGTAATGCCAAAAGTACCTACAGTAACCACCGCTACACCTATCTCCACGTCAGCATTTTTTGAGGGCTAACCCATTCAGATCAGCCTGATGCGGTCTACTCTGACCCCTAAAAAAGCATGCGGCGACAGCAAGCCAACTTTTGCCTGTACTGTAGCGGTACTGGACATTTTCTTCTAAACTGCCCTGTAAGACCCAGTATGTTCCTGTCCTCTCATCAACATATGCCTCTTTCGCTGGATCCTCTCCTGTTCATATCAATCTGCCTATCTTGATGCAGGTGGCGGAAGGGGAGTTCAAGTTCCAAGCCATAGTTGGTGCCTGCAGTTGTTTTCTGGATCTTACATTAGCTAAGAAATTACGGCATCCACTGAGACCTAAGCGACTGTCTTACCATTCACCTTGCAAATGGCACCATTCCCAAGTCGGGGCCCATTACAAAAGAGACTGAACCAATTCTAACGATTATTAACTCTGGACATCAAGAGTTCCTGTGTTTTGATGTCCTCTAGTCCCCCATGTTGTAATACTGGGTATTCCCTGGTTTCGGGCCCATAATCCCAAGATTGACTGGTCTAAAGGGAAAATCATGTTCTCTTCAGTCTACTGAAGGCAGCGCTGTTTTGTTCCTGAACCCATGGACTCTCCTAGTTGCCTGACTGTTAGGACAGTTTCAGATAGCAGTCAGTATGTACCTACCAGCAATCATGACTTTCTGGATGTGTTTGATGAGAAGAAAGCCAATGAGTTGCCACCTCATCGATCCTATGATTGATCTACAGAACTGCTTCCAGGGACAGAAATCCCTTTTGGTCGGATTTTTTCATTATCTAAAAAAGAGCTGGAGGCTCTACAACTTTACATAGATGAAAATCTGTAAAAAGGATTTATCCATCCATCCTCTTCCCCTGCAGGAGCAGGAATTTTCTTTGTTGAAAAGAAAGACTACTCTCAGACCCTGTGTAGATTACATGGAGTTAAACAAAATTACCCATTAAAATTACTACCCGCTCCCTCTCATACCCAAACCTTTTCAAAGATTTTGAGCGGCTCAAGTCTTCACTAAACTAGATCTCCACGGTGCCTACAACTTAGTCCGAATTAGATAGAGAGACATATTCAGTATCTTGCTAAGTGAAAGGGATATCCACCTGAAGAAAATTAGTGGGAGCTTGAGGAAAATATTAATGCCCCAGGTTACTCCGAGAATTCTTCAATAGGAACTCTGAGAAAGTGTCACCAATACATCAATACAATGTCATCAATACAATCATATTTTGATTGATCAGATTATGAGATGACATGGTGAAAACAGATGTGATCAAGAACTTACAATCGTAAGTTAGGATTGTATCTTAAAATGGTTCTAAAGCCTTAAGGTTTTTCACCTTAATGCATTCTATGCATTAAGGTGAAAAACCTGTGCTGAAAAATCCCCCCCAGCCCCCCTTATTCCTACCTGGCCCGATCCAATTCAGCAATGTGCACCAGAGCAGTGGCTCTCACTGCTGTCTCCCTCCTTCATATGCAAATTGATAACAGTGGGAGCCATTGGCTCCTGCTGCTGGCAATCAAATGTTGTGCTGAAGGAGTGGGGGCGAGGCCAAGCTACCCACTCTGTGTCAATGGGCGTAGACAGTGTGGCTTAGGAGTGAGCATGCACGGGTGCCCCCATGGAAAGCTACTTTCCATGGGGGCACTGGGTGGGGGGGAGGTGCTTGGAGCGCTGGCAGGGGGACCCCAAAAGAGGATCGGGGCTTCTCTGTGCAAAACCATTGCACAGAGCAGGTAAGTATAGCATGTTTGTTATTTTAATTTTAAAAAGAACAAAAACCTTTCTTGTGCGGATGGGAAATCTGTATTTTTTCAATCAGACTGCTGCCAGTTTGAAAATGAAACAATCCATCTATGGGCAGCCTAAAGTGTGCCTTCTTGAAGATGAATTCCAGGTATGACAATTTTTACATATTTTGGACCAATGTAAGAATGTATGTAAGTATATATGTGAGATATCTATGAGATATGTGGAAGTTGGAAATCACTCTAGTGGGCACCACTACAGTGATCTCTACTAGCTTCTGGGTCCTGTGCCGAACAGCTGCCCAGCTGCATTGCAAACACAGGAGATTGCTCTCTGGGCAGGTGCGCCATTCAGGGAACACTTTCCATTTTCTCAGTAAATGCAAATCATTCTCTTATTGGACAAGGTAGAGTGGCAAGGCAGTGATGTCATAATCCACAACTTAGAGAACCCTTTGCATTCTTCGAGAAAATGGAAAGTGTTCTCCGAAAATAGTGCTCAATGTGTTCAAGAGTGCAGCCACTTAGCATGGGACCTGAAGCTAGCGGCAAACACTGTAGTGCTGGTGCCTATTACAGTGATCTTCAGATCTACAAACATACATACAGTACATTGGTCCAAGCTGGATGTAAAAATTGCCAAAGTTCTATAGTTGGTAAGTATGAGTATGGTGATTAAGTCTTGTCACCCTAAGACAGGAAATTGACAGGATCATCAGGTAAAAATTAAGGAAAAAAAACCTGAAAAAGTTAAATAACGCATCCACCACATGCCGCGTACACACGACCAGACTTTCCGGCAGACTAGGTCTGATGGGATTAGTCCGTCGGACAATACGATCGTATGTGGGCTAATCCGTTCGGCTTTCAAAAAAAAAATCTGGCGGACCTAAAAATAGGACATGTTTCAAATCTATCCGACGGACTCAATTTCCGACGGACTTAATGCAGGAAATCTGTTCGTCTGTGTGCTAGTCCGACGGACCAAATACGGCGCAAGGGAAGCTATTGGCTACTGGCTATTGAACTTCCTTGTTTAGTCCCATTTACGTCATCACGTTCAAAAGAACGGACTTACGAACAGAACGGGCAAGTCCGTTCGTTTTGAAAGTCCCTCGGAAATTCCACAGAAAGTACGTCGGGAAGACCGTCGGACCTAGTTTGGCAGAAAGTCCGGTCGTGTGTACGCGGCATAAGGGTCGGTAAGTTGCAATATATTACATTATATTTTTATTGGGTTTAGATTCACTTGAAGAATAAAAATCATCCTAGCAGCTGTGAGAGAGTATGGAAACTATTGCTTCCTTTTCTGTGCAAAGCCATGGAAGACAGCGCATCCAAAAACAAAAGGCAATAGGAGTAATTTCCATATGTATTACGGAAATTTATTGCAGGTCTCCTTTAAGTCATATTTTAATGTGCACATGTGCTTATTATTTATATATTCTATTGTCAAAGCTGCAACACAAACCCCAATATTAATATGACATTATTCAATTGCAGTTATCTTTTAATGTCTCATAACAATAATAATAGTGAACAAGGCTTGGAAAATTAGATCTCCACATTTAAATGTCTTATTTAATTTGTATAGCGGGATGAAGCATCATAAGGTGACATTTACATCTCAGTGACAGTACCCTACTTAATATCAGAGCAGTAACCTTTCTGAAAGAGTCAATAGAATGTTATTCAGTGCAGGACGGTTTCTGTGATGGGTATTGAATTTAATTTAGTGGAGGGCAGTCCCCCCTGATCAGCGGCGAGTGTCATTCAATGGGAGGCAGACTGACTGATCGGTGGTGTGCAGCACAGTAGAGGACAGTCTAATTGATCTGTGCTAAGTGTTATTCATTAGATGACAGTCCCTTTGGTCAGTATTGAGGAGGTATATTGAATTGAGTGCTTGGGGTCTGTTCGTTTAACATTTTCATGGTTGTGTGTTTAGACTTGTTGAAGACATCAAAGTGCAGGAGAGTGAGGCAATAAAGGCAACGGCTCTTATCTAAATGACTGTATTACACTTTTGTGATCTGTAATGTGAGTTTATATAACCAAATTATGGTGCCTGTAAAACCACCGCTGTTTTTAGATATAGACACACTGGTTGGTCTCATGGAGTCTGGATCCACCCGCCAGCGTGTTGCTAGTTTTAGGGCAATTGTTGGCAATTTTTAGGCACCCCTGAAGAGCTATCTGTGAATTGCCAACACACTGCCCGCTAAAGCGTATCTAAACCAAAAACCAAGAATTTCATATATTACAGGTTTCCAGGTCTTACACCTAGTTCACTTTTTCCAGTTTTTTTTTTATATTCATCTTGTAATCCTGTAAATTATTATTATTATTTAGGTACTTGTATAGCGCCATTAATTTACGCAGCGCTTTACATATACATTGTACCTTCACATCAGTCCCTACCCTCAAGGAGCTTACAATCTAAGGTCTCTAACTCACATTCATATACTAGGGCCAACTTAGACAGAAGCCAATTAACCTTAACCAGCATGTCTTTGGAGTGTGGGAGGAAACAGGAGTACCCGGAGGAAACCCGCACAGGGAGAACATGCAAACTCCAGGCAGGTAGTGTTTTACTGCAAGGCAAGAGTGCTACCCACTACACCACTGTGCCGCCCCAATAAATAGCACACTTCCTGTTGCTTTGTATCAACACCATTTTCTCCATGATATCTATAGAAGAAACCATGATTGTCGCACAGGCTGTACTTCAAACATGTCTTCATTTGTTCATCTCCAGGAAATGGAGGACGGGGAGATTGTGGTTTACAGAAAAAAGATAGCAATGTTTTTAAAATTTTAGTTAATCTCCCAGGAAGTGGCAAGGCCACTGCCTTTCTTGTAGGATCAGTGGGTATTTGATACACTTGCTGAAAATGGAAGATAAAAATCTTCATCTTATAAAAAAAACAAAAAAAAAAAAACGAATCAGCCATCACATCTAAAGACTGTTATACTACAGTTTTATTCTTGGGTTTAGTTATCCTTTATTAAAGATTTAAGCTACTTTCACACTGCTCTGTTGCCCCTGTGAAATAAGACTCAATGTAACTCAAAAACCACCCCAAAATACAACCGCTGGTGCCTTCTGATACGTTTTGACTGCGTTTTTAAAGTGGTTTCCATTCCTTTTGATAGGGATGTGAGTTTGTGGTGCTGTTTCTTTTACAACACCAAAAATACAGCAAGCAGGATCTTACAAACTGGTCAATGTGAAGAGTTGCATAGGATTTCGTAGTCATGCGTTTTTCTTCCGCTTTTTTTCAATGCAACGCAGAAGAAAAACGTATCAGTGTGAAATCAGCCTTAAACTGACACTGTCGCCTTGCTTATTCAGGTCAAAGTGATGGCCCATAACCCACTGATACTCACCTTGTGATCGAGCCCACACACGATCGGATTTGCCGACAATATAATCCGATCGGACCTTTTCAGCCGGAAAATCCAACTGTGTGTACTGGGCATTAGAGGGAATTTCTCTTAAAGTAGAACTATAGGCATTTTTTTCTCATTTTAGATAGCGTAAGGGAAGGTCATTTATTTTTTGCCATCTGTGTCCCATTGGGGAGATTTAACTTCACTTCTTGTAGCCAAAACAGGAAGTATGAGGAAATCCCTGCAAATTACGGGAATCCCTTGGGGATCCCCGGATCATCAGAACCAGTGTCCCCATTGGAAGATTTTCCTCTATTACTTTTCTGGGGACAACCAAAAATTGGGACTTTTTTACTTTCACTTTCAATAATGAAATAGGGAGAGGGTAAGCTTCCGGAACAGAGGCACAGAGAGCAATAAAAACGTAAAAGTGTCCTAATCCATGCCCACTCTGTCCAAAACAAAAATGTTTTGCATTTTAATAGGGAGAGATCTCAACTTCAGGTTGTGTCTGGAGGCAAGGAAAAAAAGGAAATTTCCCCAAAGGACATGGTTTAAAAATATGACAGGGTTTTAACGATTCCCACACTATTCAAAAGTTTTAGCTTTATATATGTATATTTGAAGTAGCTGAGGAAAACCAAAAAACCAACCAAAAAAAAAACCATACAATCCCATATACACAATCCTATACCCACAGTTGATCCAGAGGAAGATGAAAAACCCCAGCAAAGCAGGAACCAATTTGCTCTGGCAGGGAAAAAAAGATCAACTTCACCTGTAAATGTTAGTACCCAGTTATTTTATGTGCACCTAGGAAAGAATCCAGGCCTTTTTTAAAGCAATCTAGTGAGCTGGCAAGAACCACCTCTGGAGGGAGTCTATTCCACATTTTCACAGCTCTTTCTGTGAAGAAACCTTTGCGTATGTGGAGATTAAACAACTATTTTTCTCTATAAGTAAAGCGTGCCCCTTGTCCTCTGTGATGACCTTAAAGTGACACCAAGTTCACTATTTGGACCACTTATGTATTTGTACATGTTAATCATATCCCCCCTTAATCTCCTCTTCTCAAGAGAGAATAGATTCAGTTCCTCTAATCTTTCCTCATAGCTGAGCTCCTCCATGCCTCTTATCAGTTTGGTCGTCCTTCTCTGCACTTTCTCCAGTTCCCCGATATCCTTTTTAAGAACTGGGGCCCAAAACTGAAACTGCATATTCCAAATAAGGTCTTACTAATGATTTGTACAGGGGCAAAATGGTATCTCTCTCTCTTGAGTCCATACCTCTCTTAATACAAGAAAGGACTTTGCTCGCTTTGGAAACCACAGCTTGCCATTGCATGCTATTATTGAGCTTATGATCTACCAAAACCCCCAGATCCTTCTCCACTCCACTCCACTATGGATCCCCCAGTTGTACTCCCCCTAGTATGTATGATGCATGCATATTCTATCAGGTAAAGTTCACTAAGGCAAAATAAATCACAGTGGTCCTGATTTACTGAAAGTTATTGATACCATTAAAACAACTGAAAAATACTAGTAAAAGTAAACAAGCCATAGTACATTCTGTGCTAGGGATATTACAATAGGCGGATATGCAGGATGTGCCCACACTACACTTAATATGCTGCTGCTTAACCACTTGCCGACCGGCGCACGACGATACACGTCGACAGAATGGCATGTACAGGCAGGAGGGCGTATATATAAGTCCCTCCTTTAGCCTGTCCGTGCCATCGGGAGCGGCGCGCTCCCGCGCCGGTCGGGACCCCTGTGAGTCCGATCGCGGTCCCCGCGGACTCGATCGCCGCGGGGACCCCCGCGAACGTCTCACGGGGCGGCTGAACGGGGAGATGCCGAGATAAACAGCATCTCCCCGTTCTGCCTAGCAACTAGTGACGCCGATCTCTGCTCCCTGTGATTGGAGCAGAAATCAGCATTCACTAGCTGACAGCCACGCCCCCCCACAGTAAAAACACACCCCTAGGCATACTTAACTCTTACACTGCCCCCTTGTGGTTAACCCCTTCACAGTGTCATTTATACAGAAATCAATGCATTTAAATGCATTAATTGCTGTAAAAATGACAATGGTCCCAAAAATGTGTCAAAAATGTCCGATGTGTCCGCCATAATGTCTCAGTCACAAAAAAAATCGCAGATCTCCGCCATTACTAATAATAAAAAAATTATTAATAAAAATGCTATAAAACTATCCCCTATCTTGTAAACGCTATAACTTCTGAGCAAACCGATCAATAATCGCTTATTGCGATTTTTTTTACCAAAAATATGTAGAAGAATACTATCGGCCTAAACTGAGGAAAAAAAATGTTTTTTTATATATTTTTTGGGGGTATTTATTATAGCAAAAAATAAAAAATAATGCATTTTTTTCAAAATTGTCGCTCTATTTTTGTTTATAGCGCAAAAAATAAAAACCGCAGGGGCGATCAAATACCACCAAAAGAAAGCTCTATTTGTGGGAAAAAAAGGACGTCAATTTTGTTTGGGAGCCACGTCTCACGACCGCGCAATTGTCAGTTAAAGCGACGCAGTGCCGAATCGCAAAAAGGGGCCTGGTCCTTTGGCTGCAAATTGGTCCGGTCTGAAAGTGGTTAAAAAAAGATTTCAAAGATACATTTGGAACCTCTATAAATTAATAGCTACAGTATACATACCTATGCATGCCTATTTGTTCCAATAGCTGTTTTTTTACTTGTTTTATTATTATTATTATACAGGTTTTATATAGCGCCAACAGTTTGTGCAGCTTTTAACAAAATAAAGGCAGACATTACAGTTACATTACAATTTGGTACAAGAGGAATCAGAGGGCTCTGCTCATTAGAGCTTACAATCTAAAAATTGCTTTGCTCTGTGTATACGAATTTCTTTTCTCAGCAAGCTTGTCACATTTATGTTTATTTTCAGGCTACATGTTGAAATGTGTATTCTTTGGTGGACCTTAGCAAAACAGAAGGCACAAAAGCAGAATATTTGGTTGTTCAACGCAAACTCTGTCACTAAAATCAATATTGAAAAGAATCTCTTTGCAAAGAAAACATGTACTACTCACTTCTCCTGGTAGGGATCACTCCTGTAGTGATGAGAAAGCGCCTGCTGAACATTTTGCAAAACACAACAATGGGAGTGTTGGGTTTCTGGTTTCCTACTGCTCTCAGTGGCTTGATTCATTTGCCCCTATGTCTATATTTTATCCTGTAGTAATGCAGAGGCAGGTGAGAGGAATCACAGTGCACTGAAGGAGACCAGGAAATCAACACTCCTTGAAGTGTGGGGTTTGGCAGAATCTTCCACCATCAGTTTCTCGTTATTACTGCAGAGATCAGCAAGGCAGAAAGTAGGAATATTCTATGTCTTCTTTGCAGGGAACACAGTCTTTAAACATTTAGTTTAGATTCACTTTAACCATCATTATACAATGTGCTAGTTAGGTGCTGGTGCTTTAAATTGATGGCTCCCTAGGAAGCTGTTGTAATAACTGGGTTCTCCTATCTGTTCCTTTTCTACGTGCCCTATAAGAGCTCCAACAGCTCAATGACAAACCTCTGGCAATAATCAGGCTCTGGTCACTATGGTCTTCTCACCATTTATTGCAGTACTCAAACTTGATTGAGGATTTGAGGTGCAGGGTACCCAACAAAATCTCAAAATGGAAAGACAGATATACTGGATCAGCAGTAGGTTCTAGGAGAGCGACCACTAATAGATGCTAATAGATGCTAAAAGACAGAAGACCTTTCAGGGCAGTCATAGTGTTTTCTTGCTTCTAAATCTAATATATGTTTCTCTATAAGCAGACAAAAATACCTGAGTCCATGGGCAAAGATCCTTCTTCCAAGGTCCAGAAGATAGCTCCTACCCAGCTCCTCTGCCCCCCTCTCAAGACTTCAGGCGTGCACTTCAGCAACTGATTTGATATGCAGGTCCCTCAACACTTGGCTCGTACTGAGGCCAGACCTTGACAGCATTTCTTTACAAAGCCCTCAGGGTAGAGAGAGTTCTGGAAATAAATATTTATCATCTCCCCAGACCATACTTCTGAATGACACCATCAGGGATTGGCTAAGTCAAATAAATGTTCATGACCTAATGGTTAATCCATCCCACACTGATCACTGCAGCCTCTTACCAGCAAAAGGCTGAGGCAATCAGCCCATTAGACTTATGCCCTGTACACACGGTTGGATATTCCGATGGAAAAAGTCTGATTGGATTATGTTGTCGGAAAATCCGATCATGTGTGGGCTCTAGCGAGATTTTTCCATCGGAATTTCCGACGGAAAAAATTTGAGAGCAGGATTTCAAATTTTCCGACAACAAAATCCGACTTTTTCCGATCGTGTGTAGGGAATTCCGACGGACAAAGTGCCACGCATGCTCAGATCAAATTACGAGACCAAAGCTATTGGCTACTAGCCTTTACGTAGTTCCGTAGTACGAATCGAACGTCACCACATTCGGAACGATCGGATTTTCCGACAACTTTGTCCGACTGTGTGTATGCAACACCAGTTTCGGACAAAACCTGCTGAAAAAATATCGGACGTATTTTGTGGTTGGAATTTCCGACCGTGTGTACGAGGGCTTAGGGAAAATGTACAGAACCCAGAAAAGCTAAACAGCTCAAGCTGGTTACAGCCCAGCCACAACACACACCAAATTTAGATAGAGAGACAATTGCATAGGTTGGGTCACTATGTCTATAATGTGCTATTTAGTATGTTCATGTGATTCTATAATGCAACAGTTCCGTAGCAGATTTTTTCCTACTTTCTTCATTGTCTCTGCTGTTTCTCAGGCCCGCTGTGAGTACATTTGACAAGCAAATTCTTTTTTCTCAATATCCCCTGAATCTTAAAAATTAAAAAAAATGCGGGTACCCTCACATGAAAATACTCTTTGTATTCAGTTTGGGGTTGACACAAGAGGCTGGGTTTGGGACATGATGCATACATAAGAAAGGAGAAGAACAGACAATGCAGGAGTAGACACCGAAGCATTGATTCATTTGAAAAAAAGGCGAAACAAAAATTCTTTTATGTCTGCGTAGTTGATAGTTGAAAGGAAGAAATTGTGGTTACTCAGCAACTGGTTGAAAAATTGACACAAATTGATTTTTTTTCATTACCAGAAAAATTGTTCTGTATGACCAGCATTACAAAGGTGGTGAAGCTACACTGCACAGTTGCAAAGTGCAGTCCTTCAGCAGATATGTGAACTAAATGTACATAGTCAAGCACAGTAATCAGCAGAAAAAACCCGCAGACAGGAGATGGAGCAAAGGAAAATTTTGTTCCTAATGTGGCAGATAATTAACATTTGCAATGAATTAGGAAATTGTCGGGAGGAGTTTTGATTTCTGTCTAAACCAGATAAGACTGTTCACGTCTTTTAGAGTAGCACTGTATTTTGGTAATATGTTTCCTGTAGGATTAATTTTCTCAAGAATGAAAAAAGCCAAATTTCACAATGGTGGATCAGCTGTTGCCCACATGGGGTGGGGTGTAGGACCACCGTTTTTGAAATTCAAAAAGAACATTAGCTATAGTACCAAAAGCAGAACACTGGGTAAGTGGTGAAAATTTTTATCAGGTTCACTATGGACAGATTTATTCTTCATGCACCTGTAGTTATAGAGCCTCTACTCGCTCATTAGGAGTCACTATCTCAAGTTATAATCTGAATGTACAATCTTTGCACAATCAACTTTAGATTTACCAAAATTATGTAATATGAGCACCTACCTAAACTATCCAATCAATTTGTATCAAATCAGACAGGGGCGTGCACTATATAGTTAAAGAGAGAGATGTTGGGGGCGTGGCCTGGTGGGAGTCCAGGCTGAGGTTGTCATTCCACTACTGAACACCTACGTGGATGTGCGGCATCAGGGATTTCTTCCTCTCTCTCCAGCTACCACAGGAGCCACTCCCCCGCCAGCACTCCCATAGCAGCTGAGCCTGAGCGGCACACCATTCCACCTAAAAGTTTTTTGTTTTTGTTTTGTTTTTATATTGTTTTCACCTTTAAAGTTTCATGACTGTTTTTTCACCATTGGAAAAATGTCCCTCTAATTAGCCTGTTTGTCTTACAAAGTGAGAGGTAATCCCACTACTGGCAGTTGCAAAATTGTTGGGTAAGCTAAAGTGATTTTCCCAATGAGGAAACCTGTACTGGTGGCTGGGAAGATTCCCTCTTCTCTCACTTCCTGTATTGTCCATCAAAAAAAAGCTGGCAGAGGTTCTAGCCATTCCCCACTTATCCCTAAGGTTTGGCTTGATTTTCATTTTAGGGGACAAATACAAATGTGAATTGTATGTATACCCATTGTAGACCAACTGATGTTAAAATAGAAGGTCTGGATTAAAAAAAAACAAAAAAACAATTAAACTCACTTAGGTGGATGCAACATTGATCTGATACTGCATCTGTTCCCGCCAGCTCTGCAGTAAGAACAGAGCGATCAAACACCACTGATTGCTCAGTTCTCCCATCCACTTTGAGCAAGAATATAAAAGACAGACACCTTTCTGACTTTACCCACATTATCTAGGAAGATTTCAGGACAATCCTTCCCATTCTGGACATACTGCCAACTCCGACATTTCCTCACTCACCCACAAACACGCCCCCACTATGCTAGACAATGCACACCTTTCGAAGAACTTTGTACCAAAAAAGAACCGCAAAGACACGTGATCTATGACATATATTCTATCCTATTCTCGGATCACAACCCCAAATCCAATATCGCAAGCCTCAGCTGGGAAAGGGAACTCTCGATTGACCTCTCCGACGGAGAGTGGGGAAACATTTATTCCTATATTCTCAAGGGGTCAATGTATCCATGCAGGAAAATGGCTTCAAAGTCTTTTCTAGATGGTACAAGACCCCCCTTAGACTACATAAAAACTCCCCCTCCATTCTCCCCAACTGCTCTGACAAGTCACTCCTCCACATATGATGGTCATGTCCTTCAATCCAAAAGTTCTGGAAAGAGGTCCACCATCTCATGGCCCTATTCACCTATAAGATAGAATATACCCCGGTCCAAATGCTCCTACACCCCCCCCCCCAAAGAAAGACTATCAACACTCACTATCTCTATACCTTTTAAACGCTGCAAAAATGTGTGTCCCAACTCGCTGGAAGTCCTCAGAACCCACAACCATTGTGGACTGGATCATACGCATTAATAAAGTGGCAGAAATGGAGGACTTAGTTCACCAAGCCAAAGACACACCAACCAAATGCAGCCATCACATCTAAAAATTGGTAAGCTGCAATATAATAAATGTTTGCTTTTAGATTTAATACTGCTTTAACCATTTTTCATCCTTATGTTTGTAGGTGGGATGCAGAGCAGTGCAGTGCAATAACACACAGTCCAAGTGTGATGAAGGAACTTGTATTGAAATAATGCAAGACAGTGCAATATAAACCCAGTGGGAGAACGGCCCAACCAGGAACACTCACAGGTCCAACAGCGTATAGAAAGGAGGCTTCAGCCGAGCCAACAGCGCCTGTTGAGAGGGGCAGAATGCGGCCTCCCAGTGTTTCCTTAAGGAGAACCTTTGTCACAGCTCTAGAAAGGGGCCCTCCCAGGCCCTCCAAGTGTGACATAATCTGTTTTAGAACAGCCCTCGTCCTCTGGCACCGCCATCACCATGTGGCGAGCATCATCTAAGGCGTTAAAAGCCAGCTCCGCCACCAGCCAGGCCGGGACCTTAAACAGACGCACAGCACTCTCCAGTCTTGCCTCCAACTCTGCCAAGGGGATGTTAGAGCTAGCGCTGATCCTAGCAGAGGGGGGCTGCTAAACTAAAGGAGGTTTTTCACCTTAATGTATAGAATGCATTAAGGTGAAAAACCTCAAGGGTTTACAACCCCTTTAATCTGGTGGAGAGAGAGGGGGCTTTCTCAGCTAAGCACACCCTTCTGCCTGCATGCCTTAGCTAAGGGCAGCCATGGCTAGAAATGCTGGGGGGGGGGGGGGGGTCAAATTGATATCTTAACAAAATAAGGCATGGAGACATAGATAAGTCGGTGAGTTTGCTTTGAATATTGAAGATCTCCACCCAAAAGGGGCAGCAAGGTCTCCTGGAAGTTCGCTCCCCCTCCTTCCACCACCGCCAGGCCATTCAGAAAGCACAGCGCACTTCGTGCATACACAGTAGAGAACCAGCTGTGAAGCCACAAGGCTTCACTGCCAGTTTCCCTTAGGAGGAATAGCGGCGACAGCACCCAAGAGCCGATTGTAAAATCGGCTGGGGTGCCGACATTGCGGGTTCCTTGGACAGGTAAGTGTCCTAATACTAAAGATTGGCAGCGACAGTATTTGTAGTTGTTGACTTTTTAATTTGTTGGGGGGGCTGAAGCTCCTACATTTAGCTTTAATGAAGTAATAATAAACCGAATGACACATATCTGCATGGAGTTCAGCTTTAATACATGACGATGTTTATGTTCAGTACTAATATATTTTGTGAGTAATATTACTGGCAAAACCTTTCTGTGCTTTATGTTTTGTAACGTAATGCAATGCTTTGTGATGTGCTGCGTTATATGAACATATATGGGCTGGAGTCTCTTCTGCTATTTATGCGCAGCTAGATATTTTGACAGATGAAGATTTGAGTGTTACTTGAGAGAATCTTCCAGGTTATAGCCATTGAATGATCACTAGGGAACATATTACAGCACTGAAAATATGTTATCATCAGCTGCAAAAATCTATCAAGATCCTGGAAAATGTATTATGTGTGGACATAATCTCATCTGCAGAATTAGCAATCAGCCAAGTCCAAGTCTACAAACTGTTTTTTTAAAGTGATTCAATTGCTTGTCTAAAATTTGAAGAAAGTGAAATAAAGGGTTTTAATTGCCCTGAAATTTTCCTGAATTTTAGCAAAAATTGGGAGATTTAGAAAAAATGCATTTGAATTAAATTGGAAAGGCAAAATGAAGGTGTTTTTTGTTGGTTCTTAAAGCAAGACTAAACCCATTGATTTAACAGTTCCAAAAAACAGTTACATTACTGGCATGTGCTGGTAATGTAACTGTCACATATGCTTGTGCTCTCAAACAAACTGTGAAACCATCAAATGACTGGTGTCACAACTGATCACATGTGCAGCATCATGGCAGTTGAAGATAAAACAGAGGCCAAGATGACAGCGTCCTTGGCTGAAAACGATAGGAGGGTTTAGTTCCGCTTTAAAAGCCCATATTTTGGATAGTGGATGAACCAATGTGCCATTTGCACCTTCAAATCACCCCCTCCCCACCTGAATTGCTGAGTGCTTCTCTCCGCAGGCTTCTGTTGATCTTTTAATGTGGCGCAGCTGTGTGTGCCCCCCCCCCCCCCCCACACGTCTGCATAATCCGATCACAGATCCAATCCCATTTGACCTGGGTTGGAGGAAGAGTCTGCAGGAGCCTGTACAATGCACCCATGATCTACTGATCACAGTTGCAGAATTTTGCAGGCTCCAATGCAAAAAATGCATAGATGGACATTTTTTTCTTTTTGCAATATGGGTATGCAGCATCCTCTAATGCTAGAAGTGTAAATATTTTTTTTTCTAGTGCAGGTAAATGTATGCAGGCTTGGCTACCAGTTTGATTTTTTTGCCCTGGGTTGGGCAGAAATCCAGGGAGAGCTGGGTGACTCACAGGCAGCATCACTGAGACCTCCCCCCTATTTCTAGACTGTACTAGAACCTTCTAGAAAGATGGGGGGGGGAAGTAAGGTGGAGCTGCCTGGAGTATTCTGAGGGCCCTGACCAATCCTCAACTTGGTTTGGCAGGGTGCAGGTCTCCTCAAGTCCTAAGGGTCAGCCCAGCTGGGGTGTTGTGTTCGGGTGGAAGCTGGAGGTGGAGTGTTAGGAAGTCGTGGAGCTCCCCAGTCTGGGGGGGGGGGGGGCGGCTGGTGACCTTGGGCCAGGTTATCCGGACGGGGCCTTCTTGGAACCAAGGAGGAGTCCTGACCAGGAGGCACTGGGAGCAGAGAGGACAGTGGGAGAACACTGCCAGGCAGGTCTCCAGAAGGAACAGCCAAGAGTGACACACAGTCAGGGGGACTGGGAGGCCTGTGAGGATGGAGCAGTCTGGGATGGGTGCAGAGCCAGTCAGGAGAACTGTAGTGACGTGGGCAGTGGAAAGAGGCAGCCAGGAGGGCTGGCCGGCCTAAAAGAGGTGCTTCTGGGATAAGTAGCCACATGTGGGACGGCTAGCACTAGGAACTACTACCATTTTTTGCTTCACCATAGGGGCCCGTGATCCCTGCCTGCAAAGGGCATTTGTATGGGCCTGGCTGAGCCAGTGTCGGGCCTTAAATTCAGCGCTAGGAGGTGCTGGAGGTGAAGAGACAAGGTTGTATATATCAGAGGTGTATATAGCATACTAAGAATATCTACTGTAAATATACTATAGCACAAAAATGAACAGCTGGATCTTTAGTTATCAATTATTGGAATGCATCCAGGGTAGAGTTCTATTAACACATTTTAAATGGATAGAAGAAAATGAAGGAAATCCCAATCACGGAAATAAACCAAACATCATGAACCTGGGTTCCTTTGAACGGATTAAAACTGCTCATGGTCATTGGGGTATCAGAGGGGCATGTGGCCACAGAAGTGATTGGCTAGAAGCTCAAGTGGGCCTCTAATTCTTTTTTTGGTACTTTTTTGAAAAGTGTTCAACACGGAGCCATCCCTCCTTATCCAAAAATGTTAAACTTTACTTTAAGTGTGTAGGCACCATTGTTGCAAATATGTCTAGATGATGGGTTTACAAATCCAACAAAATGTAATTTCAAACATTTCTAAAATCGAATAGAATGGTTACTCCTATTACTGGAGTTGCATGGAATCTTTAATTGTATGGGAAAACTAATCTGGCTTACTGAGACTTTCATTACAGACGGGCTGCATTAAGGAAAGGAAGTTGATTACTCATACCTATGTTTTTTTGGACTCCATGGATTTATTTGATATGACATTATTCTACATGAGTCTACTGTAAGCTGAATTCTTGGGACAAATTCAAGATACCAATGTAAAAATGTGAACACCTCTGGTTCCAAGCTAGCCTCACACTGTATGAACTTGATTGTTCAGTTCAACCGTGTATGCCAACAACTGCTTAATATGAAGACATTCCTTTGTTTTGTGTGTTCACACTAGGCCTTACATTAAAGATGACAACTCTGTATAACTGTCAATATATAATTCAGTATAATCTGCAGGTCTCCTAGTTTTGTAGTAGGTGGTGTGGAAAAACTGTGTATACTGTATTTAGTTATGGTATAGAGAATGTTGTCCCTTACATAGCATGTTGTTGTTTGCAAATTGCAATGTTTCCATGCTGAACTGACAAAACAACCCATATTTCCTGGAATGTTGGTGATGTCATATGTAATATGTGGAATTTCCCTCTTCCTCCACCACGCTGCCAGTGTGTTTGAAGTTCCATGAAATTGCAGAGGCAGTAAGGGAAAGATGTCATAATGAAAAAATATTTGTAGCTCTATCACCCAAAGGAAACACTGGATAAGTTGGGTACAATTAAAAGATCACATTATCCAGCATGGGGGGGGGGGGGGGGGGTTATTGCTAGATCTCCAAGTCTCTGCATGGCTGTTCTCTCGTTCTATCAGCCTGAGGTATGTTTCACAGGACCAAGCTGGGGTTCACAGAAGCAGAAACACTTCTCTATCTTAACCCCTCAAATAGGTGTCCTTCATGATTATCTTCTCCTATGCTCCTCCCCAACTTTATATACCCTAGCCAAGGAATTCCAGCCCAGACTGGTGGGGACTACCCTAAAAAAAACAATAGCCTCCCCTTACATGCTTGTACAGACCTATACTTGCATCTAGATTATGCCTGTGCCTTCTCCTTCTTTTCTTGTCTGGCTCATTAGTTACTGACTCTGGTCTCCACCCTGACCTTGCTTCTGCTAACATTTTTGGACTTTTTTGGCCAGTTCCTGACCCGGCTTGACTGACTTCACACCTGTTCCAGTTCCTGCAGTCTCTCAGGTAATGCTCCACCCTACTCTACTCCACCCTACTCACCTGCCTGAGCCCCAAAGCGGGCGCATCACTCTAATACCAGTCCACTGATCCTGTGGTGTCACTTGCTGTTGTAATGTTCCTGCTTGCTACTCCTGTGTCCAGTCTTCTATCTGTCATTTCCTGAGGGAAGGCTACACACCACTGACCGGTTAGGAGATATGTAACCTCAAGCATCAGCATCTAGCAAGAACTATTAGGCACTCATACTACTTTTGCCCCTGAGCCACATATTTGCTTTACCAGGGGCCCTGGGCCACGGAATGTGGCACAGACACTGGAATACCTGGACACTGAAGCCATTGGATACTGGAACAGCAGGAAAAAGATCACAGCAGAAACATAAATCACTTGGCAGCACTCCCTTCTGGCCTCTCAGTAGGAAAGTTCTCAGCCCAACTTCTCCTGCAGGTGCACATGGTCTCTCCCCACAGCACATGGTCTAACAGCACTTTTAAGCACTTCCTCACTACTAGCAATTAGTGGCAGCAGTCCCAAAGAAAGCTCTCAGTTTGGTAGTGGCTCTCAGTGGCACTGTTTTGGGCACACATACATCTTTCCTGGCTCAATTGGCTTACCAAGACCTATGCCTCTTTTTTGTGGGTTCACCCCTTTCCCTGATGATGGAGGACACCATGAGCCTAAGAAACAGGCTAAGAGGATAATCTCTTCCCTGGACCTCTCAGCCAATCAGAAATATTTTTTTCCCCTGTTGTCAGGGGAGGGGTCTCTTCAACTACAGCATCAGCCAATCACAGGACACAGTCCACTCCTCTCTCCCTTCTTGGGCTGTCACCTACCAGGGGGAGAGGAGAAAAAAAATTCTGTACCACAGGGATTTAGATATAGCTGCAGGGCAAATTTTAAGGGTCCAGCCATGTAATATACTGTACGCAGTCTGAATATATTCCAGGCAAACCTAATACACATTACACTATGCAAACCAATACAAAGGCTCTACCAACCATTGTATGTAATATTATCAGGATAACTAGGGTTATCAATAACAGATATATCCTTTTTAAATGTAATCACAATGCTAGATATTTTTTATATCAATAGACATTGGATATGGGTAATATGATGTAAGCTATTACAGATAACTGCAACATAAATCCTTCTGCTTTAGCAAAATTTGTTTGGCTGAAAGCAAATATTTGTATGACAGCCCATTATTCTCATGTATTTGTACGACAAAATAATTATAGTGTGTCTAAAGCGCAAACTCTTTAGTTTAGTTTTGGATAGAGTGATGAGAGGTTACAACCCCTCTTAGGCTTGTATCACTGTCTGTGTGCCCGCAGGGGAGCATACATTTGAACAGAGCTGGAGTCTGATAACAATCCCTCACAATACTTTCCTTGGTAAAAGAAAAGCGATTTGAGACCCTCAGCCAAGCCCAACAGAATGTCAAGGTGTACTGCCGAAGCCTTACTCATAACTAACTGTATGGCATATGTCTTGGTAAGCCAACTGAGCCAGGAGAGAGGTATGTGTGCCCAAAACAGTGCCACTGAGAGCCACTACCAAACTGAGAGCTTTGGAGGATGGCAACAAACTTAATAAGGGGACTGGTGGACTTCAGTTATGAGGAACGACTACAAACATTAAACTTATTCTCTCTGTAGAAGAGACGGCTGGGAGGTGATATGTTAGCGATATATAAATACCTCAATTGAGATTATGGCATAGGCAATAAACTATTCAGTCTCAGGGAGTGTAAGAAGACACAGGGTCACTCAATGAAATTGGAGGAGAAGCAGTTTAAACTGCGTAGGGGAGTTTTCACTGTCAGGGTGGTAAGGATGTGGAATTCATTTCCACAATCGGTGGTGTCAGGGGGAAGTATCGATAAAAAAACGTTTGGATGAATAGCTCAGCAAACACAGTATACAGGGATACGGGAAATTATTTTTGACATGAACACATATCCACACAGGTTGAACTGGATGGGCTGGTCTCTTTATTCAACCTTACCAACTATGTACTGTAACTATGACTAAAGATTTGGCTGAAACGCATTGAGTTCTGCTGGGTTTGTTTGGATGTCCTAGTTCACTTATCTTTTACCAAATAAAGTATTATGAAGGGCTGTTATCAGACGCCTACTCTCTTTTAAAATTTCTACTTATGAGATGTACAGGAAACTGAGATGTTGAGTCCAACATCCCTGGTGTGTATACTGATGTGGAGGTGGAGACACTCTTGTGGTATTTTCATACCTGCTGGGGAAAGTCATCCTTTCTATTTGCCCTAGTGACCTCTGTCATGGGCTCAGAAAGTGATGGGAAATCTAAAATTGTAATTTGTCACCAGAAGAGAGGTAAAAATCTTCCAATAGGGACACCTGTTTAGGTGAGACATCTAAGTTCCCCTTATTTTGTAGAGATTTCCTCTCAGTCAAGAGAAAATTCCCTAATGCCGCATACACACGATCGGATTTTCCAACAACAAAACCGCAGATTTTTGTTCGAAGGATGTTGGCTCAAACTTGTCTTGCATACACACGGTCACACAAATGTTGACCAAAAATTTTGAACGTGAGAACGCAGTGACATACAACCCGTACGACAAGCCGAGAAAAAGGAAGTTCAATAGCCAGTGCGGCTCCTTCTGCTTGATTCAGAGCATGCGTGAACTTTTGTGCAACGGACTTGTGTACACACGATCAGACTTTCCGACAACAAGTTTTGTTGGCGGAAAATTTGAGAACCTGCTATCAAACATTTGTTGGCGGAATTTCCGACAGCAAATGTTCGATGGAGCATACACGCGGTCGGACTTTCCCGACAACAAGCTGACATCTAACATTTCCCGTCGGATAATCCGACCGTGTGTACGCGGCATAATAGTATACAGATCAAGGTTTTAGCCATTCCCAATTCAAAAAAAAAAGTTAAACTTTACTTTACAGTGGGACCCAATACTTCTTTCAGTTTTGGATAGAGTTGGAATGGATTGGAGCTTGGGTTTATACTGCTATCAGCTCCATTAGACAGTAAGTGATGGTAAATCCAACAAAGATTCTAATCCTTTACTACGATACCAAAAACTAAAAAGAAAGTTTTGACAATAGATATACAGTACATTTCAATAGACTGTGCATTGGTTTGGTGTACTCTGGGTGAAAAGTGATTTTTGGCTTTAAGTGCATTAAATTTCACTACATGCTACATACATCCGGCCCTCATTGTGTAGTATATTATGTTAACATTCAATTCAAATTAGAAGGTTGTAACCTCTTATATGACACTGCAGGCAATCCATTTACCCCAAGCACTACCAGCTTCTCTCTTTCCCTGGAAAGCCCATCATCCCTAACATTTAATTTCCTGTCTGATTGCTGGATATTAATTTCTTGCCCAAGAAGATTACGATATTTGTTTTCCAATAATTAACCCATCTTTTGCCTACATGGAGTGCTTCCATCTGTTTTAAACAGAGAATCAGATCCCCTTGGTGGCACTAGGTTTGCTCTCACCATGATGAAATGCTCATTAAATATGAGAAACTCTCTAAATTGGAGGGCATATCACTTTGTGGTCTGGCACTTACCAGACAGCAGAAAGCACTGAGCTGCAGAGAGTAGCTGGTTTGATCTTCCCTGCTGAGCAGAATTCATCATTGACTGGAGAGGAATATTGTTCACTAGAGGGAAAACGTTTGTAGTTGGGAATGTCACTTATTAGAGAAGGGACGTGGCTGACAGAAAAGCATGTCTAGTACGTTTGTCTATTTTAACTAACTAGAAGTTACTGGAATACAGACAATATTCATGTCACTTGCAGGGGCCTATGCGTCTGGATTTGGTTTGGTGACAGGTAGAAATTATTAAAGGCTGGTGACCCACAAGGTACTCAAAAGACCAGCAACTTAGCTTTTAAGTCTTACTTCCAAGACAGTTACTTTAAAGGAGTCTTTCTCCAGAATGACAACCTAATTTGTTGGTCCATCACTTACAATACTTACAATATACACACACACACATATTATCTATCTATATATATATATATATATATATATATATATATATATATATATATATAAATATAGAAATGCCGAATCAGCCCATCAACCCTGTCTGCAGCACCCGATTTAGAAATCCACTGAACCGGGTTGAAAATGATCCTAACCGGATGCTGCAGCTGCCTCATTACAAATGTACGATTCAGTTTTTTTCTTTTTTATTGGGTTTTGGTTTGCATTTTGTTACAAACAGTGTAAAATACAGAATAACAACAACAGTTGAAACGCATCAGGGTATATAAAAAAACATTTGACCTGCCAAGAGGTGGGTCATAGGAAAACAAGTGTAACGTTGTTAATGTTACGGTGAATAGAACAGGACAAAATGAAATAGGTCTCGTTGCCTGGCCAATCCAGGTTCCACCTAGAAAAGCTGAACAAATAGGAATGGGGTTAGACATGTGCACTGCCGAAAAATTTGTTTGTTTTCATTTTTGTTTTTTTTGTTTTTCGATTTATCTGTAAATTCGAAAATTCCTTTTTATTATTATTCATGTTATTTATAATTATAATTTGGTTACGTTCCATTCGTTTAGATACAGCGTTAGCTATTTTGGAAAATTTTTATTTATTATGTTCACTAACATCCAAATTTGAAAGGAAATTCCAATACCTATAATTTAATAGTTAGTATGTAATAGTTAAGTTATTATTATTTAGTTATTTCAGATTTTCACATTTTTGGGTTTTTCGAATTTCCGAATTTTCGAATATTCTGAAAAATTTGTTAAACGAGTTTTCGTTATTTCAGATATTTCCGATATTTAAATATGAGGTCTGTTAACCTTAAGCTGATGTTTGCCCAACCTAGTAAAAGTATTTATTTCTATATGCTGCAAAATGTTTTCCGATATTTCCGATATTTAAATATGAGATCTGTTAGCCTTAAGCTGATGTTTACCCAACCTAGTAAAAGTATTTATTTCTATATGTTGCAAAATGTTTTATAACCTTTAAGATTCCAAGTTTCCTGTATTTGCAGTCTATAAAGAAAAGCAGGAGAACGTCTGTGGACTCTGAATGCTGAGGCTCATAATAAGTCAGAACAGTGCAGTCATTGCCATGCCACCATCTCTCGTCTACAGCAGCATTAGATATACAGACCATATAGTGGTAGTTATTTTGTGGGTGGAGAATGTAGTGCCTGTATCACCAGTCTGCAGCCAGGCAGCCAATTTCAATACATCAATAGGAGCCCGTATAAAGTAAAGAATTAACATGGGGGTGACATTTTCAGAACAAATGGTAGTCCAGCTGTATTACAAATTATTTTTCTGGTATAAACAGTTCAGTTTTATTTTTTTTACTTTAGATCTACCGATCTATAGGGCAAAGAAACAGATTTACCTATTTGCCGCCCCCACTGCTTATTTTTACCTTTTGATTGCCCCCTTCTTCCTCCCAAACACCCTTTAACCACATTTCTTATCCACGTGGTTCTGTCATCACAGAACCCTCTGCACCATCTTTTTCCAGAGTGAAGACCGAAGATCAAGAGTTGGAGTCTAGGCCCACTGCTTCTTTTCTTGTTGCTGCCCCATATTATAATGGGGTTGATTTACTAAAACTGGAGAGTGTAAAATCTTGTGCAGCTGTGCATGTAGCCAATCAGCTTCTAAACTTCTGATGGTTCAGTTCAGCTTTGACAAAACAGAAACCTGGAAGCTGATTGGTTTCTATGCAGAGTTGTGCCAAAATGTACACTCTCCAGTTTTAGTAAATCAACCCCCAATGGTAAAAAAAGGGGGCTTTTAATTTAGTTTTTAAAATAATCCCAGTCAGATGGGAGAGAGGAGGTAAGAATGTGGCCATAGATTAGCTTGAAAGAAAGAACGTAGCTGAGCAGGAACGCAGTCAGCGAAGGGGAGACACGACAGGGTAATAAGGGTATACAGGAATGAATGGGTTAACAAAAGTGGATGGAAGCGAAGATGTTACCCCATTGGTTGTGGAGGAAGGGAGCTGGGGGGAGCTTAAGTATAGTGACTGCAGGGTAGGGGTGGAGCCTCAACAGTCGGTGAAGCAAGGAGTGCAAGAACGTCCCTCCCGCCCCTATTTATATGTTTCATGGCTAATGGCAGTTATGGCGAACCTTGGCTCCCCAGATGTTTTGGAACTACATTTCCCATGATGCTCGTGCACTCTGCAGTGTAGTTGAGCATCATGGGAAATGTAGTTCCAAAACATCTGGGGTGCAAAGGTTCGCCATCATTGGGTTATGGTGTTTCGGGTTCTATGTTGGTGTTTTTTGGGGTCCTTCACGGCGGTATAATTCGGTGCACTAGGTAAAATGGTGGGGAACAATCTCAGGTATGATATCCTCAAGTGGGAACGGTTCACTGCCCGGGTAGTGGTAAGAACCCTGGGTGGATGAGGTTAACTGGGTTTTAGGCCCTGAGTCAATAGGTCGCGGCTTTGGTGGCAACTCAGCTAGCTGGTGCCTCTGACACAATAATGGTATGGGTATATCGGTACCGTCAAGGATCTCAAAATTCATTATATCTGGTTTTCAGTAGTTAAATATTATGTTGGTTATTTAATTAAAGTTGTTGTTAATAAAAGGTTGTTTCGGACATTTTACCCCACCTCAGTTGTTGAGTGGTTTGTTGATTACAAGTAAAAGGGGATATAAAGGTTCAAGGATGAAGGGATGTGGTAAGTGGATGGTTAGCTCTAAGCTACCCTAGTCTAGTCATGCTAAACACACAAACCAAATACAGAGAGAAAGCTCTTTTACCTGCAAAACGATTTCTGCCCACCCAAACCTGAGATTCACCCCTTTGCTACACAGCACAGATCTGTCTGGCGAGGGAGGAGACCTGATTTCTCTCAGCTGTAGTTAACCATCGCTAAGGCCGGCCATACACAGTTCGAATCTTGGCTGGTTCAGCAGGAACCCACCGAGAGTCGAACCTGTAATTGGAAGGCTAAATGTACCAAGTTGATCGATCAACTTGGATACAACCAGTTTCCAGATTCACTTGCAATTATCGCAAGCGACTACTGTAGCCGCTAGCAATAATCGCGGTCTTCTTTTGGCAGGAGAAGACAATTTCTTGGCAAGAGGGGTTCCCCTGTCAACACTGTCTGTGTTGATGGGGGAACACCTGGTTGTAGAAAATAAATTTACGCCATCTATGGCCTGCCCAGGTCTTGCCCCTCCAGTAGTGTGTGACATGACAGTGGAGCTTATCTGTCATTCTGCTCTCTCCTTCTGTCAGAATGCTGACTGGCTCCTTGTACTGCTTCTCCCTCTCTCCTCTTAGCTCTGCTGTACTGCCAGGTGTTGATATCAAGTCCAATTCTGGTAATTACACTGCTTGCAGTAAGCAAAAAAATGCATTTAATGATGTAATAATGAATATAAGCTGTATTAATTGGTGTTCTTATATTTACCTTGAGTCCAGCCGTCAGAAATAAACTTAGCATCCAATTGCCATTGCTGCAGTCCAAAGCCTATAAATGAAACAAGAATTCTGATTGGTAGGGTGTCAGGAAATGTTAATGTTAACGCAATTTGCAAAAATCAACCCATTTGCGAGTTCACAATAAACTGCTTTATAACATTAGCCCGTAATTGACAGCAGACTATTCTCAAATCCCCAAGCCTCACATTTTGGGTAAGAAGAAGAGCGTTTGAAATGCATTTAAACTGTGATGAAGAATGTTTAGAAGAACATTTTGCCTTGTTAAAGGTGTACTGGAACATAATTTATCATATCATTCTCACACATACACAAAACATATAAATAATTCATACTTATAGGAAGGAATAGATGCTCTATATAAATAAATGAATCCCAGAAAACTGTCAGAGTTCCCATGCTTTAGTGTATTTAGAGAATGAAAACAATTCATGTGTCCTGCAGACCAGATGACAAATCCATTTATCGCGCACAGATATTACACATGAGTGAAAGCCAGTTCAAACGCTGCTGCCCCATTGTGCTGCGAAGCTCATTTTTTATTAGTTTCAATCTTGAGAATGAACGCTCTCCTGCACAGTTGGTCACCATCATGCACATGAACACTCTGAGTGCAATTTCCACATTCGGAAAAACAGATTTCAAGTTGTCTGAAATTATTTTTCTGTACAATGCAGGGAGAGTCTCACAATTTTGATCAAGAATCATGTAGTGCTTGAGATGCTCACATTCATTTAGTAGGTCACCATAATCAAGATCTTTGTGATAAACATTAGCCAGATATTCACATTTCTTGTTTAGCTCATCAGAACTAATTGTTTTTAATTCACAGAAGAATGAAAACATATTTCCAATCAATGAATAGGCTTCTGCACGTTTTGTCAGTGCAGGAATTAGAGAGTCCAGAACAGGAAGGAATGTTTCCACCTTAAACTTTTCACTTTTACTAAGAAGTACCTCTTCTGCTGATCCGTCATATCTAGTGAGGCGTACACTTCGCTTTCGTTCCCGTTTTTCCTTATAATCTGAATCTGGACACCTACTCCTGGCTTTCAATTCATATGCACTAAATTTGTCTCTAGTATCCTGAAGATACGTTTTTAGAGACTCAAGAAGGTTCATGGCAACAAGTATGTTCACATCCTCTGATTGCAGGACCTTGCTTGTTTTGTTGACTCTTTCCAAAATGTCATTCCAAAGAATTGTGAGGAAGATCGTTTCCAGGTTTTCCATTTTGTCACTCAATCCTTCTGCCTCTCGCCTTGTGTTTATTTCCTGTTCAGTGTCAGCTGATACAGAATCTAGTGCATTTTTAATTTTCTCAAAACCCTCATGTAAAGCATGAACAGCATCAAAATGTGCCGACCATCTTGTGTCAGACAGACGCTTGACCACAATGTTTTTTTCAAGAGATGATGCAAGAACATTCCATCGATGTGTGGAAGCAGAGAAAAATGAATAAAGACGCTGAACAAAGTCAAAGAATTTTACAGTCTGTAGACAACACTCTGCTGCTTTTACTCCCACCAGGTTCAGGCTGTGTCCAGCACAGGGGACATACATGGCGAACTCATTCAACTGAAGAATCCGTGCTTGCAATCCAGTATAGCGTCCAGACATATTTGAGGCATTGTCATATGACTGACCACGGCAGTTGGATAGTGGAATTTTGTTCTCATTAAGGAATCCCACAACAGTGTCGGCTAGATTCTTTGCTCCATGCGAAAAGATGGGAATGAACTTAAGAAAACGTTCCACGGGCTCACATCCTCGAATGTACCGGACAGTAAATGTCAGTTGATCGGTGTGTGAGATGTCTGGAGTGGAATCCACACTTATTGAATAATATTTTGATTCTTTTATTTCTTCAAGAATAGCAGAAAGAACATGTTGTCCCATTATTTCAATGAATTCCTCACAAATAGTGGCAGATAAATATGATGGGTTCCCCTTTCCTGGATTCCCATACAATTTAAGATGTTCTTCCAAAAAAGGGTCAAATTCACTTAACAGCTCAAGAATACCCAAATAGTTTCCATTTTTAGCAGACCCAATTGTTTGGTTTTCTCCACGAAATGGCAGACCTCTGGAGGCAAGAAAGCGAATTGCAGAAACCACTCGTGTCAACACTTTATGCCAATACTCCTGCTCTGAGCGAAGTTGTTGAAGTAATAGTGTATCGACATTTCCAGTTTCTTTATGGCGAATCAAATATGCCGTCATGCACTTGCGATGTTCTTCTCCATTTTCATGATCACCAATAACATTGCTATGTTTCCAGTCATTGAATCCTGATGTAGCAAAGGGAGATTCTGTCTTGGAAAATAGGCGACATGCAAAGCAGTACAAACGACCTTGGGATGGTGAATAGAGTAGCCATTCACGCTTTACACACTCGCCATTACGCAATTCACGTTTAAACACATTCTTTGACAAATACCTTGTCTGTGTATTTTCTCTTCCAGGTCCTGTATACACTCTGCTTGAGTTTAAAAGGTTGCTGTCATGATTCTGGCATGCTGTTGGCCCACTACGAATCCAGTAATCCACTGTACTAGTATTCCTAATATCCCATAGCCCCGGATCTGTGTCTTGGGTTGCAAACTCCCTTACTGATACAGATATGGGCATTTCCTCTTGTGGATTTTCCCCAGCAGCAGGATCAGGTGGTATTTCTGCTGGAATTGGAGTGCATGTAGATGTGGACGCTACATCTGGAGAAGCAGAACTACTGGCTGACTTTACACCTGGATTGAGCCAAGATGTTAATTTTGGAAGTTTGCACATTTTCTCTTTCTCCTCTGCAGCCTTTTTCCTCTTCTGTGCTCCACTCAAAACATTACGTTTCATTTCTGCTCTAAAACTTATTTTCACCAACACGTAATAGTTTCTTTTTCCTCACCTTTCTTACACTTCCTCGAACTAGTGGCAACTCTAAGATTGATATATAAGGGGGACATATAAGATATTAGTCAAAACTTGGGGGGGCCGGGCACTAATAACTCACCACTAAATCATACAACTAAAAAAAACGAAATAAATATATATAAATGTACACACACTCTGGTGCTGCCTGGTGGGTATTAATGCTGGCGTGGGTACTGCTGGTGGGTATTAACCACTTCCCACCCGGCCACTGTACATATACGGCCGGGTGGGAGCCGTCTACTTCTGAATGGACCTTCCCGGAACGTCCTTCAGAAGTAGAGGGATCCCGATGCGGCCGTGTCACCCGGACACGGCGCATCTCGGATCGGCAGGAGGGCTCTGTGATTGGCCCTCCTGATCACATGACGGCCGTGTCAAATCACAGCCGTCATGTGATGTAAACAAACAGCCAGTTGCTAGGCAATCGGCTCTCCTCTCCTCACACGGAAGTCGTCGGTGAGGAGAGGAGAGCGGATCGCTGCAGCCGGCTGGTGATCAGTGAGTATTAGCTGTTTTTTTTACTCACTGATCACCAGTCTAGTGTCCCCACAGTAAAACACACATGTCCCCACACATGTCCCCACAGTAAAACACACATGTCCACAAATAATAAAAACACATGTCCCTCACATATGTCCCAGTAAAATAACATGTGCCAATGATTATCTGCACACATATGTCCGTGATCACCTGCACACCCCTTTTACATGATCATTTGCGTACATATGTCCGTGATCACGCGAACCAATTATTATACACTTAGCGGAATTTTTTTTACAAAAAACATGTACCAGAATACATTTTGGCTTAAATTTATGACAAAATTTGATTTTATTGGATTTCTTTTAAAAAAGAAAGGAGAAAATATTTTTTTTTTAAATTTCCACTATGTTTTCGCTTATATCGCAAAAAATAAAAAAACGGAGTCGCGAATAAATACCACCAAACTAAAGCTCTATTTGTGCGAACAAAATGATAAAAAATTCATTTGGTTACAGCATTGCATGACCGCGCAATTGTCATTGAAAGTGCGAGAGCGATGAAAGCTGAAAATTGGTCTGGGCAGGAAGGGTGTTTAAGTGCACAGTAAGCAAGTGGTTAATAATGCTGGCGTGTGTACTGCTGCCTGGCTCCTCTGAGACGTTAAAGTGTGACAGGAAGCATGCAGCTGCAGTAGAGAGCAGAGCCGATGCTTCCTGTATCTGTCACAGGTGGAGTGCATTTCATATCACTCCGCCTGTGAAGAGCCGGAACTACACAGAAAGAATCAGCTCCGTTCTTCACAGTGACAGCTGACTCACACTGCCCGCCGTTGAGTCGTTGACTGATATCGGGACTGATCACGTGGCGGCACTCTGTCTCTGTGAGGGAGTCGCACCGCACAGCACTGGCACAATGCGGCAGTGAACATTGTGACATCTGAATGATGCTTGGCTGGGGTAGCTGGCCAGGTGGGGCCAGGGACGATCCTAGTGCCACATGTGACTGGGTGCAGAAATATTTGTGGCGCCCCCACATGGGCATGGTCATCTTACTAACTCCTCCCCTTTACTGAAATGGGCACAGTGGCTGCGTTTGATGGCACAGTGGCTGCGTTTGATGGGCACAGTGGCTGCGTTTGATGGGCACAGTGGCTGCGTTTGATGGGCACAGTGGCAGCTTTTGATGGGCACAGTGGCTGTGTTTGATGGGCACAGTGGCTGTGTTTGATGGGCACAGTGGCTGTTTGATGGGCCCAGTGGCTGTGTTTGATGGGCCCAGTGGCTGTGTTTGATGGGCCCAGTGGCTGTGTTTGATGAGCACAGTGGCAGCTTTGGGTACAGCGGCAGCTTTTGATGGGCACAGCGGCTGTGTTTGATGGGCCCAGTGGCTGTGTTTGATGGGCCCAGTGGCAGCTTTGGGCACAGTGGCTGTGTTTGATGGGCACAGTGGCAGCTTTTAATGGGCACAACTTGAACTTGCTTAGACAGTTAGACAGTGACTTACTTGAGGCTGCCACCCGCCGGCCTCACAGCAAGGCAGCTATCAATCAGGGCCGTCTTTTTGATGCCAAGATGAAGATGGCACAAGATCATCAAGCTTGTTCACTAGCTGCGGCCGTGGTGCGCTATGAAGGCTGGGGCGGGACACGGCGAGAGAGAGAATTTAAATGTAGCACATCGATATCTAGAAATAATAAGCCCCCAGTGACATGCTGGGACTTGTAGTTTATTTAATTTAATAGGAAATCAAGAATTATAGCCAATTACACCAATGAGCATACTTGTCACTGATATGATAACCTAGCAAAGCAATGAGTCTCCTACAGGCAGATGTCCTGTGTCAGTAGTATGGAAGGACAGAAGATAAATCAAAGATCACCACTGAAAGGTTGTACATCCCTTCACCAATCACCTGGACAGATCAGCATTGTGTATTATGACTATAAATACCCCCAAGCCCAGTGCTCAAGTCAGTATGTTGGGACAGACTGTTGTGTGCTATACATTACATGCCATCCTACATTGTTCTGCACTGCAATACAACACCTGGAACAGCAGAGGTGGGCGGAGCTTCAGCTTGTTCAGTACACGCGGCCGCGGTGCGCTTTGAATGCTGGGGCGGCCGCGGCCCTGACGCTGACGTCACTGGCTGCCTAAGCTAGACGCCGGGCGGCCGGCGAATCTAGCAAGCGACACAGACATAAAGCAGATTGCAGCGTCAGCGGAGCGGGGCGGGGGCCGGCAGCAGCAGACAAATATTACACCAGATGACAAATCCATTTATCGCGCACAGATATTACACTAGATAATGACAGCAACAGCAGCTGTAAGATTTGGCATCCTTGGATAGAAATACTTAGGCAGAGCAAGACTTCATCTGCATGAGATATACATACAATGCACCCGGGTTTGCATATTTACGCAAGGAGGAGGTAAGTAGTTGGTTCAATGAAAAACATGAAAAAAGATATACGGTATATACTCGAGTATAAGCCGAGTTTTTCAGCACATTTTTTTGTTTCCCGAAAGTGCCCCCCTCGGCTTATACTCAAGTCAAGCACTTTTCTGCAACAGAGAATGACATTTTCCGACCCGACTTTGGGGCACTGTATCTTGGGGTCACTTGAACCCCAAGATACGGTGTTGCTAGGGGTTGCTAGGAACCCCAAATTTGGTGTGCAAACCCAAACACTACAACATATCCAAATTTGGGGTTCCTAGCATTAAGTGGCCTTGAGATACGGGGCCCCAAAGTCGGTTCGGAAATGTCATTCTCTGCTGCAGAAAAGTGCTTGACATTTTCCGACCCGACTTTGGGGCTCCGTATCTGAGGGCCACTTGGTGCTAGAAACCCCAAAGTTGGTGTGCAACCCAGTGGAACTAGCACTGAAACATATCCATATATGGGGTTCCTAGCACCAAGTGGCCCCGAGATACAGGGCCCCAAAGTCGGTCAACTGTGTCCATCTGCAGCAATGTCATTTCGGGACCCTTAACTACCAAGTTTGAAGTTCGGGGGACCTATGGCTGCAAATGGGCACAGTGAGGCATGCAAATGGGCACAGTGAGGCTGCAAATGGGCATTGTTCACCCTCTTTTTCACTTGCAGTAGCTGCACATTTCTTACCCTAGGCTTATACCCGAGTCAATATGTTTTCACAGTTTTTTGTGGTAAAATTAGGTGCCTCGGCTTATATTTGGGTCGGCTTATACTCGAGTATATAAGAGCGTGGTGACGTACAAGACGTACAACGAGCCAAGAAAAAGAAAGTTCAATAGCCAGTGCGGCTCCTTCTGCTTGATTCCGAGCATACGTGAACTTTTGTGCGTCAGACTTGTGTACACACGATCGGAAATTCCGTCAAAAAAGTTTTATTGGCGGAAAATTTGAGAACCTGCTAGCCAACATTTGTTGGAGAAAAGTCCAACAACAAATGTTCGATGGAGCATACACACGGTCAGACTTTCAGCCAACAAGCTCACATCCAACATTTGTTGTTGGAAAATCCGATCGTGTGTAAGGGGCATGAGACTTTGAACAGTTTGTATACAGAGCCATTTCCACAATTTCTCTGTACTGCAGAAAATGGCATCATCAAGTGAGCCATGGTTCCATCAGCAGGCCCACTTTACTTACTTACACTTGGTCTGTGCCTTGCTCTTAAACCAATGACTGCAGAAATAATATTTATTTTGCTTTGACTGTAGGAAATTACCATCAAAGTGCCACATCCAAATAATAAAAACTACAAATGGTAAAAAAAAATCTTTCGGCAGGATTTTTGAGGTACAACTCAAAACAGCAATTAAAAGCATGATTTTATTTTCACAAAACAGGTAAAATACATGTTTACTAATCAAGCCTTTTCCTCTATATGTAGGTTTTGGATTACCCATTACTCTCCAGTTTTTGAGTATGCTCTGATTTACATACCACCCTCTATGGGACACCGTATGATACTTTTTTGTGGTGTTTCCTCCAGATTTTTTGATCTCTGGGCCCTATCTATTATATTTTGTTATAAATCCATCAATACAGGTAAATATGTGCTCCCATATGCGTTTGATCCTCCTGACCCCAGCTAATTTTGGGTCAAAACAGAAGTATTGTAATATTCTATAGATGTGTGTATAGATTATGCATTTATTGTTTTGTGATTATGTGTATTATTATTATTTTCAGTAGACAGTGCCTGACAAATGTAAATCTCCTGAGGAAGCTACTAAACCAGTGGTGAAACATGTAGAGAACTTTGTCATTTTCTGCACATTCTGAAACTGTCCTTTATTGTCTTTGATGGATTATGTTCTATTGTTTTTAACTTTTGTAAAATAAAATGTATTTTTGATATTATCTTGCATGTTTTTCACCCTAAAAGTCCCAATTTCTTTTCCATATATAGGTAAAATACATGACTATAATCAAACAAATGTAATAAAATTACGTCTGATCAATACATATGTGTACTAATTTCCAAGAGGATTGATTTTCCTTCAATGTTACAGTCCAGTATTTTATTTAGATATTGCTGAACATGTTTCTTGGAGGATATCCATTATATATTAGCAGACAATATAGTTGAACTTCCTCAAGGAAGTGCAATGCTGCCACTTATAGATAATAGATTCCAGCCTTAGGGCCCAGTATTGTGCTTACCGCATAGGCTCTGCTCACCACATAGGTTCTAGTTCAAAAAAAGTGGGGGTCTAATGAACATCCTCCCAGGAATACCCATTAGAGTCATCACCCTAGGCTGTTCCTTGCACAACAGTTGTAAAACGTCCTCAACCAGAGACAGGGGAAACCAGATCAAAGCGCCTGCGGCTCACTAACAACATCCATGGCTTCTCCTCAGCAGTTTTATGCTACCACCATCTCCCTCCACACAAAACTACTTGAAAAATTTTGAGTAAAAAAAATTTAAATATCCTTTTAAGCTTTTGCTTCATTGCAACTTGCAATTGACAATTTTGTAATGTAAGGTCCCATTTGTGTGTGTGACACTTTTGGACAGATTGATCTGGTTGCATAGTTTGCAGCATTTTTTATTGCAGGGTTTGCTTCCATTATTTGTGACTTTATAATCAAAGTGAAGTTGCCTGCTGATTAGTTTACAGTGGTGTGAAAAAGTGTTTGCCCCCTTCCTCATTTCCTGTTCCTTTGCATGTTTGTCACACTTAAGTGTTTCGGAACATCAAACCAATTTAAACAATAGTCAAGGACAACACAAGTAAACACAAAATGCAATTTGTAAATGAAGGTGTTTATTATTAAAGGTGAAAAAAAATCCAAACCATCATGGCCCTGTGTGAAAAAGTGATTGCCCCCTAAACCTAATAACTGGTTGGGCCACCCTTAGCAGCAACAACTGCAACCAAGCGTTTGCGATAACGTGCAATGAGGCTTTTACAGCGTCCTGGAGGAATTTTGGCCCACTCATCTTTGCAGAATTGTCCTAATTCAGTTACATTAGAGGGTTTTCGAGCATGAACGGCCTTTTTAAGGTCATACCACAACATCTCAATACTATTCAGGTCAGGACTTTGGCTAGGCCACTCCAAAGTCTTCATTTTGTTTTTCTTCAGCCATTCGGTGGTGGACTTGCTGGTGTGTTTAGGATCATTGTCCTGCTGCAGAACCCAAGTTCGTTTCAGCTTGAGTACACGAACAGATGGTCGGACATTCTCCTTCAGGATCTCTTGGTAGACAGCAGAATTCATAGTTCCTTTTATCACGGCAAGTCTTCCAGGTCCTAAAGCAGCAAAACAGCCCCAGACCATCACACTACCACCACCATATTTTACTGTTGGTATAATGTTCTTTTTCTGAAATGCAGTGTTCCTTCTACGCCAGATATACTTGGACACACACCTTCCAAAGAGTTCCACTTTTGTCTCATCGGTCCACAGAATGTTGTCCCAAAAGTCTTGGGGATCATCAAGATGTGTTGTGGAGAAATTGAGACGAGCTTTGATGTTCTTTTTGCTCAGCAGTGGTTTTCTCCTTGGAACTCTGCCATGCAGGCCATTTCTGCCCAGTCTTTTCCTGATGGTGGAGGCATGAACGCTGACCTTAACTGAGGCAAGTGAGGCCTGCAGTTCCTTGGACGTTGTTGTGGGGTCTTTTGTGACCTCTTGGATGAGTCGTCGCTGCGCTCTTGGGGTAATTTTGGGCGGTCGGCCACTCCTGGGAAGGTTCACCACTGGTCCATGTCTTCGCCATTTGTGGATAATGGCTCTCACTGTGGTTCGCTGGATTCCCAAAGCTTTGGAAATGGCTTTATAACCCTTTCCAGACTGATAGATCTCAATTACTTTCTTTCTCAATTGTTCCTGAATTTCTTTGGGTCTCTGCATGATGTGTAGCTTTTAAGGATCTTCTGGTGGACCTTACTGTGTCAAGCAGCTCCTATTTAAGTGATGCCTTGATTGTGAACAGGTGTGGCAATAATCAGGCCTGGGTGTGGCTAGAGAAATTGAACTCAGGTGTGGACAACCACAGTTATAGTATGTTTTAACAAGGGGGGCAATCACTTTTTCACACAGGGCCATGATGGTTTGGATTTTTTTTCACCTTTAATAATAAACACCTTCATTTACAAATTGCATTTTGTGTTTACTTGTGTTGTCCTTGACTATTGTTTAAATTGGTTTGATGTTCCGAAACACTTAAGTGTGACAAACATGCAAAGGAACAGGAAATGAGGAAGGGGGCAAACACTTTTTCACACCACTGTATATCTGAGGTTGGGTGGTTGTCTGAAAGCCAATAATGGGGGTTTTTAGGAATATTTTTTTCAGAGTTTCATCCTCTGTTATAATGGGTTGTAAATCTTTGATTATCTTTTTGATCCCTTCTAGTGTTGGGTTGTATGTGGTGACTAGAGGTACTCGGTTGTTCGTTTTTTTCTCTGTGTATTGGAGGAGATTTTCTCTTTGGGTTTTCAAGGCTGTGTTTATGCTGTTGTTGATGGTTTTGTCTTTGTAACCTTTCTTATGGAAAGAGTCTGCCAGTGTTCTGAGATGTTTATCTCGGTCTTCTGGGTCTGAACATATTTGGTGGTATCTGATGGCCTGGCTGTGTATGATGGCTCGTTTAGTGTGTTGGGGTGAAAACTGGAATTATGGAGATAGCTGCATCGGTCAGTCGGTTTTCTGTATATCGACGTGTGAAGCTTATCATCCCTGATGTATACTGTAGTGTCTAGGAAGTTGACATCTGTGTTCGAATAATCCATTTTTAGTGTAGCGATGGCTCCTGACGAGCAGGCGCTATTGTTTTTGAAAATTAAGTGGCCTGAAGCCACAGTTGGGCTTCAGGATAATTTCACAAAATTTCTGGTTTCAATACCAGTCCAGCTAGGTTGCACTGGGTTCTACTTGACCGCAGGTGTGGCTGTCACCGCCGGCAAGGGTAGAAACGCAGTCTAGCTGGATGCATTGAATGCAAATTATTTATCGGAACCAGCCCAGTGGGAGTGTTCTCCTGCTGTGCGTTCTCGGGGGTGGTATTTAAGGTACGGACGCCATGTTGGCAGGGGATTATTTTCTGTCTGTTTGGTTCTGGTGGTCCTCCTGACCCAGCCCTGTACCTGGGGTGTGGAACCATGCATCCTGTGTCTCGGAGCTGGCTAGCCCAAGGCAACGTAACTGAAGGGACAGGCCTGACTGAAGTTCGGAGCCTACTGATCCAAGGGAAGGTCCGGTACCGTCTCATCTAAAGGGAGAGGCCCAGCAACTGAAGTACAGGGGAGGACTCGCTCAGGAGAAGGCCGTGCGCAAGGCTGGCTTCTCTGAATGGAGCCTGGAGACTTAGTTGAAGGACGCAACCTGGATCAACATTCATACGGTATTGCCGGATCGGCTGAGAGAAACTGATACCATATGTTAGTTCTTTGAAGTTCATCCAATCCCTCAGTGAAGCCAAAGTGTAACCAACAAGTCTTTGGCAGAGACTTTACCGAGCATCCTACCGGCTGCTAGGCCTAGTGAGAGAAGTCTATTCGGGGGGCAATAGAATCCAGTTTGTGGAGCAGTGATATCCTCTGGATTCTTCTAGTATCTTCACCCTGCAATCTTAAGTACCTGAACTCACCCCTAACCATCTACCCTTTTTATTACGAGACTTCGTCTTCTTTTCTAAATAAATAACCCAAAAGAGGAATCAGTGTCAGTCTCAATATTACTTTGGGCCGCTTTCCACGGGATCCCCAAGACGGAGAAGCAAGTAAGTGAGGTAACGGTAAGCCCAAATAAAACCAGCAGCTCCTTCGGGGGTCAGTGCTACATTAGTTTGATAGATGGGTGAAAAGTGTTGATCAATGAGAAAAATAGTTTTAGATTTTCTTCACCTTCAGTCCATATCATGAAGATATCATCAATATAGCGGTAATATCTGTATGGCTTTTGTTGTATGCTGTTCAGAAAATTGTCCTCCAGGTCAGCCATAAATACATTTGCATATTGGGGTGCCATTTTACTTCCCATAGCAGTACCCATACATTGGAGATAGATGTCATTGTTAAAAGTAAAGTAGTTATGTGTAAGAATGAATTAGATGAGCTGTGTAACATCCTCAGCAGTGTATTTATGGTTTGTTGAGGATGATAAGACTCTGTGCTGCCAACCCATCCTTGTGAGGGATTGCACTAATATGGCTACAATCACCATACAATATACAATAATACACCAATACTAAAAGACAGTAAAAAAAATCCTACTTATCTATGTACTTAAAAATCTTTTTGAGACAAATCACTCTAAATCACAATTATATGTAAGCTTATAGGCATATCTGTATATCTTATATACTCTGTTATAGGAGAAATCCCATTATTCAGAGTAACCCAAGTGAATTATGTCTCTGTAGAAAAATTACCCATCTGAAATTCTCCATCATGGGACAGGAGATTTTAATCAAAGATTTGGCGTTAAGCTTGAATTATTTATCATCCAATACAGGAGGAAACAAATGAATGAGTCTCTCCTTGCACAGCAGTTACAGCACAGACCCTTTGGGGCAAACAGGTCTCTAGCTAGAGCCTTTTCTATGATCGTCCTGTTATCTCTGCAGTTTCATACTGGGAAATGAGAGGGGAAAAAAAAATGGATAAATGAAACACAGCCCATATAAAGGATAACAGAAGAACAATTTCTTGGTTAGAGTATTGTATTTCCTTCTGGCTACTAAACCTCTTTTATCTGTTACTTTTTAGTTTTAATCAATAGTTAAATTATAGGCCTCCTTCACTACTATGCAACTTGCCAGCAGCTAAAAATGCCCCTTTAACCACTTCAATACCGGGCACTCTTACCCTCATCCTGCACAGGCCAATTTTCAGCGCTGTCACCGTTTGAATGACCATCAAGCAACAATGTACCCAAAATAAATTTTCATAATTTTTTTCACATAAATAGAGCTTTTTTTTAATGGTATTTATCCACTTCAATACTGGATACTACTACTTTGATCCCCTTCCTGCCCAGGCCAATTTTCAGCTTTTAGCGCTGTCACAGTTTGAATGACAATTGCGCGGTCATGCAACACTGTACCCAAATTAAATTAATAATTTTTTATTCATTTGTTTTAACACACAGAGATTTCTTTTGGTGGTATTTAATCACTACTATGTTTTTTTATTTTTTGCTAAATAAACGAAAAAAAGACAGAAACAAATAAAAATATTTATTTTTTTTCAAAACTTTCAGTTCTAAAATTTTGCAAATGAACAATCTTTCTTCATAATTTAAGGTTTAGGTTAAGGTTAAGTATTCTGCTACATTTCTTTGGTGAAAATAACTCAACTCAGTGTTTATTATTTAGTCTGTAGGAAAGTTCTAGAATCCACAAACTTTGTTATATATCTGAAAATTGATCAGTCCTGATGTACTGACTCCCAATTCTTGAGGGCTGAAAATGCCAGGATAGTACAAATACTCCCCAAATGACCCCTTTTTGGAAAGTAGACAGTCAACGGCATTTAGTAAGAGGCATGTCAAGTTTTTTGAAGTTTTTTGTCACAATTATTTGGAGAATGCGGAAATAACTTTTTTTTTTTCACAAATTTTTTCATAACCAGCAATATCCTATAACTGGTGTGGTGGTGATCATGGACACTGACCGTGACAAAAAATAAAAAATAATAATTTGTTTAAATTTTTTTATTACATTTTTTTTTTCTAACACACAGTGACCAGAGCAATACTACTCTGGGGAGGTGATTATGATTTTTTTTTTTTTTTTTACACATTATGATTGCTTATACAAATTAATTGCATTGATATAAGCAACCATTTTTACTGAATTAAACAATTTCCTTTAGTGTCTTTTGTCGTGATAAGCTGTAATTCGTCAAAGCTAATCACATGGAAAAGATGGGCTGTGATTGGCCCTGTCTGCACCATGTGATCACTGTGTCCAATTAAAGCTAGCAACACAATTGTATACAATGGGTTTACAATGGCATGAAAGGAAGCCATCCATTGTTTACAATTGTTGTGATCACAGCAATCACATGACACTGGCAGCGAGCTGCTACAGTGATCAGTCATCGGCTGTGACAGATTGGGCGGCTGCACAAAAGGCATGTGCTTGGAGGACGTCATATGTCATCCTCCCAGAAGCTAATTTTTCCCTTCTTGGATAGAGTAGGGAAGGGTTAGAACCTCTGTAGAGTTTTATTGCTGTCTGTGTCCCTGCTTGATAGATTCACCCATCTGTTTGTCTTGGTGACCATTGTCGCTGAGACAGAAAGTAATGGGAATTCAACATTTTACAGCTGCCATCAGAGCTAAAGGTAAGGACACCTGTTATAGAGGGGAATTTTCCTCACTTTGTACATACAGTATTTCCTATTACTTCCTTTACTCCTTAAAGGGGTTGTTTTTTATTTTCTAAATTGGTTCCTTTAAGCTAGTGCATTGTTGGTTCACTTACCTTTTCCTTTGATTTCCCTTCTAAATGTTTTTTTACTTTGTCTGAATTTCCCACTTCCTGTTTCTCCTCAGTAAACTTCACACCATCATCCGAGCGGTGTTTAGTCAGCCAGAACAGCTTACTGAGGAGGAACAGGAAGTGAGAATTTCAGACAAAAAAAACAAAGAAAAACATTTTTTAGAAGGTAAATCGAAGGAAAAGGTAAGTGAACCAACAATGCACTAGCTTAAAGGAACCTATTTGGAAAAAAAAAACCTTTACAACCCCTTTAATGGGACAGGGACAGCTAAATTAAAAAATAATAGAAAAATAAACTGACAGGGAGTTATAATCCTTCACTACACTATCCAAAACTTAAAAATACAGTTTTGGCTATACATAAACTTTAAAGAATAACTCCACTTTTGTGGGAAAAAATAGCAAACAAAAAAAATATATAGCATATACAATTCATATTATAATTGAATGTTATTAAAAAATGACCTTCCCTTTTCAATCTGCAGCGCTGTCATTTTCTTTAAATTGCAATACAATATGGCAACCTGGAGACATTCTGTACACAGTTGGTGTACAACACACCCCCTGAAAATATAATTTCCTGTGGTGTGATTGGCTTACTGATTTTTACAGAAGTATTCACTAAGATGCAAGTCAGATTTTGGGCATCCCCTGCAACAAACATGTCATTTGTTTGATGAGATACTTCTAAAGGGAAATCACGTCTAAAGGGATGCAGACCATGCAAATTTCCTCATTAGATCCCTGCAAGTGCAGCAGTTGATTGATAATTATAAAGTCACTCCCATCCACATTCATTTTAAACATGAAAACAGACAAGTGAACAGATATTTCTTCAGAATAACAAAAGGTAGGAATCTGCAACAAAGTTTTTAAAAATCCTTGCAATGTAAATGTTTTTTTTTTTCTCTCAATAAAAGTGGAGTTACTTTTTAAAGCAGTATTAAACCCCCCAAAAAATAATATATTACAGCTCGCCAATTTTTAGATGCGGTGGCTGCATTCATTTTATTTTTAAGGGTTTTTCCCTTTAGTTTTACCTGGTGATCAGTTAGTCAGTTTTTTTCAGCTTCCTTTAACTGGTTCCTGACCGGCGCACAATAATGTACATCGACAGAATGGCAAGGCTGCGCAAATGGGTGTACCTGTACGTCCCTTTGAATTTGCCGCCATGCCATCACGTGCGGGCCGCAAGCTCCTTGAGTAGAATCGCAGCCCGCGATCGTCTCACAGAGAGGAAGTATGGGGAGATGCTAATGTAAACATGCATCTCCCCATTCTGCCTAGTGACACTGTCACTGACCACAGCTCCCTGTAATCGGGAGCGGTGATCAGTGACTTGTGAATCGTAGCCACGCCCCCTAACAGTTAAAATCACTCCCTAGGACACGCTTAACCCCTTCCTAGCCAGTTAGTGATTAACCCCTTCACTGCCAGTGTAATTTTTACAGTAATCAGTGCAATTTCATAGCACTGATCGCTGTAAAAAATACAATGGTCCCAAAAATGTGTCAAAATTGTGGTAGTCACGATAAAAATCACAGATCGCCGCCATTACTAGTAAAAAAAAAAATATTAATAAAAATGCCATAAAACGAACCCCTATTTTGTAGACGCAATAACTTTTGCGCAAACCAATCAATAAACGCTTATTGTGATTTTTTTTACCAAAAATATGTAGAAGAATACTTATCGGCCTAAAAAAAAAGAATAAATATCGGCCTAAAAAAAATATGTTTTTAATATATTTTTTGGGATATTTATTATAGGAAAAAGTAAAAAAAAAAATGCATTTTTAAAAAAAATTGACACTCTATTTTTGTTTATAGCGCAAAAAATAAAAACCGCAGAGGTGATCAAATACCACCAAAAGAAAGCTCTATTTGTGGGAAAAAAAGGACGTCAATGTTGATTGGGAGCCACGTCGCACAACTGCGCAATTGTCAGTTAAAGCGACGCAGTGCCGAATCGCAAAAAGTGCTCTGGTTTTTGGCCAGCCAAATGGTCTGAGGCTTAAGTGGTTAACAGACCAAGCTGTTAAGTGGCAATTAGGAGGTGGTGACAAAACATTTAACGCTGACAGGACAGGATGCTTACAATGATCGGAATTTATTAATGGATGTAAAACATTTACCTTCATATTTTTTATGAAAATAGCCAAACATTACAAACAATAATTTTTTTATTATTATTTATTTTTTATTTATTTTTACAATACATTAGATTGTGGAAGGGTCTAGGCAACTGTGTGCATGAAAGGATCTTTAGTTTTAGTAGCTAAAAATGTAGGCACTACAGTCTGAGTTTTGGTTTACCTTGACAATACTCTTAAGAATAAAAACATGCCACTTCTATAAGACAGCTTAAACCTTTTTGTTTTGTTGCTTGGTTCATCCTTTTCTTTTGCATTTCTACAATTTTTTCCCCCATTCTCATTCCCTTTTTGTTTTCCTTTACAGTCCTTATGATAAAATTGCACACACTGTATCAGTGGATATATGATCCATTGTGGTAATGAGGCTTTTAGCTGGACCTTTCTCATAACACAACAATGTTTTTTTTCCAACACTATTATACAATACCGTCCTACAAGTGGTTGAAGCATCCCGTTGTAAAGACTGGGATTTAATTTCCAATTCAAGTAACCTTTATTGCTGATAAAACATGATATACACACCTCTCTTTTATACAATGGCCTTTTCTATTTCCTTTCAAGTATAAAACTTGAAAACTTAATAAACATAGACACACAGACATAAAAGACAGCTTAATGCTGGCCACACACACATCTGCTCTTTATTTGATCAACAATTCCATGCTTTAATTAAATTAGTTGAGTGTCAGTAGCTATGTTTCTATTCAACATCAATTTAATGTCAAAAAATGATCAGAGGGGAGTCACCCCACTCCATTATAATCTCTCTCTCTTATGCCATTCTTATTGGCCAAAAACGATGTGCCCATTTTCCTCCTTAACCACTTCAGCCCCGGACCAATTGGCAGCCAAAGGACCAGGCCCCTTTTTGCGATTCGGCACTGCGTCGCTTTAACTGACAATTGCGCGGTCGTGCGATGTGGCTCCCAAACAAAATTGGCGTCCTTTTTTTTCCCACAAATAGACCTTTCTTTTGGTGGTATTTGATCGCCCCTGCGGTTTTTATTTTTTGCGCTATAAACAAAAATAGAGCTTCAATTTTGAAAAAAATGCAATCTTTTTTGCTTTTTGCTATAATAAATATCCCCCAAAAATATATAAAAAAACATATTTTTTTCCTCAGTTTAGGCGGATACGTATTCTTCTACATATTTTTGGTAAAAAAAATCGCAATTAGCGATTATTGATTGGTTTGCGCAAAAGTTATAGCGTTTACAAAATAGGGGATAGTTTTTTAGCATTTTTATTAATATTTTTTTTTTACTAGTAATGGCGGCGATCAGCGATTTTTATTGTGACTGCGACATTATGGCGGACACATCGGACATTTTTGGAACCATTGTCATTATACAGCAATCAATGCTATTTAAATGCATTGATTCCTGTATAAATGACACTGGCACTGGCAGTGAAAGAGTTAACCACTAGGGGGAGGGGAGGGGTTATGGGCTGTGACGTGTGTGTTTTTTTTAACAACGATCATTGATCGGCTTTCCCAATGACAGGGAACAGCCGATCAATGACAGGCAGAGTAGGAAGCGCGGGGAGAGGTTTGTTTACACAGACCTCTCCCCGTTCTTCAGCTCTGTGACCCGTTCGCGGGACACCAGCGGCGATCGGGTCCGCTGGTCCCGCGGCCGTGGTCACGTAGCTCCCGACCGTGTCACACGCGTGCCGCCCCACGGCTAGGCTCTTAAAGGGCCACATACCTGTACGTGGTTTTGCCTAGCCGTGCCATTCTGCTGACGTACATCGGTGTGAGGCGGTCGGGAAGCGGTTAACCTCCCTGGCGGTATGATTCTGGCTGGAATTTTGTGCTGAAAGCGGTACAATTATTTTGCATGGAAATTTGGCGTTTTTATATTGTAGGCATGCAATTATGAATAACTCACTTAAATCTGTCCAAACCAGAGTCTAGTAGACATCCCGGTATGATAAAGTTTGAAACACAAAATAATAAATTATAATATAATAAAAATGTATATAAAAATGATTCAATAATGTAATCAAATCAAAAACACTGAAATTTGCTCAGTTGCAGAATAGTCGCTGTCATTAAATTTATTGTTTGATGATAAATTGTGATTTTAATTTTTTATCGGTGTTTTCTAGCTGGTCTAAAACCACTTTTGACATAAAGGGACACTTTTTGGTTGCTATGGACAATCTCCAGTTTCCAGGCAGAAAAAAAAATCTTTTTATTATATAAAATGACATGCAGGGCACTGGACAGACCACTAGGAACAAAGGGGATGTGTATTTTTTGTATACAGTACTGTAATCTGTAAGATTACAGTACTGTATGTGTGTTGTGTTTTTAAACTTTTTTGAATTTGGCACCGATCTCCGCTCCCATGCGTCGTAACGTCGCAGGGAACGGAGATCAGCGGCACTCGGGCACTGTGTGAATCGAGCGAGCAGATAGCTCAAACACACAGCGGGGAGACATCGCAGGATCCAGGGGAAAAGGTAAGTAACTTCCCCCCTGCATCCTGCACGCAAGCCCAAGTCTGGCTCGGGGTTACCGCTCCCAGCAGAAAAAACTGGACCCGAGCCAGACTCGGGATTACCGCTAGGGAGGTTAAAGAAGAACTGCAGTCTGCTCACATAATTTGTAATAAAAACATCTGTGCCATTCTGAAGCTTCCCTCCAACCACTTTGCATATTTTATATATACTGTGATTCTGTACTTGCCAAATATGCTGCAGAAATCTCCCTCCACTGAGTCTGACTGCAGCCATTTTAACTGTGGGCAGCTGAAGCTGCTGCCTGTTCACTTCCTGCATTTATAGAGAGCCACAGATCCAGCTATGCAGCTCTCATTGGCCCTCTTATGACTCACCCCCCCTCCCTTCCTGGCAAACTTTCACGAGATTGCAAGAGAGACGTGCATAAGCCTAGGCTTTTTACCAGACAAGAAACAGGAAGTGGGCTGTATAAGGTATTTATTGGCAGAAAAAAAATATTTTACTATCCAAAGTTAAAACAACAAGAGCAGAAGATTTAATAGATGGAAAGTTGAAAAAATGACTGAAGTTCTGCTTTAAATAGGAAAAGGACCTTAACCAACAGTTTACTTCCGAACGATTTTGTGGTAAATTTCACACATAAGTCTGCTATATCTAGTAGATCTCCAGGGTTTGAATACAAGCTACTAACAAGGTAGTATACAGTTCCTGAGAGATTGCAGCAGAGATGTAAGAAATCTCACAGTTCGCTCTACCATATTTTCTGGACATACAGATAAAGCCTTTAGTAGAGACGCGTGGGCCTGGATCCAAGATCTCACTGGTCTGTCCTTGGTGGATAACCACTTCAGCCCCGGACCAATTTGCAGCCAAAGGACCAGGCCCCTTTTTTGCGATTCGGCACTGCGTCGCTTTAACTGACAATTGCGCGGTCGTGCGACGTGGCTCCCAAACAAAATTGGCGTCCTTTTTTTCCCACAAATAGAGCTTTCTTTCGGTGGTATTTGATCGCCCCTGCGGTTTTTATTTTTTGCGCTATAAACAAAAATAGAGCGACAATTTTGAAAAAAATGCAATATTTTTTTACTTTTTGCTATAATAAATATCCCCAAAAAATATATAAAAAAACATTTTTTTTCCTCAGTTTAGGCCGATACGTATTCTTCTACATATTTTTGGTAAAAAAAAATCGCAATTAGCGATTATTGATTAGTTTGCGCAAAAGTTATAGCGTTTACAAAATAGGGGATAGTTTTATAGCATTTTTATTAATATTTTTTTTTTTATTAGTAATGGCGGCGATCAGCGATTTTTTTTTGTGACTGCGACATTATGGCGGACACATCGGACATTTTTGACACATTTTTGGGACATTTGTCATTTATACAAAAATCAATGCTATTTAAATAGCACTGATTCCTATGTAAATGACAGTTGTAGTGAGGGGTTAACCACTAGGGGGCGGGGAGGAGTCAGTGTGACGTGTTGTGTTTTTTTTTTACAGTAGGGGGGCGTGGCTGTACGTCTGACGTCATTGATCGGCGTTCCCGATGACAGGGAACCGCCGATCACTGACAGTCAGTGTAGGCGGGGAGGAGGATCGCGGGATACCAGCGGCGATCGGGTCCGCTGGTCCCGCGGCCGTGGTCACGGAGCTCCCAACCGGGTCGGCGGCGCGCGCACGCCCCCCGGGCAGGCAAATTAAAGGGGACGTACAGGTACGTGCTTTTGCCTGCCCGTGCCATTCTGTTGACGTATATCTACAGGAGGCGGTCGGGAAGCGGATAATCTTACTGCTTGCCTTCTACATCTCAGCTCTCGCTACAACAATCTATATAAATGCTCCCTGGTAAACCTCTTAAATGCTGCAAGAGTTTGCATACAGGCCAAGTGGAAAGATACTTCTGACATCTGATGGTGGGGGGGGGGGGGGTGGGGGGATGGGGATTATGGTGATTCCATTCTGATTCTCAACGAAATATCAGGAAATCCTACTGGCCAAACCCTGTGTACTCTGAACGAAATGTATGGCATTTATCTGCAGTGGCTTTGATTAAACCCTTATCCCATACTCCAGCTAATGCCCTGTACACACGGTCGGAAATTCCGACGGAAAAGGTCCGATTGGATTATGTTGTCGGAAAATCCGATCGTGTGTGGGCTCTATCGGACTTTTTCCCTCGTAAATTCCGCGGGAAAAAATTTGAGCGCAGGATCTAAAATTTTCCGACCAAAAAATCCGATCTGACTTTTTCCGATCGCTTGTAGAGAATTCCGACGGACAAAGTGCCATGCATGCTCAGATCAAATTACAAGACCAAAGCTATTGGCTACTAGCCTCTACGTAGTTCTGTCCTACAAAACGAACGTCGCCACGTTCCGAACGATCGGATTTTCCGACAACTTTGCCCGAACGTGTGTACGCAACACCAGTTTCGGACAAAATCCGTCGGAAAAAATCCGACGGATTTTGTGGTCGGAATGTCTGACCGTGTGTACAAGGCATTACACCCCTCTCTTTACCCCCACCTTGTTTTTTTTTTTTGTTTCTTCTCCCACGTCTCCATTTCTGCTTTATTTCCTTTGTGGTCTGCTCCGCTTTACTGCCCCTTCCCTTTCTCGCCTCCCCCCCTCAATTTCTGCTTGTTGACAAAATAGGAAAAGAGAACAATGACACGGCTGGGGCCTTAAGTCCCCCTGGTCCATACTGGGTAATATTACAGCCTTTTCATTATGGCTACAGAGCTTCCTATTAAGTTTTCATGGAAGGCGGTTCACATGACTTCTGTGACTTTATATACAGTATGAAATGTAATCAAAAATAATTGAAATAGGCATGGAAAGATTTACATTTACAGATTCTACTAAAATATTAGGAGGACTGGATGAATATAGTTTTGCACAATATAGTTCATTAACCACTTGCCGTCTGCGCTATAGCCGAATACCGGCTACAGCGCAGACCTAAATTTCCGGGAGGCCATCATAGGACGTCCTCCCCTTCAAGATGTGACAGTGCTGAAAGCTGAAAATTGGTCTGGACAGGAGGGGGGTTTAAGTGCCCAGTAAGCAAGTGGTTAAAGTGTATATATTCTTTGTTAGTTTTGGATTCAAATGGGGGAATTAACCCCTTTAAGTTTTTTACGCTGTTCGTGTCACCCATTGGGAGATAATACCAGGACAAGAAATATTGGGAAAGGATGATGGAAGTGGTGAAAAGAAATCTTCTATTGGAGAAACTAAATCCAGTAAATGTCTAAGGCCCCAGGCAGAGGCCTCATCAAAAGCAATGGGAGGCTGACATATCCAGCAGCTAATTGTGGCCACTTTCATCATGGAGTGATTACCTGCGACTGATCGGTCCTCGACGCAGACTGTGGCAATTAGCGCAAAAGCTGTCAGCCTCCAATTGCTTTCAATGGGTCTGCCACCAACAACTAAACACTTGGAACCCCCTGCTGTGTCTTTCGCAATCTCTAAGGACCCCATTTGCAAGTGTAAATGGGGCCTTTAGATAGGATTTTCCTCACTTTGGAGATATTTCCTCTTACTTCTTGTTGCGTCTCTTGGATAGAAAGTGATGTAAAATCTCTTAACTGCTTGGCGCGACTTCACCCAAGAACACCCACTCCCACGGGCTCGCAGTGCAGAGATTGCAGGCGCGCCGGGTTCCTAGGACACGGCGCGACCCTGATCTCGGTAAAGAGCCGTGGCTCTTTAACGATGTGATCGGCTGTGTCCAATCACAGTCGGTGACACATGTAAATGCGGAAGTGCAGTTTATCGTCTCTCCTCGCCTCACACTGATAGAGTGTGTGGCGAGGAGAGCCGATGTGCGGCATCTCCTTGCAGGGAGACCAGGGCAGGTAATCAGGGTACTGATCATTAGTACCCTTATTAAAGTAAATCCCCAGCAGTGCCCATCAGTGCCCATCAGTGCCACCAATCAGTGCCGCCTTTCAGTGCCTGCTCATCAGTGCTGCCCATCAATGCCGCCCATTAGTGCTGCCCACCAGTGCCGCTTCTCTGTGCCGCCTATCCATGCCCATCAGTGCTGCCGATCAGTGCCCACCAGTGCTGCCTATAAGTGCCCATCAGTGCCGCCTATCAGTGCCCATCAGTGCCACCTATCAGTGTGGCATATTAGTGCCCCCTAAACAGTGCACTTCGGTGCCGCCTGATCAGTGACCATAAGTGCCACCTCATCAGTGCACATCAGTGAAGGAGAAAAATTACTTATTTACAAAATTTACTCACAGAAACAAAGAAATTGCCCCATCATTGCCCATCAGCACCACCTATCAGTACCCATCAGTGTGGCCTCAACAGTTTACATCCATGAAGGAGAAAAATTACCTGTTTGCAAAATGTTATAACAAACTATGAATACTGTTAGTTTTTTTTCTGTCTTTTTTCTTTATTTTTAGTAAAAAACCCAGCAGTGATTAAATTCCACTAAAAGAAAGCTCTATTTGTGTGAACAAAATGATAAAACTATAGTTTGGGTACAGTGTTCCATGACCACACAATTTCATTCAAAATGTGACAGCATTGAAAGCTGAAAATTGGCCTGTGCAGGAAGGGGGTGAAAGTGCCCAGTAGGCAAGTGGTTAATAGGACACAGTACAAGACAACTAAAATTGATCCCCCAAAAAACAAAAAAACAAAAAAAACTGTCAGGAGATCCAACTGTTTAGTCCAGTGGTAATCAACTTTCCTAATATGGAGGCCCTTAAAGGCGGCCCTCAACATCATCAAGGGTCATGCATAAAAACCAGTGAACGTTCACTGTCAGAGACTGAAAACATACAAGAGGATATAATCAGAATATAGTCAAAGTCTATGGGCATGATACAAGAGATGGTCAGAAATTGCAGACATGATACAAGAGATGGTCAGAAATTGCAGACATGATACAAGAGATGGTCAGAAATTGCAGACATGATACAAGAGATGCTCAGAAATTGCAGACATGATACAGGAAATGGTCATAGCCTGCCACGATAATACAGAAGATGGTCAGAGATGATGATATAATGCAAGAGATGGTGAGAGATAGTGGACATGATACAGGAAGCAGATGTTCAGAGACTGCAGAAATGATACACAAAATGCTCAGAGACTGTGAACATGCAATAGGAGTGGGACATGTTTCAGGAGACAATTATAGACTGGAGACACATTATATAAGACTGATAGAAATCACTGCTCTAAACAAGGCTACTGTATATGGAAACACAGATTAGTGCCTGCAGGGGCCCTAAGGGCCGGCCACACATAAAGTGCCAAAGGGCCACATGCGGCCTTCGGATTACAGGTTGTGCATTAGTGGGTTAGTCTAAAACAATAAAAAATAAAAACTTGTTACCAATAATACATTGTCATCTAACCATATTGTACATACTGTAGCTTTATAAATGTGGTAATGCCAACTGTGCAATTCTGTATTGCATTTACGCATGGTAAATAGAAGTCTTCCTTGACAGACACAACAGTAAGTACTATAACAAATATGGTCTTTTTGACAGTGTACAATTGTACTTTTCATCTAGAATTCAATTTTAACATTTCATTAAGATTTTTTGCCTCTGTTCAGTACAATTTGTATGATCTGTCTTGTCATCTGCAGAGTGAACTCTTACTAATAGATCTATTTTTACTTAAGTGCCAAAAAAAGGCATTTGCCTTAGACCTACAAAGACAGAGGCCCAAATAATCATATTGCAAGATGTGGATGGCTTTGTTGTTTCCTGGACCAAGATAGATGCCCATGATTCAAGCTGCAAGCAAGATATTGCACCTGCATATGGTACCTTAAAAAAACAAAAAATGCAAAGAGAAAAAAATGGCAAGCAGGCCACCAATATATTGTAGCACCTCTCTGACACACCAAAGGCAGGATAGCACCTCCAGAGGCGGGGGTGGCATAGCATTTCACCCCAGGGCTGAATCCATGGCTAAAACCGATAAAGAATATTGGGCGCCGGTCATTTTTGTCTTTATAACATTTTATTTATTAAGAAGGTGAGGGTTAGAGGTCCCAGATTCTGTAGCAAATCACTTATAGACTCCCCAGATCAATGTTCAGCTTCCCATTGTCAGAACCTTTAAGCCAAACTGGAAACACTGTAAGCATGTTCCCATATTTCAGTGCATCCTCCAAGTGAGTCACAAGACCCTTCTGAGAGACCATCCTTCTTCCTGACTCTCTCCAGCGAGGGAGCTCCCCTGGGTCAGCTTCTTCCCCACCGGGCAGGACAGTTTCACGTCCTCTTCAGCACATGTTAGGCCCCAATACAAAAATACAGTAAAGTAAAAATACAGTAAAATAAAGTAAAGACGCAAAAATCTTAGAACCATAAATCTCTCAATTGCAACAAAAGTCTGTTCTAAAATTCATAGGGGGTTATTTACTAAAGGCACTTTGCACTATAAGTGCACTGCTAATGCACTTGGAAGTGCAGTCGCTGTAGATCCGAGGGGGACAGGAAAGGAAAATAAAAAACAGCATTTTAGCTTGCACATTGATTGGATGATAAAATCAGCAGAGATTCCCCTAATTTCAGATCTACCCCTCAGATCTACAGCGACTGCACTTCCAAGTGCATTAGCAAGTCTCTTATAGTCCATGTGGGTAATTAATAATATATGGGGAATAAAAAGAGCACTCAAGGCTGCCATCATATAGGAACAGAAACCAGGTTCCAAAGCACTGCAAGAGACAAGGAGAGAGGCGCCTTTGAGTGTAGACGGTTCTAAAACTTTAATAATACATACGTTTTATCAACTCACATTTAAGTGGTACAGTATAAGCATGTGGGTCCCAACAAGGGTGAGTCCTGGTGGTGACGATCCTGCTTCCTCTATCCTTCACGCATGGGCACTTCCATGCAGACAGCGCTTGTGCGTGAAGGACCGAAGAAGCAGGAAGCAGGATCGTCACCACCAGGACTCAGCCTTGTTGGGATCCACATGCTTATACTTTACAACTTAAATGTGAGTTGATAAACCTTATGTATTATTAAAGTTTTAGAAACGTCTACACTCAGAGGCACCTCTCTCCTTGTCTCTAGGCCCCAATACAGGCTATTGGACCTAACAGTAGAGCTTCATCTAGCAGCTCTTCCCCAGGCTGCAGCCCAGGGGAAGAGAGAGTGCACATGGCTTGTCCCAAATATTTATATTCTTCCCCAGCATGCACCAGTGGCATAAAGCTCCTACTGGATTGGTGGAGGAAAATATAAATATTTTTAACTTTGTTTTGCTTTTGAAATCTCATACTATGATCAGTGATACCAGTGACATCTACTGGTGATGGTGAGAAATCACAAGCCAACTTAAAGTACAACTATAGGCCAAACTTGTCAGAACACAATAGAACAGCAGGGGAGATTGCTGTACAAACATTGGATTGTTAGTACAGCAGCTTCAACCTGAGCTGTAGTGTGTGTGAGGCTTAGGATGCTCACAGTGTGAAGGGGAAATTAGAATGAGCAATTATAGGTATATGAGAGGAGCCTGTACAACTGTGCTAGACTGAAGATAAGACTAGAGTTCAGCTTTAAAAAAATGGAAAAGGTTTATAATACACAATGCTTTAGCAAACTAAATTCCATTATTAAGGGTTACAGCTACTTTCATTGAAAATTTGATATGCTTCCCATTTTTGTTTTTGTTTTTTTTTGTATGGGTTCCCTCCTCATTTCACTGCCAATCTACTGACATACTGGCATACATGCATGGATAAATGCTGAAATGACTCTAGATACTGGTGCTCAACTACTGGCTCCAGGGGGCTGCACTTTGTCTTCCTGTCCTGATCCAGGGTATAAACGTATTCAGTATTAATTTTTCTTCCAAGCTTTCATTAACTGGAGGCAGAGAGAAAAATGAGGCGACGGCCTACAAATCACTCCTCGTCATTACGACTGCTACCATCTTAAAACTGGCATTTTGAATACCCATAACTTATTATGGGGCTAATGGCATCTTTCCAGTTGGCACGTTGGCCCCTCATTTTTATTCCATTTTTCCACAAGAGAAAATCATAATTGTAAGTTATAACTTTATAACTGAGGCCCATTTTGGCTTATGTATGGAATTACCAAAATATACCAGACTGTGTAAGCTCTCGGGGACTAATGTCCATGGTTCAATGGTCCGTATACAGTGCTGTGGATTATGTTGCTGGCAATTTATAAAGGCAAAATAACAGATTTAGCTTCTAAATCTTTTCCTCCAGTTTAGGGAATATTGAGATAAGACATTGCAATGTTGATGGAAGTGCAAATATGATGAAAAGTAGAAACGGCTCACCCCTAGCAAAGTGTATGTTTCCTTTGCAAAGAAAATGTTAGAAAATAAGGTGAACACTGGTTACTTAAAATAACCAATCATGTGCAGGGAAAAAGCAGATTGTACGCTCTCATGATCAAAGCCCTTTCCAACTGTCTTGTGTTGAATTGTATTGTAACGTTACTTTTTCGTTTTATTCTCTAAAGCACTGTGCAAATTGTTGTCTATATATAAATCCTGAATAAAAATAAAAAATAAAATAAAAAACAGAATGATAAAATAATAATAATCATAACAGCACTCAACTAGGTATGTAACGTGTTAGCAGCTCTACCCTATTCACTAACATTGAGCTAAGCAAACAGCCTCTAATCTTTTAATAAACCAATCCCAACATTATGGTACTGCTGCCCAGTGGAGAGCAAAAATAATTGTATCTTAAGGCAAACAGCTTAATATATCGATAAAAAAAAAACATTATACACACACACTATATATATATATATATATATATATATATATATATATATATATATATATATATATATATATATACACACACACACACACACACACACACACACACATACACAGTATATATATACACGTATATACACACATACATATACATACACACAGTATACAGTATATTATATATATATATATATATATTATATATATATATATATATATAGCGGGTATTGCAGCCAAAGACTTACATTAACACAGATCACTGCATGTACACAGGCTTTCCAGCCTGAAAGAGGGGAGAGAACTGGCTGTCATGTATGCATGGACTTTTTCACCCCCCTCTGTTCTCCCTGTTTTCATTGACTGAGTAATGTATTGTGAGCTGACAGACACACAGAGCTGTGTATTCAGCAGCCTCTCTTGTGCCCCTATTGGCCGGAAGAAGAAAACCAATTAAAGGCACAGGTACAACAGCCAATGGGAGAGACTCTACTGAGCTGCAGGGAGAGCTGCAATGGATCCCCATACAAAACTGCCCCATAGACTGGTATACAGGGAGTGAATGAATGAATGAATGAAATTACTTGTATAGCGCTGCAAATGCGAACTGAATCGCCTCAAGGCACTTGATCCGTCCTGTGTTTTCACTTGATTCTTAGAAGAGATAGGTCTTGAGTTTTTTTCTGAAGGCCCGATGGTTTTCTTCCATGCAGATGTTAGTGTGCAGAGCGTTCCATAGCCCTGGTCCTCGGACTGCGAATCTTCGATCCCCCTTTGATTTGTAGAGGGATTTGGGGATGAGGAGGAGGGTTAGATGATCGGAGACTGCGATTGGGTGTGTAGTGTTTTATTTTCTCGCATAGGTATTGAGGAGTGTTTCCTTGTGTGCATTTGTGGGTTTGGCAGAGGGTCTTGAATGTGATCCGATCCTTTACGGTTAGCCAATGTAGAGTCCTCAAGGATGGGGAGATGGATTCCCAAGGTTTTTTTCCCGTTATCAGTCTTGCTGCCATGTTTTGGATGACTTGTAGGCGTGAAATCTGGTATTTCGGTAGTCCTAGATAGAGGGAGTTTGGGTAGTCGGGTCGGGAATTGCTCCAACTACTACTGCTTTCTCCTCTGCTGGAATGAACGGGATGAGTCTACGTAGCAGGCGGAGAAGATGGTGTGATCCGCTGACTACTGATCCTATTTGTGCATCCATCGACATCTCAGAGTCGAAGATGACTCTGAGACTTTTGGCTTTGGTGCTTGGGGGGATGGTCTGTCCAAGGATGGTGGGCGGTGTCCATAGGGTCTTGGTTTTTGTATTTTGGTTTGTGTTGAGGAGAAGGAGCTCTGTTTTGGATCCATTGAGTTTAAGGGAGCTCGTGGTCATCCAGTCATCTATCGATGCAAGACATTTTTCTAGACTCTGATTTTGGTCTTTTTGTCCGGTGATGCGAAAATAGAGTTGAGTTTTATCAGCGTATGAGGGGAAGCATAGGTCCGATTTGCCGATGATTTTGAGGAGTGGACGGATGTAGATGTTGAAGAGCACGGGTAAAAAGGGTGATCCTTGTGGGTCTCCATAAATTGCGCGAGTTTCAGAGGTGAAGGCTCCTAGTTTCACAGGATGTGAACGATTTCCTGTGAAGGATGCGAACGATGGTAGATCTGAATCTGTGACTCCTGCTACTTCTGTGAGCCGTCTGAGTAGAGTGTTGTGGTCCACTGTGTCGAATGCTGCACTAAGGTCCAGCAGTACCAGGAGACATGATCCGTCATCTGCTGCTTCTAGGGCGTCGTCCCATATTTTGAGGAGTGCCTTTTCTGTGCCATGACCTGGGCGGAAGCCTGATTGAAGTTGGTCCAAGAGTTGTGTGTGTCCAGGTGGAGTTGTAGCTGTTGTACTACTGCTTTCTCCATAATATTGGCGATGGTGTTCAGACTTGTTACCGGTCTACGGTAGTTGGGGTCTTTGAGAAATACAAATCCCAGCAGGCTTTGCTGACAGGAAAGAAAAAGAAAAAAAATTGTGTCCTGAGGTAAAAGTCGATGAGGGAGTGAGAGAGACACAGACATGATCTGAGGGGTTGCTGTTACCCACAGAGGGGATCCATCCAGCCAAAGTTCCAGAGGTCATTGTGCTGATCCTGCCACAGCTCCAGAGGTCAATGTGCTGATCCTGCCACAGTTCCAGGAGTCGGACAGTGACTGATATCCCACCTGAGAGGGATCCCAGACATATCTCCAGGTGTTCCTGAGGGCATGGGCCGATCCGGGTACAAGGTGGCCAGTCGGGCCTTTCGGGGGAACTTGTCGCTTGATCCTTTGGTCACAGGATGGGTGAGCGGGCGTTTGCCCATCTTTAAAGACATGGTAATCAGGCAAGATTGCCTCACCAGTGCACACATTTGTAGGAACACTTGCACCCTGCTGAACAGTCACTACATTCCACTTTGGCTTTCAGGATACTGCTAGCATTCTACATGTCATTTTGCCTACCAGGATACTTTCAAGTACCCTTTGTTTATTCTGTTCAACAGGACACCAAGTACACCAACGCCAGGCTAGCTGAAGATCCTGGATGTCTCCATTGTGCGGACCCTTTCTGTTACTCTTTCTGTTACTCTTTCAGTATAAGTAATTTAGTGATTCCAGTGACCACCTTTAAAGGGGAATTCTCACGTTAATTATTAAAGTGATAGATTGCATTTGTGGCCTATTGCCTCACATTTAACTGCCTGGGTCAAATTTCAGGATTTGCGGCCGGGAAACAGGCTGACCGTTGTTAAGTCAGATCAGTTCCCCTTTATGCCTGAGTGCATAGGCCACTCTAGACCTATTTAAGTTGTTTGACTGTGTTGAAGTGATTACAATAGCGACACCAGTGTCACAAATCAGTGCCAACTTAAGCAACTCCTTTGGGGGTATCGCTACATATATATTATATATATATATATAGATATATCTATATAAATATATATATATAGATATAGATATATAACGAAATGAGGTCTATGCAGTTTTTAAACAGATGTGCAAAACAGCACAGCCCTTTGTGGCAGGGAAGACTTAAAATGTCTTTGCTGCAATTAATACTGACTGGTCGTGTCCCTCACCCAGATTATTACTGGACAGTGAAAGAAAAAGCAGCACAAGGATGAGCTAATCTCCAGGCCACTCTGTTATTTACTCCTGTCAGCATGCCCTGCAGCATAGCTGATGGGCTTCTTGTGCTGCTTCTCCCTCCCTAAGTCTGAGCTCTGCTTTACAGGGGACTGCAAGAAGCAGAGGTAAAATCAAATTCAGGTACTTACACTGCTTGCGTTTAAAGACAAAATTTTAGGGCTATGTTAATGAAAACAGAGTTGCATGTATGTGTGCCTAGAATTCAGCTTTAAAGACAATTGGGCTGATTTGCTAAAACTGGAAAAAGCTAAATCTGCAATTTCCCTGCATAGAAACCAAGCTTGAACAAGCTGAAGTTAGAAGCTGATTGGCTACCATGCACATCTGCACCAGATTTTGCTCTCTCCAGTTTCCCTGCATAGAAACCAAGCTTGAACAAGCTGAAGTTAGAAGCTGGTGTATGTGGTGTATGTTTCCAGCTACGTTCGGATTTCTTCTCTGTCTCCTGAAAATACGCCTATTTTTACCTCTGCTAAGTGACCGTTTAATTCAACATTGCTAAACTGTTATTAGCAGATGGTATCAGTATATGGACTTATGTGATCATAACCCAAGAAAAGAAGTATTGGGGCTGCTCTATGCATAAAAAAAAAAAAATTGAATGGGTTTACAATCACTTTTGATTGTAAACCCACATAAAAAAACACAGGTAAGACAGGTATTTGCACCCACTTCTGGGCATAGACTCCCACGGGCATAGACTCCCACGGGAGTCTATGCCTCTTCCTGTCCGCCACGCTGTCTGCTAGGACACACACGGGTCCCAGAGAGAGCACAGAGCAGGCGCTGCGCGACTCGCGCATGCGCACTAGGGAACCGGGAAGTGAATCCGCAATACCCAAGATGGTGACGGCAGGGACGGTTTGGCCTCGGGTGCCAACACTGCTGGACCCTGTGACAGGTGACAGGTGAGTGTCCTTATTTTAAAAGTCAGCAGCTGCAGTATTTGTAGCTGCTGACTTTTAAAAAAAACATTTCCGCCGGACTCCCTCTTTAAGATTAAAGTGATTGTGAAGTCTTGTTTTAAAAAAGAAAAAAAACAAACATGTTAGACTTACCTGCCCTGTGCAGTGGTTTTGCACAGAGCAGCCCAGATCCTCCTCTTCTCAGGTCCCTCTTCTCTGCTCCTGGCACCTCCCTCCCTCCTGTTGAGCTGCTTGCTGTGGGGGCACCCTAACCGAGTCACAGCTCCGTGTGTCCATTCAGACACGGAACTGCAGTTCGGCCCCGCCCCCTTCCTCTCCTGATTGGTTAACCGACTGTGATTGACAGCCGAAGGAGCCAATGGCACCGCTGCTGTGTCTTAGCCAATCAGGAGGGAGAGGGATGGGGCTCAGGTAAGTATTAGGGGGGCTGCTACACACAGAAGGCTTTTTATCTTAATGCATAGCATGTATTAAGATAAAAAAAACTTCTGCCTTTACAACTCCTTGAAGGTTCCTATGCTACTTGCATTTAAAAATACATTTATTGTATAATATATACACATATATGTATTTTTTTAATATCTGCCAGGAGCTAAGTTTTAAGACCCCATTCACACTTGAGTGTTTTGTGGCTTGAAGCTCCCAAACGTTCAGGGAGAAAAAAAAATCTATTATTCCTTATGGTGGTGTGGTTCACATCTCAACTCCAAAATGCCTGAAGCCAAATGTCTGAAGCTCAAAGAAGTTTTGGGGCTACTTTTATAGCTCGATTAGGGCAGATTGGAGCATTTTTGAAGCAGCTGAAAGCAGAAACACATAGCAACAACATTTTTTACCATATCATAGTTTTTTTCTACTGGTTAATATAAAAACACCAAAGCTCCAAATGCTTGGAAAATGCTTTGAAAATGGTGTAGAAACATTCTCAAAAACGTAAATAGAAATGCACGACAAAATGCCAGAAAAAAAAAAACGCACATAAAAACGAGACACTCAGATGTGAATGCTGCCTAAGAGCTGGTTAGGGCAGGTTTAAAAAAGTGTAAATTATTAGTGAAAAGTCAAAAAAAAAAAAAAAAAAATGGAAACAAAAGTGGAGAAATCGATCCACAAAAACAGATTTTGCAGGATTCTTATCACTTTTATAACAACATTGGTGAAAACAAGTAAAGAAATTTCACACAGCAAGATAATAAATAGAAGAAACTGTTGGAACTGATATTTCTCATGAAAAAAAAACAGCAACATATTGATTCTAATCTTATATAACTGTGCCCCAAAATAAAACAAACATTCTCATAAAGTTGCAAAAAAAAAGAACAAAAAAAAAAAGGATAAAGCTAAATGTGTCTGCTGAATCTCCACGAACTTTCCGAAATTTTGTACAAAAAAGGCTGTTAATTTTTATAGCTGATAACTTTACGAGCTTGTGAAAGCTCACATAAGACATGAAACAGCTGACAAGAAATGTCCAAAGAGCAAATTGAGGAGCATTCTGCAGAAAGATGAGCAATGCAAACAGGAAAAGATAAATCGAACGGAGAGGGCGTGAAAGGAGACGCAAGGAAAGCTACTGAAGATCAATATGTATCATTTGCATCTCTATCTTAATTTGCTGAGCCAAAGATAAGACACTGATAGATTGAGAGCGGAGACCAGCCGTTTGACAGAGACAAATACCTGAATAGTAATACACCACTTTTTCCAATATACGGCTGCATGCACACGGACATGATGAAACACTCCCACCAGGAGCTGGCAGAAAAATCGAGAATAAGAAATGTCAATTTTGGCACATATTTACACACCTTTATACGCGTTTACAGGTGTATGGCATAAGCCAACTATGCACTTAAGCTCATTCTATTATTTATTTGTATTAAATAAAAATTATAATAATACTGAATTTTTATAGCACCAACAGTTTGCACAGGACTTTACAAAATGGAAGGAGACAGTACAGCTACAATACAATTCAATACATGTGGAATCAAAGGACCTTGTTAGTTAGGGCTATAATTGGAGCTTTTATGCCAGTATGACTCTCTCCAAATGCAAGTTTGTTGGATTTTTCTTGCCCCTGAACACTGCTTTAAATACAGATCTATACACCACAATGTGCATGGACAAATTGGGGTATATTTACTAAAACTGGTGCACACAATCTGGGGAAGCTGTGCATAGTAGCCAACCAGCGTCTAGGTTTTATTGGCAAAGCTTAAAGCGTTTGTCAACCTAAAAAAAATTAAATATTGATCCTGTTCCCTTAAAACATGTTATACAGCACAGTGCTTGTGCTGTGTAATTTGGCCCCCTGTAACACCGAAAAAACCTGGCTGATCTTGCCTACCTATGCCCTCCCATCTGTAAGCTGACCACGGTATATCATGGCTGCTGAGCCCTGACACCGTGGTCAGTTTACATGCTTCGGTCAACCGCAGCTCTCCTGTGTCCTCCTCCCCCCCCCCTCCCTGCCTGCCTGCTCCTGTGTCAGTACCCGCCCCTCTCCCTTCTTGCTGCTGAAGTTTCAGCTAATGTTTTATACCATCCTGCCTGTTTAATACTCCTATGTGCTCCTGTGCCTATTTTTCATAAAAAATAAGCTGTTCTTTACCAGTTCTCAGAGCGGCGATCACCGCTCACGTGACCACCCGGCACTCTCCTCCTTCCCTCCCGGCTGACGTCAGTGAGGAATCCTTGGCCCTGCCTGCTTCAGCTGTCAGACGGGGAGAGGAGAGAGCCGGCGGGTCACGTGAGTGGCGGTCGCTGCTCTGAGAACTGGTAAAGAACAGCTTATTTTTATAAAACACAGGCACAAGGGTACATAGGAGTATTAAACAGGCAGGATGGTATAAACAGCATAAAGTGGCTTAACAGTCAACCACTTTAATTAAACAAGCTGAATTTAGAAGCGGATTATTCCTCAAAAAAGGGTATTTTTTCTTCCCTATGCATTAGGCCTATGAGTGGGAAAACCAAACCAGACTTCTTTTTCTAGAAATGTGGGAGGACATGTTGTATTGAATCAGGAAAGGAAGACACAAGTGCCATATGGTACACAGCAACAACATGTATATAGAAAAATCTAGTGAAGCAGAACCCCACACAAAAGGTATTAAAAAAAGATCTTACTAAATATATATCTCATTAGTAGGTTTAAGAAATGTGCAGGCAGCTTGGCAGAATTGCTCCCACGTGTTCTGAATTGCAGATTTTTTTTTTAAACACCTTTGAAGGTATTTGGATAAGCAAAATATGTTTTCCCCATCCCTACTAAGTATTACCATTACCCCAAGCATACAGGGCAATAAGTCTGTTGCTGTAGGAAGCGCGAGTGTTGGAGTCCCTTGCTCTGTGGTCAGCAGCCTATGACATAAATGTACCAGGTCAGTGCTTTAAAGTCTGTCTCCAACCATTTTTTCTTTTTTTTTTCTTTTTTTGTGTTAGATCTGGGAATAGTTAAAATGTCTTTCCAGTTTTATTACAGTTTTAAAAGGGTACAAGAGAAGTGTGAGGCACTGGATTATTTATTGCAGTAGTCACTTCATTAGGAAGAAGGACTGAGTTGTAGACAGCTCTCCGAGGAGCAACAGCCAGGAGCCTAAACCAGCTTCTGGAGCAGATGCATTATATTCGATCTTATAGAAATCACCCTTCAGGATCACTTTATATTAGTATATATTTTTCTTCTGCTGCATTTGCCAAGCCCTGGTCAAAGGGGGCCTATTGAACCCCCAAAACAGCTTTTTAACTTAATGTTACCCAATAAAATTTACTGCCGAACTTAACAAAACACTTTGGAGGCACTTTCCTTTCCATGGATTTTATTTCTGCCATTGAACCCCTTTGTGACACCCACATATGAAATAAGAGACATATTTGTTACTTGGTAATGGAAGCCACAAACTCCTCACCGGGCAGAATTCCCTTTCGGTTCTGTAGACACAACAGGAAAGACGGGGAAATCTTTCCAAAGTAAGGGTAACTACCATATTTGAAGATTTGGTTCTATGATAGTGGCTACCAAGGCAAACAGAGAGAGTAATAATCCCTAAGTGGGACCTAGCAGGGGTTCTAAGCACTCACCACAAAACGATACAAAACAAAACATTTTGGCTTTAGACATACTTTAAAGATAGGGTCAGCAACCCACAGATCATGCAGTAAAAAAAGGGGGTGGGGGGGAATGGAGCGCTGGTGGGAGCTGCTAGTGAAATGTTATGGGGCAGTAGTAAAACAGAAAAAAAGGGGCAAAAGGATTTCCTCGTGGCAATTCAAGACAGATTTGTCAGTCCAGACCTATAAGTTCTGGTGTGTGTTGCAAGCGGCAGCCAGCTCCTAAGAGCAGAAGGGACTCATGGAGAGCGAGCATGGGGTAGCATGGGAGAGCGAGAGAGGTAGAGCAGCGCCACTCAAATGCCCCGTACACACGGTCGGCCGACCACAAAATCTGTTTAATTTTTTCCGACTGACTTTGCTCGAAACTGGTGTTGCATACACACGGTCGGACAAAGTTATCGGAAAATCCGATCATTCTGAATGTAATGACGTTCGTCCAATACGACGGGACTATGTTCACATTAGTAGCCAATTGCTTTGGTCTCATAATTTGATCTGAGCATGCGTGGCACTTTGTCCATCGGAATTCTCGACACACGACCGGAAAAAGTCCGATAGGATTTTGTTGTCGGAAAATTTGAGATACTGCTCAAAAGTCCAATGGAGCCCACACACGGGCGGATTTTCCGACAACATGGTCTGATCTGACATTTTCCGTCGGAATTTCCGACCGTGTGTATGGGGCATAAGAGTGAAGGAGCACGCATGCTCCGAACGCGAGCGCTATAGCCATGCCCCTCATTCACAAGCCTCTGATGTCTCCCACCGACGTACCTGCTGACGTGCCCACTGTGGGAAACACATACCCCGGAGCTACGGACACCACCGTAAGCGACCGTGGTCTGACCCCTCACAGCAGCCCAGCAGCAAACCGGAGGACAGTTGAGGACGGCTAAAAAGAGAACCACCCTATGCCTGTTTTTATCTACTCAAATGTGAGTGCAAACTTTTTAATTAAGATTAAAGCTATGCTTTAACCAACTTATTACTCCGTACCGTATACACAGCCGGATATTCCGATGGAAGAAGTCTGATCGGATTATGTTGTCAGAAAATCCGATCGTGTGTGGGCTCTAGCGGGCTTTTTCATCTGAAATTTCAACGGGAAAAATTAGGGAGCAGGATCTAAAATTTTACGACAACAAAATCCGATCTGACTTTTTCCGATCGTGTGTAGAGAATTCCGACGCACAAAGTGCCACGCATGCTCTAAAGACATTCGGAGACTAAAGCTATTGGCTACTGGCCTCTATGTAGTACCGTCGTACGTTTTGTACGTCACTTTGTTCGGAACGATCGGATTTTCCGACAACTTTGTTCGACCGCGTGTGTGCAACACCAGTTTAGGACAAAATCCGTCTGAAAAAATCTGACGGATTTTGTGGTCGGAATGTCGGACCATGTGTATGGGGCATTAGAGCGGTGCTGCTCTACCTCTCTCTCTCTAACCCATCGATCGTGCTCTGTCAACCGCGGTCACCCGGCAGGTAGATCTCAAAAACGGATTATCCGGTCCTTCTCCTCAACCTTAGATGCTCTCACTTCTCAGGGGGGGCAGAGGGGCAGCAAACAGTACAGTGGGAGGGGGTGATGTGGAGGGGCAGAGGACACTGCTATGAGGGGGCAGAGGGGCAGAGGACACAGCTATGGGGGGGAAGCGGACAGTACAATGTGGAGGGGCAAATGAAACTGCCTCCTGCTCTTCGAAAGCTGTATTTGTTGGGAAAAAAGGACATCAATTTTGTTTGGGAGCCACGCTGCACAACCGCGCAATTGTCCGTTAAAGCGACGCAGTGCCGAATCGCAAAAATGCTTTGGTCTTTGGCCAGAAAAATGGCCTGGGGCTTAAGTGGTTAAGAGAGGCCTCTTATGAAATTGGACCACATCCACTATTTGATGGAGGGTGTGTGTGGAGGAGAAGGGCATTTTGGGGGTGGTGGTTGAGTTCCTGCACCGATTTTCAGAGAAAAAAAGGCCTGATCCAATAGTGTGACCGCACACTTAAGTTTGGTCCACATAAGCAGTTGAACCACTCCTGGGCTCTAAGTGAAACTGAAACAGCAGGATTCCACAGGAAAATCGAGAAAAGTTGTCCTCAATTTTAAAACAAGAAAGAGGCTGGATAGTGCATTATAGCTAGTTTAAAAATGTATTTAGAACACATAACATCAGGGTACTCACACATTTTAGGTGCTTCCAGCACACCAAACTATAAAAGCATTAAGCATAGGATTACTCTCCAAACGACTTCCAAACTTGTATGTGTCAGCAGCTTGTACAAACAAGCATGTATCCGAGCTCCTCCACCGTCCTGGCCCCTCCCCAAGGATCGTTAACCTCCCTGGCGGGCTGATTTTTGAATATCAAAGCGGTACAATGTTTTGCATAAAAATTTGGCGTTTTATATTGTAGGCCTGTAATTCTTAGGAATAACTCACTTAAATCTGTCCAAACAAGAGATGCAGGACTCAGGAGCGTGCCCACATGGGTGTCAACCTTAGGAGAGCCTTCTCCAACGTGGACACTCGATTCAGGATAGAGCTACCAGCGCCGCCAGGAGACCCCAAAAGTCGAGGATCTGGGCCACTCTGCGAAACGAACTGCACAGTGGAGGTAAGTATGAGATGTTTATTTAAAAAAAAAAAAGAGGGTTTACAACCCCTTTAAGTGGTTAAATGAAATCATCTGTGTTTTCACTCCACGAGTTGACAATAACAAGGGTGTGTGAGATGTTCACAACTTTTATTTAACGCATATGTAGATCATCTGAATAATAAATCTAGAAAGTAGAACAACAGTCCTATTATATAACAGTCTTATTGTCACCTATTGTGAGCCAGTTTACCACTGGAATATACTTAGGTACATATAAATCAGCCAGGTATAGCATCATGGGCGTCCGCAGGTAGGGGCAAGGGGGGTCAAGTGCCCCCCCCCCCCTGGAATCAGGGATCGGATCTTAAATTCAGCACAGTTGCGTCGCAATTGGGGTGTGGGCAGCCCGCACCCGGATGCCACCCGCCAGTGGGGTGACACCATCAAGGTGCTGTCAAGCCCCCCCCCATCAGTATAGTGTGACTTTGGCTCTTTTCCCTGCTCAGTGGAGCAGAGAACTTGGCAGTGCTGTGACAGGAGAAAGGCGAGCTGCGGGCTATCAGAGGTTTCCTCCGCTTTCCCCTTACTCCTGTCAGGGAGAAGAGACAGCGGCTCTCACCAGGTTCCCCACCTAGCTTCCTGCCCGCTCCTTCCCTATTGGCCATAACTGAGGGCCAATCAAAGAAGACTAGGAGAGGAGAGCATCATGGGACATGTAGTCCCAAAAATTGGTGGCCCCATTTTCCACAGGGAGGAGGCTACAGCTCGATCAAGAGAGAGATTGAGAAACTGCAACCTGGAAAAAAGCTGAGGGAGAGAGTGCTACAGGACAAAGAATGAGGAGTGTGCTGGGCAGTAACCAGTGAGTCATGCTGCCCAGTGCCACCAGAGAGAGAGCCACACTACCCAGAACCACCACAGAGAGAGCCAGGGGCGGTGCATGGGTGACCCTAAAATGATGCCCCCCCCCTGAAAAAAGTTCTGCGGACGCCCATGTATAGCATGTACAACAGCCATATATCCAGGAAATTATAAACTCTTATATCTGAAGCATGGAGGTAATCAGTGCATTCAATAAAGTAAGCGATGCTTCTCCTAGGGATAACTCTGTTTCTCATAAATAACTAATTTCAGCCATTTTGACTGCAATAGATTGTTGGCAGATAGTGGTTACTGCTGCCCCAGTAGGAAGTTAGGGGATAACTGTACTCCTGGGTTTTTATTGGAGAATTTTTCTTGGGCCCAGCCCTCCAGTCCTGTGTGCTATAAAAGGGACAGGGGGCCAAGATCCAGAGGCTGTTGGCGGGAGAAAAATCACACACACACACAGTCTGTATGGGAGGAAAGGCATAGAAAGCCAGCAAGATGTAGGAGGATGGCTGGAACTTGCTACCTGAAGATGACATTTATAGATTCTGATAAGTGTGAACTCTATCAAAGATGGACTTTTTGTTGTGCAGGTATGCTGGGGCAGCCACAATCCTGAGTTAGGGACTAGGGACGTTAGGGGATGTCTGCACTTTATTCTGAACTGTTACCTGTGATTGTCATCATGTTCATTTATTCTTTTTGAAACTTCGCCCTTGCCTGGTCTGCAGTTACTGAAGGGGTGCAATGTAAGTAACTGCCACATATAGTCTACAGCAGGGGTCTCCAAACTTTCTAAACAAATGGACAGTTTATTGTCCTTCAGACTTTAGGCATCAGTGGGAGTAAACATCGCCACATTTGGTATTAGGGGACGAAGCAGTGCCCAGTTATTGGTATCATTGAAAGGAACAGTGCCCCTTCATCGGTATCATTGGGAGGAATAATGCCCCATCATTACTATCATTAGGAGGAATAGTGCCCCATTATTGGTGTCAGTGGGAGAAATTGTTGTCAGTTGGCAGAATAGTCTTGTATCTGTGGGAGGTGTGTCCCAAGGGCCGGATAAAGACAGGCAAAGGGCCGCATTCAGCCTGAGTTTGGAGACCACTGGTCTACAGCCTGGGCCACGAAACACATTGGAGTATGAAGACATCAGTACAAAAGTTAATACAGTGTAAAGATACAGTGGTTACCAGGGGTTAGATTAAGTGGTTACCAGGGGCTAAATGAAGGTTTCACATGCAGTTTGTCGTTAAGCATGTGCATGTGGCAGGTGAGATAGCCTCTTGCAGCAAGGGAGATGTTGTTGGCACTACTTCAGCCACGATCCATCTCCCATAGCAACGGTGCAGACCTGCTCCGCAGGGGTCCTGATATGATTGCATATGTCACATAGTGCTGCATTGGATGCTCACAGTTCCCAAATATTATATATATACTGCAACTGTGTGTATATATATATATATATATATATATATATATACACACATATACACACACACTCATGTGTGTTTGAGCTTTGGGGTGTACACACCTATGAGAGCAAGCATGTACCGGTTAAGACGAGAGGAAATACTAAATCTCGCTGCCTGCCTGGGTGAACTCTGCTCCGTTTATTTTAAAAAACGATTACCCGAAGTCTGCTGGAAAAAATGCCTCCGGTAGTGTTGATCGCCTAAGCAACCACGAGTATTTACTGGTTCCTCCACATTTCTACTGCCTGTACTGGGTGGAGGTCAGAAGGAAGAGCTAGTGAGAGTGCATGGGCATCAAGAAAGGTACTTGTTTTATTTACAGTTAAGTGCTTATTCTATACATTTAACTTCAGGCAAAAAGCTGAATATACAAATGGAATACATATATGAGAACTGTTGTAGGGTTTGTATCTAGTTCCAGGATTTATGCAGCTCTGCTACAGTCCTGCCTAGCAGGGAAGGCGGGACCTGACCTTGTTCCGCACCCCACACTATGACTGGACAGCGAAAGGAGAAGCAGTTGACTGATAAGCTCATCTTTTGCTTTCCAATCAGCATGCTCCTTGCACTTCAAAACACCTTGTGCTGTCTCTCCCTTTTCCCTCTCTGAGCTCTGCTGTACAGGGGCTCCAAGAAGCGGGTACCGCTTAAAACGTAGGTACTCAGGGCTGCTGATACCAATCGCGGAGCCCCGTACAGACCACCTGACAGCCCCCCCCCCCCAAAGAAAATATATTAAAGCTTAATTTTACAAAAAATACAATAAAATCATTATTAGCAGAAACAAATACAACATAACTCACAGAATTCCTGCTAAATCTAAAAGATTAAATAAGATTAATAATTAAGCGCTTTGTGGATAAGGTTGGGGCTAGGGTTGCCACCTGTCCAGGATCCACCCGGACAGTTTGGTTTGGAATCATGAGTCCGGGTTTTAGACTGCCTGAAACCCGAACACATTATTCAGACAGGACTATGGCTTCCCAGTAGGGTTGCTGGCTACAGTTGTCTAAACCGAGAGTGTCTGTTACCCTCTCTTTCACGCTGCCCAAAGCCAGCATAAACAATCCCCCCCACCGTAACACAGACAGGAAAGGAGAGAGGGCTCGATCTGATCCTCTTCCTCCTGGGTCCTACCCCTCTGTGTCTGCCCACACTCCTCAGAAAAGGAAAGTGGGGGCCGGAAATGTGAAGTCCAGCAGCCTCAGATACATCTGGATGAGAGGTGCTGACTGCCAACGGGTGAGTGAGCTCATCATTCATCATTAATCATTCTTTCTCCTGCCGCTGAGTGAGTACACTAAGGTAAATCAGGGTTCTCAGAGCACCCCTTACATCAGAGTTCCCCTTTACACCAGAGGCCACAGTGTTCCCCCTTACATGAGAGTCCTCTCCGTTCTCAGTGTTTCCCCTTAAATCCAGGTTCCCAGAGCATCCCTTATGTTAGAGTCCCCAGAGTTCTCCCTTACATCAGAGTCCGCAGAGTCCCTCCTTACAGTGAGAGGTGAACTCTGCGGACTCTGATGTAAAGGGGGACTCTTCTGACTAACTTCATATGTTCAGAAAACTGACAGCTGCTGGAGAAAAAGAGATACGATTGTCGTCCCTCACCAATCCCCTTCCCTTTTTTGGGCCCCCCTGTGTGCTCGGGCCCCCTACAAGAGGCCCGGTTGTCCCTTCCTATCAGCGGCCCTGCAGGTACTTACATTAAAATAAAATAAAAGAATATTTTTAGTGATTACAGATCTGAATAAATTTGTGTCTTATATTTGCCTGGATATCAGCTTTAATTTTTAAACAGGGTCACTTTAACTAAATGCATGCAAGTATGCCTTTATAAACTGTAGCTGTCTTAATAAATGAGATTGACTGTAAAATGTCAAAGTTCTGGCCACTGTGTTTATTGCTTTAATATTTTCAGTAAAAGATTGTTCAAATTGTGTTGAAGAAGTTGTTGGCTTCTTCCTCTGCTTGGATGTTTCTGGGTCCTCGTTAGTGCCAAGAAGGACTGGGCCAGGGCACTCTGCCATCTGTATTAGTGTGCACCTTACCTCTCCTTTCTCCACCTCCTCCACTACATCAAACTGACTGACAGCTCGGCTTATGCAAGGGCAGAGCAAGAAAGTGCATTGCACAAAAGCAGTCCAGCTTAAAGGAAACCTGTCATAAGAGAAATATGTGGATGGCCGTGGCTAACCTCCTTCTAAAAATGAGTTGTCTGCTGGTATGCTGATTCTCTGGCTTAAATACTTTCTGAATTATTGACCTGGAACAAGAATGTAGTTTGGGAAGTCATATATTCTGATCTACTGATTTGTTCCAGGTCAGTGACTCAAAAAGTACTAAAACCAAAGAAACCCCATTACAGTCAGGCAAATTAGCATTTTCAGAGGGAACAGTTGGAAACCCTGTATTTTTGTCATGAAGGATCTCCTTTAACAGCTTTAGCGTCGGAAGATTTTTCCCCCTTCCTGACCAGAGCACTTATTGCGATTCAGCACTGCGTCGCTTTAACTGACAATTGCGCGGTCGTGTGATGTTGCACCCAAACAAAATTAATGTCCTTTTTTCCCATAAATAGAGCTTTCTTTTGGTGGTATTTGATCACCTCTGCGGTTTTTATTTTTTGCGCTATAAACAAAAAAAAGAGTGTCAATTTTGAAAAAATATCAATATTTTTAACTTTTTGCTATAATAAATATCTCCCAAAAATATATAAAAACATATTTTTTCCTCAGTTTAGGCTGATATGTATTCTTCTACATATTTTTGGTAAAAAAAAAATCACAATAAGCGTATATTGATTGGTTAGCATCTACAAAATAGGGGATAGTTTTATGGTATTTTTATTATTCTTTTTTTTATTAGTATGGTGGCGATCTGCGATTTTTATCGGGACTGCAAGATTATGGCGGACACATCACACACTTTTGAGACTATTTTGGGACCAATGTCATTTATACAGCGATCAGTGCTATAAAAATGCACTGATTACTGTGTAAATGACACTGGCAGGGAAGGGGTTAACCACTACGGAGCGATGAAGGGGTTAAGTGTGTCCTAGGGAGTGATTCTAACTGTGGGGGGGTGGGCTTCAACTCACATGACAGCGATCACTGCTCCTGATGACAGGGAGCAGTGATCTCTGTCATGACACAAGGCAGAACGGGGAAAGGCCTTGTTTACATAGGCACTTCCCCTTTCTTCGGTTCCGTGACACGATTGCCGGGAGACTGGCAGACATCGAGTCCACCGGTCCCATAGGCACGGTCACGCTGCACGTGGCACGCACGTCTGCTAGCTAGCCCCGGCTCTTAAAGGGGACGTACAGGTACGCCCATTTGCCCACTGCTGCCACTGTACCGATGTATATCGGCATGCAGTGGTCGGCAAGTGGTTAAAGTGGTTGTAAACCCTTACAAACCACTTTGACCTACAGGTAAGCCTAGATTAAGGCTTACCTGTAGGTCAAAGAAATATCTCCTAAACCTGCACGGTTTAGGAGATATTTTCCAAAAGACAGGCACCGCTGTAGACAGCGGCGCGCAGGCGCACTGAGAAAGCCGCTCTCAACGACGATATGGCACGAGTGGCGGCTCCCTTGCGCATGCACGGGAGTGACGTCATCGTGGCGCCGTCAAATGACAGCGCCGGAGCCGCGAGACCCACCAAGAAGATGGAGGCTCCGTACACAAGGGGACAGCGGTGACTTTGCTGGCTCCTGTGTCAGGTAAGTGACACATAATGGACTACGATGCGATGCATAGTAGTCCATTATGCTTTACCTTTGTAGGGAAACAAAGAGGAAGTAAACCCATTAGGGTTTACTTCCTCTTTAAAGCCCAACTGTAGGAATTCTGCGAATCCCCCTTGCAGTGGGGCTGTGCCTGAAGGGTTAACTGCTCATTTAGGTCTAGGTAATAGTAAAAGCATTTTACGTACCCAAACTTTTGCTTCCCTGGCAGATGGCACTCCCCCATGCTCTGGCAGTGGAATGCTCCTCAGTGTCATCACGTCCAATGCAGGGCTTTGGACCTTGCAATGGTCTTGGTGACGTCAGGACCATAGACCTCCAGACCATGGGGGAGAAGACACTTCGGGGAGCAGTCTAGCAGCATAGAGGAGCAGAGCACTGGGTAACTAAATTTTAGACCTAAATGAGCATTTAACCCTTGCAATGTGTGCACAGCCCTAATGCAAGGCGGAATTTTCAAGTTGGGCTTTAAAGTGAACCTGTGTACATGCAGATCTGGATGATGCCAGGACTATAGACAGCTGCAAGACAGCTATCACCCTTTAACAGAATGTACCTAAACAAGGTCATTGAAGCTGGATCCCCAGATATGATTTTAATGAAAGCTGCAGATTTTAAAAGACTCAAAACAATGGTTTCAAATGACATGGCTCCTGCTGCTGTCAATCAAATCCAATGACGTGTCCACCGGGGGGTGGGGCCTAGTCCTGCATTTGGCGTCCAATCAAATCCAATGACGCGCCTACAAGGTAACCCCCCAGGAGAGCGCTTCTCCCAGGGGGTTATCTGATGTGGAGAGGAGCCGAGAGAGCCGCCGAGGGACCCCAGAAGAGCAGGTTTGGGGCCACTCTGTGCAAAACAAGCTGCACAGTGGAGGTAAGTATGACATGTTTGTTATTTAAAAAAAAAACATGAACCTTTAGTGTCACTTTAAGTAAACCAGACGCTTTACCTTATATGAGCAAAGCACAGGTTCACTTTAAGGGATAGACTGCATAGGAGATTTTAATCAGTTACTAAGGGGTTCATTAAATCCTGTTTGAAAATTGTCAAAACCTGATTTTAACAGTGAATCCTATTGAATTATATGGGGGGATGAGTCGTGATACTGAATTCTGTCCCTTTTCAAGGCTAATTGTCGAGCTATTGTCAAAAAAGTATTGAAAAGATAAGCACTGTCATTGGGATTAACAAAGCAAAAAAAATACTATGTAGCAGAGAGGGTCCTTTTAATGTGACTTTGAGGGTGACCTAAAATCCTTTAAATTTTAAGATATATGTGGTATTATGAAACAGTGCGATTCTCACAGGCAGCATCTGTGACTTTGTATTCTGACACCACAGATTTTGGATGTGTAATTGAGTTAACATTTATGTGTAATTTGAGTTAAGTACAGCAGCAGCGCCCCAATTTTCATTTTAACTTTTTTTTTAGATTTGGCTTCCGCACCTAATTAAATTTTTTCTTTTTTATCAAGCAAAAATAGGTCATAAATGACTAGCGGAAATAGCAGCCACAACAGAGCTAAAGTGGATGTAAAGACTCATATCTGTTACAGCAGAGGATGTCATATTATCTGTGCCCAGTCTTGCCGCGAAGAGTTAATCCAGCTCTGAGCAGTCCTCTGTCAGTTTTTATCTTACTGAAAAAAGATAACACAGAGAAATAGGTGTCAGTTCTTCCCCCTTGCTGTGAGTGACAGGTCATTTCCTTATCTCATGCAGGAGCCTTAGAGAGACATTCTGTGCACTTCACTTCCCCCCTCCTTTCTTCTCCAGCTCTCCCAGGATTGGCTGCTCCACACCTCAGCATTATTGGGCATGCTGAAGTCATGTGGTGACTTTCCTGGGTTTTGACTGGATGTTAGTGATCATGGGGCATAATCCACAAGACCGGCAGATTTTCAGTGTAAGAAATATTGATGCCAAAGGGGAGTGTAGAGGTGGGTGGGGAGTCTACTGAAATCATGACTCCGCCCACCGAGCACTGGACAACAGACCCGCCACGGAATCCAGAGTATTGCAGGGCTCCAAACAGCTAAAGGGGAGATATTTGACAGGTAAGGATACGTGCAGGAGTCATGTATATCCTTATAGATCAGCACTATGGAAGTAATTTGGAAATTAGATTTTCTGCAGTTCCACACTGCTTTGTGTCAAAGAATTAAAAGAAAGTTAAAAGAAAAGTAAAAAAATGTCAAAACAGAGTGCACGAGCACACTTTAAAACCACAACCTCACGTTCCTTAAACCCCTTCCCATCCTTGTATCCTAAATTATCATAATATCAAAATATAGACTTCAGGTACGTGTTTGGTAGGAATCGGCTAGCATCAGGACAGTATGCAAGCACTTGAATAGGCAGCAAATAAGAAGACAAGGCACATTTATTCTTATAAAAAAAATATAAAATATTAAAAAAAAATTGGGTTAAATTGCAATATAGGAGAGAAAGATGCTGCAGGTTTTATCCTGAAATAGAAATGAGTGTATTATTTTACAGACAATAGCCGCAAATATCATACAGCAGCTGCAAAGTATGTAAGCAGCTTGGTTAGGCCTCAATATAGCAAAGAGAGACAAGGCAGGGTTTTGCTTCAAATAAAGAATAAACAATAAAGTGTATTCTCTATGAGCCAATAACTACAAATATTTTTTAACACCAGAGAACTTCAAGAGCTTGTTCACACTTGACTACATTTCTAACGCTAACAAAGAAAGTAGTGACCCCATTGAACCCAACCAAATTATGTCACATGCCTCCATCCCCATGTATATATATATGGAAAAAGGATGTGTATGTGCATAAAAAAAATTAAAATATTTAATTATAAACAGTTTACATGTCGTAATTCCCGTTGGGTACGACAATTGTTAATTTAGATTAATAAGTCCAATCAATTTGATACACTTGATAAATGCAATACACAATATGATAAAAGGTGTATCATATAAATGATATATGACACATATTCCCCACATGGAAGGACATAATAAATAATAATCATAATCATATTGACATATTTAATAATAATTGATAAACAATGATTGGTACATACAGAAGCAATTAATGGATTAATAAGATTACAGATCCAATAACTGTAATTATCATAATAACCATAAATATATATAATAAAGTAAAAATAAGCAAAATTCATAATTTTAAAAACATGCTTGGCTTGGCATCCTTGAATCAAAACTCAACGCATTTTGTGGCGGTAACAGCCACTCAACAGGAGTAGGATGCTAAGACTTTGGCTACAGGATAAGATAAAAAAATATAATGAATAAATCAAGTCTAAAGGGATATACCGTGTACTTAACAAGAGGGAACTAGGAACTTATACGTTACCTATGGTGTAGCCCATATATATATATATATAGGGGAGAGGCACAATCGCGGCCCGTAACCCCTCCCTCCAAGCTCTGCTGATGGTGAGGATTCCGACCAGGAACACCACCCGCGGAAGCCGATGGGTGCTTCTCCCGTGGGCCTGACGGGTCCCATGTGGGGCTCCTAATGTTCCGCGAAGCTCTGGGGGAGGGTCTCGGTGAAAAACGCTCTGGAGGGCTAGACCTCCGAGCCCATTGCGACTCCTGTCCCCCCACTGTTGACCCAGATGCCTGATCCTGGAGCTGGGAGGACATTTGGCTGTGAAGTCACTCCGGTCCCCTGCTTGCGGCAGCCGCCTGCAACCGGTACAGGATCAAATCAAGTCAGCCATAGTACTCACGTTCAGTAGCGTGGAAACTCCTTCCTAAACTCCCTGCCTCTTCCACTGCTGCCCGGGAGCCCTGCCTCCCCCTTAAATAAACAAAACCCCTCCCACTCTATTCATTTGCCACCAATCCTTTTACTCCCCTTCCTTGCCTTTTTAACCCTGTGTTGCCTCCCCTTTACACACTGTCATGCCCGGCCCTTCACTATTTTCCTTTTTGCTCCGGGCCTCACTTTACCACCAGCAGATGTCATATAGTTACATAGTTGGTAAGGTTGAATAAAGACACCAGTCAATCCAGTTCAACCTTTGCCTATGGACATTGGCTTATCATGGTCTATTGATTATTCATGTATTTATTGCTTTACCATTGATTCCTTCATACATTTTTTTACGACAACTAACTGTGTACAATTGTGGTTATTGCTGGTTTACACTAGAAGTGCCTGCGCTGTTATTTTGTTCTTGTTTAAATTTTGAATGAGCAGCAAACCCATGGTAGGGGTGAACCCAAACAAAGCTCATCCTTACTAGTGAGCGATTAAACCATTTGTTGGCAATCGCCTTATTTGCAGCGCATTCATTTTCATGTGTGGCAGGTGAGATGACTGCCAACAACAGTTGAAATCACTTAGTAGCAAGAAATGAAATTCCGTCTGTAGTTATGCCCTCATTTTTTTCCATCTAACTCAGACTAAATTCTGATTTGTATACATGTACTTGGGAATTAAATGCTGCAGTTTGTTATATAATATAGAGATAATAAATCTTTATTTTACTTATTTCCACAGCCCTGATAGGCAGATCTTCCACACCGAAGCTCTCCTGCCAATATCTGGTTGCTATGCTGTGCTTGTCTGGATGTGCTGGACCTGTGGATTTCAAAGGACATTTTTATACAGATTCTCTGCACAAGGAAATGAGACAGGAATGAAGGGGATCTTTGCAGGAATTTCAAAGCTAGAAATCAGTGGAGGGGCTATTGAGGCAAAGGAAGAATATGAAGAAAGTCTTTGCTGACTCTTTATGAAAATATTAGTTGTCTGGCAATGACTGTCTAAGTTTTGGACCCAGAACCGGCACACAGTTTGGGAAAGTCACACTGAAAGCGTATCTAAACCCAAGATAAAAATATAATATATTGCAGCTTACCAATCCTTGGATGCGGTGGCTGCATTCGTTTTTTTTTTTTTTCTCATCTTATTTATTTAAGTACCGTATATACTCGAGTATAAGCCTAGTTTTTCAGCAAATTTTTTTTTGTGCTGAAAGTGCCCCCCTCGGTTTATACTGGAGTCAAGCACTTTTTTGCAGCAGAGAATGATATTTTCTGACCCGAATTTGGAGCCTCGTATCTCAAGGCCACTTGGTGCTAGGGATCCTAAATATGGTTTGCAAACCCAGTGGAACTAGCACTACAACATATCCAAATTTAGGGTTTATAGCACCAAGTGGCCCTGAGATACAGGGCCCCAAAGTCGGTCAACTGTGTCCATCTGCAGCAATGTTATTTCGGGACCCTTTGGGTCCAGAGACCCCAAATTTTAGCTGCAGCTAGGGGGGCATCTAGGAGCCCTTAACTACCAAGTTTGAAGTTCGGGAGACCTATGGCTGCAAATGGGCACAGTGAGGCATGCAAATGGGCACAGTGAGGCTGCAAATGGGCACTGATGACCCTCTTTTACACTTACAGTAGCTGCGCATTTCTCACCCTAGGCTTATACTCGAGTCAATACGTTTTCCCAGTTTTTTGTGGTAAAATTAGGTGCCTCGGCTTATATTTGGCTTATATTCAGGCAGCTATTGCGATTGGTTGCCAGAGGTTACAGTGTATCATTACCGCTCACTGACTGGTTGCTAGAGGTTACAGAACACATTATAGCTCACTGGTTAGTTGCTAGAGGTTACAGCACATGATTTATGCTTGTTGATTGGTTTCTAGAGATTACTGTGGACATGACCTCAGGGAGGCATGATATACATATCAATGATACCAGCAGTTGCCATTTACATATAAATGCCACCGCTATTTACATATGAATGCCGATAATTTACATGTAAACACAGGACCTACAGTCATCTGTACACAACAATAGGGCAGAGCTGGGCAGCATTAGTACCAGCACATCACACTGAGATATTGGGACACAGCACAGGACTAAAACCTCAAGGGGCGAGGGAATTTAAACCAGGATAGTTGGCAAGTATGAGGCAGCTGCTTTGGGCCCCACAACAATGACAGGGCCCAGGGCAGCTGCCCTTTTTGCCCTGCCTTAAAGACAGTTTTGTTTTGTTCTTTTATTGGAGAACTTGGATAGGGAAGGGATATAGTAGGATACTCAAAATTAAACTATTCACACTGAGCACTCTAACTTCCTTTTCTAGTGAAACTTGGCCTTGCAGTAGGCAGATACAGACTTTTTCGCATCTGTAGCACACTGATTACAGAACGGAGCAATGTCCATTAGACCCCTTTCACACTGGAGGCGTTTTTCATGCGCTAAAGGGCTAAAAATAGAGCCTGTAAAGCGCCTGAAAAATGCCTCCCCTGTGGCCCCAGTGTGAAAGCCTGAGTGCTTTCACACTGGAGCGGTGTGCTTGCAGGATGTTAAAAAAAAGCATCTTTGGAGCAGTTTCACCACCCCTGCCCCTTGAAATGAATGGGCACCACTGCCGAAGTGCCTACAAAGGGATTCAGCAGCGGTGATTTTTGGGCGCATTTAACCCTTTGTTCGCCCGCTATTGGGGGTTAAATGCGCCCTGCTAGTGCCCGAAAAAGCGCGGCTAAAACTACAGTAAAGCGCCGCTAAAACTAGTGGCGCTTTACCGCTAATGCAGATCGGTGCCAGTGTGAAAGGTGTCTAAGTGAAATCCTAGACAAAGCGCTAAGAACACTAGCCAGTGTTGTCTTTGTGTGGACCCTCAGCTGACTTAAAGAGTTCCAAGCTAAAAATCTAAGTAGGTGTAATCCAAATGAGCACCCCACTCCCCCTCATATTTGGATATCGCCTTTTTTTGGGGGGGGGGTTTTATACAGTTTTCCAGCAGGGCTTGATTGTTCTTGTAATATTTTGATATTTTTATTATTAAATACATTTTTGAGTTTTTACATGAGAACTGAACAGACTTTCCTCATCAATATGAATTATTGAAATATCGTATAATCGTAAATATAATAATAACAATATTGTTATTATTACCGTAAAAATGAAAATATTACACTACACTAGCACCTACCTAGGAGGGCACTACACTGCATTGTCGGGGGTTGCACTGTGTTACAATGCATGCCCCTCAGAAGATGCACTGGGGCACCATTAAGAATGAATGGCACTTCATTTGAGTTACCATGTGTTGCTGGAAAATAGAAGTAGTAGAAAAGATACATGACTTTTTTTTTTACATTAGATACACAGATGACTCCCAGCAATTGATTCTAAAACTCTTTTGGTCCTGGAGGTCATCCATAACATTATGATGTTTGGAGAAGGGTCCAAGGTCAACTTGTGCAGAAAAATATTCGAGATTTGCATAGATCCTCCGCTGCCTATATCTCTGGACCTACAGATTGTTTTGAAATGTTGCTTCAATTAAATCTCTGCTAATGCATTTTTAAAATAATTGTCTTGGTTTGAATTGTCTAGCTTTGACACAAGTTTTCCTTACTTAATGTCTAATTTTATCTTGGTTATTATGTTGCAAAAGCTGTGCCTACTACATTATATATATATATATATATATATATATATATATATATATATATATATATATATATACACACACACAATATCTCACCAAAGTGAGTACACCCCTCACATTTTTGTACATATTTTATTCTATCTTTTCATGTGACAATACTGAAGAAATGACACTTTGCTACAATGTAAATTAGAACCTACTTAGAACCCCCAAACATTACATATATTTTTTTAGCAGAGAATCTAGAGAATAAAATGGCGGTAGTTGCAATAATTTATGCCACACAGTATTTGAGCAGCAGTGTTTTAAACACAATTTTTGGGGAAAAGGGACACTTTCATGAATTTTGAAAAACATTACAGTATAGTTATCCCAATTTTTGTGTATAATGTGAAAGGTGAGGTTACGCTGAGTAAATAGATACCAAACATTTCATGCTTTATAATTGCATGCACTCGTGGACAGGCGACAGACATTGTCACCTAAAAATCTCCATAGGCGACGCTTACATTTTTTTTTACGGATACCAGGTTAGAGTTACAGAGGAGGTATAATGCTAGAATTATTGCTCTGGCTCTGACGATCGTATCAATGCCTCACATGTGTGATTTGAACACGGTTTACATATTTTCTTATTTATTTTTATATTATGAAACTGTGTTTTAAAAAAAAAAAAAATGATCACTTTTATTGCTGTCACAAGGAATGTAAACATCCCTTGTGACAGTAATAGGTGGTGACCGGTACTCTTTATGGAGGGATAGGGGGTCTAAAAGACCCCAAATCCCTCCTTTGCACTTCAAAGTATTCAGATCACCGAAAACAGTGTATCTGAATACTGTATATTTTTTTAAAAACCGGCGCCATTGGCAGCCGAGTAAACAGGAAGTGACGTTGTGACGTTGCTTCCGTGTTTACATCAATGAGACTGGAATGAAGCCGTTTCCGGCTTCATTCCAGTCTGTCACTAGCCACCGGGAGGCCCGGGAAGAGCGGCGGGAGGCGGCGGGAGAGGGGGACATCCCCTCCCGCTCCTCTGGGATAACAACCGAGCGGCTTTTAGCCGCATCGGTTGTTATCCTTGGAAGGCCGATCGCCAGCTCTAAACAACAGTACCGGGATGATGCCTGCAGCTGCGGGCATCATCCCGGTATAACCCCTGAAAGCCGAGTACGCATATCTGCATACGCTCAGTTGGAAGGGGTTAACAGTGAAAATTTGCTGTCTCCTCAAAATAACTCAACACACAGCCATTAATGTCTAAACCGCTGGCAACAAAAGTGAGTACACCCCAATTAGGCCCAATTAGCCATTTTCCCTCCCCGGTGTCATGTGACTCGTTAGTGTTACAAGGTCTCAGGTGGGAATGGGGAGAAGGTGTGTTAAATTTGGTGTTATCGCTCTCACTCTCTCATACTGGTCACTGGAAGTTCAACATGGCACCTCATGGCAGAGAACTCTTTGAGGATCTGAAAAAAAAGAATTGTTGCTCTACATAAAGATGGCCTAGGCTATAAGAAGATTGCCAAGACCATGAAACTGAGCTGCAGAACAGTGGCCAAGACCATACAGCGGTTTACCAGGACAGGTTCCACTCAGAACAGGCCTCGCAATGGTCGACCAAAGAAGCTGAGTGCACGTGCTCAGCTTCATATCCAGAGGTTGTCTTTGGGAAATAGACATATGAGTGCTGCCAGCATTGCTGTAGAGGTTGAAGGGGTGGGGGAGCAGCCTGTCAGTGCTCAGACCATACAACACACACTGCATCAAATTGGTCTGCATGGCTGTCGTCCCAGAAGGAAGCCTCTTGTAAAGATGATGCACAAGAAAGCCTGCAAACAGTTTGCTGAAGACAAGCAGACTAAGGGCATGGGTTACTGGAACCATGTCCTGTGGTCTGATGAGACCAAGATAAATGTATTTGGTTCAGATGGTATCAAGCATGTGTGGCAGCAACCAGGTGAGGAGTACAAAGACAAGTGTGTCTTGCCTACAGTCAAGCATAGTGGTGGGAGTGTCATGGTCTGGGGCTTCATGAGTGTTGCCGGCACTGGGGAGCTACAGTTTATTGAGGGAACCATGAATGCCAACATGTACTGTCACATACTGAAGCAGAGCATGATCCCCTCCCTTCGGAGACTGGGTCGCAGGGCAGTATTCCAACATGATAACGACCCCAAGCTCCAAGAGGACCACTGCCTTGCTAAAGAATCTGAGGGCAAAAGTGATGGACTGGCCAAGCATGTTTCCAGACCTAAACCCTATTGAGCATCTGTGGGGCATCCTAAATCAGAAGGTGGAGGGGCGCAAGGTCTCTAACATCCACCAGCTCCGTGATGTCATCATGGAGGAGTGGAAGAGGATTCCAGCAGTGGCAGCCTGTGAATCTCTGGTGAACTCCATGCCCGAGAGGGTTAAGGCAGTGCTGGAAAATAATGGTGGCCACACAAAATATTGACACTTTCGGTCCAATTTGGACATTTTCACTCAAGCCCCATACACACGGTCGGACTTTTTCATGGATTTGGTCCGATCGGACAAGGTTGTTGAAAAATCAGACCGTGTGTATGCACCATCGGACAGTGTTCGTCGGTTTGTCCGTCGGACAAAGTCTTATCTCCTGCTGGAAAGATTTGCCGTCAACCCGGTCCGATCACACCAAATCCGAGCGTGTGTACGCTTGTCCGACGGACAAAGTGCTACGCATGCTCAGAAGAAATTCTGTGACGGAAGCGCTCGGTCAGGTAAAACTACCTTTCCTAATCGACACAGCACATTCGTCACGCTGCAATGTTAAAATGTCTTTAATGCAGCGCATTCTCTTTTTCTTTACAATGCAACAAGAATGACATGTTTTAGCTGCTCCTATTCACCCGCACTTCTCACAAACTTACTTCTTTATTACTTTGCAGCATTTATACACTACATGTTTATTTTTACTCTGAACGGAAAAGAATCTTTGTTATTTTTTTACCATGATTTGTCTTTTTTTTTTTTTTTTTTTGGGAATACATATTTGAATTTTTTTATTTTTTTTTTTTTGGAGGGGGTTGTGTGTCTCAAATTACCAAAAACACATTATTAACATTTGTATTTCTTGCTTAAATTTACTAGGAGGTTGTTTGTTGTTGGTGCCCCTTGTTAATTCTACTTTAGGATTAGTGAAATGTACCTGCTTACTCCAAGAAAAACTGTCATTGTAGCAAAGTAAAACACAATAGTCAATGATTATTTCAAATCAAAAAAACCTTTATTTAGGTCACACCAACAAACCAAAGAGGAACGCAGCCATGGTGAAACTTGGGGAATTTGCAAAGTCTTGGCCCCCCACGGCAACCATCATTGTTCAAGCGTAGAAAATTGGGGGCCTGAGGAGTACGTATATTAAGGGGAGTGCAATCTGGTCGTGAAGTCCAAAGTATCCGGAACTGCAGCAGATGCCATCTAGGTCCCCAGGCTCTGGTACAACAAGAGGCTCCATCTTCTCTCAGACCAGACTGATTCCAGGTCGTCACTCTCAGGTCTTCCTTCCACGCTGTGGCTGTCGTGCTGGTGGGGTGGCAGAAGGAGGAGGAGGAGGAGGAGGCGGAGCATGGTAACTATGGCAAACATGTGTGACTGGGGTCATCTCCCCAGCCCTACCCTTATTTAGGACATGGAGGATGAGCCCCTCACACATGTTGCGTTGCCCCACCTCCATACCCATCATTTTTGTGACAACCACCGAGCCAAAGGTCTCCTCGTCGGCGGGTGTGGCATGTAGGGAGTCTGAAGCCTCTCTGATCATGCGGAGCGCTGACTGTGCCGCATAATCCCCCATTCTCGCCCTTTTGTAGGGAAGGCGGAGGAGAGGGATTTGGGAGTCAGTCAGGCTCCGCGGCCTAGCCCCCTCTTGGCTGCCACTACCCAGCTGGTGGCTGCCACTAACCCCTGCCTCCTCCTGACTGCCACCTTCCACAGCCACCTCCTGGCTGAGGTCTTCCTGTGTATGAAAAAGGGACATAGTTTCAGTTATTTGTTCATCAAACACACACAATTCTCATCTAGTGACTGTTGCAAAATGTTTACAAATAGAAAACCATACAATTCTCAGCCCTGCAGTTTAGATTCTGGCCCCAAATGTCTCCCACACCACTGTCTGTTGATATGTCAAACACGTTAGGAACTAAGCAATTGGGGATCCTGAATTAAGTGAACATCATTCATTATTCCCATAAATGGTAACAAAACTACTATACCTGGAACAAGCTGGGCTCCTCCACCTCTTCCAGACTGGAAGGCCCAGGTTGATCCTCGGAAGCCTCATCAGGGGTGGGCTGCGCGCAAGGAAGCGTGGAAGGAGGAGTTGAGGTTGGCTCCGTGACATCAGCCTGGTCTTTCAGAAAATGGAGACTCTGATAGTACCAGAGCTTGGGCACATAGACCTCATCTGCTGAAGTTGCAGTTTCCTCAGACTTCACGACCTTCTTCCGCTCCCTGATATACGCACTCCTCAGGCTGCCAATTTCCTTTCTTATATCATCAACAGTTGCCGTGGGGAACCTTGGCTTGACAAATTCCACGTGCCTCTTTGGTTTGTTGGTGTAATGTGGGTGTATACCCTGCCACAATATGGGAAAATCCCTGTATTTGGCAATGAAGAGGGGGAGAAAACTCATGTCGTTGAATCCCTTCATATCAATCTCTGCAAGACACAACACCACACAAAACCCTATAAATTATGTCAGGCTAAACTCTCCTAATCTTCTCCATAAAGAAGCCTCAAGTTCAAATCAGTCTAGGCTAGTTATGTACCAACGTCAAATTGTACCTTCGTTTGTAGCGATCGTCTCGTGTGAGTTTTCTCTCCCCTCGTCTCCCAGATCGTGGCTACGACACAGGCGTGTGACGTTTTATATACAGTGCGCATGCTTCAAACTCCGCCCGCCCCTGACGATCTTTCTCGTCTATTCCCCACCCCTTCTCTTTACGGCGCAGTGGGGAGAGCACATGGCGGGGACACAGCAGGTGCGCCACAAATATCCCACCAACGAGGAGGAGGACGAGGAAAGTCCGGAGGCAGAAACGTCCCGATCCCGGAGCCTGAAATTCAAGGCCTCCAATATGTCATTTGGAGAAATGTTGGAGATGGTGGACATATTAAAGAGGAGCGACTATGATGGGAAGTATGGGCCTTACCTCAACCCCAATGTCCGCAAGGCCAAGATCATGTCTAAAGTTGTGAGGAGGCTGTACAATCATTTTGGGGTACAACGATCCAAGGAGCAACTGAGGAAACGCTGGTCAGACCTGAAACTGAGGGAGGCCGATCAGTACAGAAAGATCAAGCGAATTCTTCTAAAAAGTAAGTAGTTGTGTTTTGTGTTTGATTTCTTGCTTGCATACTGCTCCATGTGGTTTGATTTTTACAAAGTTGTACATTCCAAAATGGCCACTTTCAGGTTCGTCTGTGCATTCGATCGTACTCAGCCTCGATCTTTCTGCCACTGTCATGGTCGTGTGTGTGTCCATTCGATCGTACGCAACCTCGATCGTTAGGCCACTTATAATACGATGTTTGGTGTGTTTTTTTTGGGGGAAAGGAAGTTTGTTCTCACTAGAAATGTCATCAAGAATGTAAAGCCAATTTATTCAATGTAAAGGAGAGGTCACCCAGTAGCTGTTTACCCATCTGGACTCTAGAGCACTAGTGCTGGGACACCCAAACCCCCTTTTTATTATGCTTTTCCACACATGTGCTCCAGTGGATACTAGAGGGGGGTCTCCATCACACAAACTTCTGCCAAAAAGCTAGTCAGTTTAGCACCTTTACAAAGTGACTACATTCATGTAGTTGACATTTGTAACTGGCCAAACTAAAATAGTGTCCGTCACTTTCAAGCAATGTTTGTCATTTCCTATTTCTGCCCTCAATAGCTTGTGTTGCTAAATCTTCCTTTTGGACATTCTCATAGGGGAGCGAAAACTTGGGCCGTCTGAGGAAACCCCCAAACCAACACCTCCCAAAAAAGGGGAAAGAGCAGAAGCAGAGGAGGAGGAGGAGGAGGAAGGAGAGATCATCGAACTTGGAGAAATTGTCACCACAACAGGTGAGTGTGGGAGAACACAGCTACTGGTAAGCTAATCCATGTATGGCTGCCTCATTTCCAACACCCCATTTTTGTTTGTTTGTGGTTTTTAGGTGACGTGGATGTTGTGGAAGAAAAATCGCACTTTACCACAGAGAGTGCCCACGTACTCATCGGAGAGATAATGGTCTGCAATCGAGATCTAGATTACATAAAGCAAAACATCAATGATGTTCAACAAAAATTGAAGAACATCATTGATGTTTTAGGAAAAATATGAAAACGCACCAAGTAATTAACACACATTTGTGCCAGCTTCTGAACACATTTGCAAATTAAAAACTGTGTGAAATTTGGAACATGCACACATTGTGTCCACATTTGCTAGCTCCCATCATGGTGGATGAATGCCAATGTTTTTTTGGGGGTGCAAACACTTTACGAACTACGAAAGTGGTTGTGGTGAAGGGGTTGCACCCCCAAAAAACGTCCATTCCTCCCCATGATGGAAAATGGCACTTTTGAAGCTTCTAGGCATGTGTTTTTACCATCTAATGTCCATTTTCAGACCCAAATTGTGTGCATGTTCTAAATTTCCACTTTCCAGGGGTGACCCCCCCATGTGATGAAGGCAAGATCAAACACACTTTGAACATATAGTCATGTCTGATCTTGTCTTCACTTTACAAAGTTGAACTTTCCGAGTTCATAGGTTCTGTTTTGCTCCATGCCTGGTTTTACCAATTGCGGAATGTTTGTAAACACTGTTGTAAATAAACAAGATGTTGTCAGTTTTGGCGTGAAGATTGTAAACGCACTTGGGAATGTTTTCCTAGTAAACTTTTTTAGTTTTCTAAATGTGTGGCTTCTTTATTTAAAAAACACAATGCATTATGTATGTAAAATGTAAAGGATATGGGGGGCAATGGGTGTTATTTACTAAAGGCAAATCCACTTTGCACTCCAATTTTCTTTCCCTGGGAACTTTTTCAATGCACTTGTCGAGCATAGCGGATTTGACTTATGTAAATGACACCCACAGTGCTTTTTACGAAAACACGGAGCACAGCATTTTTGAGAATACACACATGTCAGACCTGGTGATGAAAAGGAGTATTTTGGGTGTCAGTTATGCAGGACAAACCTTCTCTAGACCAAAGATTAGGTAGCAAACACACAACATGAGAATAATCTTTTTGGGAAGAAGAGACTGTTACCTCCTTTTGCCCAGAAAGTGCATTCCCACTGTCGAAGGCAAAGGGAAAAAATGTCAAGGTAAAATAAGCTAAAAAGAAGACTGAAATGACAAGAAATCATAGGTTGGTTAAAATATCTGATTTATTAAAAAATGCCTCTCACACATCGTCAGGCAGAGCAATGGCCCCCCTACCCACAAAGTACTCCATATATTGGTCCCGGACCACACGGGCATTTAGAGGGGGCAAGCCTGGACGTGCCACTCGAAGGGCTGTGAGTTCCGCATTTGGAGGGCCCTCCACATCTGGGCCAACGGGCACCACATAGTTCCTGTTATGTCTTTTGAGGAAGTTGTGCAATATGCAACAGGCAAGAACTATGTGGTTCAGTTTGTATTCCGCCAAGTTAAATGCCGTCAGGAACAGGCGGAAGCGGCTGGCCAGGATGCCAAAAGTGTTCTCCACCACTCTTCTGGCTCTGGACAGCCTGTAGTTGAAGACCCTCTGGTCCGGGGTGAGGGTCCTCATCGGGAACGGCCTCATCACATGGGGAGTCAACGCAAACGCTTCATCTGCGACAAAGACGAAGGGGAGTCCTTCGGCATTCTCCTCTGGAGGTGGCAAGCACAGACTGCCACTTTGGAGACGCCAGTAGAACTCCGTGTGCGTAATGGCCCCACCATCCGATATCCGGCCGTTCATCCCCACGTCCACATACATAAACTCGTATGTTGCCGACACCACCGCCAACATCACTACACTATTAAACCCTTTATAATTATAATAGTAGGACCCCGAGTTGGGCGGTGGGACGATGCGGACGTGTTTCCCATCAATTGCCCCTCCGCAGTTAGGAAAGTCCCAACGGCTGGCAAAGTGGGAGGCCACAGTCTGCCATTCCTGTGGCGTGGAAGGGAACTGTGGAGTGAAACAAGAAAAAAAAATTAGTCACTTTGCACCTAAACATTGCAAGCAGATTAGACAATCAACATCTTGGAACAAGAGCATTGTATAAAATTGGAGGCTGGAAAGTATTTGCACAGAAAAGTAGAGGCTCCCCTTCACAGATTACCCACCCCCCCCATCAATCCCCCCACTTCTGATGGGACATTGGCAATAACTTGGTTTTTGGGGGGGGGGGGTGGTGGACAGGTAACCCTCTGCACTTCATTGATTGGCAAATGGCTCAAAAATGTGGGCTAGTTTGCCCAGACCCTCTGTACTTAACACTATTGGCAGGCCACAGGAAATATAAAATAACATTTCACCCCCCCCCCCCCCCCAAAAAAGGCAGGCACAGTGTGACATTATTAAATTACCAAGCAAGCTAATAGGAGGGAAAGAAGACAAAAAAATAGGAAATGGAAAGTATGGAGGCAGCCCCTTGCACTACATGCTTTGCTAAATTCATCCCTAAAGATGCCCACTATAAAGAGGTAGGTATATAGTGTGTATGGACCTTGGGAAAGCCAGCAGATAAAGGATTGGTACCATCTGACAGAGCAGTTGGGGGAGGGGGTTCCTAAAGAATTGCCCCCCCCCCCCCCCAACAAAATAAAAAAAAAAGGGGGCTCTACATGAAGTAAACCACACAGCAAACATTTGTGCATATTTTAGGGGGTGTTTGGGGGCAAACAATACTATGCAGCAGACAAAAGACATTGCTTAAGTGACTAGGCCATAGGTGTCTATTGGGGCAGAAGAGCATGCTGGGGAGGTAAGTGAAGGGAAAAATGCATGAAGGAGAAAAGGGGCACAGCATATTAGAGCATATTGCAATCATGGTAATTAGGGAAGGAGGTCAAAAATAGAAGACATTAGCAAACAGAGCATACATAGAAGGGACTAGTAAAGTAGAAATGTTACCTTAATATAGTCCTCCTGCAGGACCTGAATGATGGCAGAACAGGTCTCTGGAATAATGAGTCCCAGGGCCTGGGGAGAGATACCTGAAGAGAACTTCAAATCCTGAAGACTTCTCCCTGTCGCCAAGTACCTCAACGTGGCAACAAGCCTCTGCTCCGGAGTAATGGCTTGTCTCATGCAGGTATCCTGCCGGCTGATAAAGGGGGTCAGCAAAGCCAAAAGACGGTGAAAATCGGGGTCCGTCATCCTGAGAAAGTTCCTGAAATCATCAGGATTATTCTCCCGGATCTCACGAAGCAAAGGCATGTGCGAGAATTGGTCACGCTGAAGCAACCAATTCTTGGTCCACATACTCCTCGTCACTCTGTTCATGGACGGGTCTTGGGTCAAAGCTAAAAGCCCGACACCAATTCCGCGTACAGCACGAACTCGGCGACGAGTACGCACGGGAAACATCGCTCAGAAGGTCACAAAAGGTTGGCTGGTCAGAACGGACAAACAGAAAGCACCGATAAACAGCAAGGCCTGAAAGAACGAACTGAATAGCAGCAACGAGCAGACAATAAGCAGTGCAAATCAAAGCTTCCTATATCAAGATATAGGCCGCAATGACCAACAAATGCGAACTGACTACACGCACTAATAAACAGATACGCACGACAAGCACAAACTGAAGAGCAGTAACGATCTGAGTCAGAAAACTGAGAAGCGCGAATCTTAAGTCACCAAACTTCCACTAACTCTCGAAAAACACGGGATCAGCAGAAGGAGCCCAACGGGTGCCTGACGTGGTGCTGAACTTCCCTTTTGTAATCTCGTGGACGACGACTTACGTCACGACGTTCTTCCGGACCGGATATTCCGACAACGTAGTCCGACCGTGTGTACGCAACACCAACATCGGACAAAGTACGTCGGACAAAGTCCGACCGACCTGGTCCGCGGATTGTCCGAGCGTGTGTATGGGGCTTTAGGGGACTACTCAATTTTGTTGCGGTTTAGACATTAATGGCTGTGTGTTGAGTTATTTTGCGGGGACACAAATTTAAACTGTTATACAAGCTGTACACTCACTACTTTACATGAATTTTGAAAAACAAAATGTTATTTCTTCAGTGTTGTCACATGAAAAGATATAATAAAATATTTTCAATAATGTGAAGGGTGTACTCACTTTTGTGAGATACTGTAAATAGAAAAGGCTTTCTTGTTTCTGCCCAATTCTTTCTTAGAAAATAACATATATGTATCCAAATCTGCTAATAAAATTAAAGCCCTATTTGTTCGTAGAAATTTTTTTTATATTATGTTACAGTTGACTACAAAAGTCCAAAAGATATACTTTGCGGAACCAAGACAAAACCAGGGAGTTATAGGCAGAAAAGGGCCCAAGGACTTTGTTTCTTATATGCCTTTGGGATCTCTGCAGAGATGCTGAAACACTTAAAGATTGATAGGAACACCCAAAACCTCCAGGCCAATGGAAACAGAGTGAAAAATATGGCTGGCAAATCTTGCTGTTGGAGCATACATGACCTAAAATATCCAGGGGTTGACTAAACCCCCCAAGTGCCATCTATAATGAAATATGACCGATGATGCTGCATCGGTCCCCCGTCGCCTCTAACACTGAGAACTGATCGATCGAACATCTCACAGCTCTGTGAGCAGAGAGCTGCTGACTGTCATTCACTGGTCTCTGTTCTGCCCCCTCCTCGCTAACTGGATTGATGGGCTGTGGAGAGGGGGGGGCGGGAGCAGGCAGCTCAGGTTCTCATCGGCTCGCTGAGAGGCTGAGCCAGATGTTGATCCAGGGATCTGGTGGATCCCGACTCCCTGGTCATAATGGTGTGGTGCCTGGACCGACTCTGACAGCAGAGAGCGGTCTTCAGATCGCTCTCTGCTGAAAATGGGTCACAGGAGTGCAAAACGAACTGCACTCCTGTGATCCATAGGAGAAGTACAGCCAAACGAGCTTTGACTGTACTTATTCTTTAAGTGGATATATAACAATTTAACCACTTCCCGCCCGCCCACTGTCATATGACGGCAGGACGAAGAACCTATTGTTCTGGGCCGCCGTCATATGATGTGATTTCCTTTGTGGGCAACTAGGGGGCGTGCGCGCGCCCCCGCCACCTTGCTGGGTACCCGATGTGCGTGCCTGGTGGCCGTGATGTCAGCCGGGCACCCGCGATTGCCCAGTAACTGAGCAGGACGTGGATCTGTGTGTGTAAACACACAGATCCACGTTCTCTCAGAGGAGAGGAGACCGATGGTGTGCCCCTTGTACATAGGGACACCGATTGGTTACCTCCACTAGTAAGTCCCCTCCCCCACAGTTAGAATCACTCCCATATGGAACATATTAACCCCTCAATCACCCCCTAGTGTTAACCCCTTCCCTGCAGTAATCAATGCATTTTTATAGCATGGATCACTGTATAAATGTGAATGGTCCCAAAAATGTGTCAAAAGTGTCCGATCTGTCTGCCGCAATATCGCAGTCACGATAAAAATCGCAGATACGCTTATTGCGATTTTTTTTACCAAATATATGTAGAAGAATATGTATCGGCCTAAACTGAGGAAAAAATAAAAAAGGGATATTTATTATAGCAAAAAGTAAAAAATATTGCGTTTTTTCAAACTTGTCCCTATTCTTTTGTTTAAAGCGCAAGAAATAAAAACCGCAGAGATGATCAAATACCACCAAAAGAAAGCTCTATTTGTGGGGAAAATATGATAAAAATTTAATTTCAGTACATCGTTGCATGACTGCGCAATTGTCATTCAAAATGCGACAGCGCTGAGAGCTGAAAAATGGCTTGGGCAGGAAGGGGGTGTTCATGCCTGGTAGGCTAGTGGTTAAAGGCAATGGTAAAAAATTACCAAAAACCTCCATTGTGCCTTTCCCATTGACTCCAAAGCATTTTGCCAAAATTACTAATTTCACCAAAATCTACAGATTTTATCCAAACTTTTATGGCAATAAAATTTCAGACTTGTTCACACTAGTGCGATGCCAGACATGTTCTGCGCACAACACATGCAATGTCTGTGCGATGCAAATTCAGCCATACAGTTTGTATGGCTGAAATCACATCGCATTCAAAACCAAAATGTGTGTTCAGACTCATCCGAACCGATTTGGGGGTGTCATTAACTTTACATTGACACGCGCAGTGGAACCCGCACAATGCAGGAACGCGCACAGCAATCACGATGGTTTCCGCAACACACCAGTGTGAACCGGGATCAGTGTTGCTTATTCCTATATATTGCTGCGCTAATAAAACAATATAACCAAAACAACAAATATGATAAATGTATAACAGTGATCAGTCCATAATGAAATCCAAAATAAGTGAAATATCCTTTGCATTTGTGTCTCAAAGATGTTTGAGAACTAAATACAGTTGTCAAATAGTGCACCTTCCACCGTGATAAGAAAAAAGTCTGTGCCCTTACCAGATAACTAGATTCCACGTTATAGGATCCCAGTAAAGTGGAGGTTCATACGGCACTTAGGATCCATCCTCTGGATGTAGACAAGGTGATATGGATATCTACTCCACTGGTTGCTCTCTTTGTCTTTTCACTCAACAGTAAAGTGTAAAAAAGAGAGGAATGCCAACATAGCATAAAACCGCGATGGTCATCACGGTCCAACAAAACATAGATAAAAAGTTCCTGGATAAAAACAATCTGAAGATCGCATACAAACTAGTGTGGTGAGACTAAGTATAGACTCCACCCTACTAGTTTTGTCATAACTGACATCATCTGGGGTGACATCATTTATGATGTCAGTTATGACGAAACTAGTAGGGTGAAGTCTCTGCTTAGTCTCACCATGCTAGTTTGTATGCGATCTGCAGATTGTTTTTATCCAGGAACTTTTTATCTATGCTTTGTTGGACCATGATGGTTTATTGAAAGTTGCACAAATCCAACAAAACATAGATGAAAAGTTCCTGGATAAAAACAATCTGAAGATCGCATACAAACTAGTGTGGTGAGATTAAGTATAGACTCCACCCTATTGGTTTTGTCATAACTGACATCATCTGGGGTGACATCAGTTATGATGTCAGTTATGACGAAACTAGTAGGGTGAAGTCTCTGCTTAGTCTCACCACGCTAGTTTGTATGCGATCTGCAGATTGTTTTTATCCAGGAACTTTTTATCTATGCTTTGTTGGACCATGATGGTTTATTGAAAGTTGCACAAATCCAACAAAACATAGATGAAAAGTTCCTGGATAAAAACAATCTGAAGATCGCATACAAACTAGTGTGGTGAGACTAAGTATAGACTCCACCCTAGTAGTTTTGTCATAACTGACATCATCGGGGGTGACATCAGTTATGATGTCAGTTATGATGAAACTAGTAGGGTGAAGTCTCTGCTTAGTCTCACCATGCTAGTTTGCATGCGATCTGCAGGAACTTTTTATCTATGTTTTGTTGGATTTGTGCAACTTTCAAAACATCACGGTTTTATGCTATGTTGGCATTCCTCTCCTCTCTTTTTTACACTTTACTGTTGAGCAAAAAGACAAAGAGAACAACCAGTGGAGTCGATACCCATATCACCTTGTCTACATCCAGAGGATGGATACTATATGCCGTATGAGCCTCCGTTTTACTAGGCTTCTATAACGCAATGTCTAGTTATCTGGTAAGGGCACAGCCTTTTTTTCCTATCATAGTGGAAGGTGCACTGCGGGTGTTTAGTTGTCCAACCCCTTTGAGAAACGAATGCAAAGAATATTTCACTTATTTTGGATTTCATTATGGACTGATCACTGTTAAGCCTCATACACACGATCGGACCGTGGACCAACTTTCCCGTGGATTTTTGTCCAAAGGGTGTTGGCCCCAAGTTGGTATTGCATACACACGGCAGGACTTTTTCAGCCAACTTTCACCAAATCACTTGGTTTTTCTGCTCTTTACCGCCACCTTTGGTCAACTTCTGTATTGTTGTCTGATCTTTTGCATTGGTTCTGCATTGGTTTGTACAAAAGTCCATTGGTTTTGTGTACACACGGTTGGACTTTGGTCCATCAGACTTTTGTTGGCAGAAAGTTGGTCCGTTCGCACAGCCAACAAAAGTCAGATGAAACCTGGAAAAAGTTGGTCCGATGGAGCGTACACACGGTCGGATGTTGGTCCAAAACAGCTAATTTGCATGTTGGTTGTCAAAAAGTCAGATCGTGTGTACGGGCCTTTATACATTTATCATATATGTCGTTTTGGTTATATTGTTTTATTAGCGCGGCAATATTTATTTTCTACTATTTCACACGAATGTTCTGTTGTGTGATTACCAGCTGCTGTTTTGTGAATATTTAATCATTAATTTTCTTTCACCTGTGCAATCACTATATATAATTTGTAATCCCTATATATACACGTGTAGAAACATTAATAACTAAAAGAGTAATGCTGTGTACACACGGTCGAACATTCCGACAGAAAAGGTTTTCATCGTATATTCCGACCCTGTGTATGCCCCATTGGACTTTTTACGTCTAATATTCAGACGGACTTAGATAGAGAACATGTTCTAGATTTTTCAGACGGAACTAATTACTATCGCATAAACCGCTCGTCTGTATGCTGTTCCGACGCACCAAAAACAACGCATGTTCTGAAGCAAGTACGAGATGGAAGCTATTGGCTACTGGCTATTGAACTTCCTTTTTCTAGTCCCGTCGTACGTGTTGTACATCACTGCATTCTTAGCGGTCGTACTTTGGTGTGACCGTGTGTATGCAAGACAGCTTGAGTGGAATTCGGTTGGATGAAACCTTCATCGTTTATTCCAACGGCAAAACCGCTCGTGTGTACGCGGCATTAGTTAGCTGCATGAGAGTGTCAGGGCTGGGCTCAGCCCTTCCTTCTCTAAGCTGGCAGCTCAGCTGTTGGCTAATTGCCAGCTCCTATCTCTCCACAGTTACTCAGCATGTTGATGATATCCTGCTCATCAGTCCTGCCTACTTAAGCCGTCCAGTCCAGAGGATCCCTGCCTTCGCCTTGGTCAACATCACAGAATCTCCTGCGATCCTGTTCAGGACTTGCTTTGCTGACATCCCTTCTGGCTCCAGATCCTGCTTGCTGTTCCACTACATTGATCCCTGACTTCTGGCCTGGCTGACTATCCGTTCTGGTTACTGAACTTTGGCTATGTTTTGACTACGTTTGTTCTTTTTTTTTTTTATTATTAAACAAGTGTGATTTAACTGTACTTCTGTCTCATCCTGATTTCATGGTTTCTGACAGCAGGAAACACTGTGACCTATCTAAGCAACACCGGCGCCAGCCAGAGATACACCCAGTGATCCCTGTCTAAGTGGTAGCGATGTGAGGAGTAAGTAGATTGCTGTTTATACAGAGTAAACAATACAATGCAGATAGTCCTGAATTTCTTCAGTTCCTTAACCTCATTCATATGCACTGGTGGAAACGTTTTCCTATTCATAGCACTTGCTAGAATTACTTGCTTAGCTGTCACTGTCCCCCTCCTCCTTTGCCTGCTCTCCCTAGGGACATTCAGCTCCCCCCACCTGCTGAATGTGAATATTAATGGCAAGAAAATTAATTTCAAACAGGATGGGTGGGCACACAAACTCAGAGATCACACTGAACAGGCTCTTTGTATGATAATGTTATTTCCCAGCCACAGAATGCCCCATCTGCACCTTACATGGCGCTGCTGTCTGAGATACAGCACATAGTGGGAGGTAGATTGTAGCCCAGAGCAATGTATGTGAGAGACATTTTTACTACGGCACTGTTGAACTGGGAATGGTACGCTGCTGCTACCAAGAAAGCCAAGTAAATGTGAATTGTACCAAAGAAAAACAATTCTGTGCCCCCTAAAAGAGACTAAAGCAGGGATTTCAGATTTGAATGCAAAAATAATGTTTTAAGAGCAAAAGGCAAGGCCAAGGCAATTTTCTAAATTCACTATTAATATATATATATATATATATATATATATATATATATATATATATATATATATATATATATATATATATATACTGTATGTGAAAGGCTTTATATTTGTAATCCTGTTCAGTCAGTACTGTAAAGCAAGGTTCCAGTCCTCAAGTATCCCCCCAACAGGTCATGTTTTCAGGTTTTCCGTTATTCTGCACAGGTGATTTAATTAGTTTCATTGCCTCAGTAATTACCACAGCCGTTTCATCTGAGGAAAATCTTGAAAACATGAACTGTTGGGGGTACTTGAGGACTGGAGTTGAGAAACATTGCTGTAAAGCACCCCTTCCTCATAAGTGTGCGCAGGGGGTGTGCCAGATGTGCCTGGGCACACCCTAATCTGGGGGTTGGAAACTGGTACAGGTGCCTGTACCGATCTGCAGGTGATGGGTAGATCATAATCCCATAGCTCCCAACTGTCCCTGATTTGGAGGGACTGTCCCTAATTTGGAGCAATGTCCCTCTGTCCCTCTTTCCTCCTTATTTGTCACTCATTTTGGTCTGATCTATATAGTTGTATATAAAATGCACTTAATTATCTTTCAAAAAGTGTTTCCCAGCGCTAAACCTTTCATTCGAATTATAAATTGCTGCATTTGTAAATTTTCTAAGCCAATATAAAGGACTAGTAGTGGTAAAAAAAGTCCCTTGTGGATTTAATTAAACTTTTTTTGGGTTAATGCTCCTTTAAGGGGTGTGGCAGGGGGGCGTGTCCTATGACTACATACACTTGCTAGTAGGTGTCCCTCATTCCCATCTAAAAATGTTAAGAGGTATGCATAATCCTATGCAGACTCCCGAAAGCTGGACAGGAGGGGCAATAGGAGGGCGACGCTCACTGTATCTGATCTGTATATTCCTCCTTCAGCCACTGAAAGTCTGCTTCTCTTTCTCTCCCTCCTGCCGGCATTCAGTGGCTGGAGGAGGAAAATACAGTGGATCGGTATCAGTATATGCCGTCGCCTCTACTGTCCCTGTTCCTCTTCTTTTATTTAATACCAATCACTCACTGGGCTCATTCATAACTGAAGCATAGTAAACTGTTTACTATGCTTCAGTTTGTGAATGAATAGGAAGCCGCTTAGCACAGAGCACTTCCCATTCATTCACTCTCCTGTGCTGCTGACACTGCAGAGAAAGGGACTGGGAAATCTCTGTCCTCAGTCCCTTCCTCTGTCTCAAAAGCAAGACATCATGGGTGTTTTTAGACCCCTGATACTTCAATAAAAAATTTGTAAAAAAATAATTTAAAAAATTGTTAAAAAACAAATTAAAATGCTGACACCATCCAATGCTGTAGTATATATATATATATATATATATATATATATATATATATATATATATATATATATATATATATAGTTACGGTGTAACTATGTAAAAATACCCATACTTGGACCTCTTATTTAATAGCTCAGCTCCATCTGAGAAACAGCATATCTGAAAGAAGATGGCTACTGTTGTGTTTTTTCTTTAGATAACCCACAGTGCAATAGCAATCCTTTGTTAAATAGTACATGTTCATTTGCAAAAAGGGAAGTTATCCATTATCATAGCACTTACATCATCATACACTATATTACCAAAAGTATTGGGACACCTGCATTTACACGCACATGAACTTTAATGGCGTCCCAATCTTAGTTTGTAGGGTTCAATATTGAGTTGGCCCACCCATTGTAGCTATAACAGCTTCAACCCGTCTGGGAAGGCTGTCCACAAGGTTTAGGAGTGTGTCTATGGGAATGTTTGAGCATTCTTCCAGAAGCGCATTTGTGAGGTCAGGCACTGATGTGGACGGGAAGGCCTGGCTCGCAGTCTCCGCTCTAATTTATCCCAAAGGTGTTCTATCGGGTTGAGGTCAAGACTCTGTATCCTTTCACTGAAGGAATTAGAATCTCTAGGTGGCTTATCCAGTAATTGATTTTTTTCCCCCTGTGTGATGTAAAGTTACTAGAGGATGAACCTTTGGGGCGGAGTCAAGTTCCTCCACCCCAAACTCACTCCTCCATGTCTTTATGAATCTTGCTTTGTGCGCTGGTGCGCAGTCATGTTGGAATAGGAAGGGGTCACCCCTAAACTGTTCCCACAAAGTTGCGAGCATGAAATTGTCCAAAATGTCTTGGTATGCTGACACCTTAAGACCCTTCACTGGAACTAAGGGGCCAAGCCCAACCCCTAAAAAAACAACCCCACACCATAATCCCCCCTCCACCAAATGATTTGGACCAGCGCACAAAGCAAGGTCCAAAAAAAAAAAGGATGAGCGAGTTTGGGGTGGAGGAATTTTACTGACCTGCACAAAGTCCTGACCTTAACCCTATAGAACACCTTTGGGATGAATAAGAGTGGAGACTGTGAGCCAGGCCTTCTCATCCTCATCAGTGCCTGACCTCACAAATGCACTTCTGGAAGAATGGTTAAACATTCCCATAGACACACTCCTAAACCTTGTGGACAGCCTTTCTAGAAGAGTTAAAGAAGCCGTTATAGCTGCAAATGGTGGACCAACTCAATTTTCAACCCTAAGGACTAAGACTGGGATGCCATTAAAGTTCGTTCATTTTGGTCATATAGTGTACATGTATGCAGATTTGTAGGTTTATCCTCTAGTAACTTTACATCACACAGGGTGAAAAAATCTATTACTGGATAAGCCAACTAGAGATTATAATTCCTTCAGTGAAAGGATACAGACAGACCTGTCCGAATGTCAGACCCTCAGTGCATCCATGGTTGTTCTTTTCTAACCTCTACCCTAGAAATTTAGTTTTACTATTTTATTATATTGCATTTGCTTAAAATTAAGTCTACCCAAGTACACATCATATATAGCCAACAATTTGTGTACACTTGACCATCACACCTACTATGTGGTCAAAAATGTGTGGCCAACCCTGCAAGATACTGAATTCAGGTGTTTCCAAAGAAAAGTACTGTTAATATTACAGCATACAAAGACCTTTTAGACAACTGTCAGCTTTCAACCTTGTGGTAACAGTTTGGGGAAAGCCCTTTTCTGTTCCAGCATGACTGTACCCCTGTCCATAAAGACATTGTTTGATGAGTTTGAGCTTGGTTTGGGGGAACTTGAGTGACCTGCAATTTTGACGTCAAATTTCCATTAAGTTTTAGTCATAGTCTTTTGACTAAAATGCCATTTTAGTTTTAGTCATATCTTAGTCATCTGAATTTAGTCGTATTTTAGTTGACTAAAATCTCCAGTACATTTTAGTAGACTAAAATCGAATGGGTTTAGTTCAATTTGAATGCATTATTTAAGCATTTCTCTAGAATTTACAAACTCATATGCTCATGGAGTAAAAATCGAATAACATCTTATTATTTATGGTATTAAAGCACCCAAAAATGGAACTTCCGCTGTCCGGATTCCTCCCCCACTCCGGTGGCACATTTGGCACCTTTCAGGGGGAAGGGGGAACAGATACCTGTCTAATACAGGTATTTGCTCCCACTTCCAGCAAAAGATGGCCGCAGTATCCGTATCTACGCCATGTCCGGCCCCACCTCTGTCTCCCCCGCTGTCTTCTGGGAGACACACAGGTCCCAGAAGACAGCATGGACCACTCAGAACACGCAGCGTGATTCGCACATGCACAGTAGGGAACCAGGCTGTGAAGCCGCTTCACTTCCTTATTCCCTTACTAGCAATGCCGGCGCCTCCACCCAGAGCCGAGGGGACAGGTCAGCTTCGGGTGAGGACATCGCGGGTGCCCTGGACAGGTAAGTGTCCTTATTTTAAAAGCCAGCAGCTGCAGTGTACTTTAAATGTTTTTGTTAAATGTACGTTAAATGTTTTTCTTTTTAGGGGAAACTCCGCTTGAAGATTTGAACATGCACTACCCAGATAGCAAGCAATTGTGCGGCAAGTTTGAAAATGACTTGCTAAGCTATTGCTAGACTTGCCGGGCTTCACAAGTTTGTTGCACAATTGCAGTAAGTCCGCATTGCATGACTCCAGATCAGCTTTCTTTGCAAACATTCTGCAAGTCTGCTGCAAATTCTGATCCGCAATAGTCATCCCACCACAGGGGTCACTGTGGCTGAATTTTCATGCTGTAGACTTACAGAGCTCTTGCTGTAGACTCACCACTGCAACTTTGCTCTAGCTAGAGACTTAGCACGCAAATTTGCTACAAATTGGAAAAGTGTCCACTAGAACTTGTGCTTCAAATCTTTTGCAAGTGTACAACTTACCATTGAAAATGTGCAGCAAGTTCATTGACTTACAATTCAACACTGCCACAAATGTGTGGCAAGTTGTCCTTGATATCTTGGTACAGACACAGATTTAGCCATTATTGATACATAACGTTTTTATAAATAAAACCAAGTTTCATTAACAAACAAAACTATTGCTTTTTGACAAGCAGAAGTGCAACTTTAAAATATAAGAAAACCCCAAAAAATGGCCGTAATGCCTTTGCATATATTATCTGAATATATTACCAACATTAAATATTAAGGAAAATAATAAGAAAAGCCTTTTTCATTTTTTTTTTCCTTTCAGCAGCTTAGTAGATGGCCCTACTTATTTTTATGTGGTAATGCAGTGTTAATTTTGACGTCAAATTTTTATTTAATTTTAATCATAGTCTTTTGACTAAAAGGCCATTTTATTTTTTGTCGTATTTTAGTCATCTGAATTGTTTTTGCTTTAGTCGTATTTTAGTTGACTAAAAAAAGTGTGCCTCTCCAGAGGAGTAGAGGCTAGTTTAGCCACAAGGTGGGGGGTTCAAGGTAACTCCAATTTAATGTCCATGGCTTTAAATTGGGATGTGCAGCAAACAGTGAGGCAAAAATAACGCTGCCTGCAGATGTCAGAAGGTGTTTAAACATTGTAACTAGCTACATTAACTTCTATTGTAGTGAGTCGTAAATGCACCTATAGTGTTTACATATGATTGAAAAGTGTTAGGGACTGGTTGACTCCAGAACACAGTGCTGGAAAAGTATGTTCTGTGCGTGATTTCCCCACCACACTAAAAATGCATTGCCTTTGAGATCTGCTGTGGATGCTGATACATTGTTAAGGATACCCCAGCTGAAGAGCGCCATTTATCTGCATTTACCATATGCATGGCAAGTGAGCGAAGGTAAGCATTTTTTGGAATCGAAGAATGGTGTAACAAAAACTGTGCTGGTGAAAATTTGAGAGAGTAAGTGGTAATTTGGTTCGCGAGTCTGTGAACCTCCTTCCAGAAAGGTTGGAGTTTTGGACATGTCCACCAGATGTGTAGCAGTGATCCCAGCTCCCCCTCGCATCTCCAGCATTGTGCGGAGACTAATGGGAATATTGCATGCAATCTATTGGGGGGTTGTACCATCTCGAAAATATTTTGAAAGCGTTCTCCTGGGCAAACACATTTACAGATCCCTTGTGAATACATGTATAGACATTCTCCCACTCTTGATCTGATAGGTCGAGTGAGAGTTCTTGCTCCCATTTGCTACTGGCTAGGTTAGCTTTGGGCTTATGTCCGCAAATAATAGAGACTATGTGTCAGAAATTAGGTGATTTTGGGGTTCTGTTTTCAGGCACAGTGATTGGAAAGGTGTCTTCTGTCTGGACCAGTCGGGTCAAGAGTTTTTTCGAGGGATTTTCGAGCAAGTGTCGAATTTGTACATACGTCCAAAATGGGAATGTATGATTTGTCATCTGGGAGGCTAGTTGAGATTGTGTGAGGAGCCGGCCTCTCTCGTAGAATTGTTCTGCTCGGATGGTAGAGTATGGCCATGAGTCCATGAGAAAGGAAGTGGAGGCTCCTGGAGGGAAATCTGGGTTTTGTCGTTGTGGGGTCATAGGACCTGGGGTTAAAGATATTTTGTGCTTACGGCAGGCTTCCTGGAAGGTGGTCAAAGTTGGGTAACACAGTGTTTTTTTTAATCGCTGATAGCACTACAGACTTGTGCATATGCTAATATTTACATGGTTGAATAAACTTTTTGATGCTTAATACATTACTCCAGAGGATTCTATTGTATCATGATATCAGTATTGCAGTTATTACCTATGTATGGACACATAGAGCCCTAAGCATTTCTATAGAGTTTTTCTTGATGCTGTTATAATTATAAGGTATAATTTGTAGATATTCTTATAAGGCACACTATGTCATGCACTATATCTGGTGGATTCCATGGTCTCATGGATCTGCAGCGAGTGAGTCAATGTCCCTGGTTACCAATGTTTCTTCCACAGTTTCCTCTTGGGCCACAGCTAGCAAAAAAGAGACTGGGACTTACTGTGGAGAAATGGGTCATGCAGCTGATTGTAATTTACACATTACATTACCACCTGAATGCCACAAATCCCACTAGTTCAATTAGCGTGGAGATGGCCTTTAAGAAACTGAATTTATCATTACACATAATTGTTACAAATCAACCAAATGCCTTTGACCTAAAACTGAAATGCATCAATAAACGACCAAATGGACAAATAATTGTTCTTGCTATGAATATAGTATATCTGGAGATGGGAATTTTTCTTTGACTCTTTAATAAACTATTGCAATAGGATCACATTAGGCATAAAATGATAATGCAAATAAAAAAACAAAACTATAACCTTGTTAAAATGTGAACTGCTAAATTGCTACAGCGAACCTTCTGTGCAGGGTCACAGGATACATTTCATACTTTGGATAGTGAACCGATGCCATGGTTGTTAATTTTGCCATTTTCCAAATGCTACATGTCCTACATGACAAGTCTTTTCCTCTGGGATGATAAATATATGTACACAACCCTACGTGCTTTTTGAAACAGTCTACCGTATGCATTAATCAAACATATAATAACCTTGTAGAAGAAGACCGGGGCATTTAGAGCACAATGTGACTGCCTGATGAGTAATCTCCATAAAGCAAGCCTTACTGGACAAGCAGATTTCCTGCATAAATCCAAGAGAGACGGATGGCAGGCTGTTCTGCTCTTTGAGCAATAGGAGGAAATCAAAGACTTATTTGTGTCGTCTAATGCCTTTTTGCTTCCCCTTACAATTTTTTTTCCTGATGTTCAAACATTCTGAGATGCTGACTATAAGAAGACTGTACAAAAGAACAGACTATCTATAAAATGTACAAATGTGCTAGCCTGTCACTTAACTAGGTTTTCGGTTTTAGGAAACTCAACGCCTGGTTGACCCAGCAATGAACCCATACACACCTTGCCTTTCCTGTCATTGTTCAGTTGCAGCATGCTACAATTTCTACCAGCAACAGGAGGACATCAAAGCCATAAGAAGACCGGACATCATTCTATGAGCCATGATCATCTTTGGAATCACTGTCGGATTGGGGGGAGGAATTATACATTTCCACCCTTTTTACTCAGTCCTAATATTGCCTGCATTTCCATATTAGGCAATATCTGGGGTCCTATATGAAGAAGCAAAAAGAATGCAGGCCAATGATATCCATCGTAACCTTTTATTTTGATCACTAATTTTAATCACCCAGCTTGATGATGCAGGCAATGCTCTGTGAAATGGGCAAAGATAAAACGTTGACCCTTTCAGCTATATCGTATGATGGAAGGAAATTGGCTGTAAAGATGTTTATATATAATCTTAATATATAGAATATCGTGACTAATTAGGAATAAAATATGGATTTAAAATGAATATTTAAGTTTCAACATTTGATGACTTTTTGCCACAACGAGGGACCTAGAATCCAACACTTACAAGATTGTGAGAGGTCAACAGCGCAGTCAGTGAGTGATATGAATTATAACCATCTTATTTGAAGGAAAACATTTTTTTGTGCATTTTTGTTTATTTTAGTAATCTTTTCATTAAAGGGTATTTCTTATTTATTAGAAAAAAAACTCTTTCAATCATAGGTTTGTTTGGCCCCTTCTGTTCAATGAGTATCCATCATGGCACCCACAATGGATATTTTTCTATTCTTAATGCTCTCGACTGCAAACGTGTTATCAGCTACAGACTCAAAAAATGCACATTGTAAATTAAGCCTTTAGATTAACACGACAGCCAGAAAACCAGTGCTTTCAAAAGGATTGATCATCCTAAGTACAGCTATCTTTTAATGCTTCCCCATATTGTGAAAAGCCCCCTCCTCCTGCCACAGGGCTGGCCATCACATAGAGCAATGTATGCAACTGTGCTTGAAATGATCAAAAGGCTGGAATAGCTGATCAGTGATTACATATTGTGTTTTTAGACTTGTTAAAATATGATTTCTGACTGATTTAATTAATCCAACCAACACTAAATTCTTCTAGGTAGACTGAATATTCTCTTAAAGTGCTACCAGGGCTCAGTATTTCATTTTGCTTGTATCATATCACCTAGATTATTATTATTATTATTATTAATACAGGATTTATATAGCATCAACAGTTTACACAGCACTTTACAATATAAAAGGGAGACAATACAGTTATAATACAATAAAATACAAGAGGATTAAGAGGGCCCTGCTCAGAAGAGCTTACAATCTAATAGGGTGGGGGAGGTGGTACAAAAGGTTGTACCTGTGGGGAATGAGCTGATGGAAGTGGTAAAAGATTAGTTGGAGACGTGATAGGCTTCCCTGAAGAGATGAGGATCAGGATCAGGGATCGCCTGAAGGTAACTAGATTAGGGGATAGCCGGACAGGTTGAGGTAGCGAGTTCCAGAGGATGGGAGAGGCTCTGGAGAAATCCTGGAGATGAGCATGGGAGGAGGAAACGAGAGAGCTTGACAGTAGGAGGTCTTGAGAAGAGCGGAGAGGAAGGTTTGGGATATGTTTGGAGACAAGATTGGTGATGTAGCTCGGGGCAGAGTTGTGAATGGCTTTGTAAGTTGTGTTTAGTATTTTGAATTTAATTTGCTGAGTGATCGGGAGCCAGTGTAGGGATTGGAGGAGAGGGTTGGCAGACACTGAACAGTTGGTAAGGTGGATAAGTCTGGCAGCAGCATTCATGATAGACTGAAGAGGGGAAAGCAAATGGAGAGGCAGGCCAATGAGAAGGGAGTTGCAATAGTCAAGGCGAGAGATAACGAGGGAGCGAATGAGGAGCTTGGTGGTTTAATTTGTTAAAAAGAGGCAAATTTTAGAGATGTTACAGAGGTGAAGTCTACAAACTTTTGACAACAATTGGACCTGAGGCTGAAATGACAAGTCCGCGTCTAGGATTACACCGAGTACCCTGGCGTGAGGGGAGAGACTGATGGTTGCATTGTTGATTTTGATGGAAAAGTCATGGAGGGGGGCACGGGGGGGGGGGGGAATATTAATAGCTCAGTTTTAGAGAGATTTAGTTTAAGGAAGTGGTGGGACATCCATGCTGAGATGTCAGTTAGTTAGTTAGTATTGCAAGAGGAGACTAAAGGCATGAGGTGAGGAGTAGACAGATAGATTTGGGTGTCATCGGCGTATAAGTGGTGTTGGAAGCCATGGGCGATTATCAAGTGACCAAGGGAGGAAGTGTAGATAGAGAAGAGAAGGGGTCCAAGAACAGAGCCTTGGGGGGCCCCCACAGAAAGGGGCAATGGAGAGGAAGAGACAGAGTTGTAGGTAACACTGAAGGAGCGCTGTGATAGATAGGCACAGAACCAGGATAGAGCAGAACCTTGGAGGCCAAGGGAATGTAGTTTATTGAGAAGGAGCGAGTGGTCAACAGTATCAAAGGCTGCAGAGAGGTTTTAGCAGTTAGTAGATCGTTAGTGATTTTTAGTAAGGCAGTTTCCGTGGAGTGCTGCGAGCGAAAGCCAGACTGTAAGGGGTCAAGAAGGTTATTTTCACTGAGGTAGGAGCTAAGACGGTTGTAGACTAAGCGCTCTAGAAGTTTAGAGGAGAATGGGAGCAATGAGATGGGCCTTACGTTTTTCAGGTTGCTGGGATCCAGGGAGGGCTTTTTAAGTGTGGGAGTGATCTGCACATGTTTTAGAGGGGAGGGGAAGGTGCCACTAGAGAGGGAGAGAATGAAGATCAGTGTTTCGCAACCTTTTTTTTTAGCCTAGGCACCCTTTACAATTATAGACAGTCTCGAGGCACCCCATTCTAAAATGTAAAAACTATTCTAATAAATGCATCCACGCACCTAGGACACCCAACGTCAAAGATGATTTATTCTTCCAAAGCAAGTACACTTTTGCAAACTGGTACTGACTAGTATTCCAATGTTTCTCTTCTCCATCACTCGGCTAATGTGACCCCAAAGCTGATAGAAGGAGGGAAGGGATGGTCAAACAAGGATACTATGTAGGCGACATCCTCCTTATCAACTGATGTCATTGATCATTAGGAGGTCAGCAGCTAGAAGGTCGTAATGGTGCACATTGAAAATCTGTGGCATTGTGTAACTAATTGCAGGCTTCTTCCACGGGTCAGCTTGTATACAATTTTTGGGAAATTTTTAGGCATTTTGCCAAGGCACCCCTGAAGAGACCTCAAGGCACCCCAGTTGAAAAAGGCTGACCTAGATCCATAACTTGAATTGTTACATATAAGAAGGATCCTTTGCTAGATTATTATTACAGTTCCAGATGAGACTGATTTACAAAAGAAAGTACATTTCAGGATTTGCTCATAACAGCCATTCAGATGATATCACTTACTGATGACTATTGCTTGCTCTCATCGTTGTATTAAGTCTCAAAAGTTTATTGTAGCAATGGGCTTTTCTCCCCACCGGACAAAACTTCTATGTGATGCGTTTTGCCCTTGATTAGGCTTGGTCGTAGAGGTATGACCTAAGCCCACTGAAGAGCGAAATGCAATATAATGGACCCTGAATCTATCTGGAGGTATGTCAAATGCTACAAAAACTTAAAATTTTTGGAATTTGGTGGTGATGTGGCTTTTTTGCTTTGTACCCTCTGATGCCTGCAAATAGCATTTATTACCTTTTAGAATTCCTGAGATGCAAATATGGATTTGGGAAATTAAACCTGCTTCCTACATTACTTTGGTCCTTAAAGATGAATGTGTCAAGTAAGAAATAGTAATGTGTGGGAGGTGAGTGGGGACAGGCCAGTTCCTTACTTGGTTAGTACATTAATTGGATGTTATAATATAGATTTTAATCTATAGTATCTTTTTTATTTAAACTATACAGATTCTCATAGTGGTACATGTACCCTAAAAGGTATTTCTGATGGGTTTGGGAGTATTCATGCAACATCTGGGAGGAAGAAGGAAGTTGGGATATAAAATGACTGAGAAGGTTATGGGTTTCTTTTTAGAGAACAGACCTCTTAGAACATAGACACCCTGCAAGGCCCAATACAAAGCATTGCTACATCCTTATCTTCTTGAATATGCTGTTCAGGTTTGTGCAGCAGCTCACATGAAAATTTACTAGAACTTCAAAGGATGCAGGAAAAGGTAAAGTAAATTGCTACAGAGCCCAGAGGACCTTAGCTACAATGTAAAACTAACTGAACCAAATGTATTCCCCCTTCAGAAGAGGTGATTAAGGGAAATATGATCATCTTATATAAATGGCTGTATATAGAAAGTTCTGTGAAACGTTGTTCACTTTAAGGTCACTAGAAAAGACCCTCCTGCAACTGAAGAAAAGTTTTATCTTCAAAAGATTGTGTCTGCTTCATCTAGGATGCTGGTCTTGTCTCCTCCCGTACCTTTACTATTCATTAGCGAGGCCAGCTATCATAGCCAAGAGTGGGGTGTGGTAGGCAGGAGGGTCAGTGCCAGTGATGTAAGTAACTGAGTTAAAATAAACTGAGTTACCTAACGCAGTTACTTTAGAGGGTAACGAGTAATCTAACTGATTACTTTTCCCCTCATGGTAACTCAGTTCCCATTACTTTGGCTTAGTTACCCCAATTACATCTACCACCACTAGATGGCAGTAGTGTAATTCCGGTGTCCTGCCGAAAAAGTTTCCCCACCGGATAAGGACCCCCTATACTGCCCAGGCGCAGGGCTTGCGCAGTACGAAGGACTACGGAGCTTCCGAAAATTGCCGAACCTAAACAGCTCTGAGTGAACTCAGTTAACATGTAATTGTACGAGGCGATGCCGCACGCTCCTGATGCTCGTGCTACTCTGCAAGGGGTGTCTATCGTGTAAGTAAGGGGCGGGTCTAGTATTACTGTAACCAAGGAGCGCATTTATTATTATTGTTATATATCAAGCTCTGCCCATTAATTTAACATTCGCCCTCTTCTGTAGCCTTCCGCCCCTTACACGATATAATAATAATAGACCCGCCCCTTGCTTACACGCTATAACAGATCTGCCCCTTGGTTAGAGTAATAATAGAGCAGCTCCTTGGTTACACAATATATAACAATAATAATAAATGCGCCCCTTGGTTACAGTAATACTAGACCCGCCCCTTAGTTACACGTATAGAATATTTAAAAAAAAAGTCACAGTTACTTTGCTGCGTAACTAATTACTTTTCCAATGTAGTAACTGAGTTACTAACGCAACTACTTTTTGGGAGAAGTAATTTGTAACTTAACTAATTACTTTTTTAAAGTAAGATGACCAACACTGGTCAGTGCTAACAATTCCAGCTAAACTCAGTATTTGCATACACTGAAAAAAGTTGACCCAATGTGCGCATGCCATCAGGCACCTGCTGTGGAAACAAGTGGCAAATTAGTAAACGTATCTACACTTTGAAGAGAGACTAGAATGGTTTTGGGTCAGTTTTAAAAAAAAATTGTTAGCTTTATACATTTTAAACGTATTTTTTTTTTTTTTTTTTTATGTAATCATTATTTTACCAATATTTCCACATCAACATACAAAAAGACAAAAAGCCACACACATGGTATAAAGGAGTCGGACATTGCATATATAAAGCCCAGCTCTAGGCAAGTAACTTCACATATTACTCAGGGGCATGCACACCTGGGAGCGCCCCAGGGGCGATATTTAGCATCATATAACCAACACTACATCTGGCATCACACATCAATGAATCTCCCCTGTCGCTCTCCCATGGGCTACCCCTGGGGAGGGCCTAAGCCCTCAGGTAGTAACACGGATCCAACAGTGATCCATAGTGCTAATGCCCAGTTGGGGGCCAAAAGGTAGGTCCTAGTAGGTAGCAGATCCTTATAACCAGTAAACCAAAAAGAAAGGGCAAGGAAATAGACAAGTAATACAAAAACAAAAATAATAAAAAAAGGGGGGGGGGGGTAGTGTTACATTTCTCTGCTTAATGAGTCTATTCTGGTGTTGTGGTTTTATCGGAGTTCACCTGTGCCTCTCCTGCCTGGGGAGAGCTTGCGGTATGCGTCCCTGCTGAGCAGGTGTAGTGTATCCACGTAGCCCATATTGAGTAAAATTTCTCGTATCTGTCCTTGCACTTCGCCATCCATTCCTCTGCAGCCATAGTGTTATTCACCAGTTTTATCCAATCACTACGTGTGGGAATCTGAGGTTTCTTCCAATATATTGGAATTAGCCTGCGGGCTGCGTTAAGCAGGTGGGGCAGTATTGATTTGCGGTACTGGCTAACGGGAATGGTGGGGAAGTGCAGTAAGGATGCCAATGGGGAATCCGGGAGCTCAAGATCTAAAATTATCTTTATCTGGGCGTGAATGTCCAGCCAGAAGGGCCTCAGTATGGGACACTCCCACCAAATGTGGAGGAACAAACCCCGGAGACCACATTCCCTCCAGCAGGCGGCTGACAGTGAAGGGTATATTTTGGCTAGTTTAGATGGGACTCTGTACCAACTGGTTAGAATTAAACGTATTTATTTAACATACAGACAGTGGGATAATATGGCGCACTTTGGATGTGACAGTGTTGTTACTAATAAATGGATATGGGGTGGATAAAAAAGGGAACAATAAGACAAGTCCCTAAAATTAAGTCCATGTAAGGAAAGAAATTTATGCTGTCCTTAGGAGGCTGCCAGTTCAAAAGTTTAGAAGGAAAAACTCTGGAATATAAAAAGAACAAAGAACAGCGCCCTCTAAGTGCAGCAAGTAAACAGTTTTAATTGTAAACAATAGATATAAATACACTCACAAACGAGTGGTATATTCAGGCATGGAATATGGTTCATCCGCTCTGACTTCCGGGTGATCTGTAGCGTCACTGGCTTAGATGTTGGCCCATGATCTAGCCATCCTCCGGCTGCACTGTTGGTTCACAGCGCTTCCGAATGGCTGGAACGATGATCAGCGGTGCACACAGGTGGTGTGTGCACCGCTGTATCAGGTCAGCGGGTGGTGCTTCGCGTTCGGAGCATGCCAGCTATTTTCCAATTTAGTTTTAGGTCAAAGACATTGATTTGTAACAATTATGTCTAATGGAAGACTTCCTGGAAGCCTGAGGAAGGAGCACACATGCTCCGAACGCAAAGCACCGCCCGCTGACCTGATACCTGGAAGTGCCGCCGCCTGTGTGCACCGATGATCATCGTTCCAGCCATTCGGAAGCTCTGTGAACCAACAGTGTGGCTGGAGGACGGCCAGATCGTGGACCAACATCTAAGCCAGTGACGCTAGAGATCACCCGGAAGTCAGAGCGGATGAACCATATTCTATGCCTGAATATACTACTTGTTTGTGAGTGTATTTATATCTATTGTTTACAATTAAAACTATTTACTTGCTGCACTTAAAGGGCGCTGTTCTTTGTTCTTTTTATATTCCAGAGTTTTTCCTTCTAAACAGCCACCTGAGGACAGCATAAATTGCTTTCCTTTCTACTTAGAGAGCGCTGTTCTTTGTTCTTTTTAAACTTATTTATTTATACTATAAAAAAAATGTTTATTTTCCAAATAAACCTTTAGTGCCCCAATAACACTTGCATTGCAAAGTAGAACCTGTTTGCTTTCAGACCATCTCTCTAAAGGCTCGTTTACACTTGTGTCAAATCATGGCTTTGGACACGCTTTGTTAAAGCTCTTTGAATGCCAGTCAAAGCCCCTGTCACTAAAAAAAATGGTTAGCTTATAGTCTTGTTTACACCTTGCATTTGCTTTGCTTTGCTTCAAAAATTAGACGCTTAGTGGTGCTTCAAAGCATCTTCAAAGCCTCTATAGAAGTCTATGGCAAAGCTTGCTTGAAGCACCTGCAGTTTTTGAGAGGCTTAATTCGGCTGTAGCTTTGCTTTTTTTTGGGAGAAATTGCAGGTATGAGATATCCACACACACACAGGGCATCTCTGCCAAGCTTCATTAAAGCTTCAAGAAAGTACCACCGAAGCATCACTACAACAACATCAAAAAGCATGTTGAAGCAGTGGGCGCTTTAATGTGTGTTGAAGTCGAAGTGAGCACACTTGTCGTTGCTGGGGGGTATGGTAAAACTGAGAGGTTTTGCCATGTTTTTAGTGCCCCCCTACTGCCCCCCCACCCAATGATAGGCACTGATAAGGCGGCACTGATGGGCACTGATGAGGTGGCACTGATGATGGGCACTGATAGGCGGCACTAATGGGCACTGATAGGTGATACTGATGGGCACTGATAGGTGGCACTGGTATGCAGCACTGATGGGCACTCATAGACGGCACTGGTGGGCATTGATAGGCAGCACTGATGGGCACTGAAAGGCTACACTGATGGGTACTTATGGGTGGCACTGATAGGTGACACGGATAGGCACTGATAGGTGGGCACTGATGGGTGGCACTGCTGGGCATCTCTGATCTGGCAGACATTCATTATGGGAACAGACTGCCACCATTTGTGGGCACTGATTGGCATATATTTGGGCACACTGTGGCATCCCTGGTGGCAATACCTGGCCATCAACCTATTGGGGGCTTCCCTGGTGGTCCTGGCAGCATCCCTGGTGGTCCAGTGTGGGCAGCCACGGGGGGGCTGCGCTGATAAACAATCAGCACAGACCCCCCCTGTCAGGAGAGCCAACAATCAGCTCTCCTCTACCCGCATCTGTCTACTCGCTTTCTATGGGGGCACTTGTGCGGGATTGCTCCCAAGCTGCCCTGTCTGCATCCATTGACACAGATCGGGTGGCTCGACCCCTCCCCCACTCGCGTGTCACATCATTTGATTGACAGCAGCGGGAGCTGATATCGCCCGTTGCTATCAATCTGCCCAGTGTTGAGGGAGACAGCAGCAAGAGCCGCTGTTCTTGTGCAAATGGCTGGATCGGATTCAGTCTCAGGCATGTATAAGGGGTGGCTGGGGGGATCCTGCAGCTCAGAAGGTTTTTTACTTCAATGCATAGAATGCATTATGGTAAAAAAACCTTCAAGCTTTACAACATTTTTAATGCATCTTTACATTTACACTTCAAACACTACACAGGAAAATTGTAAATAGAACCACCTCCATTGTGGAAAAAATTACATATACAGGGCAGTGTTTCTCTCTTCTGGTGTAATCTTTGAAATCCTGCAAGTACATTGGCTCGGGCCACAGAGAATAACGGCTGCCTTTACCCATAGAATGGTGCCTGCATTAAATCTAATTAAATCTTGTGTTCTATGTTTAGAAAGGATTTTTAAAGGCTGCTGAGAGCACTGGAAAAAATAAACATCACAATAGCCCTGCGCAGTGCAAATTACATTATGTCAGAGGAATATGGTTCCAGTGTTACAAATTTCCTGCAAATAGAGGGCAGGGCAATGTGCATTTATTCTTTAGATTAGATGTGATTAAATGAAAGCTGTTTAATTTGGACAATGTAACATACTGTAAACTACCATTTTTTTTTTTTAAAGAAAACATGGTGCACTTTTTAAAATCCTATTGCTGATCTCCTACGACCACTATACAGCTGCTTAAAGTAGAACTATAGCTTAAACTTTTTTTTTTAAATTTTGAATAGAGTAAGGGAGGGTTATAACCCCTGTCAGATTTGTTTGCGCCATCTGTGTCCCATTGCAGAGATTTCCCTTCACTTTCTGTCCCATAGCCAAATAGGAAGTGAAAGGAAATCCCAACAAATTAAGGGAATTCCTTGGGGACCCCTGGGTCACTGGAACTAGTGTCCCCATTAGAAGATTTCACCTCTATTACTTTTCTGGGGACAGCTCAAAATTTGGGATTTTCTTTTACTTTAACTTTCAATGATAATGGTAAACAAGACAACTAGAGAGGGTGAATCTCGTTAATGGGGGCACAGACAACAATAAAAACTGACAAGCATTCTAATCCCTCTCCACTCTATCCAAAACTAAAAAAAATGTTGCCTTTAGTTATACTTTAACCACTTCAGCCCTGGAAGATGTGGCTGCTGAATGACCAGAGCATATTTTGAGATATGGCACTGTGTCGCTTTAACTGACAATTGCGCGGTCATGCGGCGCTGTACCCAAACAAAATTGACGTCCTTTTTTTCCCACAAATAGAGATTTCTTTTGGTGGTATTTGATCATCTCTCCGGTTTTTATTTTTTGCGCTATAAACAAAAAAAGAGCGACAATATTTTTTAACTTTTTGCTATAACAAATATCCCAATTATTTTTTTTTTAAAAAAAGCTATTTTTTTTTTCTCAGTTTAGGCCGATATGTATTCTTCCATATATTTTTGGTAATAAAAATCGCAATAAGCGTGCATTGATTGGTTTGCGCAAAAGTTATAGTGTCTACAAAATAGGGGATATATTTATGGCATTTTTATTATTATTTTTTTTTTTTACTAGTAATCGTGACTGCGACATTATGGCGGACACATCGCACACTTTTGACACATTTTTGGGACGATTGACAGTTATACAGCGATCAGTGCTATAAAAATGCACTGATTACTGTATAAATGTCAATGGCAGGGAAGGGGTTAACACTAGGGGACAATCAAGGGGTTAACTGTGTTCCCCGACTGGGTGTTCTAACTGTAGGGGGAGGGGACTGACTAGAGGGGATGAAAGACTCGTGATTCCTAGCTATTAGGAACTCACAATCTGTCTCTCCTCACAGAACAGAAGAGGTATTTGTGTGTTTACACACTCACGTCCCTATTCTGTCTCTCGTGCCCGTGACCGCTCATAGCCGGCGGTCATCATAGCTGTCTGTCCTCACAGAACAGAACAGGGATTTGTGTGTTTACACACACGTCCCTGTTCTGCCTCTTGTGCCCATGATCGCTAGTAGGCTGCAGTCATCGTGACCATTGGCCACGAGCATCGGCATCCCCGCGGTGCAGCGGGCGTGGTCCTCCGGCGGCATGTGCATGATTACTATCCGTCTTAAAGGAGCCAACGTATAGCTATGACCGCTAGCGGGATCGTGCCGACCTGCCGCAGTATAATGATGGCGGCTGGTCGGCAATCGCTTAAGGACTACATGCATCCCACTGATGGCTGCAAGAATGGACCATGCCTGCTTAACGTGTATTGAAAGATAGTCTTTATCAGAAACTCATGGGTTAATTAGGGAATGGCACATTGGGAAACGGGGGCAAATGTTGCCACTCTATATCAGGAAGTTCCTGAACAAGGACCTTCATGGTAGATTCTTCAGATATTTTAAAGAAAGCTTTGGATTTTAAAATATTTTAATTTACTTTTGAAATTACAATTTAATTTTGAAATGACATTAACATATTAAAGCTTATATGCAATTTTAGTAATTGAGTTTACATGCATTACATTTATCATCGTGTGTGTTATTACAAGTCAAAAAACAATTCAATACCAACATCTCCATTAACAAACAAAGCCATAACTTCCGTTGACCATCACTAACAAACTCCATGACTCCTTACATCTGTCATACTTGTTTTAAAGAGCTGCACAGTGTGCTCGATTTTCAGAAAAGGCTCCTATATGTTCTGACCTTGAAAATGATACTGGTATTTTATTCAGCCTTTTCTTTTTTTGTATGCTGAACAAATTTGTTCCTACTCTGTATCTATAGAAAAGACAGAAAACAGCACAATAGCTCCAAACACTGCAAAGAGCCAATGAGGAATGCTTATGATTTATGATAAAAGATGCACTTTTTTTTTAAGAATACTGTGATATATTTCTACAAGCATCAAAAAGTCTTTTATACATGAAATATCATACAAAAAAGAAAAGGTTATATTCAGAAGTCAGACAGACACTTTGGGTATATGTATAAATATTTCACCAAACATTCGCTGGTGATAAAATGAACACTGTCATTTAAAACACATTCGCCTTTGAAGATTCACTGCTGTATGAATATGCGTGAACCAAAGCAAAACAATGCATTCACATGCATATAAAAAAACTCATATGATCGCACCATGATCCTAAGATGGATTCTTTATAATGTAGAAAAAGATAAATATTTGTGGAATTCAGTTGCATGAGAGTGACACCTTTCTTGATGCCTTGTGTAAAGGTGTCAGGGACTACTGTGCAGAAATCTCCACATAGGCATGTCTATAGTCAATGATGAGGCAATTCAACTTACCAGTGCCCACCAGAAAACTGATGTTTTACATGGGCATTGGTGAGTTGAATGCCCATACACTGACTTCTCCAGGAGCAGTGACTTTAGGCATGCCAATCGCAGACATCCCAACCTGCAAAAACTAATTTCAGGGAGGTGGCAATCTAATTTTAGGGAAGTCACGCTCTGTGCCTACTCAATGCAGCCTCACTGTGCCCATCTGCAGCCTCATCAGTGACAACAATGCAGCCTCACTGTGCCCATTTGCAGCCTCATCCGTGCCAACACTGCAGAATCACTGTACCAACAATGCAGCCTCGTCAGTGTCCATCAATGCAGCCTCACTGAGCAATCAATGCAGCCTCACTGTAACCATCTGCAGCCTCATTAGTGTCAACAATGCAGCCTCACTGTGCCAACAATGCAGCCTCACTGTGCCCATCTGCATCCTCATCAGTGCCTATATGCAGCCTCACTGTGCCCATCTGCAGCCTCACTGTGCCCATCTGCAGCCTCACTGTGCCAACAATGCAGCCTCACTGTGCCCATCTGTATCCTTATCAGTGCCCATCTGCAGCATCACTGTGCCAACAATGTAGCCTCACTGTGCCCATCTGCATCCTCATCAGTGCTTATCTGCAGCCTCGTCAGTGTTCATCAATGCAGCCTCACTGAGCAATCAATGCAGCCTCACTGTGCCCATCTGTATCCTCATCAGTGCCCACCTGCAGCCTTGCCAGTACCTTGATTACACACAGGCTGTCCACTGTAACAAAGCCCTGCCTCCTCATCCATGATAGACGGTCAACTGAACAGTGATACAATGCTGGGAAATTGAATCAGTGTCCTGTCTATCATGGATGAGGAGGCGGGGCTTTGTTACAGTGGACGGCCACCGAACAGTTAAGACTGCAGTTGCATGACACAGCGTTAGACAGCTGCTGTGTGTAATTTGTGTGATTACACAAGCGGAGGGAGGGAGAGGAGGATTCTGCATTTAGATCGGCCCTGGGTGCCGCTGCAGCCGCAGCTCAAAGCGACCCCAGGGCAGGCGGCCTACCGGGAAATTTCTCAGTATCCCGGTAGGCCAGTCCAGCCCTGCTCCAGGCTGAGTGGCAGTGCAGGCTCAGCTGGTAGATCGTACCGCATTCACGGGTGTCCAAGAGCCTGCCGTCAAATGTGGGAGTATCCCGCAAGTCGTGGGAGACTTGAGATGTCTGCAATCGTTGGAAAGAGTATGTGCCATGGTTCTGAATACAAGAGACTATTAAAGTGTTTGTGGTATATTTGTTCTGGTTCTTTTTGCCTACAATTCACTGGTGGTCCTTGGAAGCACAATGGGAATCACCTTGGGAAACATCAGGAGCCTGTCACCTGGCCACCTTTGCCAGGTCATGATGACATCCGACCCTCCCTTGCATTATTTTAGGTGATACTAAACCACACAAATTTTTTTTTAATTCAGGATACACAGACTTGCATATAATAGTCAGTCTGCTTCTGTGAAACACCACCTTTTTTGTATGCATGGGTGTTTCCCCAACTGCTGCCTCCCCCATCATGTTTGTGGGTGTCTCCTTTGTCTAGCTGACACATTGTGCTCCCAGCTGGGGTTGGGACTCAGCAAGCCTAGGCTCTGCTCTGTCCTCCCAGCTCCTGACAGACAGCTTCAGAAGCCATATGCTCACCTCTCTCCTACAACCAGGAAGTTAGTGTGAACAGTGCCAATCATGGATGACCCAGCTGTGGTGCCAAGGACAGCAGGTAAGTTGTGGAGATGGAAAGGATGGTTGTAATCACACTGGAGGCATTGTTTAACCTAATGTTGTAAATGGGTTAGGGTAAAAAAGAATAAGCCTTTAATATTTTAGATAGATAGGTAAGGGAGATAGAAGATAGGTAAGGGAGCTGGATGAAAAGCTTCTATGTGGAGACAAGAACAGCTGACCAAGCATGCTAAGGGTGTGGGTGGCAAGAACATTGGGCAAAAAGAGGTTGTAATGGGGGGGGGGGATTGAGTTGGTATCTTGGTTACCCTAGGAAACTTACCATCCTAGAAATAGCCCATCTTTAAAGTTTCAGCAATAAAAACCTCAGAAAACCTAAATGATACAAACTCTCCTTCTGAAGATACTTGTTGCAAGGCTGTTATGCAGATCCCTTGGCTTAAATCACAAAACAAGGTAGTTAAAAAATTACAAAACAAGGTACTGTAGTTTAAAAATTTTTTTTTTTTTAATCTCTTGGGAACTCTGTAGGCGAGATCTTTGTTCTAGGATTCCCAAACTCCCTTGTTTAAAGTGTTACTAAACCCAGGACCCTACATTCATTATATATGGTCTCCCATGGTACACAGAACATGTAATTGCAATTATTTTAGTAAATATAAACTGCTCAATATCTTTTCTCATCAGAAGTATATAGCAGTCTTGTGACTTCTATCAGTGTCCGGCTGAGCACTGGTTAAAGCTTGTAGGAGGGGTTTTCATTCTCTTCTGACTGTCCTATGAGGCTGCATGATCCCTAACCCTCTGTCTGGACAATGCTGATTGGCCCTGTGCTGATCATGAGCACCCTCCTTTAGCAATACGCACCAAACTGAGCATGTGCAGAGTGCCCCCAAGGCTCTGTACTATAAGAAGATGGATTGGGGACAGTAAAAGAAGGATCAAACAGCCTTTTTACACAATGACCAGAGATAAGAAATAACCCCTTAGGTTCTACAGTGATTATAACAAGCATGCATTACTGCATATACAGGCTGATTTTACTGAGGTGGGTTCAGTAACACTTTAATATGGGAATTAGGATATGAAGATCTCACTTCTGGAGCATCCACATACAAACATTATACTGTGTACTGACCCATTAAAGCCCTACTATAGGTTAGGCAAAACCCTCTTTGGAGCACCGTCCCGCTTCCACCCTACTCTGGAAGCTCTCGTCTTGCAATTTAAAAAACATTTAGTATATACAGTACATGCCTTTTTAAAAGCTGTCCTCAATGTGGTCAGATGATGTCTCTTGGTCCTCTTTTTTGTTTCTACAATGAAATAATGTGGCACTTTCCTCTGCACCAGGCTCTCTAGGGTGGCTTGATGTCACTCACCCAGTGGGTTTGAGTGACATCAAGCGACCCTAGAGAGCCTGGTGCAGAGGAAAGTGCCACATTATTTCATTGTAGAAACAAAAAAGAGGACCAAGAGACATCATCTGACCACATTGAGGACAGCTTTTAAAAAGGCATGTACTGTATATACTAAATGTTTTTTAAATTGCAAGTCCTTGGTTCACTGGGCTTACGAAAAGTGGGTTGAATGGCACTGGGTGCCATTCAGCCCAAAAGGAGACCTAAAACCAGAACCAGACAAGGACTGCATTGTTGAAATATGGCGAGGTTGAGTACTGCTTTGAGTTTTTTTTTTTTATGAAAGGCGAATGGTAGGGATTTGAAAATGAAAAGCCCTTGGAGTTGAGCTATGATTAATATTTTCAAGTGTAAACAAAAGCTAAATTCTTTTTTAGAACAATAAATAAAACATGCTATTTTTCTAAGATTTCTCTTTGGAGTTTCTATGATATTATTGTTCCCAGCATATAACACGATCTTTCACAATGGAATTGTGCTAGACTAAATAGAAAGTGGGCACGCTTTTTTTTTTTAAAGGGAGAACACGCTTCTAAAACAGCAAAACACATTCATCCTCAGCACTATATTGTCATAAATAATGTTTAGCTTGTAATATTTTAATAGCATTCTCAGCTCAGTCACATATCTATGAGATGTAACCCTCATGTTATAAATATTTCAGGAGCACGGCAGCTAAAGTTGCCACCGTCAGTTAATTATACCGACCATACGTGCAGCAGCGTTGGCAATTTGCCGAAATACATTGTGTGTGCACAGTGCCGACTGAATGATTTAAAAAGGAAAGGTGTCTGTCGGATTACCATGGTCATCAGCATGTCTGTGCAGTCACCTGCTTATCATGCTAACGGGCCCCCATGTCACTCAAGCATTCTCTCTAATTTGGCCATGCAAATGAGCAATCAATTGAGTAACAGATATTTGTGCTTGGCATTCAGATTGTGCACCTGGTTTAGCCAACATGTGACAGACATTAGAGATAATGCCGATGACAGTTTTCAGTAGTATTTGGAAAAAAATGCCAAACAGCTATACCTATGCTTAAATTCTTCAGATTGACTAGCTTACATAATATATGGGCATGTGCTGTATGATTTGGCTGCCATATAAGCAATCTGAGTGTACAACTGCCAACTTTCTAAGATGAGAAGCACAAAAGTAACTACCAATGGACCCAACTCTGATAAGCCATCAACCATGAAGAGATAATACATAATAAATGATTGGTTTAGCCCTCAAGTACTCTTTTAACCTCTATTTCTTTTTTATACAGTTTTTTATTTTTTTTTAATATAACAGATGAATTCATTTAGAGTTTGGATAAAAGGTTTTGTATGGTAAAACACTTAAGGTAGTGTAGTGCATCCCCGTAGGAGCCGTTGGTGAATAGGATCCCCCACCTGGCACAGCCAGGCACACCAAACTTCCACAGGCCCGCCTAAGATGGAAAAGCAGTCCAGCAACTTTTTTTTATTTTATTAGGGGTTAATAAATTTGGATGGTGATATGGGGTATTATGGGATGCCCACTTGACTGGAACAAAGGGACTTCAGGGACACTTTAACTATATACACTCTGTCTACACTCACACTTTGTCTACACTCCTCTTCCTTCAGCACATCGCTTGCTTGCAGAAACAACTCAGACCCAGCTGGAACATTGTTTGGTAGATCTGGCAAGGCACTCAAGATTAAGCAAAGATCAAGCAAAAGCCCTTTATAGGCAGGAACCGCAAGCCCCTTTTGTGTGTAGAGAAAAAGTCCAGTATTCAGCTACATTACTGTGGCTACTGATCCTAGCACCACCTCTTCAGGCACTGCCAGCCCACCTGGCTGCAGCTGACCCCTTCATTAGCCCTCCTGGCTACTTTCTTCAGTCCTCCTAGACTGTCACACTCACCAGCCTCCCAGTTGTCTTCTCCCTGGAGATCTCGTGGACGTGCTAGCTGGCTCCTGCTGTCCTCAATATTGTTCCTATGCTTCTGGACAGGACTCCTCTGTGTATCTTGAGAGGATGCCTCCAGCACCCAGGCCTTAGGCCTGAGGTCACCCCCCTAGTATAGGGGACTACCCTCAAGGGCCACCGACAGCCTCCTCAGCACTCCATCTCCAGCTTCCACCCAAATTCCACACTGCCCCTACTGCCCTGACTCTAAGCATTTAAGAGGGGCCTACTCCCTGCCAGCCAATTTTTCAGGGGATTGGCAGGGGCCCACCTCAATACTCCGGGCAGTTTCTCCTAACCTCCCTCCCATTCTTCTGGAAACTTCTTCAAGGTTTCAGCAAGTAGGGGGAGGTACCAGAGGTGCTGCCTGATGAGTCATCCAGCCTCCCTGGATCACTCACCTTGAGCCAGATTAAACACAGGCTTGGCTGCCAGCCAAGCCTAAATTTACCTACACTACAAAAAACCTATGTACACTATCTAGCACTCTACACAAGTGCTACAATAGTTCAGTAGAGTACACCTTATGAAGAAAGAGGGACAGAGGGAAAGATGTATAGTTCTTCAAAATTGAGGTCAGATTCTATGGTAAAAAGAATTAATTTTTCTTGTCTGTCAGCAATAAATCTTAGATGCAAGTACCACCATGATGCTATCTGCTTTGGGTTTGCATATACAACCCGCATTTCAAAAACATTTTGGTAGGTTAACAGCAATCTGACCAATCTGGCTCCAGAGTGCATTTTTTGAATATTTGAAGACACATTGGATTAATTTACAAATTATGTAGCAGGAAAGGGTTAGACCCTCTGTTAGGCTTTGTATTCGAATATTTTATTAAATCAAGTATCACAATATTTATCACATGTAACATAACAGCCATCATAAATAGGGGCTTCCACACAGGGAATGGTACATTAACAAGTGCCATTTACATGTCAAGACAAACAACAACTGTATACAATAGGCCAATCAACTTATGGACAAAAATATTCAGTCAAATGATGGCTTTTAGCAACCTAATAGCTAAAGTAGATTTTAGAAGGAATTGGCAGTGTGTGTATAAACAATGACTGATCCAATGAAGACAACCAAAAAAAAGGAGAACCTAGTGCTTAAAGCATGGTAATACCCCTCCGGATTTTATAGACAGACCAGGTAGTATAGTAGAAAAAATGTTTTTTATTATAATAAACATACAATAAAAATGCATTAGCAAAGGGGTAGAAATTACATATTAAATATAAAATATGTATATAGCAAATGACAGTACACTCAAAGTTACATTGGTATGAAGCTCAGCTGCCTTGTAGACAAAATTAGACTAGCAAGAACGCATACTGCAAATGACGCCTAACATGTTTTGGACCTTGTAGTCGTTCTTAGGAAGCTTATGTCATTTTTTGAGAGTCATGAGTATTCTATAATATAAGTATAATAATACATTAGTAAAATAATAAACTAGTATATCAATTTGTCAGTAATGGTTAAAAAAAAAAAAAAAAATGAGCGAATCACTGATAAAACCAACCAGGGAGCCAAGGACTGTATTCCCATAGATTGAGCGCAAAACTAACATTTTATATGTAATATGTAATTTCTACCCCTTTGCTTATGCATTTTTATTGTAAGTTTATTATAATAAAAATATTTTTTTCTACTATACTAACTCGTCTGTCTCTAAAATCCGGAGGGGTATTACCATGCTTTGAGCACTAAGGCACTAAGTTCTCCTTTTTTTAATAGCTAAAGTAGAGGTGGAAAAAGATAAAGAGCTGACGTTCGGGTGGCCCACCCCAGCCATGACCCGAGGGAAAACTAGGACCAAGCGAAATATCCATCAATGTACTGATAATGACCCTCTGTTAGGTTTTAATTTCCGTCTGTGTCCCTATTCAGTCAGGAAAGGGCAATTGATGAGAAATGTCCCCAACGGGGACAGAGACAAAAAACACATTTTAAAACTGTTTGTAAAGCCAAAACCTTTTTCTTTTATTACTTTTGGATAGAGCAGATAAAGGAAAGATTAATCACATTTGTCAAGTTTTTTGGTCAAACACACATGAACCAGCACCACTGTGCATGCAGAAAAAATATGAACTCAACAAAAACAACAAATCCACTAACCAAAAACCCTTGGCACCACCATATATTAATACATGTATAGAAATTGTTTGTCAGTAGTAAGCAGAATCTATTATATACAAACCAGACACCGATAGTGGCCTTGTGGCTACCCTACAAAACACATCATACACACAAACCCATACCATTGACCTAAATCGTTATGGTTTGACCAACAAATCCTAAGATTCACCAACAGTCCTTGATTGAAGTGACTCGAGTCACAACCAAATACAGAGCACCAAATTCAAATCAAAAGGCATATATCAGTAAACCAGACACATATAAGGAGAAATTGGCATTATGAATAACACAATGAGGTGCTATAACAAGTGTCTGTGTTCCCACTGGATAGAGTGGCTCCATTTGTACTGATGACCATTGTCACTGAGATAGAAAATGAGAGAAAATACAACATTTTAGAGTTGCCACCTTAACAAGAGTTAAAGGTTAATAATTCAATAGACTCATCTGTTCTGGTGACAGCTGTCTTACCCATAACAACTTTATAAAAATAATGTTCTTTTATCCCGGTTCTCAGGTTTTCTATATTTGATATAAATGCCTATTTAGATGTCTTTGTACATGGATCTACCTGTAACTGTACCTGCCTTTGCTCTTTTATTGATAACGCAATAAAAGTCTTTAACCACTTAAGCCCCGGACCAATTTGCAGCCAAAGGACCAGGCCCCTTTTTGCGATTCGGCACTGCGTTGCTTTAACTGACAATTGCGTGGTCGTGTGACGTGGGTTCCAAACAAAATTGGCGTCCTTTTTTTCCTACAAATAGAGCTTTCTTTTGGTGGTATTTGATCGCCCCTGTGTTTTTTATTTTTTGAGCTATAAACAAAAATAGAGCGACAATTTTGAAGAAAATTCAATATGTTTTACTTTTTGCTATAATAAATATCCCCCAAAAATTATAAAAAAAAATGTTTTTCCTCAGTTTAGGCCGATACGTATTCTTCTACATATTTTTGGTTAAAAAAATCGCAATTATCGATTATTGATTGGTTTGTGCAAAAGTTATAGCGTTTACAAAATTGGGGATAGTTTTATAGCATTTTTATTAATATATATTTTTTTACTAGTAATGGTGGCGATCAGCGATTTTTATTGTGACTGCGACATTATGGCGGACACATCGGACATTTTTGACACATTTTTGGGACCATTATCATTTATACAGAAATCAGTGCTATTTAAATGCACTGATTCCTATGTAAATGACACTGGCAGTGATGGAGTTAACCACTAGGGGGCGGGGAAGTGCTAAGTGTGACGTGTGTGTTTTTTTTACAGTAGGGGGGCATGGATTTACATCTGACGTCACTGATCGGCTTTCCCGATGACAGGGAACAGCCGATCAGTGACAGGCAGTGTAGGAAGCACGGGGACAGGTTTGTTTACACAGACCTCTCCCCGTTCTTCAGCTCTGTGACCTGATCGTGGGACACCAGCGGCGATCGGGTCCCCTGGTCCCGCGGCCGCGGTCACAGAGCTCAGGACCGGGTCGCGAACGCACCACCGGCGGCGTGCGTGCGACCCACGGCTGGGCTCTTAAAGGGCCACATACGGGTACGTGATTGTGCCCAGCCGTGCCATTCTGCCGACGTATATCGGCGTGAGGCGGTCCTCAAGTGGTTAAAGAGTAAAAAAAATGTAATAATAATAATGTTCTTTAGCAAGGAACACACATTCCAGATTATTAATTATGTTAGTGTGTGCTGTAAATTACCTCCAGGATTTTTCCTGCTTCGTCTTGCTGGAGGCTGCCATTTTGCTTAAGCCCAGAGTACTGAACAGCAGTAAATCTTTAGGCTGTCAGCAGATCGGCCTCTACAAATTTGGCACAAGGCCAAAAAAATGACTGGACTTTAAACAATATAGGCACTTACATTTAATGTTTTACATATATATACCTGCAAAAGGGGCCAGCCTGAAGTGATTGCTGTTTCACTGACCCAGTGACAGCTGCACTGCTTTTTCTTTTGTATAGTGACAGGACAGAAGATTAAACCATTCTTCACTCTATCCTAAGCTAAACAAAGGGCATCAAAATAAAATAAATTTGATTAAAAAACATTATTGTTTTTTTCTATTTTTTTTTTCCATTAATATTTTATTGGAATTTTTAAACATGTAATACATAGGACATATTTGAAGAGATATCTACGAAGCAAGACTGGGTTTAAACAAAAATAGAATACACATCCGTACACTAATAATAACAGAACCCTTATGCCGCGTACACACGATCAGACTTTCTGGCAGACTTGGTTCGATGGACCAGAATCCGTCGGACAATTTGATCGTGTGTGGGCTCCAGAGGACCTTTCTTTCCCAAAAGTCAGACGGACCTAGAAATAAAACATGTTTCAAATCTTTCCGACGGACTGGAGTCCGGTCAAAAAATCCGGTAGTCTGTGTGCTAGTCCGACGGACGAAAACCGACGCTAGGGCAGCTATTGGCTACTGGCTAGGAACTTCCTTATTCTAGTCCGGTCGTACGTCATCACGTTGGAATCTGTCGGACTTTTGGAGTGATCGTCTGTGGGCAAGTCCGGTTGTTTGAAAGTCCGGCGGACCTCCGCTGCAAAGTCCATCGGAAAGACTATCGGACCTAGTCCGTCAAAAAGTCAGAATGTGTGTACGCGGCATTAATCTTATATCCTATATTAAATGCCTCTTAAGTGCCTAACATATACAGTCATATATTCTACTAGAGGATGTGAATGCATATCCATTGCTGGGATTGGTATCTCTCTTATCTGTGGCCCCATCAGAGCAACCAAGGAGACTGAATCTTCCCAGTTACCCAAAATTAAGTTCAGATTATTACATATGTTATGGGGGTGACAGAAAAGTGGGTAGACCACTAAGTCCGCCCCCACCCCATATCCCCCATCTGTTGCTGTAAATAGGAAAGGGAAAGAAAAGGGGAAGAAAAGAAAGAATAAGAGGGGGTTAATATGAGGGCCTGTTAGGAGAGGGGGTGGAAAACCCTCTCCACCCGCCACCGAACGCACCACCCGAGACCCCCAATCCAGAACGCTTTTGGGTTATAGCAACAGGTGTATCAAGAGTAGAAGGTCATGAATTAAGTGTTGTCTTGTATCAGTTCCTGATATTGCTGAGAAGTTCGATAATCGAACCAGTTAGCCCAAGTAGCTGTAAAACTGGAAACTCTGTTTTGAGTGATGTGTATCAGCTCCTCCATCCTTGCTATATGGTTAATGCGTGATGCCCATTCTTTCATTGAAGGGGGAGATTTAGACCGCCAATGAACCAGAAGGCAAAGCCTGGCTGCATTGATCATATGCAAGGCCAATCACTAAGGATGGGCCCGGTGCTCGATGCGAACCCACGTTCGCATCGAGCACCGGGCGTTCGCTCGCTCGGCGAGCCCAGAACTATTTTGGCCGCTCGCATCACGTTCGTGTGATGCGAGCGGCCCCGCAATGCATTGCGGCCGGCGCGGCCGACGCAGTGCATTGCTGGCTGATGATTGGCCAAGCATGCACTGTGACCCCGCATGCTTGGCCAATCACAGCCCCGGAAACTCGAAGAGCCATAATTGGCTACAGGCAGGACGCCTGTAGCCAATTACAGCTCAGGGGCTGTAGTACACGCCCCCCCCTATAAAACGCCGCCACGCCGTCTGCGCCGGTCACATGCTGTTCCGGCGCAGATTGAGCAGGCTGTTTCTGTGACACTCTGCTGCATTTAGATAGTTAGAGAGATTCACTTGCAGAGATTGAGTTAGATAGATTCAGTTACAAAGATTGATTGACAAAGAGGGGCTTGTAGTGTGCTCGTGGCAGGCAGGCAGAGCTCCTATATTTTGTTACCAGAAGCACCTATAGGACTTGTAGTGTGTTCGTGGCAGGCAGGCAGAGCTCCTATATTTTGTTACCAGAAGCACCTATAGGACTTGTAGTGTGTTCGTGGCAGGCAGGCAGAGCTCCTATATTTTGTTACCAGAAGCACCTATAGGACTTGTAGTGTGTTAGTGGCAGGCAGGCAGAGCTCCTATATTTTGTTACCAGAAGCACCTATAGGACTTGTAGTGTGTTCGTGGCAGGCAGGCAGAGCTCCTATATTTTGTTACCAGAAGCACCTATAGGACTTGTAGTGTGTTAGTGGCAGGCAGGCAGAGCTCCTATATTTTGTTACCAGAAGCACCTATAGGACTTGTAGTGTGTTCGTGGCAGGCAGGCAGAGCTCCTATATTTTGTTACCAGAAGCACCTATAGGACTTGTAGTGTGTTAGTGGCAGGCAGGCAGAGCTCCTATATTTTGTTACCAGAAGCACCTATAGGACTTGTAGTGTGTTCGTGGCAGGCAGGCAGAGCTCCTATATTTTGTTACCAGAAGCACCTATAGGACTTGTAGTGTGTTAGTGGCAGGCAGGCAGAGCTCCTATATTTTGTTACCAGAAGCACCTATAGGACTTGTAGTGTGTTCGTGGCAGGCAGGCAGAGCTCCTATATTTTGTTACCAGAAGCACCTATAGGACTTGTAGTGTGTTAGTGGCAGGCAGGCAGAGCTCCTATATTTTGTTACCAGAAGCACCTATAGGACTTGTAGTGTGTTCGTGGCAGGCAGGCAGAGCTCCTATATTTTGTTACCAGAAGCACCTATAGGACTTGTAGTGTGTTAGTGGCAGGCAGGCAGAGCTCCTATATTTTGTTACCAGAAGCACCTATAGGACTTGTAGTGTGTTCGTGGCAGGCAGGCAGAGCTCCTATATTTTGTTACCAGAAGCACCTATAGGACTTGTAGTGTGTTAGTGGCAGGCAGGCAGAGCTCCTATATTTTGTTACCAGAAGCACCTATAGGACTTGTAGTGTGTTCGTGGCAGGCAGGCAGAGCTCCTATATTTTGTTACCAGAGGCACCTATAGGACTTGTAGTGTGTTAGTGGCAGGCAGGCAGAGCTCCTATATTTTGTTACCAGAAGCACCTATAGGACTTGTAGTGTGTTCGTGGCAGGCAGGCAGAGCTCCTATATTTTGTTCCCAGAGGCACCTATAGGACTTGAAGTGTGTTAGTCCCATTACACACACAGAGCTATATTTTCTTCCCAGAAGCACCTATAGGACTTGAAGTGTGTTAGTCCCATTACACACAAAGAGCTATACTTTGTTCCCAGAAGCACCTATAGGACTTGAAGTGTGTTAGTCCCATTACACACACAGAGCTATATTTTGTTCCCAGAAGCACCTATAGGACTTGAAGTGTGTTAGTCCCATTACACACACAGAGCTATATTTTGTTCCCAGAAGCACCTATAGGACTTGAAGTGTGTTAGTCCCATCACACACACAGAGCTATATTTTGTTCCCAGAAGCACCTATAGGACTTGAAGTGTGTTAGTCCCATTACACACACAGAGCTATATTTTGTTCCCAGAAGCACCTATAGGACTTGAAGTGTGTTAGTCCCATCACACACACAGAGCTATATTTTGTTCCCAGAAGCACCTATAGGACTTGAAGTGTGTTAGTCCCATTACACACACAGAGCTATATTTTCTTCCCAGAAGCACCTATAGGACTTGAAGTGTGTTAGTCCCATCACACACACAGAGCTATATTTTCTTCCCAGAAGCACCTATAGGACTTGAAGTGTGTTAGTCCCATTACACACACAGAGCTATATTTTCTTCCCAGAAGCACCTATAGGACTTGAAGTGTGTTAGTCCCATCACACACACAGAGCTATATTTTCTTCCCAGAAGCACCTATAGGACTTGAAGTGTGTTAGTCCCATTACACACACAGAGCTATATTTTCTTCCCAGAAGCACCTATAGGACTTGAAGTGTGTTAGTCCCATTACACACACAGAGCTATATTTTCTTCCCAGAAGCACCTATAGGACTTGAAGTGTGTTAGTCCCATTACACACACAGAGCTATATTTTCTTCCCAGAAGCACCTATAGGACTTGAAGTGTGTTAGTCCCATCACACACACAGAGCTATATTTTGTTCCCAGAAGCACCTATAGGACTTGAAGTGTTTTAGTCCCATTACACACACACAGCTATATTTTCTTCCCAGAAGCACCTATAGGACTTGAAGTGTGTTAGTCCCATCACACACACAGAGCTATATTTTCTTCCCAGAAGCACCTATAGGACTTGAAGTGTGTTAGTCCCATTACACACAAAGAGCTATACTTTGTTCCCAGAAGCACCTATAGGACTTGAAGTGTGTTAGTCCCATTACACACACAGAGCTATATTTGTTCCCAGAAGCACCTATAGGACTTGAAGTGTGTTAGTCCCATTACACACACAGAGCTATATTTTGTTCCCAGAAGCACCTATAGGACTTGAAGTGTGTTAGTCCCATTACACACACAGAGCTATATTTTCTTCCCAGAAGCACCTATAGGACTTGAAGTGTGTTAGTCCCATCACACACACAGAGCTATATTTTGTTCCCAGAAGCACCTATAGGACTTGAAGTGTGTTAGTCCCATTACACACACAGAGCTATATTTTCTTCCCAGAAGCACCTATAGGACTTGAAGTGTGTTAGTCCCATCACACACACAGAGCTATATTTTGTTCCCAGAAGCACCTATAGGACTTGAAGTGTGTTAGTCCCATTACACACACAGAGCTATATTTTCTTCCCAGAAGCACCTATAGGACTTGAAGTGTGTTAGTCCCATCACACACACAGAGCTATATTTTCTTCCCAGAAGCACCTATAGGACTTGAAGTGTGTTAGTCCCATTACACACACAGAGCTATATTTTCTTCCCAGAAGCACCTATAGGACTTGAAGTGTGTTAGTCCCATTACACACACAGAGCTATATTTTCTTCCCAGAAGCACCTATAGGACTTGAAGTGTGTTAGTCCCATCACACAGAGCTCCTCTATTTTCTTTGCATAAGCACCCACAGGACTTCTAGTGTGTTAGTGGCATCACACAGAGCTCCTATATATTCTTCTCAGCAGCACCCACAGGACTTCTAGTGTGTTAGTGGCATCACACAGAGCTCCTCTATTTTCTTTGCATAAGCACCCACAGGACTTCTAGTGTGTTAGTGGCATCACACAGAGCTCCTCTATTTTCTTTGCAGAAGCACCCATAGGACTTCTAGTGTGTTAGTGGCATCACACAGAGCTCCTATTTTCTTTGCAGAAGCACCCATAGGACTTCTAGTGTGTTAGTGGCATCACACAGAGCTCCTCTATTTTCTTTGCAGAAGCACCCACAGGACTTCTAGTGTGTTAGTGGCATCACACAGAGCTCCTATATATTCTTCTCAGCAGCACCCACAGGACTTCTAGTGTGTTAGTGGCATCACACAGAGCTCCTCTATTTTCTTTGCAGAAGCACCCACAGGACTTCTAGTGTGTTAGTGGCATCACACAGAGCTCCTCTATTTTCTTTGCATAAGCACCCACAGGACTTCTAGTGTGTTAGTGGCATCACACAGAGCTCCTCTATTTTCTTTGCAGAAGCACCCATAGGACTTCTAGTGTGTTAGTGGCATCACACAGAGCTCCTCTATTTTCTTTGCAGAAGCACCCATAGGACTTCTAGTGTGTTAGTGGCATCACACAGAGCTCCTCTATTTTCTTTGCAGAAGCACCCATAGGACTTCTAGTGTGTTAGTGGCATCACACAGAGCTCCTATATTTTCTTCTCAGCAGCACCCACAGGACTACCGACTACAATGGCTGGAAGACCGCCAAGGGGAGGCAGAGCGTGCAGAGCCAAGAACACAGGGCAGGCAGGCTCTGTTTCTAGTGGACGTGGCCGTGGACGTGGACGTGGTCGTGCATCGTCATCAGCACGTGGCCATGGGACACGCGCGTCTTTGTTTTCGGCAGCTGGACATGTGGAGCCGCATCATGCTGAAGGCTTGGTAGAATGGATGACCAAGCCCTCCTCATCCTCCTCATCCTCTCTCACCCAGGCTCAGGGTACTGACAGAGCATCATCAGCCACCCCTTCCCTAGACCCACCATGTCCTCCTGAGGAGTCCCCCGAACTCTTTGAGCACAGTGTTGGGTACATGCTCCAGGAGGATGCCCAACGATTCGAAGGCTCGGATGACGATACCCAGCTTGAGGAATCTGGCAGTACAGTTCCACCAGCTGCAGCTTACTGCCAGGTTTGCTCTAGTGGTGAAGAGGGAGGGGATGATGAGGTCACTGACTCCACGTGGGTGCCTCAAGGGAGAGAGGATGAGGAGGAGGACGAGGAGGAGGAGGATGCGGCGTCACATGTCCAACGAGGCAGGATGCCCCCTGGAGGCCAGGTAGAGGCCAGCACAGCAACTGTACAACACCGCAGAGCTCCGCCTGTGCAGGGCGCTGCCTCTGCACGTTATCAGAAAAGTTCTTTGGTGTGGGCCTTTTTTGAGACGAGTGCAGCAGATCGCACCACTGCTATTTGCAATATTTGTCTCAAGCGTATCTCGCGTGGCCAAAACATCAGCCGCTTGGGCACGACAAGCATGACCAGACATATGGCGACCTGCCATGCAGCTCGTTGGCAGGCACACATAAAAGACCCACACCAAAGAACTAAGCGGACCTCTCCTTGCTCCTCCTCAGCTGGGATCTCCATCCCCACTACACCTTCAGTCCTCTCTGAAAGCTGCTCTGAGAGGACTGAAGGTGTAGAATTCGGTGTGTCACAACCAAGTACTTGCAGTACACCGACGTCCGAATGCAGCAGGCAAATTTCCCTGCCCCAGCTGCTGGACCGTAGAAAGAAGTACACTCCCAGCCATCCACATGCCCAGCGGTTGAATGCTAGCCTTGCTAAATTGCTAGCACTTCAACTGCTGCCTTTTCAGTTGGTAGACTCGGCCCCCTTCCGTGAGTTTGTTCAATGTGCGGTTCCTCAGTGGCAGGTTCCCAAACGCCACTTTTTCTCGCGGAAGGCGATTCCGTCTCTCTACCGGCATGTGGAGGGCAATGTCCATGCCTCGCTGGACAGGGCGGTCAGCGGTAAGGTGCATATTACCGCTGACTCATGGTCCAGCAGGCATGGACAGGGACGGTACCTTTCTTTCACGGCCCATTGGGTCACTCTATTGGCAGCTGGGAGGGATGCAGGACAAGGTGCAGTAGTGTTGGAGGTTGTCCCGCCACCACGCCTCCAAAACGCGACTACTGCTACTGGTTGTGACACACCTCTCTCCTCCACCCCCTCCTCTTCTTCTTCCTCCAGTGCTCTGTCCTTGGAACCAGCGGTGCTCCGTAGGCGTACAAGGGGCTACGCAAGTACGCAGGCAAAAAGATGCCATGCCGTGCTTGCGCTGGTGTGTTTGGGGGACAGGAGCCACACTGGGCCAGAGGTTCTGGCAGCTCTGCAGGGGCAGGCCGAGAGGTGGTTGACGCCACGTCAGCTTAAGCCAGGAATGGTCGTTTCTGACAATGGCACCAACCTCCTCTCCGCCCTGCGACAGGGGCAGCTCACCCATGTGCCCTGCATGGCTCACGTCCTCAACCTGGTGGTGCAGCGGTTCTTGGGCAGGTTCCCAGGCTTACAGGATGTCCTGAGGCAGGCCAGGAAAGTCTGTGTGCATTTCCGCCGATCTTATAATGCCAGTGCTCGGCTGACTGAGCTGCAAAAGGAGCTGAACCTGCCCAAGAACCGCCTAATATCTGACATGCCCACCAGGTGGAACTCAACGTTGGCCATGCTGCAGCGACTGCACACGCAGCAGAGGGCCATCAATGAGTACCTTTGCGACTACGGCACCAGGACAGGGTCAGGGGAGCTTGGTTTTTTTTCCCCACGTCAGTGGAGCATGATCAGGGATGCATGCACTGTCCTCTCACCATTTGAGGAGGCCACGAGGATGGTGAGCAGTGACAGTGCATGCATCAGTGACACTGTCCCTCTTGTCCACCTGTTGGAGCATACGCTGCGTGGGATAATGGACAGGGCACTTGAGGCAGAACAGAGGCAGGAAGAGGAGGACTTCCTTGCCTCTCAAGGCCCCCTTTATCCGGACAGTGTTCCTTCTGTCCCACCCATCACACAGGAAGAGGATGAGGAGGAGGAGGAGGAGGAGGAGGATTGTGTGAGCATGGAGGTGGAGCCTGGCACTCAGCATCAGCAGCAGCAGTCTTTTAGGGATGATGTACAGTCCCAACAAGCCAGTGGACTTGTACGTGGCTGGGAGGAGGTGGCTGGCGATCATGTCATCCTCAGTGACCCAGAAGACTCCGGACCGAATGCCTCAGCTAACCTACGCTGCATGGCCTCCCTGATCCTGCAAAGCCTGCGGAAGGATCCTCGTGTTCTTCGGATCAAGGAGAGGGACCATTACTGGCTGGCCACTCTCCTTGATCCGCGGTACAAGGGTAAGGTTGCGGACCTTATCTTGCCGTCGCAGAGGGAGCAGAGGATGAGACATCTCAGGGAGGCCTTGCAGAAAGGTCTGTGCAACGCGTTCCCAGAAACTGGGAGGCTACAAACTCCTGGTCCTGGGCGACGAGTTGCTGAGGCTTCGGTCAGTGGCAGAAGGAGCGGTGGGGAAGGTGGACGTCTGACCGATGCGTTCAGACAATTTTTTAGTCCGCAGCCCCAAGGTATGATCGGTTCCAGCAACCATCGCCAGCGTCTGATATACATGGTGCAGGAATACCTTGGGGCAAGGTCAGACTTGGACACCTTTCCCACCGAAAATCCTCTGGCTTACTGGGTCCTGAGGATGGATCACTGGCCAGAGCTTGCACAGTATGCAATTGAGCTACTGGCCTGTCCTGCCTCCAGCGTTCTTTCCGAACGCACATTCAGTGCTGCTGGAGGATTTGTGACTGATCATAGGGTGCGCCTGTCCACCGCCTCGGTTGATCGACTGACATTCATCAAAATGAATCAGTCTTGGATCACCACCAGCTACCAGGCACCTGAGGCGGATATAACCGAATAATTTTAATGTCACATCCCTTCAAGACTGCCTATGCTGATGCTGAGTGACTGTCCTCTTATGTTCACTGACTATCCTCTTCCTCCTCCTCAATGATCCATGCCACCACACCAGTGCCTAAGGCACAATTTTTCAGCCCCTGTTTAACAGGGGCGTGTACTTACAATTTTTAAAAAAAATGCTTCGCAACACGTGTGACTGCTGTGCTCCAAGTACAGTCTCTGTGAGGGCCGTGTTGCAGTGTTGTGGCACCAGCACCAGTGCCTAAGGCACAATTTTTCAGCCCCTGTTTAACAGGGGCGTGTACTTACAATTTTTTAAAAAAATGCTTCGCAACACGTGTGACTGCTGTGCTCCAAGTACAGTCTCTGTGAGGGCCGTGTTGCAGTGTTGTGGCACCAGCACCAGTGCCTAAGGCACAATTTTTCAGCCCCTGTTTAACAGGGGCGTGTACTTACAATTTTTAAAAAAAAATGCTTCGCAACACGTGTGACTGCTGTGCTCCAAGTACAGTCTCTGTGAGGGCCGGGTTGCAGTGTTGTGGCACCAGCACCAGTGCCTAAGGCACAATTTTTCAGCCCCTGTTTAACAGGGGCGTGTACTTACAATTTTTTTAAAAAAAATGCTTCGCAACACGTGTGACTGCTGTGCTCCAAGTACAGTATCTGTGAGGGCCGGGTTGCAGTGTTGTGGCACCAGCACCAGTGCCTAAGGCACAATTTTTCAGCCCCTGTTTAACAGGGGCGTGTACTTACAATTTTTTAAAAAAATGCTTCGCAACACGTGTGACTGCTGTGCTCCAAGTACAGTCTCTGTGAGGGGTTGCAGTGTTGTGGCACCAGCACCAGTGCCTAAGGCACAATTTTTCAGCCCCTGTTTAACAGGGGCGGGTAATTACAAATCTTGATCTAATAGTTCACAGCAGGGCCCATTCCTGCGCCCACCAAGAGTAACTATGAGGGCCTGCAGTCTTGTGGCAACACCGTCCACCACCACCGCCAAAGGCCCAATTTTTCTGCCCTGTTCATCAGGTGCTTGCAATTACAAATCTTGATCTAATAACTCACAGCAGGGCCCATTCCTGCGCCCACCAAGAGTAACTATGAGGGCCTACAGTCTTGTGGCAACACCGTCCACCACCACCGCCAAAGGCCCAATTTTTCTGCCCTGTTCATCAGGTGCTTGCAATTACAAATCTTGATCTAATAACTCACAGCAGGGCCCATTCCTGCGCCCACCAAGAGTAACTGTGAGAGCTTACAGTCTTGTGGCAAAAACGTCCACCACCACCACCACCACCACCCCCAATTTTTCTGCCCTGTTCAACAGGTGCATGCAATTACAAATCTTGATCTATTAACTCACAGCAGGGCCCATTCCTGTGCCCACCAGTCTTGTGGCTACACCAACATCTAATAGGGCAAATTTCTGCAGAGTATATACGCCAGGCCCCTACTTTCAAACATCCAACTTACAAACGACTCCTACTTGCAAATGGAAAGAGAAAACAGGAAGTGAGAGGAAATCTACCCCTAGGAAGGGAAATTCTATCCTGTTAGATTTAATTTGGGAAAAAGGTATCTCCTCTCTACTGATACTTTATCACCAATCCTTGTTTCAATTAAAACCCCACTTTTCCAAAAACATTTGTCATTGGGACGGAAAGTGAGGTGACATGTTCTGAACAGATGTGCAAAGACAGCAAATGTTACAGGGGTGATAACCCCTCCCTATGTTCTCCAAAAAGCTTAAAAATAGATTTTTTTGGGATGGAGCTACACTTCATAATGTACCTGTTCAGATTCTACTTAAGATCAAACCTAAAGCCGCAAGTGGTTTTAAATGGCTTCTTTTTTTCCTTTACAAATGTCATTTTGTGCAAGGACAGTTCTAAACACGGGAAACACATGCCACTTCACAGGCATACTTTGGACACCCCCCAGGTACCATATTTAAAGGAAAATGTCACTTTTTTTTTTTCACTTTATGCATCATTAAAATGACTGCTCCCGAAAAAACGTTAGTTTTTAAAAGTTCTTTTTGCATTGATATATGTCCCCTGGGGCAGGACCCGGGTCCCCAAACCTGTTTTATGACATTAACATGCATATTGGCCGTTGTAATTAGCACTTTTGATTTCGAACGTTCGCGTCCATTATAACGTATAGGGTTCGAAAATTCGCGCGAACTTTCGGTCCGTTCGAAGGTTCTGGTTCGAACCGAACCCGGGGGTGTTCGGCTCATCCCTACCAATCACTTGTTATATCTTTTTGATGATATTTTGGAAAGGTGAAGGTAGTTTTCTATTTTTATGTTATGTTAAATTGCATGTTACCATTAAAAGTCAACAGTGATTCCTTCATGCTGTAAAACTTTTCACTCCCAGGGAGCTTTTTCAGATGCAGATTGAGCACGCTTTGTTTTTTCACTCCTGGTCAGTTAAATACACTATTAAAAAGAATTAATAAATATCTGTTGATCCTGCAGAAAAAAACTTGTGACCTGATAACTTCCCGTGCCCCTTGCCCCTGTTGACTGAAATCATATAACATTGTTCACAGTTTTCTTGGTGGACTCCAGTTGTGTTATGGAGAAGATTAGAGGGGGAGAAGTTCTGACCTCCTAAAACACTTGCTGTCCTAGGGTGACAACATTCCTCCTCTAGATGTAGAGTACACGGAGTGAATGCTGACACCCTAGGACAGGAAGTGTTTTACTGGCATGATCACCAAGTGAAAATGAAAACCAAAAAAAATCATTTAAAAGAGGTAGCTAACTGAACCACCACATCTAAGGAACCCTATGTTGCATTACATAACATTTTTGTTCTTGGGTTTAGATACCCTTCAAGCTTTTTCCACCCTTCGATAATGTGACTTTATCCAGCAAAGGAAAAAGATAACAAAAAATTGACTTTATAGGCACACACGTAAGATAAAATGTATTTAAGATTTTAATTGGATAAAGTTAAAATCGTAGTTAACAAAACATAAAAACAAAACACATCACACTAATGCAGGGACACAAATAACATCTTCAAATATTATATTAATAATATTAATATTATATTATATTATAATCCAATAGGATGTAATTAGAAATAACTAGACTTGTGCACAATGGAAAATTGTATTTAGTTTCGGTTCGTTGTCATTAATAAAATACATAATTTTGTTCTGTTATATTCGTTATGTTACGTTAATACGTTTTCAGATAATTCGTTATTTCTGTAGTGTGTCGATATTCGTTATACTGAATCTGAAATCATGTCAAATTCATTTGTTATATGCGCCATTATTTCGTTCGTATTAGTTGAAATTCAATATTTATGTATGTATATATATTTGTGATAATGATTCGTAGTTTGTAAAGTTGTTTGTTTATTGAATCTTTTTTAATTTGAATAATTTTTATTGGTAAACAAGGCACAAAGACATCACAGACATTAACATATGCTCAGATATTGATATACAACCTTTAATCCCATATGAACAGCTTTTTATGAGATGTGAAAACCCATGGCATCCCGACAGGGAGGAGAACCACCGCTCCATCAGACTAATGCGATCTCTCAATATGGTCACATCTTCCGAGGCAATGATCCACCCCGCCCAGCACCCCATATGGCTTGTTTAGGTTTGTCTATTAGTGGTTTTATACCTTTTAGTGCAGTACCTTACAATTGCTTGACATAAGGAAATAGTTACTTACATAAACATAAACAGAATTAAAACTTAAGAATAGAACTTAAAACTCAGAAATCAGTCAGGATGTCTACCTAGCCCGGGTGTACCCTTTTATTAATTAGATCATGTAATCTTCAATTGTCTAGAGTACCAATTGTTCCATGTTGACCATAATACAGATGTCTTGTCATATCTCCCCTGTGCTGATGAGTGTAGTACCTCATATGTGCCGTGAGTGTGAATGATATTTATCACCTCCGCTATAGACGGGGTATCATTTTCTTTCCAGTGTCTTAGTATTGTTAACCTAGTTGCCAATAACATATGTTATATAATTGTCCTACAAGAGGTTGGGATGTTTTCAAGGTCAAGTGATAATATTGCTGTTGCTGGTTCAAGTGTGAGGTTCATACCAGTTTATTGAATCTTTTAACACACACAATGACAATATCTCTTTTCCTCTGCTCAAATACAATACAACAACCTTCTCACTCATTTCTCAGGAATGCACTTTGCCAGTAATCCAACCTCCAGCACAAAATTAATCAGCTGATTGGACTGTAAGATTTACTTTGAGTTGACCTTTTATTTCATTAGATCTTTAAGGAATTACCGAATGTCGAAATTCATTCATTATATCGGCTATAATTTCTTTCATATTAGTTGAAATTCATTATTTTTTTATTTGGACATTCGGATGCATCTGAATGTCCGAAAGATGCAAAATTCGGCCAAATTTTGATTGCACAAGCCTAGAAATAAGGAGTAGCAGCATCCAAGAGGAGTAAAGTGCATGGAGTCGTTGAGTCACAGTGTACTCCTCTTGGATGCTGCTACTGGTTATTTCTAATAACATCCTATTGGATTAGAATATAATATTTGAAGGTGTTATTTGTTAAATTGGTATAATGTGTTTTCGTTTTATGTTTTGCTAACTACAATTTTAACTTTATCCAATTAAACTCTTAAATACTTTTTATCTTACGTTTGTGCCTATAAAGTACATTTTTTGTTATCTTTTATCTTTTTCCATTCAATATCGGGACGTTAGCATATTGTTATTAGTGTATTCACAGTGTCACCCTGTGAGGATACACATTAAACTCCAAATACATTTTTAATTTACCCAGCAAAGTAAATGTTTGCGCATTTAAAAAGGTAGCTACAGAAATGAGTTGCAAATGTAAGACAAATTCAGTTTGGTGTAGCTCTGATTCTGTTCTGCTGCTCTGTTGTAAGTTGATGATAGGTCTGCTTTTAAACTTTTTCCTTTTTATCAATACTTCTCCCTGTTAGGCTTTTGAATTTCTTGGCAATAATACCAGGAGATCAGCCATTAAATGCGGGCAACTGGTAATTATTAGGCTATATTTACGGTCCTATTCTCTTTACCAAGCTTGAGCTTTTGAGATTAGAATTGGAGGTTGTGAATGAAAGTCTCCAAGTGCACACAAAGCTACTGATTGCTGTGGATGATACTGGCACAGTTGCAGTTTGTTCAGTTTTTTGTTTTAGGACACAGTAATAGATATTTAGATGTCAAAGAATGAAACTGGAGCTTCTTAGCCTGAAAGTTGACAGCAAATGAAAGGTTTGAATAAGACAAAAGACTCAACATTTGCTCAGTTCTAAGGCCTAACTGGAATTTAATGTACTACAAGAAAAATGATGATGTAATTGGCAGGAGTTGAAGTCTTGGTTTTTGTTACTGTTATGCAGTCGGGCTGCATAAAAAGTACAGAATATGGTATTGTTTATGTGTTAGTGCTCAGAACTATATAAAGCTGCTCTGTGCCAGAAGCATGCTGGAGCTCTGGACCTATGCTTCTTACACAGAGCACAGTCCAAATCCCCAGTGGTCCAACACGCCCTCTGCACAGTACTCCTGTAGCACAAGCAGTTAAAGGAGTTCCCAGGAGTGGCTGCGATACAACAATGCTAGCACAGTACTGCTTTTCCAGAATGTTGTTAATCCAGTTCTTGTTGGTGGGCTATCTTCCTTATAAGGCAGTTAAGGGAAGCCAGAAACCAAGTCCTCTTCACTGCTGTCAGGAAAATCTTTACTTCAAAAGGCATCCAGGCATCTGCCTTCAAGATCCCATTTCAACATCGAAGCCCATGAGACAGTAGGACAGAAAAACAGAAGGTTTAGGGTACATTTAGGAGAAGGGGAATCCATGCACCCCATGCCACAGTGGTGGTGACACATTAGCAGGCCTACTACCCCAAACCAGAGCTCCTTTTCTACTCTTCACTTGCTCTCGCTCTTCATCACAATTAAATAAAGACATGGAGTATCCAGTCAGGTTCAGATTGGATTTTTGCAGCTTTACTTACATATCTTTTAACATAATCTTTTCTTCACAAAGAGACATTTCCAACATGGTGGCTTAAGATGAATTTCAATAGAAAATCTTTCAGAATTGCTAGCACTAAGGTTTGTACAATGTCACAGGTGCTCAGTTAGTCTCTTAAAAAAAAGGTATAAACTCTGTCCTGTCCATGCCCAGAAGGCTTTCCCAAAATAAGGCAAAGTCCTTAACAGCATTGGTACTCATAGCGCTTTTAATGTCCATTTAAATAGTTTGTTTGGGCCAAGCAGGACCAAACATTATTTACTGCATTAACAGGTGCACTTGTTGTGCACGCAAAATTAACTGTATATAGCCTCAGATACATACAGTTAATGAGGGATGAACTGATGAAGGGAGTAGATGGGAGTAGAAGATTCGGTTGTTAGCTGGAGGCAGGATAAGCCTCCCTGAAGAGATGAGTTTTCAGGGATCGCCTAAAAGTGGACAGAGTAGGAGATAACGGACAGATTGGGGTAGTGCATTCCAGAGGATGGGAGAGGCCCTGGAGAAGTCCTGAAAACAAGCATGGGAGGAGGAGACAAGGGAGCTAGAGAGCAGAAGGTCTTAGAAAGAGCGGAGAGGACGATTTGGGTGATATTTAGAGATAAGATTGATGATGTAGCTCAGGGCAGAATTGTGAATGGCTTTGTACGTTATTGTTAGTGTTTTGAATTTTATTTGTTGGACAATGGGAAGCCAGTGGAGGGATTGGCAGAGAGGAGTGGCGGACAATGAATGGTTGGTAAGGTGGATGAGCCTGGCAGCAGCATTCATGATAGGCTGAAGATGGGATAGTTTGCTGAGAGGTAGGCCAATGAGGAGGGAGTTACAATAGTCAAGGTGAGAGATAACAAGGGAGTGGATAAGTTGCTTAGTGGTGTGAATGGTTAGAAAGGGGCATGTTTCAGAGACCTGGACGGTTTGGATAATGATTGGATTTGGGGCAGAAAAGACAGGTCAGAGTCTAGGATTACACCTAGTACCTTGGCATGAGGGGAGGGACGGATGGTTGTATTATTGATCTTGTTGGGCTGGAGGAAAAATGATGAGCTTGAGAGTAAAGCGAGAGGAGACTGAAGGAGTGAGGTGAGGAGTAGAGATAGATTTGTGTTGTCAGCATAGATGAGGTATTGGAAGCCATGGAAGTTTATTAACAGACCAAGGGAAGAGGTGTAAATGTAGAAGAGAAGGGGTCCGAGGGCAGAACCTTGAGGTACCCCTACAGAAAGAGGAAGTGGAGAGGAGGAAACAGAGTTATAGGTCACACTGAAGGAGCACTGTGATAGGTAGGAGAGCCAAGAGAGAACAGAGTCTTGAAGGCCAAGAGATTGGAGTTTTTTGAAGAGGAGGGGATGGTCAACAGTATTAAAGGCTGCAGAGAGGTCGAGTAGTAGGAGTATGGAGTAGTGGTCATTGGTTTTAGCAGTTAGTAGGTCATTAGGGAGTTTCAGTAGGGCAGTTACAGTGGAATGTAGCAAGCAAAAGCCAGACTATAAGGGGGTCAAGAAGGTTGTTGTCAGTGATGTAGGAGCTACGACGGTTGTAGACTATGCACTCTTAAAGTTTTGACGCAAACAGGAGCAAGAAAGGGGTCTTAATTAGTTTGGGCTGGTGGGATTCAGTGAGGGCTTTTTAAATATGGGGGTGATCAGGGCATGTTATAGAGGGGAGGGGAAGGTGCCAGTAAAGAGGGAGCGATTGAAGATGTGAGTGAGGGAACATAAGATAGAAGTAGAGGGTGACCTTAGTAGATGTGAGGGAACAGGATCCAGGGGACAGGTGGTAAGGCGGGCTTCTATGAAAACTTTGGAGACATCTTCGGTAGTAGCAAGGTCAAGAGAGGAGAGTGTTGAGAATAGATTTGTACAGGGTATGTTAAGTGGGTTAGGAGATGTCCTGATGAATTGCATCAATCTTGTTTTTGAAGGGATTGGCAATCTCGTAAGCAGTGAGTGAGTTACTGGGTGGAGATGCTGGTGGATAAAGTAGAGAGTTAAAAGTATAGAAGAGACGATGAGGACTGAAGGACAGAGTATTAATGAGGGTGACAAAGTAGGTTTGTTTGGCAGCATGGAGGGAGGAATGGTATTTTAAGAAGGCAGATTTATATTGGGTGAATGTATGCTGGGAGTTGGTTTTATGTCACACTCGCTCCAGTGCTCAGATATGTCTCTTAAGGTTTCTGGTGTTGACGGTCTGCCAAGGTTGTAATAGTTGGGGAATTACATTTTGTGTAGTGAGAGGAGCAAGAGAGTCCAGTGAGGATGAAAGTGAACTGTTGTAGATAGAGGTGGCCAGGTTGGGGCAAGACAGGGGTGAGATTTGGTCATGGAGGTGGACAATTGCGGAGTAGAAAAGAGAAGGAATAAAGTGACAAAGGGTAATTGTTTTCTGCTTGGTAAGACAGCTGGTTGAAGACAAGCACATTTTGAAAGTGATGAGGTTGTGGTCAGAGAGAGGGAAGGGGGTGTTGGTGAGGTTGTAGGGGGTGCAAAGATGGGAGAAAACAATGTTGAATGTATTACCATCAGAGTGAGTGGGGGACTGTGTCCATTGTGTAAGGTCAAAGGATGAGGTTAAGTTGAAAAGTTGGGATGCAGTTGGGCTGTTAACATTGGCTGGGATGTTGAAATCACTGACGATAATTGTGGGTATTGCAGAGGAGAGAAAGTAGGGTATCCAGGCAGAGAAGTCATCAAGGAAGCGTGACACTGGTCCAGGAGGCCGATAGATCACTGCAATCCTTAGAGAAATTGGAGAAAACAGACAAATACAATGTGTCTCAAAAGAAGAGAAGGATAGAGAAGGAGGGTTAGACAGGACTTGAAAGGTGCTCAGTGGGGATAGAAGCAAACCAACTCTGCCTCATTTCCATTCACTGGGTCTGGGTGAGTGAGTCCAGTGGAGGCCTCCATGGAAGAGGGCTGCGTGTGAGGCAGAATCTGACTCTTGAAGCCATGTTTCTGTGATTTCAAGAAGGTTAAAGAAGTGGGAGACAAAAAAGTGATGGACAGAAGTTAGCTTATTGCAGACAGAGCAGGTGTTCCAGAGGGCACGTGAGAAGGGGAGGGTGGTTTTTGTGAGCAGGGGGATCGAGTTAAGATTGTGGCTGATGCTGTAGGAGGGAGAGTCCCGGGTGTGGGGGTGAGATACTGGAGGACCGGGCTTGGGGGAATATATCCCCAGAGGTTAGCAGAGAAGGAGGGTGAGGAAATTAAGATGGGATGTTGGATGTTTATGAGTGCATGTGCTTCCCTGTCCTTGTGTGTGGGTCAGCAGGTGGGTTAAGTGTTAGCAGGAGGTGATGAGAGCAGTAGTTGGTAGAGGGTAGAAGTGATGGTGATATGTACAAGTTTTGGGGTGGAGAAGAGTGGAAAAGAAGTGAGAATTTGAAAGCAGAGGATACTAGTATGAGAAGGCAGAGTAGAGGGGACATATTAAAGGGTAGTGGGGATAGTATTCAGACTTGCAGGATGCCTTCCAAAGTGGTGGTTTGTGGTCAATCCAGAGGGGAGCAAAGTTCTTTGTGATCTTTTCTTGCTGCTTTCGTTATCCTGCTTTAGTTAAACTGCTGATTACTTCTGCAGATATATTACACATGGCTGCAAAAATTGCTTGCCTAAACCCCCTGTCTCTGACTTCCCCCATGGGCACAACTTAATTTATACAGAGATGATCAAATAGTGATATACTGTAGTTCATAAACTGGTATAGTCCACACTTTGTGCCAATCTATCTTAAGTGATAACAGTGACTCCCCCCACCGTCCAAAATTGCGCTCACCTCCACATTTATTTAAAATATTATGCACTTACATTATGGTTAAAACCAAACATCTTGTAATGACAGCGGGGCTCGAATGCACTTGCGCCACTTTCGGTTTCAGCAACGTCACCCAGCTCCACCCAAACGTCAGGGGTTCCTTAGATTTGGTTTTAACCCTAATGTAAGTGCATAATATTTTAAATAAACCTTTGCTATAACACTATGAGAATACCTTGTTTTGCATGAGTTTACATGCAGTGGCGGGACCGTGGATTTAAAGGGCCATACACCCCAAATCAGACCAGTAGACCAGGATGCCTAAGAGCATACAGGAGGAGGAGTACATAGGAGCCTGTTTCTTGAACCCGAGAGTGGGAAAAGCGTAATTTGATCTGGGTGTGGAGGTGAGCGCAATTTTGAACGTTGGGGAGAGTCACTGTTATCACTTATCATATATCGGCACAAAGTGTGGATTATAAGAATATATATATATATATATATATATATATATATATATATATATATACACACACACACATATACACTGTGAAGTACACAAATAAGGACACAAGGAAGGGTTGGAATATTTTTGGTTTATTCATATCACAGGAGGATTTAACACATACACACATTTAAGGGGTAGGCGCAGCAACAGTTAATTGTTTATTTGATTGCTACTATTGTGGGAACACAATTTTGCTGCTCGCAGCCACCCATTTGATTTATATTGCATACACAGGTAGCATAGGTAGCGTGGGATAGCACACACACACCTGAAAAGGCAGTATATTTCTGTAGCATCGGCCCCGTGTATCCAAACTTCGTATTTCCAAGCTCAGGACTAGTTCTGATTAGAGCTACTGAGAGCCAGCCAGAGGTTAGGATAAGTATTCCGCCCAAGAAGTATCCATTGATGAACTGATTGAGTTGTAAGACATATATACACATATATACACATCTCAAGGAAACAGCTGCAAAATGCTCGGGGAAAGGAAACGTGCTTCACATAAGAAGACCATATAACTGTTTTTGTTTTTTTGGTTTAGCAAACTGAGCTGCATAGCAGAGGTACACTGCAAGCCATAACAACTAAAGGCAGTGTTTCATTAGCCTCGTTCCACAAAAGAACTCTATTTTTTGGGGGAAAAATAGATAAACAGGATAGTTTTTATCTGAATTATATAACTGGAGGATTTAAAGGGTCTCTGACCTGTTTTTGCACAACATCAGATCTCAGTGGCTGAAGTGTGGAACACCGCAACATAAAACTATGCAACAATATAAGGATTGTGAGCTTGCCTGTTAAAGTGTTTTTGTGTTTTATTAGGGAGATTTTGCGTCACTTCCTGTCCTTTAGACATAATAGTAACCCAGATAGCAAGGATAACTTACCACAAATTTGTGGTGGTGTTGAATTGTAAGTCTTGTTAACTTGCTGCACATTTTAACTGGCAAGTTGAAAACTTGCAGAGCACTTGAAGCACAAGTTCTAGTTGACACTTTTCCAATTTGTAGCAAATTTGTGTGGCAAGTCTCTAGTAAGAGCAAAGTTGCAGTGATGAGTCTACAGCAAAAGCTCTGCAAGTCTACAGCATGAAAAGTCAGCCACAGTGACCCCTGTGGTGGGATGACTATTGCACTTGAAGCACAATTTCTAGTTGACACTTTTCCAATTTGTAGAATATTTGCGCGGCAAGTCTCTAGCAAGAGCAAAGTTGCAGTGGTGAGTCTACAGCAGGGAGCAAAGATGAAAATTCAGTCACAGTGACCCCTGTGGTGGGATGACTATTGCACAACATAACTGAACCAGAACTTGCAGCAGACTTGCAGGATGTTTGCAAAGAAAGTTGATCTGGAATCATGCAATATGGACTTGTGCAATTCTGAAACAAACTTGTGAAGCCTGGCAAGTCTAGCAATAGCTTAGAAAGTCATTCTCAAACTTGCAGCACAATTGCTTTCTGTCTGGGTATTTCCGAAGTATAGGAAATCTCCTTTTACACAACTTCCCTCATTGGGAAGCATGAAATTTCAGAGCTTTACATCTGACTTAGTAGGGGGCATGCTGGGCCTCTGCAATGGGACCACTGTTTCTACCCAGAGAGCAAAGGTCCCTGCTGGCAGGGGACTGGCTTTTCTATGGAGGCTGTGGCTCCTTTAGAAAGAAAAACAGGAAGACAATATAAGACACACCACCTTTTGATTTGATGCACCTGGGATCTATATAGCGGATTTAAACCAAGTGTTCAACTGGTCTTTAACTGCGGGTACATCAGCTCTGCATATGGACAGAAGCACATAGGCTGAAGTTTTTTCTTTGTTGGAGTAAACTGGATTACGGCAGGGTTGTGTTTTTTCACTTCTCTGCATCAGCTGCAAGTTTAGATTTTTTTTTTTTTCTTGGGGTTTCACACACTGTCTTTTTTTGAACAATAAAACTCTATCTGTCTACTGGTTAAGCAGCTCCAGATCACCTCACGCTCCAGTACTTTTATGGATAAACAACTTCTGGCTGCTGAAATACAGGCATATGTTGGTTTTAACGAAAGCCGTATTGTTAACCAGTAATGGCCAGTGTTTTTCTAGTTGCAACAAAAGGCTAGTGATAGACATATACAAGATGCTCTATTTCCTCTTAGACAAACAGTTGTTATTTTATAGTAACTGCATCAAGGTGCTCAAAATTGAAGTATATACTGTACCGTTTACTATACTGATCTCATACCACAGACATCTCTTCAAGGATAAACAATGATGTTTAGTTATTAGTAGGGTATGGTGGTTAAATCATGCAATTGCAGGATTTATGTACTTCATTTACTTGATTATGATATCCAAGGGTTTGCAGCGCTGTATGCACATCTAACAACATTGTCAACTTTGAAAAGGGTTTGGTGGTGGTCTTTTTGTTTAAAGCTGAATTCCGGGAAATTTTTATGTAGTTACGGTACATCAGTCCAGCTGGGATAAATGTAAATATGTATGTTCAATACCTGTTTGGTCCCCGTGGAAACTGGAAACCATTGTAGTAGGCCACGTATATGGTGATCTCCACTAGCTTCCGGGGCCTGCACTGAGCAGCTTGTCCTACTACTTACTGAACACAAAAGGTTGCCCGCTTGGCATGGGCAACCTTAAGAGAAAGATTTGCATATATTCAATAAGTGCAGAGTATTCTCTGACTGGACGAGGCAGAGATTGTGACATCATAGGCCCGACTCTCAATCCTGTCCTATCACATCCAATAAAAGAAGCAACCGGCAACTCCATAACATCAAGCGTATTTATTTTCAAGCCTTCACAGTGAGTACAGTCAGCAGCAGACTAGTTTTGGCGATAAGCCTTGTTCACAGCCTTGTCCTATCACAGAAGTGTTGGTATTCATTCAGTAAATGCACAGTATTCCCTAAATGGTGCATGTGCTGTGCGATTAACCTTCTCTTTTCACATTGCAGCAGTTCAGCTAGTGGAGATCACCGGAGTAGTGGTGTCTACTTCAGTGATTTCCAGCTTCCATGGGGATCCCACAGGTATGGCACATACAGTACATACTTACATAGGTCCAAGCTGGACCCATGTAATAAAAAAGGCCATACCTAAACTTCGGCTTAAGGCCACATTCACATCTAGCTATTTTTCACACCTTCTTTTGCAGGCTTTTTGCATGTTTTTCAAACAAGATTCATATGGCAACCTATTGATTTTAATGGGCTGCCTTACACATGACAAAGTTGATGGATCATTTTGCTGCTTTCAGGTTTGCGTGTTTTATACCATGCATTTTGCTGCTTTTGATGCACTTCTTGCACATGGCAAAACGTGTATTTGCTTTCTGCATTTGGGATGTCATTAACAATTAATGGAATCGAAAGTGCGAAAACATGGGTTTCTGTGTGCATTTCCAAAAACATGCAAATGCTAACGGAGCACTAAAGATGAACTTCAGGTATGATTTTTATGGCATAGTTACATTGATCCAGCTTGGACCAATGTAAGTATGCATATCTCATATGTCAGTGATCACTGTGGAAGCTGAAAATTACAATTGTACTTCTGCCCTCTTGAGGGTCGCAAAATAGATCAATACCCCTCTGGCTACCCTGACTCTGAAAGTCCTCTGTCACCTCTGACACCCTGGGTTCAAACAGTTTTTTCCTTAGGCAATAATAAGAATAATGATGAAATACACCAGAATGAGTTAAATCAATAATTGTTTACTCAATAGGATAAATGAAGAAGGAACCAACAAATACATTTAGGCTCAACCCCAACAAAAGTTATCTTATATAAGGTATTATTAGTAGCAAAAATAACTATCACCTTTATAGTTCAAATATTAGACAGTGCACACTACATTTTCTATAACCAGATAAGTGCATATAATGTCTCTGTGAATGGACTACAGGAGAGCAAAGGAAAGACTCCTTTAATGCCGCGTACACACGATCGGAATTCTCGTCGGAAAAGCCTTGGATGGTTTTTCCGACGGAATTCCGCTCAAGCTTGTGTTGCCTACACACGGCCACACCAAATTCCGACCGTCAAGAACGCAGTGATGTACAATACTACGACGAGCATGCATCAAATTGTTTCCGAGCATGCGTCGGAATTTTGCACGTCGGAATTGCCACAGACTTTCACTAATTTCCGATAGAAACTTTTTCCGTCGAAAAAATTGGGAACATGCTCTCAATATTTTGATGGCCGAAATTCCGCCAGCAAAAGTCCGATGGAGCATACACACGGTCGCATTTTCCGACGAAAAGCTCTAATCTGTCTTTTGCTGCCCGAATTTTCAATCGTGTGTACGCGGCATAAGTATCAAACCCTTCTCTACTGCTTCCCCACATAAGATCCAGCAAAGTGACAGACAAACAAATAAAACCACAACAAACAGTAACTATGGCACAATTCATCCTGCTCTTTAAATAGAGTTATTGGTGAAATGCAGCTTTGATGATTTCAGCAAACAATTCCCTAAAGTGGGGAGGGAAGTAATAGTAGTCCAGTGTTGCTGTGTGAAAATCCAGTTAATCTTCGGCTAGCTTTTAAGTACTTAACTGCATGCAAAGAATACTTCTTGTTAAGATAGGGTAGCTATTCCAATAGATTATGTGTAGCAAGCAACCAATATTCCTGTGCAACCAGAATTGTAATTGAATTCACAGTGATCACTAACTTAAAGGTATTAAGGTATGTGGAACTACAAGCAACAGCAAATCAATGAATGGCATGGATGTCTGTGTATAGTGCCCATGATATATTGGCACAAAACGTGCATTAAAGATGACAAAGAGTGTAGGAAACAAAGATGTCTATACACAGTGTCTGTTAAATTGGGCAATCGCCCGCTCACCACACTGAAACAGGAGATGATGGTGACAATGATGAGGAGGATGACGACTCTGATGAGGATGATGGTGATCTCTCAAGTGCATGGCTCAAGGGACAACCTTTGGCCTCCACCACACCGCTCCATGGCTCACACCGATCCAATAACTCTGCAGGGTGGATTGGACAGAAACAACCTTCAGGCTGCCTCCGAACAGTGAAGAGGAACTGTCTGAAGGTGTCCTTCCAAATATCTGCTGGGAAAATCTGTTAAAGTAGGCCACAACAGCTGCAGCTCCTCTGTAGCAGATTCCCTGGACACAGATCCACACTGGTCCCAAGAGAGCCCACCAGGCCCCAGCCTTGCTTCTTATAGCCCCTCTCAGCGATCTGCTCTTCATCAGCCTGCTGGTAGTTGTAGTTCCACACAATGCAGCCAGAGGGTGAATCATTTCCAGATAGACTAAATGTTCCAAGATGCCTTGCTCTACCGCTAATCAAAGAGTCACAGAACAGCTAAACTGGAACACTAGGTGGAAACGGCTCCCTGGTAAGAGCTTCTTCTGATTGCAGGAAAATTGAAGTATCCAGCTCCTGGCTACACAATAGTTGGTGCTGCAGTGACAGCAGTGAACTTCCAGGCTCTGTGCAGAGTAGCTTTCCTTCTGCACACTGACCACAGAGTGGCACTTACTCGCACCGCCGCCATTCACAGAATGGCTTGTACTTTTTTTCATTAAAACAAGACATTCTGATAGGATAAGATACAAAGGCGAGGCAGTGATGTCACAACCCCACCTTGTCCAATCAGAGAATACTATTACAGTAATGTGTAGCTTCACAGCAACCATTTAGGTACGAGATATGCCAAGAAATTTGTATTTCTGTCCATCTACTCCTGAGATTTACATCTGTTGCATTTATCAGATTTTTCTCTACTGCAGCCACACAATATAAGTTGATCACCTTCTACCCCCCCCCCCCCCCCCCCCCCCCCCCCCCCAAGTCACCACAGTTTGTATTGAACATGGGAACATGGATGAAACAGTCACAGACTTAGGTGATTTTACTTTCCAGTTGTGCAGCACATATCACAGGAATGGGTTAATACATAACAAGAGGCAGGAGAGTTGTGGCCAGTAGTGGACAATATGGGCATATCAGAGTGCCATGATATTGTCCTGCAATAGGTGTAAACCTAATTGATTTGATCTGTACTGGTATGGCACCATCAGGCACCGAGTGCCTGCAAGTGCATCCTCTGTGAAGTGACAAGCAGGTGCAGGTCACACTGCAATGAATGTTTTCACTATGTTTTCTAATCTGTTCTGCCAGTTAGTATGGTGGTGATGGGGTGCACAGAGACAGGATAAGTAGCAAGTACAATAACCCTGATGTGCAAATAAACCAAAAAAAAAAAAAAAAGGAGTCCAATATATGCAGCAGCTATACTGAAAAAAAAAATCCCCAAAGTGATGCTTAAAAATGAATAACACAATTCAGACAAGCTCTTACACTGGTACTGCATAAAAGCACTTATATCTGTATCATTGAATGATTTCCATCAAACATCAAGTATCAAATTTCTCTCCCTCTGCAACCCTGTATCAAATCCTGCATAAAAGGTAACAAATGTAAAACGGCGGACGTGATTAGATTCAGATGGCAAGTTATCTGCTAGGTAAATCAACTAAGGGCTAGTTCACATGGGCGGCCAGTGGGCAGTAAAGCAGGAGCTTGAGATGAAGTTTTACCACCAACTGACCTCCCACCTAAACAAGGACATTCAGCTGCTCAGGGCTGTATACATGCTGCAAAAAAAAATAAAGCCCCTGTTGCATTTGGGCTATAAATAAAAAAAGAGCGACAATTTTGAAAAAAACGCATTCTTTTTTACTTTTTGCTATAATAAATATCCCCCAAAAAATATTCCTTAGGCCGATACGTATTCTTCTACATATTTTTGGTAAAAAAAAATCACAATAAGCGTTTATTGATTGGTTTGCGCAAAAGTTATAGCATCTACAAAATAAGGATAGTTTTATGGCATTTTTATGAATATTTTTTTTTTTTACTAGTAATGGCGGTGATCAGCGATTTTTACCATGACTGGTAGACACATCGGACAATTTTGACACATTTTTGGGACCATTCACATTTATACAGCGATCAGTGCGATTAAAAATGCATTGATTACTGTGTAAATGTGACTGGAAGTGAAGAGGTTAACACTAGGTGGCACCGTAGGGGTTAAGTGTGTCCTAGGGAGTGATTCTAACTGTGGGGGGGAGGGGCTGTGTGTTACACTACACTGATCACCGCTCCTGATTACAGGGAGAAGTGATCAGTGACAGTGTCACTAGGCAGAACAGGGAAATGCTTGTTTACAATAGCATTTCCCCGTTCTTCCTCTCCGTGAGACGATTGCGGGTATCCCTGCGGACATAGAGTCCGCGGGACCCGCGATCCTAATCACGGAGCTCGCGGCGGCGCGCACGTGATGGCACAGCAGCAAATTCAAAAGGATGTACAGGTACGCCCATTTGCGCAATCATGCCATTCTCTTGACGTAAATCTACATGCGTCGGTCGGCAAGCGGTTAAAGTTTTAATACAGTCTGCAGGTGCTTATCCTTTTTGTCTCATCATGTATACAGAGCCTGCTTCTGCTCATTGGATTAACTAGCCCTGGTGAACTGCTTTGGACTCTTTATAAACAGAGGGGATAAAAAAAAAATGTGTACACACTTCAACATGAAAAATACATGCATACAAATGTAATACTAGATTATAAACATCAAAGGGTAGCTGTAAGTCATCTTTGAATTATGCAATCACATTAGGTGCTCAAAGAGGTCACCATTAGCATCCAGACACTTTTGATTTCGGCAAACTACAGCGTGAACAACATTGACTAAAATGTCACAAGAATTGCGGTACTCCATTCTCCGATCAGGGTCATCTTCGTTCATGGCGTGTGACAGTCTTAGGATGAAAAATTCCCAGTGTGCTCTCTTCATAGGTTGTATGCTTGATCTGCTAATTCCTGCCTCACGTGCACGTTGTTTGACAGCCTTTTCTGATGAACATGAACACCATGTCCAAGTAACCAGAACTTGTTGCTGTGCGATGCCTCCCAGATCTTTGCTTATCATAAATTTGTGTGATTGTCAGTCATGTTGGTGGTTCTGTTTCAGACTCACATCGCCATTGTCGTTGAACTTCACACACATTTTCAAATTTACTAAAACCATTTCAGAATGGTCTTGCGTTGCTTTAAAGTCAAGCCTACCTAATGCCGCATACACACGATCGGAAATTCAGCCAGCAAAAGACAGATGAGAGCTTTTGGTCGAAAAATGCGACCGTGTGTATGCTCCATCGGACTTTGCTGGCCAAATTCCAGCCAGCAAAAGATTGAGAGCAGGTTCTCAATTTTTCGGACGGAAAAAGTTCCGATCGGAAATTCCGATTGTCTGTAGCAATTCCGACGTGCAAAATTCCTTACGCATGCTCAGAAACAATTCGGCGCATGCTCGGAAGCATTGAACTTAATTTTCTCGGCTCGTCTTATGCCACGTACACAGGGTCGGAATTCTCGTCGGAAAAAGCTCTGATGGTCAGTAACACAGCGGCATAAAACACGTTCGACAGCACTATAAAAGGGAAGTTTAATGCTTCCGAGCATGCGTCGAATTGTTTCCGAGCATGCGTCGGAATTTTGCGTGTCGAAATTGCATACACACGATCGGAAAATCCGATAGAAAGGTTTTCCGTCGGAAAAATTGAGAACAGGTTCTCAATCCAAAGTCTGTCGGAAATTCCTACAGAAAAAGACTGATGGGCATACACACGGTCGGAAAATCCGTTGACAAGCTCCCATCGGACTGTTTCCATCGGAAATTCCGAGCGTGTGTACGCGGCATTAGTGTTGTACGTCACCACGTTCTTGACGGTCGAAAGTTCAGAGAATTTTTGTGTGACCGTGTGCATGCAAGGCAAGCTTCAGCGTAATTCCGTCGGAAAAACCATCCAAGATTTTTCTGACGGAAAATCTGCTCATGTGTACGTGGCATTAGCTATTTACGTTCACTCTCTCCTGACGGTCAAATGATGACTTGGCAATAGTGTGACTACTGACATCTTTACGGAAAGCCCGTAATGCGTTTTTGCAGCAATTTGTGTTTTTTATTCTGCCCAACAACAAATTGGCCAAAAAAACAGTATGTCTCTTCTAATAGTGTATACAGTATATCTCTTCTGTCTGTTATTCTCAGAGTGGATTTGATATTTTGCTCCCTAACCATATAGTTGGTTGTTTATAATTTACCACTGCATAGAGATATTTAAGAATACATTTCCTTTTTTTTTTTTAACTTTACATATTAACTAAATTATACACCACACATTTTTTTTAAGGTTATTAGCTGATTAATCGAAACAATAATCGGCCCACTAATCGATTATGAAAATAATTGTTAGTTGCAGCCCTACTGACTATTTCACACTTTTTCGGGGGACAAGGCAGGGGTGTCCCTTATTGCTCCTGCTTTTCACCCTGCCGGTGGAACCCTTGGCCATAGCAATCAGAACAGCGGGAAATATAAGAGGTTTCACACCCAACAATCTTCACCTATTGTTACTCCTGTCGCAAATGGCCATATTTAGTCAATGATATCACCCAGATCCCCGAAGACTTGTTTACAATTAGAATCCACTGAGCGATAATGCTAAATTGCCAGTTTTTGGCCATTCACTGGGCTGCAAGCAAGCTGGGTTCTGGTGGAAATCTGAAGCTCATCCCAAATTTCAAATTCTTGAGCAGATAAAACCCTTGATATGTATCTATTTCTACTGCATAGTAACCTACCTGGAGTTCAGCTTTAATGTAAATCCTGGTAGAGCCGACTATGACAACTGTTTGCTTTGCCGTCTAGTGACGACTAGAAATATTTATGGCGGTTTGTGTAAAGCATGCAAAGTTCACATGACATTTCAGTCATTGCCGCGGGCAGCAGAAGGATGATGTTGACCCCAGCTTCCAAGCTGTGTACAAGTGCAAATATCAAATGAAGCACACTCCCTAACACAATACAGCATGTCCTCAGCTTATCTGACCCTGTAAGGAAAGAAAATAAGCCTTTTAAATAGGACGAGATTTCTAGCTACGCGCTTATGGTTTTTGTCACTCTCATTGTCAGCGGCATATTATGGTGGGGAGTTATCTTCTCCTTATCACATCAGTTCCTGGTAATATCGCAGAATACGTCTTACCTTCTCCCATAGGAAGACAATTTGGAGGGAGCAGTGTGATATATATGTTAGGAACAGATGCACGCAGTCTTTTACCTCTTTGTTAACAGCGGCGGTAGAATGTATCATCTGTAGCTGAGCAAACATATGTGGATCACAGCGGGTGACGTAAATACATGAAAATCTGAGCCTGCAGAAAGGTAATCAACATCACAAATCGTTCAATGAGACATGATATAATTGATTTGTTCTCCTTAGAACTACCATCAGAATCTTCCAGCAAATTCAGAAGGGCTTTCATTTACAAACAAAAAAAAAATGTACTTAATATTTTTGAAGCTTTTTGACCGAATTGTATTTTTTTTTATAATCACATTGCAAAAATTGATTGCTTTGAATCCTATTAGCCTACAAAGGAATGTTTGGGAGAGTGCTTTATATTTTTTTTACCAGACGCATTGAGCAGGGTTCAACAATTTTCATAACAAGGCACAGAGCTATATGTTATTATTCTGAAATTCTGACAATTACTGTGACCCTGGAGTCTGAAGCAACAATTCCATGGGAGATTTTGAAGCTATGGAGCCAGAAATTTGTTTTTCAAGTCTCATTGACTTCTATTTTTACCGTTAAAAGTAAACTTATAATAGTTTTGGGTCCATGCTACTCGTATAAAATGTTCCAACTTTAATATACAGTATACAGGTCTGTGTGTGTACGTGCATACACACACACACACACACACACGTGTATGCAATATTTGTTTTGCAAATAAACTGGGTGCAACCATGTCACAGGATTTGCAAAAAAAAAACAGGAGCTGTTTCTTTTCAAGGATGAATTTCTGATGTAATCTTTCTATAAAGTCCTCAGTAGTCGAAAAAACATATAAAGGAAAAATATATAAAAACATATAACATATAAAAAGAAGCTGACAGCTCCATCTGCTGGCTGCACATGAATTCATATAAATATGAATATATTTCATAACAACCAGACAATACAAATAGAAAACCATTCATTCTGAATATTATGAATATAGGATGTATTAAAAATATAACTATACATTCCTTTTTAACAATCACATGTTGCTATGATTGTACTGCAATTGCCATCAGTTGAGAGGATTGCACAACACTTCATGGTCATTTGCAGACAGCTGGCAGATGACTGCAGTGACACGTGGTTATCTAGATCTTTCTATTCCCTTGTGTGTGGCTGACTTTGAACAGAAGACAAGTTTACGCCTCAAAGGGTAAAACATGTTCACAAAGCTGCAGGGCAGCCGCTCAGCATGGCAGTAGTGGAGATCAGTGGAGTAGCGGTGTCTACTCCAGTGTTTTCCAATTACCAGGTGGCAGTCATAAAAGTTAAGGTATATGTATAGTTACTAGACATTTGCACACTGAAATATTTTGTTTCGGAATTTCGTTTTCGTCTTAAAAATAAATGTATTTAGCTACTCCCGAAATTAGTTTTTATTTATTTTGTTTTGTTAAATCCCAAATAATTAAGGTTGAATCTGTCATTGAAGGCTTATGGTGTCTGTCGAATGTTCTAAGAAGTTTTGACGGAGCAGCTAAACTGTACGATGCCGCAATCGTACATTTCTGGTCGAATGTTCCGCCTACAAGCTATAGAGGAATTCTAATGTTGTATGACACTAGTAATAATTATATTTATTAATTATTATTACTAGTCAACCAACAATAGAATTCTTCTATAGGCTATGGGCGGAGCATTTGACCATAAATGTCCGCTAGCGGCAACTGCTTCGTCGAATCTTCATGTCAAATCTTTTCCCTCTATGTAGAATAATCTTGGACTAATAGAGTTAGGTTAGACACATTCAACCTTTTTTGCGATTGTCTCTATAATGTTGAATCTTTTCTCTCTATGTATAATAATATTGGACTAATAGAGCTAAGGTTAGGCACATTTGACCACAGGTTAGATGGACACAGATCACTATTGTCAGCGTCATGTCGAATCTCCTATCTATATCGAACTGTTGTCGCAACGAAAACGAAAATAAAGAATTTGTTTATGTTGGATCTTTCAGTTTTCAGATTCTGCCCGTTTGTTATCGTTTGTTATTACCCGAAATTTGGATGAAAATGCATTTGAACGAAAATGAATGCACATGTCTAATAGTTACATCCAGCAACTGTATAACAAAAGTTCCATACAGGAACTCAGCTTTAAAGTGATTAAGCGTATAATAATTGGTTTGCGCAAAAGTTATAGCGTTACAAAATAGGGGATAGATTTATAGCATTTTTATTATCATTTTTTTACTAGTAATGGCAGCGATCTGCGATTTTTATGGTGACTGCGATATTGCGGCGGACGTATCGGACACTGTTGACACATTTTTGGGACCATTCACATTTATACAGCGATCCGTGCTATAAAAATGCATTGATTACTGTATAAATGTGCCTGGCAGGGAAGGGGTTAACACTAGGGGGTGATCGAGGGGTTAATATGTTCCCTGGAGTGATTCTAACTGTAGGGGGGGAGGGGATTCACAAGGGGAAGAGACCGATCAGTGTTTCTCTGTACTGAGAACACACCATCGGTCTCCTCTCCTCTGACAGGACCGTGGATCTGTGTATTTACATACACAGATCCACGGTCCTGCTGTGTTACCGGGCAATCGCGGGTGCCCGGCGGACATCACAGCTTCCAGGCATGCGCACGGAGTCCCCAGTGACACGACGGGTGAGTGCGCCCCCTGGTGGGTCGGGAAGGGGAGGTAGTCATATGACGCCATCCCGCAACAAGAGATGCGCCGCCTGGCCGTCAATTGACAGCCGGCAAGCAGTTAATCATTTGAAGAAACTGTTTTTTTAAAAAAGGTTAAGGTCATATGAATAAAAGTTGACCACTGCCCTCCTGCAGTGTTATATGGTTTGTTCCAAACGTCATAACTGCTACTTCTGCTGGACAGCTTGGCATGTTAAACAAAGGGATACTCAATGGATCTACTGGCAGGATTAAACACATAATACATTTAAAGGGGCAGAAAAAAACTGTTGTGTTAAAGAATACATTTCATATTTCGGATAAGTGACTGCTGTACCATGTACTTGTATTAAAAAGTATCCGGTTCTCTTTGTATTGCTTCTTTTGTGTGAAATCACTGGTGTTCCTGACAGTCCCTCCCTGGTTTCCTGTTAAAATCTTACCACACTAAGCATGAGAGCACAGCATGATCAGTTTTCTGGCGGTGCTGGGAACTCAGCCTGCTCTCCTACAATGGTCAGACTTGTCCTGACCTCCCTCCCCCTATCCTGCATAGCCATTCCCTGGGAAGATCAGCGTGCTACCGTTTCTCCTCCCCCAGCACATATGCAGCTGAGAACAGAGGCAATTATATTTTTTTAAAAAATGTTTTTTTTTATTTATTTATTAATTTTATAATCTTTTTTATTTATTTATTTTTTATATCTATACACAAATGCCTTTGATTTCTATTTTAAGTTGAACGGGTTGTTTTACAAGGTAAGGGTTTACATATACTTTAATGCTGTTGGCAGGCTGCACAGGTCTTTTGATTTTGTCCATAGGCCCACTTTAATTCTACATTTTGGCTGGAGTGTACCTTTAAAAACAGACCTGGTGTATGCTAATCAAGATGATGAATTATGATATTGCTGTTGCACAGCTGGCAAACAGAAACATTTTCCACTTAATTAGTAAAAAGCTGTTTAAAAGTTAGTTCAGCACCATGGTCAGCTCCCTTGAATCAGTTTGTCCTGATGCCAATCTTAAAGCATGCTAATGCAATTTTTAAATAAAAGCTAACATTTTAATTGCATACTTTATAATATAGTTCCAGTAATGTGATCTCTGTGTAATGCAGTCGCTGTGCTTCCATATGCAATGCAGGCAGACTGTGGCTGGTTAGAGGGATGGGCAGATAGCCATGCATAACGTTCTGAAAACATTTCAACACCTTCGCTCAGGACTCCTTGTAAAGCGCAATTAAAGTCCAAAATATCTCTTCTTCAATGGTCTGAAGCCAGTGAGGTCCCTCACTGGCATCTTCTCCCTGGCTCCCCGGTGAAGGTCTTCGGCCATCTTGAGTGCAGTCATCCCGGCAAAGTATTGGAATGTAAACTGAGCTGTGCATACACATTCTACAGAAGACTGAACAGGCAGGTAGGTTTATTGTGTTGCACAATCAATATAAAGTGCAAAAAGTCATGATATCAGTCAATCAAATGAAAAAAATCAATGTAGATCAAAGACCATATGTGCAAATGAAAATGTAACTGAAAAAAGTGATACTAAAGGATCATTTTTTTTTTTTTAAATAACAAACATGTCATACTTACCTCCACTGTGCAGCTCGTTTTACACAGATTGGCCCAGAACATCGATTTCTGGGGTCCCTCGCGGCTCTTGCGGCTCCTCCCCACATTAGATAGCCCCCTTGGAGAAGCGCTCTCCGGGGGTGGGCGGTTTCCTTGCGGGCATGCTCCTGAGTCCAGCATTCGGCGTCCATAGAGCCCGAATGCAGGGCTCGGCCCTGCCCCCAGGCACCCGCGTCATTGCGCTGCTATCAATCTATCCAATCAAGAGCCGGGAACCTGTGAAGAGAGGGACAGCGGGGACACGCCAACGTAAATTCGGGGCCCAGGTAAGTGCGCTGCTATCAATCTATCCAATCAAGAGCTGGGAACCTGCGAAGAAAGGGATGGTGGGGACACGCCAACGGAAATTCGGGGCTCAGGTAAGTAAAACGGGGGGGGGGGGGGGGGGGGCTAGGGGGCCGGTGACTGCCAAGTGTTTTTTTACCTTAATGCATAGGTTACATTAAGATGAAAAAATACGTACCCTTACAACCCCTTTAAATAGTCCAATAAGGTCTTTTTTTTACAAACGCTTCTAGACGCAGTGAGGAGTGGGAAACAAAGGAGGAACTCCTAGTGTAGTAATTAAAGGGTTCTAACTTTTAATGAAGATTAAAAACTACTTACAACAGGCAGGAGTATATAGTACTTGCAACACCACAGCGGGCGTGATGATGTCACCGCTGTAGCTCCCATTGACGCGTTTCATTTAAAAGAACGTCATCAAGGGGTAAAAGGAGTATACAATGCATTTTATTGCAGAAGCAACATTGCATGTCTCTTCTGCAATAAAGAGCCTGCCTGCTCCCAGTAGTTTTTTATTCTTTATTTTAGAAATCGTTCTGCTATAAGAGCCCTCAGCCCTTATGCAAGCTGTGGGCTAGCTCTTCAGAGGAGTTATGCAAATATCAAAATGCCTTGATGGATGGGTGTCAGTTGAGAGGAGTGGGTGTTCCTAGGCACCCTAGGTAATGCCCACATGTGATACAGAGCATCCATAATTTAATTAAATTGAAATCCAATGAATGAAATGGGAAGCTAGGGACAGTTAGACTGGGGAGGAAAGCTTTAATGATGCTGGACTTCCTCCAGACAGTAATGGAGGAGAGCTCTGACTGTAGCTTCTAGTGCACACTGTAAGAAGCTCGTAGTGTGCACTGAAATCAGTCAATCTTAAAGGGCAAGATGACCTCCACTGGTCACACACCAGATTCAGCCTCTTTCTAGATAGCAGAAGGACTCAACATTACATTAGCACATAGCCTCATGACAAAATCATTCAGCCAGTACTTCAGCACAGGGCCAGTCGGCAGATAATCATAATGTATGCTGAATTTCCTACACACCTGCATCTGTGCAACTTCACAACAGATAAAGTTTATGACCCGCTAAAGCAGTTCTGAATCACTAAATGGTTTTCGAATATATTCTGAAAGCCCCGAATACATATGCAGATTGGTAAACAGCCTATAAACACAATACGCTATTCTTACTATTGAGAGTTTAACATATTTTTCATCAGTACATTTCTATCAGTCATGCCATTGAGCCAGTAGCTGAAATATAGATGTAGCTGAGCGCGATTCCTGGACCTCTGTAAAAAAAACTACCCATTGAATAAAATGCATTACCAGACTCACAAAGTTGCTGAAGCAATTCTTTTATTTAGTCATTTCGCAACAATGTTGTATTATCATGAAATACTGTTTTAATAACTTTTGATCGATTTATCTTGAAAGTCAAATGAACACACTATGCAGATGCTGTTTTCTTTATTATGCACAAATGACATTGTTGTGCCATTTTTGATAAAAATCAAAAATGCATTTGCCAACAATCTTAGGTAACAATCTAATACAATTCAGGCTTCAGCTCCAATCAAAACTAGCCATACTCCAAACCACACAGCTACAGCTAAACTGCTGCCTATGTGAATGCCTGGACTGCCCTTGAAAATGTAGAAATACTGACAAATGATTTAAGCTGTTCATACATGGTTAGTTAGTTTTTTTTTTAGCAGTTGTTCAGCCAGCAGTCTGAATGAAAAATACTGTATTTACCGGCGTATAACACGCACAGGTGTATAACACGCACCTTCATTTTAGGAGGGAAGTTTCACGAAAAAAATTTAATTTTAAATTAAGAACTTTGAAGCAAAATAAGGGTCAGTGCCCATCAATGCAGCCTCACCATTGCCCATCTGCAGCCTGATCAATGCCATCTGCAGCCTCACAATTGCCTATCAATGCAGCTTGATTAATGCCCATCTGCTGTCTCACAATTGCCCATCAATGCAGCTTGATCAATGCCCATCTGCAGCCTCACAATTGCCCATCAATGCCCATCTACAGACTCACAATTGCCCATCAATGCAGCCTGATCAATTCCCATCTACAGCCTCACAATTGCCCATCAATGCAGCCTGATCAATGCCAATATGCAGCCTCACCATTGCCATGAATGCCGCCTGATCAATGCCCATCTGCAGTCTCACAATTGCCCATCAATGCAGCCTGATCAATGCCCATCTGCAGCTTCACAATTTCACGTCAATGCAGCCTGATCAATGCCCATCTACAGCCTTACAATTACCCATCAATGCAGCTTGATCAATGCCCATCTGCAGCCTCACCTCTGCCATGAATGCAGCCTGATCAATGCCCATCTGCAGCCTCACCTCAGATTACTGCTGCCTCGGAGGGGACAGGGGGGGGGGGGGGGACGAGCACCATCAGATTACATACAGAGAGAATCTCCTGTTTACTCAACGGCCTCATTAATACAAAGTCCTGCCTCCTGGATCGGCTTCTATGATAAACAGAACACTGGTCCAATGCCGGCCCAGGAGATGGGACTTTCTATTACTGAGACCGCTGAGTAAACAGGAGATTCTCGCTGTATGTAATCTGATGGCGCTCGTCCCGCCCCCTCCCTGTTCCCTCCTAGGCAGCCCAAATTGCAGTATCGGCATATAACACGCACATACTATTTGCACCTGATTTTCAGGGTGAAAAAGTGCGTGTTATACGCCAATAAATACAGTAACTAACAGATTCCTCCATTCACCAAACCAAGGTGGATGGAGCAACTGGCAATGTCCATTCCATGGCTTTTATTGACCCAGCCAGCAGTTTATGGTGCCGTTAAGATTTCACAGTCTTTATCCATCACCGACATTGGTCTCCTATTGCACTAGATAAGGATTCTAACAACGTCCACTGCTCAAGCCCTGAGGAAGTGGAGGCTTTCTCCCCATAATGCTCTAACTGTCTTTGATGCTCAATATTTGTATCAATAAATGATACAAAAAGACAGATGAGTTATATGAACTTTTGTACTAGGAACTCCTTAGTGCCCACCCCATGCCATGGCTTTTGTTAAGAGATAACTAGAGAAGGGCACATTTGTGATTAACCCCAACAACCCTAGTTTTACTGGGCACAACTCATGGAATGGCTGCCATTATTTACCAACACTTTCAAAGTAGACCTTGATTCAGGCAAGCTCACCCTTAAAACAGTGCAAGATAAGTCAGCTGTGAACAATACAATGCTGACAATATGAATTCTACAGTTTCTGCTTTGCCTAGAGCCACACTAGATCAGGGGTCTGCAAACTGTGGCCCTTTGCTTGTCTTAGTATGCCACCCAAGCTGACACCAACAATGGGGCATATTTCCTCCCATTAACACCAACAATGGGGTGACATTTTTCCAACTGACACTAACAATGGGGAACTATTTCCCCCACTTACACCAATGAAGGGACACTGTTCCTCCCACTGACACCAATGAAGGGGCACAATCTCCCCTCCTACTGACTATAGGTGCTATGTATTTTATTAAATTTTTTACTCCAACCACCAACAAACCTGAGCTTTATTTTACTCCCACTGGAACATGTTCTACTCCCACTGGCCACAATCCAGCCCCCCTAAAGTCTGAAGGACAGTAAACTGGCCCTTTGCTTGGTATGTTTATAGACTGCTCTATATGAAGGTGCATGTAGACTTGATCACACTATGGATGTTGAAATATTCATCTTGATTCATGGACATGGAACATTTCTATATGGGCATCTAATATCAAAAGGAAACTTATTGCAAAATTAGGTATATCAATCATATGCATATTTTTGTGTGTATTTTTTCTTTTTGGCATGAATAAAGTCTGGTAAAACTGAATGGGAGTTATTAGTGGGTTTTTGACATTGCAGAGATAATGCCATGCTCATTTATTTATGACATTTTTTCAATGGTTTTTAATGTTTTTACAATATCAACTTAACCACTTCAGCCTCGGAAGAATTTACCCCCTTCCTGACCAGGCAATTTTTTGTCATACGGCACTGTGTGTTACCTGACAATTGCGCGGTTGTGAGACACTGTACCCAAACAAACAATTTTACGTCCTTTTTTTCCCCACAAATAGAGCTAGCGACAATTTTGAAAAAAAAAAAAACACAGTGGGGGTTATTTACGAAAGGAAAATCCACTTTGCACTGCAAGTGCACTTTGAAGTGCAGCCACTGTAAATCTGAGGGGTAGATCGGAAATGAGTGGCAGCACTGCTGATTTTATAATCCAATCATGTGCAAGCTAAAATGCAATTTTTTTTTTCCTTGCATGTCCCCCTCGGATCTACAGCGACTTTACTTTCAAGTGCACTTGCAGTGCAAAGTGAATTTTCCTTTAGTAAATAACCCACACTATCTTTTACTTTTTGCTCTAACAAATATCCCCAAAAAAAAGTTTTGGGAGTATTTTTTCCCCCGACTTGTTCATGCCCCTACTTGTTCATGCCCCGACTTAGTTGGGGTAGGCGGTACACTTTGGTGGGGGTGGGTCAGCAAGACCTCTTTACCTTTGACCCGCCTGCTGACCTTTGAGGGAGGTCCCTATTCCAATCCCTGAGTCCTAACCTTGTTCTTCTAGGGGAAACCCTAACCCTCAGTTTAGGCCAATATGTATTCTTCTAAATATTTTTGTTAAAGGAAAAAAATTTAAAATCTAAATAAAAATAAAAAAAGCAATAAGCGCATATTTATTGCTTTGCACAAAATTTATAGCAGCTACAAAATAGGGGATAGATTTATGGCATTTTTATTATTATTATTATATTTTATTTTTTACTAGTAATAGCAGCAATCAGCGATTTTTAATCAGGACTGTGATATTGTGGCAGACAAATCGGACACTTTTGACACATTTTTGGGACCATTGACATTTATACATCGATCAGTGCTATAAAAATTCACAGATTACTGTATAAATGTCACTGGCAGGGAAGGGGTTAACACTAGGGGGCGATCAAGGGGTTAACTGTGTTCCCTAGGTGTGTTCTAACTGTGGGGCGGTGGGATTGACTAGGGGAGGAGAAAGATCGGTGTTCATACTTAGTATGAAATAATAATAAAAATAATAATAAATAACGATAATAATAATAAAAAAAAAAAGTATATGAGTATAACTTAAATTGAGTTTTTGGAAAATAAGGAGTAATTCTACAGCATGTCGAAAAGATCTCAAAGATCTGCCTGCTGTCTAAAAGGAATATTGATATGCAATATTTTATATTTACCCAACTGAAATGTATTTTATTTATTCGATCTGACTATAAAAAGGTGAAAGCATATAGAAAAAGCACCATATATTCCTCATAAATAGCTAGCAGGGACTAAATCAACTGTCACAAACCAAGACTTTCCACAGACTGCTGTTACTCATGGATGATGAATTGAAGAAAGATTGAGTTTTTAATCCAAAATCACCTGTTTGCAGATTAAAGCCCAATGAATTCTAACCATGTTCTACTGAACATGAAATACAAGGGTGTAATAAACATCAGATATGACATTACAAAGAAATATTAACATCATTACACACAGGGACTCCATAACAAGAATATTATTCAGCTCACTATTAGGTTAGGAAGGCCAATTTACAAATACAATAAAACATAATGTTATGTAAAGTCATGCCGTCTCACTCTACAAATGAGTGTAAATGAAATACAATCCAAATTTGATTAATAGATGTATCATTTCAAGCAGAAAAAATTGGCACCTTCATCACAAAACATAAAAAAAATAATTAACTACAATCAAACTTTTAATTCACAAAATAGGAGACAGCACGCATACAAGATAATGGAATAGATTACTAGCAGGGTGCAGAAATATTATTTATATAGACTTTTTTTTATTATGATCAGAACTAAAGAATACAATTTAAAAATATATATTTCTTGCAAATTAAATATTGCATATTATTTTTTGGGTGTTTTTAACCAACAGGTGGGGTAGCATGTTTTTTTTTTTTCTGGTGGCTTACAGGCTCCATTTATCTCTTCTGTTAAAAAGATGCCTGTTAACAGAGCTCAATAGCATAGTGGCTCCTTTCAGATAGCTAGTGCTACCCTGTTTCCCGGAAAATAAGACCTAGCCTGATTGTCGGTGATGGCTGCAATATAAGCCCTACCCTCCAAATAAGCCCTACCCTGTTTCCCCGAAAATAAGCCCTATCCTGAAAATAAGACCTACAAGTACTTTAACTAGGGTTTATTTGGGGGGTAGGGCTTATATTGCAGCCATCACCGACAATCACTCTAGGTCTTATTTTTGGGGAAACAGGGTATGTCTGGGTGATCTTGCTATATATTTATTTTACTATAGGATCTCGTTCCAAGCGAATAGGAAAGGGCTGAGTGGATACACCTCTGTTTCTGTTACATGGAGTCTCCAGCAGAGGTCCAATTATCTTTTGGTAAGTGAAACTCATTTATAACAAGAACAGAAAACTTAGGGGGCAAAGAAAAGTAAGTCACGTAAGCTAAAACCTCTATATTAGGATAAAAACAACTAACCTGAGTACAGCCATGAACTGTACTGTGTATTTAAAAGGTAACTCTACTTTCATGGGAACAAAAATTGCAAATAAAAAAAATATAGCATATACAATTGCAACACGTCATATTGAATGTTAATAAAAATGGCCTTTCCTTTTCAATCTGCAGCGCTGTAAATTTCTGTAAAATGCAATATGGAAAACCTGAAGGAATTCTGTACACAGATGGAATACAGAACGCCCCCCCAGAAATGTAATTTCCTGCTTGTGTGATTGGCTCACTGATTTTCCCAGAAGTCTGCACTGAGATACAAATCGGATTTTGAGCATCTCCTGCAACAAAAAATTTATTTTTGATGGGATACTTTCAAAGGGAATTCATGTTTAAGTCCTGGTTCACACTGACTGTGGGAATGAAATTGTGCGAGTTCAGCTGAACTCGCACATTTTCATTCCGGCATGTCAGTCCAAATTTCGGGGGAATTTTAGAGACATCTGTGTGGGTTTCCGTGTGGAAATCACCCCCCCCCCCCGAAATCACCAAAAGTAGTACAGAAACTACTTTTGGGAATCGGTGTGACGTCGCACCGATTTGGCCACTGCCATTGTCAACAATTGCCACAGATTTGGCATGCGAGTTAACATGACAACTTGCATGCCAAATCGCATCAATGTGGCTAAAGGGATGCAGACCCTGTAACTTTCCTCTTTAGAGCCCTGCAGGTTCAGCAGCTATTTGATAATTATAAAATCACTCCCATACAGATTCACTTTGTGCATGGACATAGACAAACAAACAGCTATTTCTTCATAATAACAAAAGGGAGGAATATGCTACAATGTTTGTTCTAATCCCTGCAATGTACATAGATCACCCAGAGGGGAGTGTTTTTTTCTCAGCAAAATGGAGTTACTCTTTAAAGGTTTTAATCCAACTGAGATAGAAAAGCCAGTAGGATTTAATTTGAATGTTCATACAGGATATCTAAAAAAAAAAAAAAATTGATCTTGCTGTCATAGAGACAACTCATTTTCTTCGAAAGCTCTTATATTTTTATCTGGACTTGCTACTCAAATGGAATTCCAGATGTACTGACATGTTTTTTGTGCCGAGAACATGATGTAAACACAGATGTAAAAAAAACAAAAAAACAACACTGATTTTTACATACTGTCTCTGGATTTACTGAGGCTGGCAAACCTGATGGGGCCCCCTAGTGGCCCGGGGCCCTCGGGCAGTGCCCGAGTGGCCAAATGGTCAGTCCGCCCCTGCATGCACCTAAAATGTATTTACAGCAGCTAATTTAAACTAAATGTTTAGTTGGACTTTAATTGAATACATTTAAAAAAAAAGGTTTATTTTGTTTGTAAAATAAAGAGAATCTTTGGTACAAGATGGGAGGTTATGGTGGAGAAATGGCAGTGTCCAGATCATAGAGAGCAAGGGCCTGTCAGCCAGTGATTTATCAATTACAAATATAAACCATTATTAATCTAAGAAAACAAGTTCATTATTTTGAATTATGACAGCAAAGCAAGCCTGCATCACGCATGAAAAACAATGCTTCTTTCAAAATTGCTGTTGTACCATAATGAACTCTTAAGGCTTATTGATGCTTAAGGCTTTTTAAATGCCACAACGCAAACAGCAGTGATGTGTTGTATTCAATAAACGTCAACCAGATTTCAACTTTGAACAGTTCATTATAATATGTGGCTTATTTGCAATAACTAGAGAATGAATAGAGGACTCTGGCTGGTCATCCATTACTTGATTTTTAATAAATCTTAACTAAATGTTGGTATAAATGGTCAAACTACAACTTATTCCAGCATATATGGTTTGCACATGCAGTGAACAGTCAGGCCGATGCAGAGAGACTGCTGCTTTCGCACAGAGAATGGCAGTCTGTCTCTGTAGAATACTACGAGGCAATGTATTCACTTCCGAATAAATCCATATCTGATTTCCAATAAATATTAAACCAGATATTACTAGAGAGATAATTAACCTACAACTTATTCCAACACATACAGTATGTTTTGCACATGCAGTGAACAGTCAGATTGATGCAGAGAGACTGCTGTTCTCACACAGAGCGCAGCTGTCTACCTCTGTAGAATACTGCAGGGCAATGTATTCACTCCTGAATAAATCCATTATCCAGTTCTCCATAGCCATTACCCAGGTGTTGCTAGAGATGGTCAGACTACAACTTATTCCAACACACATTTTGCACATGCAGTGAACGGTCAGAGCAATGTAGAGAGAGACGGTTTCTCTCACACAGTGCGCAGCAGTCTGTTTCTGTAGAATACTGTGAAGCAATGTATTCACTCCTTAATAAGTATCTGAGTCATTAAATATTACCCAAGTATTGCTAGAGATCGTTACACTACAACTTATTCCTGCACCTATGGTTTGCACATGCAGGAGTCAGTTGGGCCTGAGTAGAGAGACTACTGCTTTCACACAGAGCAGAGTGGTCTGTCTCTACAGAATACGGCAAGGCAATGTATTCATTTCTGAATGCATCCCTTATACAATTTTCTCTATCAATACATTTTTATTGAAAAGGTTTTACATAACCAGGATTATGCCACGTACACACGAGCGGAAATTCCGCCAACAAGACTCAGATGAGAGCTTTTGGTCCGAAAATGCGATCGTGTGTATGCTCCATCAAACTTATGCTGGCGGAATTCCCGCCAGCAAAAGATTGAGAGCATGTTCTCAATTTTTTCGGTCGGAAAAAGTTCTGATCGGAAATTCCCAGCATCTGTAGCAATTCCGACGCGCAAAATTCCTACGCATGCTCGGAAACAATTTGACGCATGCTCGGAAGCACTGAACTTAATTTTCTCGGTTCGTCGTAGTGTTGTCCGTCACCTCGTTCTTGACGGTCGAAAGAGAACTTTTGCGTGACCGTGTGTATGCAAGACAAACTTGAGCGGAATTCCGCCAGAAAAAACATCCAAGATTTTTTCAACGGAAATTGCACTCGTGTGTACGGGGCATAAGGGATGCACCGATACCATTTTTTTTTTTTTTACAATGAGTACGGATACTTTTTTTTTTTTAGTACTCGCCGATACCAATTACCGATACCTACCGCAACTGTTTTGTTTTACACTTCAGCTGACACCAATGGTACAAAGCATTGAAAAGTCATTTACAAATTAAATTGATTTTGTTTTTCAATTTTGTGCTTTTTTAATGTGAAATGTGTAAATATATGTTAATATATATGTGTGAATATATTCACTAACAAAGCAAACAAAAAAAAAAAAAAAACGTTTAATTGTTTATCGTTTATAAAATAGACATAAACAAAAAACAAAAAAAAAAAGAAAAAGCAGGAAAATAATAATTAAATGGAGTAGAATAGGGAGTTAATTAAGGCTGATAGAGTAAATTAAGGGTTAATAAGGGGTTAAACAGAGGAACATTTGTTCATCCCCACTTACAGCTCAAAGAACCGAGTCTAAAAGTATCGGTTTCAGGTATCGGTGCATTTGCAGGAGTACCGACACTTGGGCAAATACTTGGTATCGGCACTGATACTAGTATCCGTGCAACCCTAACCAGAATGCAAAAACTTAGGTAAACTTCACTAGGCGAACCAACCCCCATAACAAGAGACAGGGGTAATACAGTAGCTATTTTACTGACAAAAATTTAGAGGTTGGTTATCGATAAATATTTTATTGTACAAAAAATGGTTACTTTATTATCCAAAAATTACCTCCAGCTAAAAAGGGAGGGCATGTACACACTCAGCCTCAAGGGAACACACAAAAATCACCATAACAATACGTGCCATGCATACGTTTCAACAAAGCAGGACAAAATACACTAAACATAGAAAACAAAAAAACATCTGGGCACCAATTACATCTCCACACAGGGCTATACCATGATAATTCACTTTTTCTTTAATTAGCCAAAGTGCATAAGGTAATTAGCCTGTGTGTAGACCCCGTGGGTGCTCGAGCTAGGTTGGGACTAAAGGTGATATTTTCACAAACAGTCGGTATCTCAAGTAAGTACTGTATATTAATGTCTCTAATTCATCAATCAATGGAGTATATCAAAGATCCCATGACTGTAGGGTGTGGAGCTAGGAACAGTCTGTTTAGTGTTGCATCTTTTCAGCTGATATGATATCAACATCAGTAGGTGTAATCCCTGCAGGAAATAGAGAAAAACAGAGGGCGCACTGGCCTAGTGCATTATCCAACATGAATTTATTGAAGATAACATAAAAGATAACTATTTACAAGTGGCTGCAAACTCCCGGCTTTGCCAAATGCCGCGTACACACGGTCGGAATTTCCGATGGAAACAGTCCGATGGGAGCTTTTCAACGGATTTTCCGACCGTGTGTATGCCCATCGGTCTTTTTCTGTCGGAATTTCCGACGGACTTTGGATTGAGAACCTGTTCTCAATTTTTCAGACGGAAAACCTTTCTATCGGATTTTCCGATCGTGTGTATGCAATTCCGACACGCAAAATTCCGACGCATGCTCGGAAACAATTTGACGTATGCTCGGAAGCATTAAACTTCCCTTTTATAGTGCTGTAGAATGTGTTTTATGCCACTGTGTTACTGACCGTCGGAATTTGGTGTGACCGTGTGTAGGCAAGACAGTTTGAGCGAAATTTCGTCGGAATTCCGACGGGAAAACCATCAGATCTTTTTCCGACAAGAATTCTGACCGTGTGTACGCGGCATAAGCCTGAGTCTAGCCCAAGGAGGACCTCACCAGGGTCCTTGCCAGCTGACGCAATTAGAAGGAAATCCACCAGAGCCAAGCTCTGATGAAGAAGGATTTCCTTTGAAATGCTTCAGCCGGCAGGGACCTTGGTGAGGTCCTCCTTGGGCTAGAGGCTTTTGCAAAGCCGGGAGTTTGCAGCCACTTGTAGTACTGCTGAGCAATTTTACTACCTACACTTGTGGGTAGATATATTTTATGAGTAGATATATTTTGTTATTTCAATAAATTCATGTTGGATAATGCATTAGGCCAATGTGCCCTCTGTTTTTATCTATTTTCTGCAGTGTTCTGAGGATAACCTCAAACCTAGAGGGCAGCAAGGCCATGCGATAATGTCCAGCACCTGGGACCATAATGTTATTTTCCGAATTGTACCATCACACCTATGCGCAGGAGAATATCGTTGCTGGTGTAATCCCTGCTGTTGTACTGCGCTCCAATCCACAAACCAGGGTGTCAGGACTTTTAAATCTGTGGCTGGCATCAAGCATCAGCTTTAGTTGCGTAAAGTATAGGGCTAAGATGTAATTGTGTAATACTTCCATTATAATGGTTCATGTACAACCTGCAGGTTGTATTGCGGTTGTTGTGCTGCTAGTGCATCGAGGTGCCATGCATGATAAAAATGTGTGAGGCCCTTCTTACATTATTAGTGTTAGGTATATCTTATTAGGGGGGCTCTCTATGTGGTCTAGTTTCCTCTGGGGAATCTTGTTATAGTTTGGATAAAAAGCAACCCTATAAAAACTCTCAGTATTTTATTATTAGGGGAAGCCCCTTTCAGGGGAGTTCCCCTCAAGCCTTTTTAAGGCAAGACAGATACATACCTCAAAGATAGAAGACACCCAAAGAATAGAGAAAATCTGAGTAAAGAAAGTATACAGATTGCAGAGGAGTAGGGGAGAAGGAGGCAGGAAGAGATGTAGATCAGGATAAAGGGTTTGAGTTTGGCCTGCATTGATGTCTACACTTACTTCTTAAAACAGCATTGAGTTTTTTTTTTTTTTTTTTTACCTAAAAGTATTTTAAAATGGCACCTGAACACAACGCCAATCATGGGTCTGATGGGAAGCAGTGCTAGAGCCATCAACTCAAGGGAATTCACCACCTGTGTCAGGTCCCATTCTGACTCCTCCTAGTTCTTTAACCGGCTGTCCCATTAAGGATGGTGGGTTGCAGTTGAATATCATGTTCCTAGATCGCCTGTTGGCTTTAAATGGAACACGTAGTATTCACTTACCGAATACTTACAGGTGCTACAATAATGGAGAAGGAATTTGAGGACTACCAGCAATGTATTATACTATCACCCAGTCCCCTTGTTCGATAAAGACGTACCTGTTGATCCTGTCAGAATTACAGTGCGGTCCTGTATATCGTACACTCCTTACTCATCAAACCTGCACATTACTTCTGTAGCCTAGAGGACCTCTGGGTACATAAAATAATTCTAAAAGTTCTAAAATAAGTATACCCCCCCAATCCTCACACCCTGGGCGCACGTGCACACACACACACACACAAATAGGATACATATTAGGTATCTCTGCGCACGTTTATAGTGGAAGAATAGCTTTAGGGGCACCCCTTTAACATCATTCTTCATGACAAATGAAATGATAAAGCTTTTTGCTGAAAGTCCCTTATCTATAGCTTTGCATATCTTAAAAAAAAATCACATTTATATATTTTTAGAGAAATTTTATTTTCATTTTGTGTGCATTTTAGCAAATGTGGAAAAATGGTGCTTGACCATCATGGTGCAAAATGGGAGGAAAGCCAAGATTGTGAAAGGGTTAAAGGAGAACACACACACACACACACACAATATATTTAGTGCACTTATGTTTTCCATGAAATGTCATGAACTTACTTTTCAATCCAGCCAGTGTAATTACCTGACATCAGCCTTTTTGCATCAGCCTTTATGCTGACTTGCCATACTCCATCTGAGAGCGAATGTCACGTTTGAAGTGAGAGTGCCTGCTCTGTAAGCCTATATGTGGAAATCGTGTGTACTTAGGTGGGTTTGCAGACAATAAGGCAAATAGAGAATGTTAAAATCGCCATTTATGCCATTAGGCTATGCAGCCTAACATGGATGGGAAAGTGAAACATTAGTCAACCATGTCTATTAGTTTGCTTTTTTTAGTTGACAAACAATTACTATAGTGTTTCAAATATTTCAATGTTTTCCTAGAAGCTATTCTAAAGACAAATATCTAAATACATAGATGACTTGAACTGTTTTACCTGCTATACTCCTATCCATCCAGTCCTGAGATTACACCGCCCTGCCAAACAGCATAGCTAAATCTGTAACCATTCTTTTCTCTACTGAAATTATGCAAAACGCTTGGTCACCTACTTGCCCTCGGGCTTTATGTAGCACCCTCTAGTTAGGGGGGTGCTAGAGTGAGAATTTTTCTGATAGAGTATGAAAATTTAGGCAGGCCTAGCTGGTGGCTAGGCCTGTTTGTTTTCATTCTGGGCTGGGAGACTCACAGGTAGCATCACTGTCACCTCCCTCTTCTTTCTACAAGATGCTAGAAAGAGAGGAGGAGAGGTGGAGCTGTCTGGGGTATTGTGAGGAGCCTTGACTAATCCTCAACTTGGATTGGCAGGGGGCAGGCCAGGGTCAGCCCAGCTGGGGAGGATTTTTCGGATGGAAGAGCTGGAGAGAGAGTGTGGAGGCTGTCTGGGCCCATGGGGAGCATCTAGGAGGAGAGAATAGATCCTGAGAGAGAGAGAGAGAGAGAGAGAGAACACTGCTAAGAGATTTCAGGGGACAACTGGTCGCAGCCATGAGGGCTGGTGAGTGAGCACAGTCGGGAGGACTGGGGAGGCACACCTGGGAGATTGCCATTTGAGATGGGCGCAGAACCAGAAGAGAGGACTGTGGAGAGCGGTCATTGCAGCCAGGCTGGCTGGCAGGGCCTGAAGAGAGCCATCTGGGATTAGTGGCCGAGTGGAGGACAGTTAACACCTGAACTATTTCTACACCTTAGGGGCCCGGGGGCCCTGCCTGCAAAAGGCAGTTCACTGAGGCCTGGCTGAATTAGTGTCAGGCCTAGCCATATGGTGCTAGCTAGCTGGTCCAGGGATTTGCAGCAAGTGAAGTGCTAAGGAAAGGGAAAGAGGTCTTGTTGTGCTGAAGAGAAGACTGGAGTGTATATAGAAGTCCCAAGCAAGTTTACACTGAATCTTTCTGGGCATCCCATGATTTCCCATTCCCAACCAAGTTCAATCTCCTCAATAAAAAAAATAAAAAATAAAATGGACTGTTCTGTGTCTGAGTGCCTGAGAGATGGATGCCAGGTTGGGCAGGGTGGTATTGCTACAATTGGACACTGAAGGAGCAGGAAACTGATGAGCTCAGGCCTCTCCTTTCCTGTCAGAAACTTCCAAATCAGTAAATGTGCATGCAGTACAACTACAACTTTAAAAAAACAGATTCCAGCAATTATACTGGCTGAATTTAGAAATACTTAATATATTTTAATAAATACATAATTCATTGTCATTTTAGATCTGCCTGTTTTTCAGTTTTATTTTATTCACCATATAGACATGTAGAAAATAGGCTTACAGTACATGTAATGCAATAGATAGGGACAGAGATTCTGTGGTGTCAGAAATTACTAATGCAGAAAGCAAAGTTAAGAGAGAAGACAGAAATCACACTAAGTGCTTCAGATTGAGGCAAGTATACACTATAAAAGGATATGATGTGTTCAGTTTGGAGACCGCTGGTGTAGATGATGATTGTATTTTTTATATCTGGACCTGCTATCAATAAGTTTTGCGTATATTTTTGTTTTTCATGTTTGTGGTCTTTGGTGTCACATGTAAAGTCCCTACCTTTTCCATTTCTTATACTGTACACCTCCACATGATGGCGACACTTCAGACTCATTATAACCATACCTCCCAATTTTTTGAGATGGGAACGATGGACACCTATTAGCAAAAGTATGTAGGCATAGGGCACACCCTCCTGTCATGCCCCCTTAAGGGAGAATTATACAAAAAAAATTGTTTAGTTAAACCCACAAGGGCTTTTTTTTTTTTTTTTTTACCACTAATATTCCTTTATACTGGCTATTTAAATTTACAAATGCAGCAATTTAGAAGTTGGATGAAAGGTTTAGCACTGGGAAACACTTTTTGAACAAATAGTGCATTTTAAATACAACAGATAAGACCAAAAAGAGGGAGAAATGAGGAGGAAAGAGAGACAGAAGGACTTTGTTCCAAATCAGGGACAGTCCTTTGAAATCAGGAACAGGTGGGAGCTATGTTAAAACTCTTATATCTTATGTTCTACTTGCTACATGATTAGTTAGAAAATAGGTATACATTAACTAAGAAAGAATGTTATGTTACCTTTAAAAAAGGAGACTTATGCCCCGTACACACGAGCAGAATTTCCGTCGAAAAAATCTTGGATGTTTTTTCCGACGGAATTCCGCTCAAGCTTGGCTTGCATACACACGGTCACACAAGAGTTTGCTGAACTTTGGACCGTCAACACTACGACGAGCCGAGAAAATTAAGTTCAATGCTTCCGAGCATGCGTCGAGTTGTTTCCGAGCATGCGTAGGAATTTTTCACGTCGGAATTAGTACAGACGATCGAATATTCCGATCGGAACTTTGCTACCCAAAAATTGAGTACATGCTCTCAATCTTTTGCTGGCTGGAATTCCGCCAGCAAAAGTCCGATGGAGCATACACACAGTCGTATTTTCGGACCAAAAGCTCTCATTGGACTTTTGCTGGCGGAATTTCCGCTTGTGTGTATGGGGCATTACAGGACAGTTCCATGGCTTATTAATAAATTCTGCATGAAATGCAACCATAATCTCTGGTCTAATGCATTCAAAAGTTACCACGCAAAAAAGTGCATCACTGGTTAAAGATGAATGTGAGCAAAATAAGAATTATTTCACAGCTTCTGCACTAGCGTGTCAACTGACTAACTCCTAATATTGTAGCTGCACTCATTCCATCTGTGGGCTCCAGAAGGCAGTTGTCACACATCAGCTCCACCTGAGCTCTCTGCAATGTTACAAGTACAGGCTGCTACAGTGCATGTGCTAATGTAATACATGTAGGAGCTGAGCCCTTGTAAGGTACAGATGTCAGAGGAAAATTCTTTAATACACATTTTAATGCCTCTTCGGTAAGTATGCATTGACACCCAAATTATATAAACGTGTGTGTCAGATCTTAACTGGAAGACAAAATGTTCTGCAGCGCACAAGAAGCATACACTTTAGTATTTGGATTATATTAGGAAAACACAGAAATATATTTAGTCAAGTGTAACACTACTGAGCTTTACTTATGAACTGAGCGCAGAGACCAACGCCAGCTTATTCAAGCAAGGCGCTGAAAATCAAAAGGAGTATACAGTGCAGTAACTCATAGTTTTCAGTTTGCTGGACTCAATTTAGACACAAGGTGATTTATAGTGGTTTGCGATGGGGCTATAACACTTAGAACACCATCAATGCTCCTTAAAAAAAATATATAAATGCGCTGCGCAAACTTTACCAACAGTATAACTAAAAATTTGTTCTACCAGCTGCTGCGCAGCTGTTATCACAAACAGGATAGCCAAATACTAATAAATACCATCAATGCTGCTTGCAGTCATTTACTGATGGGGCAGTGCGGACATACAATTTGCGCATGTACGTTTGTAGATGGATTTGTGGTGTTGGAACCTTGTAATAGAGTTGGGATGATGATTTTTTTAATTATATATATTATTGTCCTTAATGTACTGGTGCTATGGCTGTGGAGAATCTTAATATTAGGTAGGCAACTTCTACACACAGGGCTACTGTATTCACCTTAGATGAATGACTTATGTCCCGTACACACGGTCGCATATTCCGATGGAAAAAGTCTGATCGGATTATGTTGTCGTAAAATTTTCCGGCAACAAAATCCGATCAGACTTTTTCCGATCCTGTGTAGAGAATTCCGACACACAAAGTTCCACGCATGCTCAGAAGAAATTTGGAGACAAAAGCTATTGGCTACTGGCCTCTACGTAGTCCAGTCTTACATTTTATATGTCACCTAGTTCAGAACGATCGGATTTTCCGACAAAAGTTTCGGACAAAATCCGTTGGAAAAAATCAGACGGATTTTGTGGTCGGAATGTCCGACCGTGTGTGCGGGGCATTATACTGCATATGTTTCATCAGGCTGAACCATCTGAATATTAGGTAGGAAGCTTCTACAGATGGTGAAGGACTGCAAACTGAAGCATCTGAACATTAGATAGATGGCTTTTATAGATGGTAGGGCTACCACAACCACCTTAGATGGTGAAGGACTTCTATATAGTTCTAAAAACTGAAGCTTCACACCAAAAAGTTTAAGTTCAAAATTAATTATAAGTATAATTGGGTGTAAAAGACAATGCATTTTGGGGGTTCCCTTCTCCAGGTTTGTAGGAATAACAGTACATACTATAAAGACTCAAGACATGCTAAGATTTTTGAGAGCAGTGGAAAAGCACAGCAACGCTCAGCTGCTGGTTAAGTCCTGATGAAAGGGGTGGTGTTGGACCCCTAAAAACAGGTTAGCTTTTTAGACACTAATTATATTTGTAATAAGTTTTGTTTTTGGATTCGATTTTTTTGCTATAGCGCTTCAATTTAAGAATGATCTACAGAATGACCACAGTCTACACATGTCTATACACTGTATAAAACACTGCCCACTCACCACTAAATTACAAAGTCAGGACCGTCCTGACAAAAGATGCTGCCTATAAGGACACATGTGGCTTTAATGAAAAGATAATTTTATTCATATCATTAATTAATAATTCACAAAAATAAATGTAGACACTGCCCCTCAACCCGCAGTGATGAAAAAGAGACAATGTTGTCTCATGGCTATAAACAAAGTAAAGACATCACTTCAAAAAAGTTGGATTACAATCCCGCTGGGTAAGCATCACATTGAGCCCTAATAAATTCCGCACCCATTAAGACTGCAAAACCACCTCCCCACGAACCTCAAATTCATTCCTGTTGAAAACATAATTTCATAATGCATAGAATAACTAACTCTCTCTCGGTAATCACCACAGATGTTGAGACATATGAAACTATGGTGTACCAGGTTTCTTCTGGAAGTGATGACAAAATAATTCCAGTATGTGGAGCCAACAGCTGATAGCTATGAACTTCCAATTAAAGCAACGTGTGTCCTTTTTTCAGGATGGTTTTCTTTCGGTCCCGACTTTGTACTTTGAGGTCTTCCACTTTCATGTGGACACTGCCCACTGTCTTTTTGGGCAATGAACACCTTCACTTTCTGCCCGACCAGCATACAATTTAAGCAGACTGAGTCCTAAGGGCTAATTTATACTAGATGTGGGTTGGGTGGTTGCAGGAGATGCCTTCCACTAATGTAGACCTGGAAATTGTTCACTGTCTTGTTGGGTAATGAACACTTTACTTATTTCCTGACCAACATTACCATTTGAGCAGCCTGTGCAGCTATACAAGTGCCCTTCAAGCCTTAGCAGCTAACTTATAGTAGCTGTGGGTTTGTTGGTTGCAAGAGAAGCCTTCCACTTTCATGTAGACCTGGACACTGCTCAATGTCTTGCCTTGAACACCTTTACGCCCTGTCTGACCAGCACTCAGACATTCCCAAATCTTATCTCATTTCTTCTTGGCAACAATTGAACTGTCAGCAAAAAGGAGTGTTCATAGCCTGTTCCCAGTTGTATATTATGAACCATAAGATCAGTTCAGGGTATTGCAAAGGCTACTCATCATATGCCCTCATGTATCCACATTGAATAGGTTTTTGCGGGAAAGTCTAAGATTGTTTTTACATAGGGCCCTTTTATATATATATATATATAATATATAATCACACACACACACACACACACACACACACAGATATATTATAATATATATATTTTTTTTTTTTTTTTTTTTTTTATTAGATGCTCTCTGCCTTACTGTGAATCTATCCTATCACTATAAATTCCCAAATCCCAAAAACGATCAAATCCCAAATGAATGTATTATCCTAATTTATAATAACAGACTGGGGGAATTTCAAGATTGATTTATTGTTACAAACCTCTCGAATATTCATTTATTTTGGGACTGGAAGTTGCAAGGCTGTGAGGGAAAGGAAGAAGCTTGGCTTCAACACATTTAACCTTAGATGGAGTTTCTGAATGGTAAATGAGGATCAAATGCATGGAAAAAGGCAGAATACCCCCCAAATTTATGTTTTGATTAATGAATAGGTTGAAACCATTTTTATTTTATCTTCCCCATTGAAATACCTCCCTTATGTTGAAATACATACAGCCTGGTGTCAATATAGCATGCAAACCCCCCCCCCCCCCCCAAAAAATAAATAAAAATAAAACAACATTGATTGCCTTTGGAGAGCATTTCTTATGATTTTGTCATTAATAATAAATTATCTATGTGAATTGTTGGACCCAGTTGCTCTTTACAATTAGTCTGTTATGAAAGAATTGTAACAACTTTACACATTTCTAGCTGCCTGGCTGTCAGCTTTGGCTTCAAGTCCATGTCCAGTTTAATTTATGCAGATTCTGGCTTTTAAATAAACTTGCATACTAAAGGATAGTACACACCACTATTTTTTTTTAAAACTGACAGCTCATATAGTAGCCGCTGTACTAACAATCCCATGTTAGTACAATGATCTCCCCTGCTGAGCTATTGTGTTCTGACAGGAGGACGGGCCCCCTGCCAGAACACTCCAGTCAATGCTTTCAGCCATTGGCAGACTCTTCGGTCATGAGTCTTCGACAGAAGCCAGCCGACTGGCTGGCTTCTGGCGAACAGGCTGCCATACACAGGGGCAGAATGTCGCCCGGTTTCTATTGTACTGGGTGATGCTGGCTGACATTTGGCCCTGTGTGTACTAAGCTTAATGTCCCCCCCTCCTTTCCTTACTAAAGCCTCTTCAAATGTTTATGTTAATACTTTAATTATGCAGTTTTCTGGGCAATTCAATGGCATCATTCTTTTCCCCTCTGGCAGGGGACTGTAGGTGGGCCTTCCTCCTGGATTGAGCGGAACTCACGTGAAGAGATATAAGTGCCACTTAGCCCAGAAATGTTGTGAGCCCTGGCAGCATGACGGTCCCCCAGAGGGCAGGTCTATGACCATCTGGGCTCACAAAAAAAATTGGTTCAAAGATACTGGCTGGAAGGAAGTACTGTGGTTGACAGCTTAAGATTGTAGGCAATGTACTAACAATCCGATGTTAGTACATCGATCTCCCCTGCTGAGCTATTCTGTTCTGATACTCTGGGCAATGCTCTGTCATTGGCTGAGAGCACTTATTGGGAGTCGGTCGGCACACATTTTTCAGTCACAAGTCTTCGGCCGAAGCCGGAAACATAAACAAAGCATACCCCTCTAAAGCATGTACTTGTCTCACTCAAGAGCATTAAGTAACTTTTATCTGCTGCTTTGTTCCTCTGGTAGCTGCATGAATCACTTCTGCCCAGTTTTTCTGACACCAAGAGAAAAAAAAGTGACGGAGAGGGATTTCCAGCAGATTGACATCCTCAGCTCTGTCCCTGTGGGCTGTTTGGGGGGGAGTGCCTTCCCTCCAATCAGCTGTCAGAGCTCTCCTCACTGAATTCTGCAGAGTGTAACTTCAGCTCTCCATCCCTTTTTTCTAAACTTCAAACAAGCTTTAAAATTCATCACTTTGAACGAATGTAGAGAAGAAAGAGCTACAGTGTCAGAAACCATGAATCAGACCAAGACAGACGACCAGTTAAATCACACTTGTTTAATAATAAAAAGTATGTATAACAAATGTAGTCGATACATAGTCAAAGTTAGGTAACCTGAACGGATAGTCAGATAAGGCAGAAAGTCAGGAAGCCAGGGATCAGCATAGTGGAGCAGCAAGTAGGATCTGGAGCCAGAAGGAATGTCAGCCAAGCAAGTCTTTAACAGGAATGCAGGAGATAGTCTCTGTGATATTGACCAAGGCGAAGGCAGAGATCCTCTAGGCTTGACGGCTTAAGTAGGCAGGACTGACAAGCAGGGTATGAACAGGTGAGTCACTGTGGAGATATAGGAGCAGGCAATTAGCCGACAGCTAAGCAGCCAGCTCAGAGAAGGAAGGGCTGAGCCCAGCCCTGACAGTACCCCCTCAACAACCCCTCGGAGGATCACCAGGCTTGAGGGGAAAACATCTATGGAAATTACGGAGGAGGACAGGGGCATGTACGTCCAAGGATGAGACCCAAGAGTGTTCCTCCAGACCGTACCCTTTCCAATGCACCAGGCACTGTATGCACCCACGGAACCTACAGGAGTCAAAAATGGACTGTACTTCATACTCCTCATGGTTCTCAACCTGTACAGGGTGAGGACGTGGCACTAAGGTGGTAAAGTGGTTGCAGACCAAAGGTTTTAATAAGAAGACATGAAATACATTTGAGATACGCATATTAGAAGGAAGGTCTAATGCATAAGCCACTGTGTTAATTCTGCAAAGAATAGGGAAAGGCCCAATAAACTGAGGTGCGAGCTTCAGAGAGGGAATACAAAGTCGGAGTTCGCGAGATGACAGCCAGACCCTGTCCCCAACCTGGTAGGAAGGCACAGGCAGGTGTCTACGGTCAGCATGGAGTCTGTTCCTATCATTAGCATGTCGCAAAGCCTCCTGCACTTGTGCCCAAGTAGAACGAAGACCACGGAGATGCTCCTCCAATGCAGGAATACTCTGCGGAACAAGTGAGTTAGGCAACATGGAAGGTTGCAAACCATAGTTCGCCATAAATGGGGTCAATCAGGAAGCAGAGTTCAAGGCACTATAGTGAGCAAACTCCGCCCACGGTAGGAGGTCTGACCAGTTGTTATGATGGTCAAAAATAGCAACGTAGGAATTGCTCCAAGGACTGTTTGGCTCGTTCTGCAGCCCCATTAGACTGCGGGTGATATGCAGAGGAGAAAGCAAGCTGAATTCCCAACTGTGCACAAAAGGCTCACCAGAAACAGGACACAAACTGACTACCCCTGTCTGAGACAATCACCTTGGGAAGCCCATGAAAGCGAAAGATCTCCCAAGCAAAAATGGAACCCAGTTCCTTAGAAGTGGGCAACTTAATTGGAAAACAATGAGACATTTTCGAGAATCGGTCAACCACCATAAGGATAACTGTGTTGCCCTGGGAGTTGGGTAACTCCACAATGAAATCCATGGACAGGTGGATCCAGGGCCTCTTTCCATAGGGTGTGGGTTGTAGGAGGCCCATTGGAAGGTGTTGGAGTCTTACTCAGAGCACACACGGAACAGGCAGCTATGAAGGCGGTTAAATCAGCACAAATCAGACTAGGCCACCAGAATTGTTGGGAAATGGCCCAAAAGAGTTGATTCTTCCCAGGGTGGCCAGCAGCCTTGGGAGAATGGCAAGTCTGGAGCACGGCAGTACAGAGACTCTCTGGGAAAAAGCAGCGGTCACAAGGTTTCTCAGGAGGAGCATGGACCTGAGCAGCAAGAATTTTTTTCACCCAAAGGAGAAGTGAGACTGGTGTGAATCGTAGCCATAATACGATTAGGAGGAATCACCTGAACCGGATCTGACTACATCTTGGAAGTCGAGGAAAATTGTTGTGACAAAGCGCCAGCCCTTACATTCTTAGTACCGGGTAAGAATGAAACAATGTAATTGAAACTTGACAAGAAAAGAGCTAATCGTGCCCTTCTGAGAGAGAGGCATTTAGCCTCAGACAAGAATGTGAGATTCTTATGGTCAGTAAGAATGAGAACCGGCACAGTGGTACCTTCGAGGAGATGTCTCCATTTTTTCAGGGCTAAAATGATCACTAACAGCTCTCTGTCACCAATCTCGTAATTGCACTCTGCAGGTGACAATTTCTTGGAAAAGTAGCCACAAGGATGCATAGCACTCTCAGGAGGTAGGACGTTGAGACAGAAGGGTGCCAATTCCAGTTTCATCTCATGGAGAAGAACCCCTACGGCCATGGACAATGAAACAGTCTCATGAGTCACACGGGCAGGCTGTAGAGGTCTCCCGTCAAGAGCCTCAATGGCAAGTGGAGTGTCACGCAGCTGCAGCGGAATTGAGTGCTTCAATATAAAGGCAGCATTAATAAACAGGCCTGCAGCCCCAGAGTCAATTAGAGCCTGTATCATAGTTTCATAGTTTCATAGTTAGTAAGGTTGAATAAAGACATCAGTCCATCCAGTTCAACCTGAGCGAGTGTCTACAATTGTCCCCATCCCTGTACATTGCACACTCACATCAGTCCCTACCCTCAAGGAGCCCACAATTCAAGGCCCCCATTCATATACTAGGGCCAATTTTGGACAGAAGCCAATTAACCTACCTGCATGTCTTTGGATATCTCGACGGACGACTCAGCCCAACAAAGGGTAAACAAAACCAGGGGCTTAGCCTTCTGGATAACTGGGGACAAAACAACGCCACCTAAGGTCTGTCCGTGACAGGACCTCAAGGTTTGGGCGTTCCCTGGATGGGTAGGACAAGACTTCAAAGAGTGCCCTGCCTGGCCACAATAAAGGCACAATCTCTTCCTCCGCCTAAGGGGTCTCTCATCCTCAGAGAGACGTGTGAAGCCCAAGTGCATGGGTTTATCTTCACTGACCGACTCGGTACCAGAAGGCATGGGAGGTGAGGGAGGCAAGGGTGGGACTGCAAAGCATGGAGACAAAATGTACAGGAGGCTTCCGCAAGCGCTCCTTAAAAGAGAGGCTCTCTCTGAGTCTGGAGTCAATGAGCTTCTCCAGCTCAGTGGGTATATCTCAGGCTGCCATCTCATCCTTGATGGTATCCGAGACACCATTAGAAAAAGCAGCCACGAGGCCTCATTGTTCCAAACAACCTCTGCTGCCAGAGTACAGAATTCAATGGCGTAATCGGTAACAGTTCTCATACTCTGTTTGATGGACATGAGGCACTTGGCAGCAGGAGCTGAGTGTCTGGGAACGTTAAATACCCTTTTAAAAGAAGCCACAAACTCAGGGTAACTCAAGACAACAGGTTTTTGCGTCTCCCATAGAGGGTTCGCCCAGGCCAAGGCTCTCTCAGAAAGCAAAGATATCACAAAACCTACTTTGCTTATATCCGTGGGAAACGCCAGGGGTAGCATCTCAAAGTATATCTTAACCTGGTTGAGAAACCCTCTGCATTGGACTGGATCACCCCCCAAATTGCTGGAGAAGCAGAGCAGAACCAGACATACCTCTTATAGAGGTAATACTCGAGGTGGGTGCCTGCAAGAGGCTGGAGCAGCAGCAGGGACACACAGGTTGTACCGGAGCAGCCACAGTGGGAGATTCCAGGTAAGCCGTGCGACTCAGGAGTGTTTGTAACGCCATGGCAAACTGATCCATGCAGTGATCCTGCTCATCCAATCTGGAAAAAATATTACCAACAAGAGGATTGACTGCATCTTCTGAATTCATGGCCTTCGCCTACTGTCAAAAACCATGAATCAGACCGAGACAGAAGTACAGTTAAATCACACTTGTTTATTAATAAAAGTAAATAGAACAAACGCCAAAGTTAGGTAACTGGAATGGATAGTCAGATAAGGCAGAAAGTCAGGAAGCTAGGGATCAGCAAGCAAGATCTGGAGCCAGAAGGAATGTCAGCCAAGCAAGTCTTTAACAGCAACGCAGGAGATAGTCTCTGTGATGTTGACCAAGGCAAAGGCAGAGAAGGAAGGGCTGAGCCCAGCCCTGACATGCAGATAGACAGGTACAATTTGTTTCATCTCTGTGGACCACCTGAGGATAGTCACTTCACTGGGTATATGTAAGGGTTTACTACCACTTTAAATAAAAAAAAAAAATCTTACCCACTCAATGGGAATATGAATAACTATGCAGTGAATGTCAGAATTCTTTTTTATGGTCACTAACTCACTAAGCAGTATGGGCAATCTTGTTTTTTTTATTATAACTAATGGAAAACAAAATGTTTTTCAAGAACATTTGTAGAGACAGCTAAAATCTATGTACTAAAGAATTTCAGAACATACACATTGTCAACAGTGCAATCATGGTCTGTACAAAACATTTTCTGTTATCTTGATTTTTTCATAAATCAAAGCCTAAACTTCCATTTGTCTGTATTAGATGTCCATTTACCCAGTTCCCCCTTTTCTTAGATGTATACGCGGTTATGTTAACTTGGAAAATAATTTGTTCCCTTCCATGTTTCTGCAAAAGTCAATCTGACATCTCTTGAATTTAAATAAATTGTCCTGTTAGAGAGATTTACCTTCAGCAATGTATTTTTATAAATCATTTTCCTGGTTATAATAAATGATAAACAGAGCATAGCATTTTCTTTACACTCAGCAAGACCAGTACCGTACCAGTCCTAGTGGATAAAGCCATGATGAAAGCCTACAGTCAGCAAAGTGAAAGGCTGTGCACACGCTGGCTTGCCTAAAGCTGGCCGTATACCAGCAGGATTTTATTCGAACATTGAAAATTCTGAAAAATTGTTTATCAGAGCATTTAATCTTGCCATCACCCAGTCAACTAATTTCATTTGAAGCCCTTAAATATCGTCCAAACCTGCTACTTGAATGTAATCCCAGACAGATTACCATATTATGGATGATTGTTCCCCAACTAAAGTCACATTCACAGTTAAAATTTTGTTCATTTGAGAATTTATTTTCATCCCGCTCGTTCACATTTTCTCATCGCTACAGATCAAAATGAATGCCGATTTCACCCCACTAGCCAATGGAAAATTGAACAAATGTTCCCCGAAAAAAAACATTTTGGAATGAAATGATATTAATCTATGGCCAGCTAAAAGTAGCTTTTTTAGTTTGACACATAGGAGTTTATTTGCTAAAACTGGAGAGTGTAAAATCTTGTGCAGCTCTGCAGAGAAACCAATCTGCTTTCAGGTTTTATTGCAAGTTAGAAGCTGATTGGCTACCATGCACAGCTGTACCAGATTTTACACTCTCCAGTTTTAGTAAATTAACCCCACTGATCACAATAAAATAAAACAATCTCCAGTAAAGTATTTGGTAAAATTCTAACCCCATTAATTGCAGTTTACAGGTTAAAGTGCTGCTGACTCATGCTCTCCCAGTGCTGCTTCCCCGAACTTCCAGTCTGCACAGTAAAGAGTTAAAGTGATTGTAAAGGTTTGTTTTTGTTTTTTTAAAAAACAAACATGCCATGCTTACCTCCTTTGTGCAAGGGTTTTGCACAGAGCGGCCCGATCCTCCTTTCCTGGGGTCTCCCGGCGGGGCTCCTCCCCTTCTCAAGTTCTCCCACGGAGAGCCACTTTCAGGTGAGTCCTGCTGCTGCATATTTGACAAAGACAACAGGACTCGGCCCTGCCCCCTGTGTCGTTGGATTTGATTGACAGCAGTGGGAGCCAATGGCTGCTATCAATCTATCCAATGAGGACCCGAGATGAGCTGCTGGGCTTGTCCTCATCGCTGAAACGATTGGGCTCAGGTAGGAAAAAGGGAGGGGGGGGTCTGGGGGGCATCCGCAGCACAGGAGGTTTTTCACCTTAATGTATAGAGTGCATTAAGGTGAAATACCTTGAAGGTTTACAACTCCTTTAACAGTGGAAAGTGCAATAAGGCTGTTTATTTCTATTGATACACACAGTGTGGAGAGACACAGATCTAGTCCCTGCATGCAAGGGTGTCTCCATAGGATGCTGCAAGAGAAAGAAGTCACCCTGAAACAGGAAACCTGGGGCAGTGATCATGGCACCAGCTTAAATTGCAACATAGGCAAGGATTAAAAGATAAACAATCTGTATACTAAGTGACTACAAATCTAAAGGGGTTTATTATAATTTTAAGGTAGCCTCAAAAATGAGAGTGCTCCATTTACCAAGGTCTTACTAAAGGCTGCACCACAAACTATTCTGAAATTTGAAAGTGTATCTAAACCCAAGAACAAAAGTTAAATGTATTGCAGCTCACCAGCTGGGAGTAAGCTGGCAGTGGCTGCCCTAGGGCCCTTTCACACGGGCTGTCCGATCAGGTCCGCCTGTCAGTTTTTCAGGCGGACCTGATCAGACCCTCCAGTCTCCATGGAGCATCGAATGTCAACGGATACATGTCCACTGACACTCGCCGCCATCTGATCCTGCCCTCAAAAAACAGACGGATAGTGGTCTAATTTTCCATCCGACTGGCGGATTGAATCAGATGAAAATGGACAAGCGGTCCATTGCCATTCGATTTCCCCATAGAGGAAAGCAGGACTGTGTCCGTGTCCACTCTGCACAGCGGAGCAGACACAGACCTGTCATCCGCCTGCTCAGAGGGGATCAGTGGAGAGATCCCCCACTGAGCGAGCAGAATCCCCTGCACAGAGGCACCCATGTGAAAGAGGCCTATGTTTTCTTTGTTCAGACTAGGTATATTTTCTGCAAATGCAAAAAATCCTATTGATCCCTGATAGTATTCCAGTATCCTTGCAACTTCCTGTGTACTGAACTGAAATCTCAAACAATTACATCTTTTCAAGCTATTTTCTATGAACATAAACGAGAAGTATAGCCAAAGCTATTTGGCTATACTTCTATGAATTACAGGAGTGCAGTTCGTTCTGCACTCCTGTCACCTGTTTTCAGTCTACAGCAGGATGAAGCCCGCTGTCAGCTGAAACCACAGAGCCAGTCCAGGCTCTGAAAAAATCCTGACCATATGCATCGCTCAGTTCTTAGTGCAGAGCCGGCGGGGGACAGATTCAGCATCAGATAAATGCTGCATCCACCTAGGTGGAGTATATTGTTTTTTTTTCTAAATGCCAAACTTCTTTTACAACTCCGAGTCTCTATGTAATAGAGATGACAGGAAGGAGGAAACGTTTTTAGTTCAAATAAGGAGAGCAGCCTAGGGTAACATTGCTGCTCTTCCATAGATATAGTACAGTGAGTGAGCCTTGAACTTGAAGTATGTTACTGACATTAAAAAAGGAAACTAATGCGGACACACCATTTAAGATTTCGGGAAGCCGACAATATATTACATTTTTTTTTTTTTTGGGGTTTGGATATGCTTTCACAATTGAACACAAAAATTGTTCAAAGTACATTCAAAATGACCTACACATGTACAGACAGCTGCTACTAACAAGGTCAATGAGGCCAACATGGACTAGCGACCCAAGACCAGTTGTGTATGTAGCAGGCTCTGGCCAGAAATAACAGTATCTACTGTATCAGGATTATATACACAGTACATTATAGAAGTGAATAATTACTCTTTTATTTATCATGACATGAAGAACAATCAAATGCAGTAACCCATGGAAACTAGATTCACCTTCATTATGCTAATTATGCTAAACTGCTGTAAGTTCATTCCTTGTTGGATGCTTTGTGTTATTGAAAATAACTGCCATCTGCATCATGTATTTTAAGGGTCAGACCAATTAAAACAGATTATTGTTTGGTTATCTGCTGGGGGAATGGATCACCCAACAGCTTCATGTAGTCATCTATGTATTTGGGTACCTAGATCCATACAAGTGATGTAGTCATTACCAAGAAGTCTCACTGTGCCGGCTCAATTGCTCATTAATGTTGCAATATCGATTTGGAAGCAATTGGATTGAGAATTCTTTTGCTACCAGGGGGTTGAGAAGAGATTTCCTGGCGGAATGATTAGAAGGTTGGAGTCCTCAAAAGACATGAGAAGCTAAAAGGTCATTTAACTTACCAGTATTTGTCCATAAGCAAGTGAGCAAATTGAGAGGACTTAAAGCAAATGTATTTTATATTAAGACCCTCTGTCCACCCTATGAATTCTAAATGGTAAGGTGGTTGCATTTGTGTTTTTTATTTACATTTTTTTTTGTTATTTTAACCTACTGACACAAAACACCTACCTTGACTGGAGAAACTACTACTCTACCATTTCTCTTGAAAGGCGCGTGACCAAAAGGCCTTGGCATGTGATCTTGGCAGAAGAAGACGATCAGTGTCTAGACTAGCTAATGCAGCCCATAAATGACTTGATTTTCTCTCCTTCCACCTGGGCGGAAGGAAAGAAAATTGCTCAATTCTAGACGTGTGCGTTTTGTTTTGATTTTCGGAGATTTGGATGTATACAAATCTCTGAATAGATATAGTAATGAATGTCAACAAATCTATAAAAAAATGGTAATGAAATTAACAAATGCATTTGTTTCATTCAGATGGCGTCACATGATTCCATAGTAGTTCGGGCCAATGGGAAAATTAATTAGATGCACATGATGACAGTCGGTATTGTCCTATCAGCTCATGCAATTTCTCTTGGTGGGTTAGACTAGCTTCTGAAAACATCAAATCTGTCCGATTCCTTAATATATCATATATATAGCAATCTTCCAGGAAAACTGCAAAAAAGATTTTTCAAATCCACCCGGCTGATCAATATATAAAACGAATGCCAAAGATATGGAACTAATTCCAAAATATAATGGGGTCCAACATAACGAATATGACAAAACAAAAATTCTTCAATGAACGGATGCATCTAAAACAGACGAAACTGAAATTCCTGTTGTGCTCATATCTACTTGATTCCCCCAATTAACATAGTCGGTATTGATGGGGAAGTTACCTACAGCAGTGCTGTTGTGTTCTGCTGTGGGAGGAGGGGGACGTCCTGGCCAGCAGAACACAATGATTACTGCTAGCAGCTATAGCCGCCAGCAGTAATCAAATGAATAAAACCCGAAAAGGCTGGTTGCACTCAAGTTTATCAATGGATTGACTTTGGTACAGCCTGCCCATACATGGATCAGATCTCAATCGATCCCTGCTCAATTTAAGGCAGCATCATAGACAGGGAAATTAGGGAACTTGCTTTAAAGAGATGTCCATTTTAATCCTTTAAATGAAGCTGGTTATGTCATAAATACCAGTACCAGTCCAATCAAACTCCGCTAAGTGAAAAAAATACTACAACCTGGGTTAAAGCTAAATGGAAATATATATATATATATATATATATATATATATATATATATATATATATATATATATATATATATATATTTACTGCACATGTAGCTCTAGCCCACCATGTATAAAATGTTATTTGAAGACCAACTATGGTGAGGTTTTCTTGAACATACAAAGCAATACCTTGTCTGATGTCTACATTGACATTATGATCTTCCAACACAAGAACAAACAGGTTGCTGTATTCTGATTCTCTAAAGAGTCATAGATGTTGTCAGTGGGTACATCGGCTATGATTCAACAGCACTCCACAAAAAATGGGAACTTCCCCTAGGAACAGGGAAAGGACCCAGTGTTGAGAATCCATATACATACAATCAACAAACATCCAAAAGTCCAAGTATCTTAATAATAAAAAAATAAAAATAAAACATATTTTCTGCTATAATTTAATCATTAAAAACCTTTAACTCATGGACGTGTGTTTGATGCCCTCATTGGACTGTATGGTTATGATCTCCAAAACTGAGTAGACATGTCTTGTGAAAGTAAATGGGCTGTTCCCTATATTATACATACTCTGCATGTTCACTATATTATATGTACTCTGCATGTTCACTATATTACACATACAAGTCTCCCTTCATGATGTCAACGTAATGTCCCTTTGAATGGGTGACTTACAGGAAAAACAATACAGATCTAACAGTTCAAGCAACACTTCCAGCCTGTTGCGACATGTTGTTCATTATATTGAATTTTGATATATTAAGTCTTTTTTGCAGCTTTCTTTTTTTAAATGCCAGTTGTTTTTAGAATCCTGGCACACCATACACCTCAACGTTGGTGAAGAATTCATAACATGGCTATCCTCGAAGCAATCACCCATTGGTACCACCTACTACGAATGTCCCTCCCAATGTGTGCAACTTTACCTGTTACACACGCTTGCAGAATTCGTCATTCCTATGGAGAAAGGATGTTATACACAAAACCAAAAAAAAAAAAAAAACCACAAAACAACAAAACAAAAACAAAAAAAAACACAGGTTGCAAAAACAAATTCAATATTCTGCAAAATCTCTTTAACTAGCCCTTCAACTGGAACAGGTCATGCTGTGATCTCCATACCATGCAGATGATACTTAAAAAGATTACATTGCTTGTGAACATCGCCTAATGTCTGACCACCCTGAGAGCTTGAGGCTATTCCTGTCTATGCAATCAGTCAGTATATATTTTTTTCCGCAAATGAAAACCCTACATCGAGCAGGGACGGATTGCTCCTGCGTCTATGCAAAAAGTGTTTTTTTAATAATAGTGACCTTTTGTTGTCGCTGCGCGTCGAACGATCCTTTACGTTCCTTAATATGTAATACAAAGTTTGTGTGTGCTGCAGGAACACATGGTATACTCTATGTTTATACACAATTCAGCTGTACCGCTATGACAGATGGTGCTGGTAGTAATATTGGAAGATACGACAAATTTTGCAACACATTGGGGATATGACATTTTAAAAGACTGGAATCCCAATGCTCAGGTTCTGCTGTGGCTTTAATGCTGATTGACATAAAGAATTATGCTGTAACATGGCAAAAGGCATGAAACGTACTCCACGGCACACGGCTGCACATTATTTTTTTATTATGACATATTAAGTCGCCAGTACTACAGTGGACGGTCCTGGACACACAGACTCATTATGTTCTCGTTAACCCACCGTACGATGAGTGCCTTTAAATGTTGTGTTGCTGCCATCCTTCTGTGTGACTAAGTTACATTGTATGATGTTGTACTATATTTAGGGATGAATGTGCCATTGCAGTAAAGGTGCACAGGGGTTGTAAAATAATGACACAAATTATGCATTGCACTCAACGACAATTTTTTTTTTTTTTCGTTGAGCTCGAACGGTGCTTTTGAAAATAAAAGAAACCCGATTATTATTTTTTTTCTTTATTCGTCTATGCTTAGCGAGCGTGTGCGATTGTGCCACAAGCTATAAATCGAAGTGTTGTGAGTACGTGTTGATGCACATTTGGTGCCGTATTGCCAGGGAACAGGCAAGGCAGGGGCTGTGGGCTGCCTTTACAGGAAGTTATTGTGTCTTAAAATGTTTACAAGGACCGGTTGACGGGAAAAAATACGACTCTTAGCCTCCCCTTTAGCTTTATACACTTTTAACGATGTAACACATCCACCCACCTACTGCATAGAGCCGTAAACATGTAGACAACACAAGGGAAGCTATTCCATCATTGATAAGCAATTGTAGGCAACAGCTGTACAGTGGTTCATGCATGCACATGTGCTCCCATCTCTGAGCATAGACATCGCTTCTCTACACAGACAGCAGCACATCCAGGCAAAAGCTCCCTCCCTGCGCCAGCAAACACATAGTCCTACCTTTTTCGGTCTCCTGTCTTGGGGAAGGAGGGGTGGGGGAGTCCTACAGTTTAGGGGGCTGGAGGACAGCAGTTGCATTCAAAGGCAAGCTTAGCGAGCTCCACTTTCCCATTCATTCCATGCTGCGCTCCGGTGTGTCAGAATGAGCATCCAGCTCTTGTCTGGGCAGGGGGACTGGGAAAGATGTGTGAGACAGAAGAAGCCAGGATCCAATCCCCTCTCCTGTTCTCCCCTGCTGGAGACTCAGGGAATGCACAAGGAAAGGAGCAAGATGTTAGACTTGCTTACTGCTCACTGAGCTGGGCTGGAGGAGGCCACTGAATCCTGGAGGGGTGGGGGGGGGGGGGATCTGATTCCCAGGAAATCTCTCAACTAGCACAAACTACAGGGATCAGCTGTGTAGCATTCCCCCCTCCCTTGCTTGCCCGTTAACTCATACATTGGTTGTAGCGTTGTCTTGAATAGAGCAAGGATGTTTGGTGATGAATTAAAAGAGCGGAGCGTGGCACATCAGCATGCAGCTGGCCCCTGTGGAGATGACTTGGTTAAGTGTTGCCTTTTTTGATCGCGTCAGGTGGGGGCCATTGCATTTTTCATTAGCCTCTTCCCCACCCAAAGCCAATTTTTTTTTATTTTATGCAAAATCCAGGGGCTATGGTTATTCTATTACTAGTTGTAGGAGGGGGTGATGGCACAGTGCCCAATAATGGCTAAGAAGATGAAAGATAGCAATGTACCTAGGATATTGGCAGATATATATAAAAAAAAGAATAATAATAATATATAATATATATATATATATATATATATATATATATATATATATATATATATATATATATATATATAAATAAATATATATATATATATATATATATATATATATTAAGGCTTGGGAATTTAAAGATTAATTCCTCAATTAATCGTTAATTACCTAGTTAGGATATTTGGCAGATGCAGATATATATATATATATATATATATATATATATATAAAAAAATATATATATATAAATATATTGGGGCTGGGGAATTTAAAGATTAATTCCTCGATTAATCGTTAATTTTTTTGATCGACCCAAATTTTTTTGATCGGTACTTACCTCTCCGTCGGCTTTCGGGTCTTCAGGGAGTTCTGTTGGAGATCCGGTGACGTCACGGACATCAACGTCACCGGACTCCTCCCCCCTTCCCCAAGTGCCTCTGTAACGACATATGAGGCGACCCATCCCAGTTTGCTACAGAAGTCACGTTCCGTCGCCGCCATCTTGCTACACCCCACACCCGTCCACAGTAAGGATACACTAAGAAGGGGGAAAGCGCACATGTTGTTACACCCACCGGAGTTTTGCATTTTAGACGTATTTATAACAGTAAAGTCACTTTCTATAGTGAAATACAGTACTTAGAATTCCATCTGACTGCTTAGATGTTGGATTTTAAAAGTAGAAAACTTCTGTCAGATTAGCAAACCTGTGAGATGACCAGGGTTGCCGCTGCTTTTAAAATTCAAGATCTAAGTAGTCAGAGGGAGTTGTAAGTACTGTATCTCATTATATAAACTGACTTTACTGTGCGTTATAATTAATCGAAATTAGTCGATTAATCGATTAAAAAAAAAACGATTAATCGAACACGAAAATTTTAATCAGTAACAGCCCTAATATATATATAAAATATATAAATAAATAAAAAAACGATATATATATATATATATATATATATTTTTTTTTTTTTTTTTTTTTTTTAATAGTGGAGCTGTGCCAGAGTAGACCAAGTAACAGGTTGTCCTTATAGGATGAACAATAAGTGTCCTGTGTAAGAAGAGACTAAAAAGGTGGCGCTGCCTGAATCTGATGTGCAATGCTCAAAAGAAACAAACCATATACATATGAAACAAAAATAATAATAAACCATATAAATGTGAAAAGATTTGTGTGCTGTCTCTTTAAATCACAAAATGTGCATATGAAATCCTCCTAGTGCAAATTAGTAATAAACAAATTGTGCTATATACGCAAAACATAAGTAGAACCACTGTCATAAATGTGCGTCAAATCTATCTGAAAGTTATATAAAAAAAAAAGAAAGTCCATAATTTAACCTCTTGCTTACTGGGCACTTAAACCCCCCTCCTGCCCAGACCAAGTTTCAGCTTTCAGCGCTGTCACACTTTGAATGACAATTGCGCGGTCATGCTACACTGTACTCAAATGAAATTTTAATCATTTTTTTCACACAAATGGAGCTTTCTTTTGGTTGTATTTAATCACCACTTGGGTTTTAATTTTTTGCTAAACAAACAAAAAAAAAGACAGAAATAAAAAAAATAAAAACATGTTTCATAGTTTGTTATAAAATTTAGCAAACAGGTAATTTTACTCCTTCATTGATATTCGCTGATGAGGCTGCATTGATGGGCACTGATGGGCTGCACTGATGGGCACAGATAAGGCGACACATATAGGCACAGATAAGACGACACTGATGAGCACTGATAAGACGCCACTGATGGGTGGCACTGATGGGTGGCACTGATGGGCACTGATAGGTGGTACTGATGGGCACTGGTAGGTGGCACTGATGGGCACTGGTAGGTGGCACTGGTAGGTGGTATTGATAGGCAGCACTGGTGATGACGCACTGATTGGTGATTTATTGGTGGCACTGTGGGCACTGATAGGTGGCACTGTGGGCACTGATAGGTGAAACTGTGGGCACTGATGGGTGGTACTGTGGGCACTGGTAGGTGGCTCTGGTGGGCACGGCAGGTGACGCTGGTGGGCACGGCAGGTGACGCTGGTGGGCACAGAAGCCTCTGTAGAGGCTCTCCACGATCAGAACCGATGTCCCTCTCACATCCACCGGTGATCTTTTTTTTTTTTTTCTCCTCATGCTATCAGCGTGAGGAGAAAAAATAGTAGATTACTGGCTCTGTTTACATCACATGATCAGCTGTCAGGATCGACCCCTTACTCCGATATGTGATCAGCCAAGTCTCATAGACTCACTGATCACAGAGCGCGCCGCTCGCGCCCTGCAGGGGTGCTCAGGCCGCTCAAGCATGGGAGGAAGTCCATGGACGCCCTCCCGGCAAATTAAGTCAGCACTGCAGCCGTCTTTCGTCTTTCGATTAGTTAATCTAGTTATTTTGTTTAGTTAAATTTGGTGGATTCGTTCAATTCGTATTCGGAATTTTCGAATTTTCTTTGAATTTACCGTTTTTTTACGATTTGAATTGTTCAAATCGATAAATTTTAGAATCAATGTTATAAAAAATGTTTTATATTGTTTTCGATTCGAATGCAGCACAAAGTGAACAAACAAAAGAAAAATCTTCATTAAATGATTACAATGAGTCTTTAACCACTTGCCGCCCGCCATACAGCAGAATGATGGCGGCAAAGTGGATTCAATACCCTGACTGGGCGTCATATGACGTCCTCAGAATATTAAGCTGCTGCGCGCCCCCGGGGCGTGTATCGCGGAGATCGTTATTGTGGTGTGTCAGTCTGACGGAGACTGATGGAGACTCTTTACCACGTGATCAGCCGCGTCCAATCACGGTTGATCACGATGTAAATAGGAAGAGCCGGTGATCGGCTTTTCCTCACTCGCGTCTGACAGACGCGAGTAGAGGAGTGCTGATCGGCGGCTCTCCTGACAGGGGAGGGTCTGCGCTGATTGTTTATCAGTGCAGCCCCCCCTCGGATCCGGCCCAGGACCACCATAATGCCGCCCAGGACTACCAGGGACGCCACTACACTGGACCACCAGGTATGACCCCCCTAGACCCCCAGGGAAATGCTCACCTGTGCCAAAGCAGCTGCCAATCAATGCCCAGGCAGCTGCCAATCAGTGCCCATTAACAATGCCTACCACTGCCAGTGCCACTAGGGATGCCCATCAGTGCCTCATATCAGTGCCGTGTATCAGTACCCATCAGTGCCACGTATCAATACCCATCAGTGCCCAGCAGTGCCGCCTATCAGTGCCCAGCAGTGCCGCCTATTAGTGCCACCCATAAGTACCCATCTTTTCATCCTTTCAGTGCCCAGTGTCGCCTATCAGTGCCCATAAATGCCCACCAGTGCCCACCTATGCCACCCATGAGTGCCCACCAGTGCCGCCTGTCAATGCCCATCAGTGCTGCATACCAGTGCCACCCATCAGTGCGGTCTACCAGTGCCCATCAGTGCCGCATATCAGTGCCCATCATTGGTGCCTGTCAGTGCCTGATCATTGGTGCCACCTCATCGCTGCCGCCTTATCAGTGCCTGTCAGTGCCGCCTTATTAGTGCCCATCAGTGAAAGAGAAAACTTACTTATTTACCAAATTTTATAACAGAAACAAACCCAAAACTTTAATTTTTTTCAAAATTTTCTGTCTTTTTTTATTTGTTTAGCAAAAAATAAAAACCGCAGAGGTGATCAAATACCACCAAAATAAAGCTCTATTTGTGGGAACAAAATGATCAAAAATGTAATTTGGGTACAGTGTAGCATGACCGCGCAATTGTCATTCAAAGTACCTGCGACAGCGCAGAAAGCTCACAATTATCCTGGGCAGGAAGTTGTATAAGTGCCCTGTATTGAAGTGGTTAACCACTTGCCGACCAGCCGATGTATGTTTACGGCGGCAGGCCGGCTCTCCTGCGCGAACCGACGTACCTGTACGTCGGTCCGTACAGGTGAGATTGCGGTCCCGCCTGCTGCGTGCCGCGGGAGCATGTCCGCAGGTCTGGCGGACTCGATCATGTGATCATTGTGCACAGAGGCAGAACGGGGATCTGCCTTTGTAAACAAGGCGGATTCCATGTTCTGACAGGGGACATTTCAGAGATCTTCTGTTCCCAGAAGATCGGGAACAGTGATCTCTGTTATGTTCCTGGCAGCTCACCCCCTACAGTTAGAACACACCCAGGGATCACAGTTAACCCCTTGATCGCCCCCTAGTGTTAACCCCTTCCCTGCCAGTGACATTTATACATTGATCAGTGCATTTATTTAGCACTGATCCATGTAATAATGTCACTGGTCCCCAAAAGTGTCATTTGGGGTAAGATTGTCTGCCACAATGTCAAGTAAGTAAAGTAAAAAAATATTATTTTTTTTTTTCAAAATTGTCGGTCTCTTTTTGCGGATAGCGCAAAAAAAAAAAAAAAACAACGCAGTACCGCTGCGTTGTTTTTCAAATACCACCAAAAGAAAGCTCTATTTGTGGGGAAAAAAGGACATACATTTTGTTTGGGTACAATATCGCATGACCGCGCAATTGTTAGTTCAAACGACGCAGTGTTCCGGGGCTGAAGTGGTTACATCACCTTTGGCTTAACAAAAACAGCATTATTTCTAAATGGTACTCTAATAACATACACAGTCTTTGATTTCAGCAATATGTGTAGTTAGGAAGCACCGCCCATTTGACCCCTTTCCTGGAAGCGATCGCAGTACAACATCACGATACAGCAGAGCAGTACACAGCATCCACGGTCTGCGCTCCAGCCACCCGGAAATGCTGGGCACCCACAGCGCCACCGGAGCAGCTAAGAGACAAGGACACAAGACCCTGTTGATCAGCTTGTGACCATTGCCTCACCCAGGAGTAACAACAGATGAAAAGTAACCCTTGACATGCCTGACTCAACATCTCCTTTGTGAGTGTTCTTAATTCATTTGTAATACATTTCTTTTAACATTACTGCACTTAGAGGGTGCCGTCTCTCTTTTGTAGTTAGGATTTGACTGGAGTTCAATGTAAAATTTGATTTGAATTTCAGTCCGAATTTCGTTACGTTATTCTGAGCATTAGGTAAAATTTGTTTAAATTGTAAGTCGGGTATTCTGATATATCCGAATCTTAGAATAACGAAAAATTTGTCCGAATATTAATTTGGAACGAAACGAACCAAACATGTCTACCACAATACATTATATGAAACTAATGAATAAACGATAAAATGCTCTACGTGCTTAAAGTGGAGTTGCCACCCCAAAAAAAAAAATCATTAATGTTCCTAAAAAAAAAAAAAAAAGAAACATTTGAAATTTTTTTTTAACTCACCTCTAAATGGCTGTTGCTAGGGGGTCCCTCGCAGTCTGCCTCCTTCAGAGCTTGGGCTGGTGACATCACTTCCCCTTGGCGCAGGAAGGGCTCAGCTCTGTCCCCTCCCTCCTGTCAATCATCTGGGACACGTGACAGGTCCCAGATGATTTCGCACCCACTCATGGCGCCGCTCGCACATGTGCAGTGGGTGCCCGGCTGTGAAGCCACACCCGGGCACCCACAGTTACAAATGCCGGTGCAGCCAAGCAGAGGGGGGGGGGCGAGCGGGGCTTCGATCCCCCACATCACTGGACCCTGGGACAGGTAAGTGTCCGATTATTAAAAGTCAGCAGCTGCAGTATTTGTAGCTGCTCACTTTTAATTTTTTTTTTTTAAAAAGGCAACACCACTTTAATGTCCAAAAATGTCCATATATGAAACCGGAAACCAATCAATCAAAACACAAAACAAAAATCTCAGTACATGGATCCATAAAGGTGGGGGTAGAAGGCATCCAACTATGGCTGCTTCTGATCCTTATGCAGTGTCTCCTCTTCCTCTACGATAGGGATGGATGGACAGAAAGGCACCTCATAGTGTAAGTCCATAAAAAGTAAATTTATTTAAAACAGACGCTAAAAAAAAAAATGCACTTTTAATAGTACTAAGGGCTCAGTACGGATAAAATCGCCAATATGTCCGGGACGCCTTGCGTTCCACGGATGAGAATCTCTGAAACTGGAAGTGACTTGATGACACTCTAAGTTCTGTCCTATGCGTTTCGTCCCATAGATGTCATCAGACCACTGTAAACCAAAAAACTGAAATTAATATTATTGCAGCTTATTAATCCATAGGTTTGGTGGTTGCATTATCTTTCTTGTTTTAGGCTTTTTTTCCCTTGTTTTCACCTGGTGATCCAGCCAGTAACATGGATCAGCTCAGGTATACTCAGAAGGCAAGATTCCACACCCACCTTAGCTATACTGCTAGCAAACTGTCAAAGAGGACAAACAATCATAGGTGGTGGAGGTATTGTATACGTATGGTTGCGGGGTAGTGCATTCCTCCACTGCCCATTATTGGCTGTTCACAGCTTGTTAACCTGTTAACCTCACCTGAGCTCATCCCTATCAGTAACGCACTTCCTGCCTTATGGTGGCCAAACACATAATGAGTCACAGAATTGGACAATATCATTGAATCTATGAATTATCTGTGACATGAATCAAATTTGAGAAAAAAACTGCCAGTTTCCTCAAGATTGTTCTGATTGGTCTGCATGGAAATTCTAATCATAGGAAAACAGAGCAATATCATTGTTAAAGTCGGCCATAGACATATTGAATTTTGGCTGGTTCAGCAGGGACCAGTCAAGATTTGATCCATCCATAGGCAGGCTGGTTGTACTGAAGTCAATCCATCCATCAACTTCAGTACAACCAGCCTGTTGGCTTTTTTGTAGTTTTAGCAGCAGGTAGGGATCATTGTGTTCTGCGAGCAAGGCTCCTTTCTTGCCCCCCCTCGGAAAAACACAATAGTGCTGCCGGACGAGATTCCCAAAGACACATAGAGCCGCGGCTCAGCCCTGCAACTTCCCTTCTCCTCATTGGCTCATTGGCTGTGATTGACAGCAGTGGGAGCCAATGGGTATCAGCCAATAAGGAGGGAGAGTCCCAGGACAGCCGAGGCTATCGTGAACATCATGGACACTGCGCATAGCACCTGTCAAGGTATGTAATACCACGGGTAATGCAGAGGAGGGGGACATGGTGATGGGGGGGTCATTGGCAGGTAACAGAGTAATTTTAGGGAGGTAGTTTTGTTTTGGGTTAGAAATGACTTGTGCTAGAAGGAGAGGGGCAGATTTGAAGTTTAACTCTCCAGCACAATTCCTCTCCCCTACCAAAGCATTTCTGATACCATCCCGGCTCCATCCACCCCCCATCCTGGCTCCATCCACCCCCGATCCCATCCTGACTCCATCCACCCACCAATCCAATCCCGGCTCCATCCACCGCCCCCCCATCCTGGCTCCATCCACCACCCCGATCCGTTCCCGGCTCCATCTACCACCCCAATCCCATTCCGGGCTCCATCCATCCCCCTGATCCCATTCCGTCTCTATCCACCACCCCGATCCCATCTCCCAGCATAACCCCCCAGCACAATTCCTCTCCTCTCCCAAACCATTTCCTAGCAAACATATCCCCCTGCCCAAAATCAAAGATACCATCCACGCCCATCCTATTCTGGCTCCATCCCCCCCCCCCCCCCGATCCAATCCCAGCTCCATCCACCTCCACCCAATTCCATCCCAGCTCCATCCACCACCCCGATCCCATCCCGGCTCCATTCACCACCCCGATCCCATCCCGGCTCCATCCACCCCCATCCAATCCTGGCTCCATCCATCCCCCCATCCCATCCTGGTTCCATCCACCTTCCCAATCCAATCCCGGCTCCATCCACCTCCCCCCAATTCCATCCCGGCTCCATCCACCACCCCAATCCAATCCCGGCTCCATCCACCACCCCAATCCAATCCCGGCTCCATCCACCAACCCAATCCCATCCCAGCTCAATCCACCACCCTGATCCCATCCCATCTCCATCCATTCCCCCGGCTCCATCCATTCCCCCAATCCCATCCCGGCTCCATCCATTCCTTCGATCCAATTATGGCTCCATCCATTCCCCTGATCCCCTCTCGGCTCCAACCTATCCCCCAATCCCATCCCGGCTCCATCCATCCCCCTGATCCTTTTCCAGCTCCATCCAGCCCCCCGATCTCATTCTGGCTTCATCCATTGCCCCAATCTCATTCAGGCTCCATCCATTCCCCTGATCCCATCCTGGCTCTATCCATCACCCCGATCCCACCTTGGCTTCATCCATCCCCCCAATACCATCCCGGCTCCATCCATTGTGGCAGGATAGGGGGAGAGCCACACCGACACACTAGCCTGCTTAGTGCCGGGGAGGGTGATACCATGTTTTACCGCACCAGGTGACACCAACTCTAGTGATGCCACTGATGATTTAGCTTGATTAAACAGTACCTTTTTAGCAGCAGAAGATTCTCATTCTCCTTCCTAACTGTGTGAGTAACACATGGGATTATAAAGGGTAAATCTTATACCCATAAACCCATGTTTTTTCCTTGTAGTTAAAGTGGTTGTACACCCTGTATAACCACTTTTATCTACAGGTAAGCCTATATTAAGGCTTACCTGTAGGTGCTGGAGATATCTCCTAAACCTCCATGGTTTAGGAGATATTTACAATAAAGCAGTGCGTCAATGTCTACAACGCATGCGCACTTTGGAAAGGGCAGATCATACCATTTTTAAAGGGGTCATGCCGTAACTGGAGGCTCCCGCATGAAGGGAGTGACGTCACGACTTTGGCCAGTCACAGAGCCAGAGTTTGCGGCCCCGGAAAGGAATAGAGGTAAAGATGGACGCTCGCTGCTAGTGGGGACAGTGGTGGGGACATCCACCCCCCCCAATCCAATCCCAGCTCCATCCACCGCCCCCAATTCCATCCTGGCTCCATCCACCCCCCGATCCCATCCCGGCTCCATCCACCACCCCAATCCCATTCAGGCTCTATCCATCCCCCTGATCCCATTCTGGCTCTATCCACCACCCCTATCCCATCTCCCCAGCATAACCCCGCAGCACAATTCCTCTCCCCTCCCAAAGAATTTCCTAGCGCATATCTTCTAACCCCCCTGCCCCAAATCAAAGATACCATCCCGTCTCCATCCACCCCCCAATCCAATCCCGGCTCCATCCACCTCCCCCCAATACCATCCCGGCTCCATCCACCACCCTGATCCAATCCCGGCTCAATTCACCACCCCGATCCCATCCCAGCTCCATCCACCACCCCAATCCCATCCTGGCTCCATCCACCCCCATCCCATCCTGGCTCCATCCATCCCCCCATCCCATCCTGGCTCCATCCACCTTCCCAATCCAATCCTGGCTCCATCCACCTTCCCGATCCAATCCCGGCTCCATCCACCACCCCAATCCAATCCTGGCTCCATCCACCAACCCAATCCCATCCCAGCTCCATCCGCAACCCTGATCCCATCCCGGCTCCATCCACCCCCCGATCCAATCCCGGCTCCATCCACCTCCCCACTCCCTCAAACTTAACGAATCAAAAACAGAACTTCTTATTCTACATGCAAACCAAAACTCCCGAACCAAGATCCCTTGGACACCACCCACCATCTTTGGACAGACCATCCCCCCAAGGACCAAGGCCAAGAGTCTCGGAGTCATTTTTGACTCAGACATGTCTATGGATGCACAAATAGGAGCTGTAGTCAGTGGTTCTCACCATCTGCTCCGCCTGCTACGCAGACTCATTCCCTTCATTCCAAAGGAGGACAAAGCAGTGGTAGTTGGAACAGTCATTAATTCACGACTTGACTATGCAAACCCCCTTTACATAGGATTACCCCAATATCAACTTGCGCGCTTACAACTTATCCAAAACACGGCGGCAAGACAGGAAAAAACCCCTGGGAATCCATCTCCCCTTCCCTGAGGAGCCTACATTAGCTAACCGTGAAGAATCGGGTCGCATTCAAGACCCTCTGCCTCACCCACAAATGTACCCATGGAGACGCTTCTCAATACCTTCTCGAGAAAATAAAACACTACCCACCCAATCGCAGTCTTCGATCGGCTAACCAAAACCTCCTCCTCATTCCCAAATCCCGCTACAAATCAAAGGGGGAATGGAGATTCGCTGTCCAAGGACCACGGCTATGGAAAGCTCTACCAACCTACATTCGCATGGAAGAAAACCATTAGGCCTTCAGGAAAAAACTCAAGACCTACCTCTTCTAAGAAGCTTGACAACAAAGCACGAATACAGCGCCTTGAGGCGATTCAGTTCGCATTGTAGCGCTATCCAAATTATTCATTCATTCATTCATTCCCCCCAATTCCATCCCGGCTCCACCCACAACCCTGATCCAATCCCGGCTCAATTCACCACCCCAATCCCATCCCAGCTCCATCCACCACCCCAATCCCATCCCGGCTCCATCCACCCCCATCCCATCCTGGCTCCATCCACCTTCCCAATCCAATCCCGGCTCCATCTATCTCCCCTCCAATTCCATCCCGGCTCCATCCACCACCCCGATCCCATCCTGGCTCCATGCCCGCACCCATATTCATTGGTGGGAGTGAGCTACAGCTGCAGGTAGCTACTACCATAGATCCAGGAAGGGACGGCTTATCCTAATATCCATCATTTTGAGGAAGTGACACCATCTCCCCCTATGTGACACCATCTCCCCCTATGTCTGGAACGGATTCGATTAGTTGATTGGGCGACACCTAAGGAGGGATCTGGAACTACAGCTCATCATCCATATTGGTTTTGATAACCATTTGAGAGGTGAGAGGCTAGCGAGCACCATACTGTATTAGGTCCTCACCACCCATATCCCCCACTGTCTGAAGATTATCTGAACAAGCTTTACAGAGACTTTGATAGTGACACCCCGGGGAAGGGGGCACCACCATCGTTTTTTCAGTCACTTTATTCTTTGTTGGACTCGTTACATTCCCCCAATCCCATTCAGGCTCCACCCATTCCCCTGATCCCCTCCCGACTCCAACCTATCCCCCAATCCCATCCCAGCTCCATCCATCCCCCCGATCCTATTCCAGCTCTATCCATCCCCGATCTCATTCCGGCTCCATCTATCGCCCCAATCCTACTCAGGCTGCATACATCCCCCTGATCCCATCCTGACTCTATCCACCACCCCGATTCCATCTTGGCTCCATCCATCCCCCAATCCCATCCCGGCTCCATCCATTGTGGCAGGATAGGGGGAGAGCCACACCGACGCACTAGCCTGCTTAGTGCCGGGGGGGTGATACCGTGTTTTACCACACCAGGTGACACCAACTCTAGTGATGCCACTAATGATTTAGCTTGATTAAAACAGTACCTTTTTAGCAGCAGAAGATTCTCATTCTCTTTCCTAACTGTGTGAGAAACACATGGGATTATAAAGGGTAAATCTTATACCCATAAACCCATGTTTTTTCCTTGTAGTTAAAGTGGTTGTACACCCTGTATAACCACTTTTATCTACAGGTAAGCCTATATTAAGGCAGGTTTTTAAAGGGGTCATGCCGTGACTGGAGGATCCCGTGCGCAGGGAGTGATGTCACATGACTCCGGCCAGTCACAGAGCCAGAGTTTGCGGCCCCGGAAAGGAATAGAGGTAAAAATGGGCGCTCGCTAGTAGGGATAGTGGTGGGGACATCCACCCCCCTAATCCAATCCCAGCTCCATCCACTGCCCCCAATTCCATCCTGGCTCCATCCACCACCCCGATCCCATCCCGGCTCCATCCACCACCCCAATCCCATTCCGGCTCCATCCATCCCACTGATCCCATTCCGGCTCTATCCACCACCCCGATCCCATCTCCCAGCATAACCCCCAGCACAATTCCTCTCCCCTCCCAAAGCATGTCCTAGCGCATATCCTCTAACCCCCCTGCCCCAAATCAAAGATACCATCCCGGCTCCATCCACCCCCATTCCATTCTGGCGCTATCCACCCCCCCGATCCAATCCCGGCTCCATCCCCCTCCCCCATCCATCCTGGCTCCATCCACCACCCCGATCCCATACCGGCTCCATCCACCACCCCGATCCCATCCCGGCTCCATCCACCACCCCGATCCAATCCCGGCTCCATCTACCACCTCAATCCCATCCCAGCTCCATCCACCACCCCAATCCCATCCTGGCTCCATCCACCCCATCCCATCCTGACTCCATCCATTCCCCCATCCCATCCTGGCTCCATCCACCTTCCCAATTCAATCCCGGCTCCATCCACCAACCCAATCCCATCCCGGCTCCATCCACCCCATCCCATCCTGGCTCCATCCATTCCCCCATCCCATCCTGGCTCCATCCACCTTCCCAATTCAATCCCGGCTCCATCCACCAACCCAATCCTATCCCGGCTCCATCCACCACCCTGATCCCATCCCGGCTCCATCCACCACCCCAATCCAATCCCGGCTCCATCCACCAACCCGATCCCATCCCAGCTCCATCCACCACCCTGATCCCATCCTGTCTCCATCCATTCCCCCGATTCCCCCGGCTCCATCCATTCCCCCAATCCCATCCCGGCTCCATCCATTCCCCTGATCCCATTCTGGCTCCGTCCATTCCCCTGATCCCCTCCTGGCTCCAACCTATCCCCCAATCCCATTCTGGCTCCATCCATCCCCCCATCCTATTCCAGCTCTATCCATCCCCCCGATCCCATTCCGGCTCCATCCATCACCCCAATCCCACTCAGGCTCCATTCATCCCCCTGATCCCATCCTGGTTCTATCCACCACCCCGATTCCATCTTGGCTCCATCCATCCCCCAATCCCATCCTGGCTCCATCCATTGTGGCAGGATAGGGGGAGAGCCACACTGACGCACTAGCCTGCTTAGTGCCGGGGGGTGATACCATGTTTTACCGCACCAGGTGACACCAACTCTAGTGATGCCACTGATGATTTAGCTTGATTATAACAGTACCTTTTTAGCAGCAGAAGATTCTCATTCTCCTTCCTAACTGTGTGAGAAACACATGGGATTATAAAGGGTAAATCTTATACCCATAAACCCATGTTTTTTTCCTTGTGGTTAAAGTGGTTGTACACCCTGTATAACCACTTTTATCTACAGGTAAGCCTCCACGGTTTAGGAGATATTTACAATAAAGCAGTGCGTCAATGTCTACAACACATGCGCACTTTAGAAAGGGCAGATCATGCCATTTTTAAAGGGGTCATGCCGTGACTGGAGGCTCAGGGAGTGACGTCACATGACTTCGGCCAGTCACAGAGCTAGAGTTTGCGGCCCCGGAAAGGAATAGAGGTAAAGATGGATGCTCGCTGCTAGTAGGGACAGTGGAGGCATCACAGGCTTCGGTTCCAGATAAGTGACACATAATGGGCTACTATGCGATGTCATCCCTTCTCCCCCCGGTGTAAACCCCTAAAGGATTTCCCGCAGTGGATGCACTGACAAGCCCCCTCTCCCCAAACCATACCTGCATTTGAAGCGGTGGCCACGGAGTGAGGCGGAGAGGGCTGGGGATCGGTGGAGCGGCACAGAAGCAAGGAGAGGCCCCGGGCTGCCAGCAGAGAGGACGGAAGTGGAGAAGAGACACAGCGCATGTCACGGACTCACGGAAGTCTATAAGGAAGGAGAGGAGTGATCGTGTGCTTGAAAGGAGAAAACCTGAGAGCGGACACCCAAAAAGAGAAAAAGGGAGGCAACAAACACAAACGGGAACTCACCAGAGTGCCTGGAGCAGACCCAAAGCACCAAAGGGGTGAGTTCGTTTTATTACTCTTATTGACTGAAATATGGACACAGCGGTAGACCCCATTGGCACACTGGCACACGACCGCAATGTTAAACTTGCACACGGCTGACAGCTAACAAACAGCACCAATTATACAAGCTTGGCTGCTCCAGAAGATCAGGTGCGGATCTGCATATTTCTTTTCTTTTCCTTTTTTTTTTATTGTTCAAAAAAAAAGGGTGCTCAGCCTCATTAGGACTGAAGTTTGAACTGTGTTACACCTATATCCAGTGCTAGATAGGCGATGAATGGTATATATTTTTTTCACTAAAAAAAGGAGCAAGATAGAGTGGATCTAAAGACAAAAAATTCAAAGATAGGGGGGCATAGGAGATACCCCAAGAGGTGCTGAAAACATACAGTACAATTGCCAAGAAGGGCTGAGTAGTCTGGTCGGACAGACGAAGCGCCAGTGGTTGAGGTTACCCCCCATCTAGCGGGAAGACATTTTGAATAGACTCTACACAAACTTGGTTGCACTGAGGGAGGAAATGGTGAGAATAGCACACCTGAACGCAAACAGCAAATCCCCTGTCTGACGTATTTTACAGCCTAAATACCACGCTGAGAAGTAAATAGCAATTCTTGCATTTCTTTGCACTTGATACCCTGATTTGATTACCTGAATATAACAACTGAAACAAAATGAGGGGTAAGCGAGTGAGGGAGGCAGGAGCTAACTCAACTAAAGTGAGTGCCAGCCCTGGCTCCATTAAGAAATACATGACACAAGATGGAGACAAAGATACTCCGGGTAAACAGCTGGGGGCCAAGAGCAAAGTACCCGAGGCCTCACAAAAAAACAGGCAGAGAAGACAACTAGGGGATACAGATATTTCACTGTACACAAATGATAAGACAGTAGATGATGTAACTGAACCTAGACAAAAAAAAGCAACTAAAAAGGGAGAAATGGCAACTCTGCACGAGGACCTGAACCAGATACTAAATAGGGTAGAAGAAACAGAAGAAAAGTTGGACTCTCAAGCGGTCGAAATAAAGAAGCTTAAAGAACAGATGGATGGGATACAGAGAGAACAGAGGTACATGATGTATAGAATAGAAGACCAGGAAAACCGCAACCGGAGAAAAAAACTTAAGGATTCTGGGACTACCGGACCTGGAGGGTGAAGACCTACAGGAAAAAATGGATAAAGTATTTGGTCAGATGTTGGCAGAAACAGAGTAGAAAAGGGAGTAGAAAAGATGCAATAAGTCTGGGAGAGCTGGGTGGGTGAGGGTCACCCCTAAACAGGGGGAGCAGTGGCCCTGTCAGGGGACCATAGACGGAGCTCAACCTCAGGGGGGGACCGAGTGGCCGGGAGGAGTTATTGGGCCTCGGATCCTTTCAACAACATGGTCCGATAGGACATTTTCCGTCAGAAATTCCGACCATGTGTACGGGGCATTAGAGTTAAAACAGCAACATAAAAAAATGGGAGAACAAGAACTTTTAGCGGCAGTCATTATAAAAAGGGAAGAATTGAAAGAACTAACTGAACAGGAAACTCGAATGCCCTATAACAGAATTAAGAAAGAGAGATACCAAGGGGGAAACAAGACAGGGAAATATTTGGCCAAACTGTTAAAAAAGAAAATAATGGCAAACTATATAGAGAAAATACAAACCTGTACTGGGGAAATGGAACACACAACAGTAGAAATAGCAAGGGCTTTTCAGGAATACTATGGTAAACTATACTCGATCAATCAATAGGACACACCTGGAAAAGCCAAAGATAGGATGGAAAAAACAAAAGCATTTTTAGATGAATTAGGCCTAAACATAATATTGGAAGACAAACTTAACATCCTAGAGGTGCCCATTACAGAAGCAGAAGAAAAAACTCTAAAAGACTCACCGGCAGGAAAAAGCCCAGGCCCAGACGGGCTGACGACACCCTATTACAAAAAGTTTAAAGATATCCTAATCCCCAAACTCTGCTCCTATATGAACGGGATAGGTACTAAGTGGGAAAATCGGAGAAAAGCTTTGGAGGCTGCATTCACCATCATACCAAAGGAAGGAAAAGACGCCTCATTATGTTCTAGCTACCGACCTATCTTACTGCTAAATGCCGACACAAAGCTATTCACGAAAGTATTGGCAGCTAGGATGAAAACAGTAATGAACGACCTGGTACACACAGACCAGGTCTTCTTTATACCAGGAAGGGAATATCGGGTTATTGGAATTAGAACGCTCCTAGTGGTTCAGAAATTAATAGAAAGCAAATCCCCAGGACTGCTGCTGTCGTTCATGCAGAACAAACTAGAGGCAATGATATTAGGCCCAAAAATGACCCACTGGATTAATGCACTATACAATCATCCGACAGCGAAAGTGAAGGTAAATGGGTCAGCCTCAGGACCTTTCAAGATGTATAATGGCACTAGGCAGGGGTGCCCCCTGCCCCCCCCCCCTGCTGTTTGTTCTATCACTAGAACCGTTGTTGGCAGGGATTAAACAGAATTCACACATCAGGGGGATTAAGATAGGGGAGTAGGAACATAAACTTGTGGCTTATGCTGACGATATTTTGTTTTTTATATCCAACCCCAGGATAACCCTCCCTAACTTAATGAAATCCCTAAAAATATATGGAATACTATCAAATTTAAAAATGAACCAGTCCATATCCAAGATCCTAAATATTAATTTTCAAAATCAGAAGGAGCAGATATATAAAAATGAGTTCCCTTTTATTTGGAGTAAAAATGAGTTAAAATATTTAGGGGTAAAGATAACACCATCCATGGAGACAACATATCAAATGAATTTCATCCCATTACTGAATGACACCAAACTAGAATTAAATAAAATAGCATCAAGACACGTGTCTTGGATTGGTAGAATTAATATCTTTAAAATGGGAATCTTGCCAAAGATTATGTACAAGATGCAAATGTTACCAATTCCTCTCCCACAGGTATATTAATATTTTAAAACATTAAAAACGTTAAGGTTTATTTGGCAGGAAAAAAAAGCTGCGCATTAGCATGACAGTATTGACCAGGGAGAAGGGACAAGGGGGCCTGGGGTTACCCAACCCTAAGAATTATCACAATGCTATCCTACTCTCACGTGTGATAGAATGGGCAAAAAATAATAAAGAAAAAAGATGGGTTAAACTGGAAAGTACAATTAGTAATGTCACACTTGGGAAAATAATATGGATACCTGCACAACTTAGAGATTTGAACGAGAATACACATAGCATTACACACAAAGAACTGTCAATTTGGGATATGAAACACAAAAATGGGGATATAATTCATCATTGACACAATTAAAAGACACTAATTACTTTACACCCGGGATAGGGAGGAAATTGGATAAAGGAAGATAACGCACAATTAATAGATGTAATGGAGAAGGGCAAAATACGCACTTTTTTGGATCTGAAACATAAAAAGGATTTAGTGGTGATAGATAGGTGGCGGTATTCCCAGCTGAAACATTTCATAGAGACATTGCCCCAACCAATCAGATCTAAAGAGAACCTACTCCCGCTGGAGCAGCTATACATAGCTACAGGCAAGAAGAGAGGGATCTCAAGGATATATAAAATATTGATGGACATGAAGGGGCTGGAAATGCTGCCATTTATTGGAAAATGGGAAGCAGAACTGGGAACACGAGTGAATGTTTTAGATATAAGGAAAATAATGAGGATGGCGCATACCATGTCAATAGACTACAACACTATAGAAATGAACTACAAATGTTTGGCACATTGGTACATAACCCCAGATAAGGCACACAAATGTCAAAGCGAGGTTTTGCAATTATGCTGGAGGGGGTATAAAGGAAATACATTTGGTGGACCTGCCCAAAAATAAAAAAATACTGGAGAGAGGTACTGCAAATAAAGGGCATAACCAACATTGAAATATCAGAGGACCCGTGGGGGTGTCTGTTCCATGGGATCAGAATGCCAACTAATTATTATATGAGAACATTGGTTCCTCAGCTATTAAATGCAGCCAAAAGTTTAATCCCCAGACAGTGGCAAGAACTAGAAAGCCCTAGGATGAAGAGTTGGTGCAACAAAGTAAACAAAACTTATAACTTGGAGTATTTAAGGTTTAGTGGCAAAGAAGGATGGGAAGGGTTCGAAGAGAAGTGGAAAGACTGGGTAAACTTCAAGCAGACAATACGTTTTGCTGAAAAGATAGGAGCACAATAAATGGGTTGAGGAAAGGAGATAAGGAGAGGTCAGGTGCATGAATATAGAAAGAGGAAGCCGGGGGGGGGGGGGGGGGAGCAGTGAAGATACATTTTTTTGTAATAAGGGATGTATAGACGAGAAGTGTTCTCGACTATACATACTATGCTACAGTAGTTAGATCTTGCCACGTGGTGTCCCGCCACGCTTCAAGGATTAGGTTCTCATATTGCCTAGAGGATGATGAATAAAACTATATACTCCCCTTATTCATCACTCTTTTGGCAGCCAGTGCTGTTCAACACCCTGGAATGTGGACTGCTGTTCCTGCATTGTATGGGATGACATTAAAGAGCTGCAACCAGTTGGGCGACAAAGAAAAGAGGCTTTGGGTGACCAGCTGCCAAACAGGAGCCTGTGAAAGTGAGGAATAAGGGAAGTATATATTCTAATTTATGATCCTCTATGCAAAACAAGCAATTATATCTTGCAGTGCAGAGGTAGACCCATTACAAGGGTAAATATTTTTCATCCCCAGGGTTCACCTTTATTTTATTAAGTGATTCCACCATCCTCCATATTGAACTGAAGTGTCACATTTGTGTGGACATGCCCTTTAAAAGCCTAGAAGACCTTATTATGTGTTTGTTATGTAATCTCCCATGCATTAAAAGAAGGATTTTATGGTACATCAAGTCAATACTGGATTTCCAGGGGCAGTACCAACGACAAACCAGAGATGACAGATAGACAACCAGTCTTTTACAGCATTGCTCATGAAAGCTTTTTTCCTTAACAACTTCTGCAGAGAAGCAATTATGTTGTATGCTTTTAGTGAGTACATATTTTGAGTCATTATAAAGTTTATCTGAAAGTGTTTTTTTTTGTATAATCTGATTTTATTAACAGTTTACAAATTTTACATAGCAGAATAAAAATCTTCCGGTACAGTTTACAGTATCGTGTCTTTCCTTACACATTCGGAATTAGTGACAGACGAGGTTTGGTAACAAGTGTGTATCTATTGAACTTCAGATGGATAGAGAGATCAGGAAAAAAAATAGTATGGAGAACAGGGAAAGGCAGGTATTTATATTGCAGGTAGTGTTGTCTCTCCTATAGTAGGGGTCTCCAAACTTTTCAGTATGTGGGCCACATCATGTATTTTACAAATATTCACAGGCCAGAAAAAAATAGTTTTTTAAATGAATAATTAAGCTTGTTCCAAGAAAAAACTTCACAAAAGAACCCCCTTTACATCAGAGTCCCCCTTCCATATTAGAGCCCCTCCTTCACATCACAGCCCCCCCCCCCCCCCCCCCCTGTACATCAGAGACCCTCCTTCACATCAGAGCCCCTCCTTCACTCCCCCTTACTATCTTCTTTACCAGAGCATGAATGACACAGGGTGTAAAGCCCAGGAGGACTTGTAGTTTATGTTCTGTGGTTGATTTAATTTGCTTTAAGGGGTAGTTGGTAAAATTATTTGAATATAGTTTGAGCTTTGATGGCTGAACTATTGAATGTTAATATTTTATATATAGTTCGAGCTTTGATGGCTGAAGGACCACATCCATTTTTATCCATATCTTTAGCCTGTGTGTATTTATAATATTATTAACATTACATTTAAATGAAGTTTTCAGCCTCTGGTCCCATAGTGTGAGAGGGTATAGGGGCAGGTAGGGAATTGAGGGAGAAAAAGGGAGGGAGGCCCCCTGAACGTTGTATAGCACCCTCCTAGATACAGTATCTCACTAAAGTGAGTACATCCCTCACATTTTTGTAAATATTTTATTATACCTTTTCATGTGACTACACTGAAGTAATGACACGTTGCTACAATGTAAAGTAGTGAGTGTACAGCTTGTATAACAGTGTAAATTTGCTGTCCCCTCAAAATAACTCAACACACAGCCATTACTGTCTAATGTCTATAGGGTTTAGGTCTGGAGACATGCTTGGCCAGTCCATCACCTTTACCCTCAGCTTCTTTAGCAAGGCAGTGATCGTCTTGGAGGTGTGTTTGGGGTCGTTATCATGTTGGAATACTGCCCTGTGGCCCATATTCTGAAGGGAGGGAGTTATACTCTGCTTCAGTATGTCATAGTATATGTTGGCATTCATGGTTCCCTCAATGAACTGTAGCTCCCCAGTGCTGGCAGGACTCATGCTGCCCAAGACAATGACACTCCCACCACCATGCTTGACTGTAGGCAAGACACACTTGTCTTTGTACTCCTCACCTGGTTGCCACCACACATGCTTGACACCATCTGAACCAAATAAGTTTATCTTGGTCTCATCAGACCACAGGACATGGTTCCAGTAATCCATCTCCTTAGCCTGCTTGTCTTCAGCAAACTGTTTGCAGGCTTTCTTGGGCATCATCTTTATAAGAGGCTTCCTTCTGGGATGACAGCCATGCAGAGCAATTTGATACACATATGGTCTGAGCACTGACAGGCTGACCCCCACCCCTTCCACCTCTGCAGCAATGCTGGCAGCAGTCATCCGTTCATTTCCCAAAGACAACCTCTGGATATGACGCTGAGCACGTGCACTCAACTTCTTTGGTTGACAATGGCGAGGCCTGTTGTGAGTGAAACCTGTTTTTTTCAGATCCTCAGAGAGTTCTTTGCCATGAGGTGCTATGTTGAACTTCCAGTGACCAGTATGAGAGAGTGAGAGCGATAAAACCAAATTTAACACACCTGCTCCCCATTCACACCTGAGACCTTGTAACACTAACAAGTCACATGGAGGAAAAATGGCTAATTGGACCCAACTCAGACATTTTCACTTAGGGGTGTACTCACTTTTGTTGCCAGCAATTTAGACATTAATGGCTGTGTGTTGAGTTATTTTGAGGGGACAGCAAATTTACACTGTTATACAAGCTATACACCCGCTACTAAATTTAGCTTGCCTCACTGTAACTGGAGTGGCTATAATGCCGCGTACACACGAAGGGACTATCCCGCGGGATTATCCGCTGGACCGAAGTCCAGCGGATAATCCCCTCGTGTGTGGGCGCCGGCGGACTTTTTTTGGCCAAAGTACGGCGGACTAAAGTTTCAGGTTTTGTTTTCAAATTATCCGCTGGACTTGGCAGTCCAGCGGATAATCCGGTCGTGTGTAGTATGGTCCGGCGTACCAAAAAGGACGCATGCTCAGTAGCTAGTATGTCACGGACTCGCTCGGTCTGGTAAAACTAGCCTTCGTTTTGAAGCTCGCACAATCGTCACGCTGCTGAATTTTTTTTTTTTTTGTTTTCTGACAGCGGGATTTGTATGTTATCGTACTTGAAGAATGATTTTGCCTTGCTGCTTGTATATTCACGCAGAGTACTCCCGAATGTTTTTTCTTCACCATTCTTTAGTGAAGTTATATATTTGTATATATATATATATATATCTATATCTATATCTCTATCTCTATATATATATATATATATATATATATATATATATATATATATAGATATAGATATAGATATAGATATAGATATAGATATCCAAATCACCAAATGAAAAATATATCTATATTTCTCAATAAGCCCAAAAAAATATATATCTATATCTACATATATATATATATATATATATTAATATATATAGATATATAGATCTATACGTGTATAAATATATATATATATATATATATATATATATATATATATATATATATATATATATATATATATATATATATATATATATATATATATATATATATTATATATGTACATATATCTCTATATAGATATTTTTTTATTATTTGTTGGTTATCAAAAGGATTAGTTATTACACATGATACAATTGTGGAGTCAGCAGAGCTTGCCCTTAATTCAGATCTTAACCCTCACCTTTCCAGCGACTGCACTTGCAGTTCCATTGAAGTTGCACTTTACACTTGTATTGTCAAATGAATGTTTAGACATGTACCTGCCTACTCCTAAAGAAACTATGTTTTTGAATAACAAGCACGTATATCATTATTTGATGAAAATTAAATGACCATTTATTCTGGTTAAAACAAACAAGGCAAAACAAAATAGGAAGGCAACACTGGAGCCACTTGTAGATTTTGTGAAGACTTTTTACCCCAACGGCAGACATCAAGTTTGTGAAGCCAAAAATTAAGCTTGGGCACATTTCATCCAATATAGGGAGCACAAGAAGATTGACCAGGAATCAGACAGACCAGGAACAGCAGCAGATGACATCTATGTCCCCAAGCTGTGGCACTACAACAGCCTGTGTCTTCTGTGAGACCAGACTGAAGCCAGGCAATCACTTCCGACTCTTCCCACCACGCTGCCCTGCACTCTTCCCTGCAGTCTTCCCTGCACGCTTCCTTGGAGGCTGACTTGTGGGAGGAGGAGGAGGAGGAGGAGGAGGAGGAGGAGAAGAAGGAAGACGAGGAGGAGGAGGAGGAGAAGTTGGTGTCGGGCCTTCATGTGTCAGGCGGGTGGATTCTCGTAATTCACCCCTCAAACCCCCCCTAATTGCATCAGAAATGAGGCCCTCACACAGGTGCCGTTGGCCCCTCTCCATTTCCAGCAACCTGCTGGACAAGTAGCTGGCATAGGCCTCTTCTGGAAGGGGGGGTTTGTCGAGAATCGCACTCGCCTTCCGAATCAGTTGGAGTGATTCCTCCTCAACAATGGTCATCCTCCTGGGCCTTCTTGGGGGTAAGGGCAGGGGTGGAGGTAGACTTCTTAATCGGGTCTGGCTGTCACTCTGGCTCGTGCTGGGCCCAGCCACCTCCTGGCTCTCGCTGGTCATGTCCTCCTCCTCCATACCACTTGTCCCGGCATCATCCTGGGTCAGCTCATCCTGTGTGCAAATAAAAACAAAAATCAAACACCTGTTTTGTGGTTTCTGGCCTCCTCAATCATCCAATTGTAAACTTAGGAACGAGCATCTAAATTTTCTAAAAGATCCAAAAGGCTATCATTTGGACCCCTGCATTTTCCAAGCAGATCACCAATGTTGTATAACGCTTTTTTTGCCACTACTGGATGTATGTATACACTATATATGTATCGATATGTTGCACCAACACTTTTTAGAAGTGTGCAGAATTTTTGGGAGCTTTTTTCACAATTCTGAGTTCAGGGTGTTAATTGGTTCACATTTTAACGTTTACAGCATTAATATTCACACAATCACAATTTAGGCTACTAAATATATACCTGGCTCCAGCTGGGCGCATCAGCCTGCTCCAAGGTGGAGGGGTCTTCTCCTTCCGTGGAAGCCTCAGCTGGGGTGGAGGGAAGAGTGGAGGGAAGAGTGGAGGGAAGGGTGGAGGGAAGAGTGGACAGTGATTGCCTGGGTTCCATCTGGTCACCTATAAAAGTCAGTTGGTTGTAGTACCACAGCTTGGGTACATAAACATCCTCTGCTGCTGCTCCTGATCTGACTGATTCCTCAATCTTCTTGCGCTCCCGCTTGTACATGTGCCTTAAACTTGCAATTCTGGCTTCCACAAACTTGGTGTTTGCGTTGGGGACTTGAGTCTTCACAAAATCCACAAGTGGCCCCAGTGTTGCCTTCCGGACATCCCTATTGCCATATAAAGGGTTCTTGAGCTGCCACAGGTTGGTATTTTTTCTGTACAGGGCAATGAATTCGGACATGAACTGCTGGTCCTTGAATGGATTCAACTGGGGTGCTGACATGTTTGTTTCTGTTTTGTTAGTAATGGCAATACAAAAGACCAAAAACACAAATGTTACTTAAAACGCACAACCAGTTTTTCTTACCAAACATTACACAACACACCCACACACAGGCAGCAACACATCCACACAGGCAGCAACCCCTACACACAGGCAGCAACCCCTACACACAGGCAGCAACACATCCACACAGGCAGCAACCCCTACACACAGGCAGCAACCCCTACACACAGGCAGCAACCCCTACACACAGGCAGCAACCCCTACACACAGGCAGCAACCCCTACACACAGGCAGCAACACACACATATCCTTAAAAAATGCAGGCCCAAAACCCAAAATAACACAGTAATGCATCCTAGAAAACACTTACCTTCGTACACAGCGCTCGCTACTTCCGTTCGGGAACACGTGGGGCCCTCAAACAGCCTTATATACACTGCGCACGCGTCGAAGTCCGCCTGCGTCCTCCGCGTCGCCCGCCCATGACGTTCCTCCTGACGAGTATTCCCCGCCCCGCTTCCCCTCATTGCATTGTGGGTGAATAAATTCATGAATATGGCGGACACATTCTCAGCCAGTAGCGCGGAGGAAAGCCAAGAAGCGAACACATCTGCATCCAGCAGCAGATATAAAGCCACCAATATGGCCTTTGAAGAGATGGTGGAGATGGTGGACATCCTCCAAAGGGAAGATTACGACGGGGAAAATGGCCCGTACCCTCGACCCAACTTGCGCAAGGACAAGATTCTCACTACAATCGTCAGCACCCTGGAGCAGAAATTCGGCGTACGAAGGGGCAAGGATCAACTGCGCAAGCGATGGTCCGACATCAAATCCAGGGAGCACGATCAGTACAGGAGAATTCGAAAAGCCATCAAAAAAAGTAAGTCAAGCACGTGCGCTACTATGGTTATACTTGATATGTCTAATCTTGCGCAGATGTTATTACCATTCGTCCGTGAAACTTGCGCAGATGTTATTACCATTCGTCCGTGAAACTTGCGCAGATGTTATTACCATTCGTCCGTGAAACTTGCGCAGATGTTATTACCATTCGTACGTGAAACTTGCGCAGATGTTATTACCATTCGTACGTGAAACTTGCGCAGATGTTATTACCATTCGTCCGTGAAACTTGCGCAGATGTTATTACCATTCGTACGTGAAACTTGCGCAGATGTTATTACCATTCGTACGTGAAACTTGCGCAGATGTTATTACCATTCGTACGTGAAACTTGCGCAGATGTTATTACCATTCGTCCGTGAAACTTGCGCAGATGTTATTACCATTCGTCCGTGAAACTTGCGCAGATGTTATTACCATTCGTCCGTGAAACTTGCGCAGATGTTATTACCATTCGTACGTGAAACTTGCGCAGATGTTATTACCATTCGTACGTGAAACTTGCGCAGATGTTATTACCATTCGTACGTGAAACTTGCGCAGATGTTATTACCATTCGTCCGTGAAACTTGCGCAGATGTTATTACCATTCGTCCGTGAAACTTGCGCAGATGTTATTACCATTCGTCCGTGAAACTTGCGCAGATGTTATTACCATTCGTCCGTGAAACTTGCGCAGATGTTATTACCATTCGTATGTGAAACTTGCGCAGATGTTATTACCATTCGTACGTGAAACTTGCGCAGATGTTATTACCATTCGTCCGTGAAACTTGCGCAGATGTTATTACCATTCGTCCGTGAAACTTGCGCAGATGTTATTACCATTCGTACGTGAAACTTGCGCAGATGTTATTACCATTCGTACGTGAAACTTGCGCAGATGTTATTACCATTCGTACGTGAAACTTGCGCAGATGTTATTACCATTCGTACGTGAAACTTGCGCAGATGTTATTACCATTCGTACGTGAAACTTGCGCAGATGTTATTACCATTCGTACGTGAAACTTGCGCAGATGTTATTACCATTCGTACGTGAAACTTGCGCAGATGTTATTACCATTCGTCCGTGAAACTTGCGCAGATGTTATTACCATTCGTCCGTGAAACTTGCGCAGATGTTATTACCATTCGTATGTGAAACTTGCGCAGATGTTATTACCATTCGTACGTGAAACTTGCGCAGATGTTATTACCATTCGTACGTGAAACTTGCGCAGATGTTATTACCATTCGTCCGTGAAACTTGCGCAGATGTTATTACCATTCGTCCGTGAAACTTGCGCAGATGTTATTACCATTCGTCCGTGAAACTTGCGCAGATGTTATTACCATTCGTACGTGAAACTTGCGCAGATGTTATTACCATTCGTACGTGAAACTTGCGCAGATGTTATTACCATTCGTACGTGAAACTTGCGCAGATGTTATTACCATTCGTCCGTGAAACTTGCGCAGATGTTATTACCATTCGTCCATGAAACTTGCGCAGATGTTATTACCATTCGTACGTGAAACTTGCGCAGATGTTATTACCATTCGTACGTGAAACTTGCGCAGATGTTATTACCATTCGTACGTGAAACTTGCGCAGATGTTATTACCATTCGTACGTGAAACTTGCGCAGATGTTATTACCATTCGTCCGTGAAACTTGCGCAGATGTTATTACCATTCGTCCGTGAAACTTGCGCAGATGTTATTACCATTCGTCCGTGAAACTTGCGCAGATGTTATTACCATTCGTACGTGAAACTTGCGCAGATGTTATTACCATTCGTACGTGAAACTTGCGCAGATGTTATTACCATTCGTACGTGAAACTTGCGCAGATGTTATTACCATTCGTACGTGAAACTTGCGCAGATGTTATTACCATTCGTCCGTGAAACTTGCGCAGATGTTATTACCATTCGTCCGTGAAACTTGCGCAGATGTTATTACCATTCGTACGTGAAACTTGCGCAGATGTTATTACCATTCGTACGTGAAACTTGCGCAGATGTTATTACCATTCGTACGTGAAACTTGCGCAGATGTTATTACCATTCGTCCGTGAAACTTGCGCAGATGTTATTACCATTCGTACGTGAAACTTGCGCAGATGTTATTACCATTCGTACGTGAAACTTGCGCAGATGTTATTACCATTCGTACGTGAAACTTGCGCATATTTGATGAAAGTTCAGTTTGTCTTCATAACGTTTATTGAGTTTACCTGGCTTTGGGTTGTTGGAGTTGTAAGGTTGTTTATTATTGTCACTATCTATACAATTACTGCTGTAGTAAGGGTTTTAGGGGTAACTTACACAGGGACTCCAGAGGCTGTTTTGGGGGGGGGGGGGATAAATATGTTAAGCAGGGTCTCATGCTCACAATTCCCAAAAAATGCTCATCATCTCCAAATACTGTAGGTGGTGACTTTTCAAAGAAGTACACTCACCTGTCCCTTGGATGGTGCAGCTACAATCTCTGATCTTGCAATCATGAAATTAATGTTTGCGGCTTCACTTCCCGGGTCACTATTGGGCATGCGCCAGTTGCGCAATGCAATAGGACTGGTCCGCGCGAGCTCGGGGACCCCTGTGTGTCCCAGCAGACAGCACGGTGGGACGGGATGTGGCGTATACTTCTGTGGGAGTCTAGGGCCGGACGTGTGTGCAAATACCTGCCTTACACAGGTATCTGCAACCCCTCCCCCCTAAAAGGTTGAAAATAAGACACCACAGGGGTGCAGGGATCCAATGAGCGGAAGTTCAAATTTAGGGTTGAAGGGCGGTTTAAGTATTGGAGTTTCATTAGATAGACATTTCAATTCTGTCTTCAAGTAGGATCTTCTAACAAACTGCTAATAATTGGACAAGACTTTTAAACAATGTTTACTAATCCTATTTTGGCACTCAAATATCAGTGTGATTAAAAGTGTACCTTTTTGTGTTCCATTACCATAGGGGGCAAAAGACTCAGACGTCAGTCCGAACCTACGAGGACCTCCCGGCCTCACCAGACTAATTGGGCAGTTAGCCCAAGCCCGCGCGTGGATGTGGCGGAACAGGTCGTTGAAGTGGATCAAATCTGCACCCCACCAAGTGAGTGTCTCAGAACACAGATTGAGCTAATTAATTAAGGTCTGCATGTTTTTGACACTTTTTTTCTTGTGTTTTATCTACCCAACTTTTAGGTGATGCTGATCTGTTTGTGGAAGGACAAGCTGCGGAGCCATTTTCCACAGACAGTGCCCACAGGCTTATTGGCCAGATCATGGCCTGGAATCTGCAGCTGGAAAATATGCAGAAGGAGATGGCCACCATGCAGCAGGGAATGAAGGACATGATTGATGTTTTGGGGAGAATCTAAAGACCCCTTTTACATTTCTTAACATCAATCATGTCCTTCATTCCCCTTTTGATGCGCTGTTTTACAAATTTTAGAGGCCAAATTTTTAATATGCACACGGTATGTCAACATGTGCTATGTGCCATCAGGGGATCTCAATGGACGCATTTGGTGTTTGCAACCCCTAATGCTAGTAGGTGAGAGGGAAGGGGTTTCACACACAAAACACGTCCATTGATTCCCCATGATGGAACATAGCACATGTTGACATTACCCATTTTCCAGTTAAATTAGTGTGCATATTCTAAATTTGGCTTCTACTGTTCATGGGTTACCTGTTGAACTTTGTAAGTTCTGGACTTTTACATTGTGTAAATAATTTCAAATGCTAAGCCTAAATTTTTTACCATTTTAAAACATGTTTTTATGTTTGTTTTAAAAAATCAATCTCAAAAAAAAAAAAAATATGTTGTGAGAAAAACACAAAAAAAATTTAAAAATTATAAAAAAAAAAAAAAAAAAAAATTTTTTTTAAAAAAAAAAAAAAAAAAAAATTAACCAAAAATACCAAAAAAACAAAAAAACAAAAAAAAGAAAAAACATAAAAAAGGTTTGGATGTGCACTAGAATAAAAAAAAAATGTTTGCACAAATTAAACAATGTGTGGCTTCTTCTTTTTAAATACTACCAGTTTGACAAAAACATGTTGTGGTTCATTGACAAAGGGGCTTATTTACTAAACGCAAAACAAGTTTGCCACTATTAAGATGTGCACTAGGACAACATATAAAACAGGCCAAATTAAAAGCAAAACAATACGAAACTACCAATATAACAAACATAAATAACTGTATTTATTCTTTGTAAATCAAAAAGATGGTTTAAGGGTCTGCTGCCATTTCAATGGCCCCCCTACCATTAAAATACTGTAAATAAAGGTCCCGCACTTGCTGGGCTGATTGTGGTGCCGAACCAAGAGGGCGATTATCCAGCCCTGTCATGTTGCCTTCCACTCCGGCCTCAGGGCCAATTGGTAAGGAGTATGTTCCTGAATGTTTGCGTAAATAATTGTGCATGACACAGCATGCAAGAATAATAGTATTCAGTTTGTACTCTGCCAGATGTAGGGATGTAAGGAGCAATCTGAAACGGTTGGCCATAATACCAAAGGCATTTTCCACCACCCTTCTTGCTCTGGCCAACCGATAATTAAAAATCCTCCTCTCAGGGGTGAGGGATCGTTGGGGAAATGGCCTCATCAGATGGTCACCCAGACCGAACGCTTCGTCGGCAATGAAGACGAAGGGGAGTCCCTCCACATTATCTTCATCTGGTGGCAGCTCCAGCCCACCAGTCTGGAGACGATGACCGAACTCCGTGTGGTTGAAGACTCCTCCGTCCGACATCCGGCCGTTTTTCCCCACATCCACATACAGAAAGTCATATTGTGCCGACACCACCGCCATCAACACGATACTATGGAACCCCTTATAATTCCAATAGTATGACCCCGAATGGGGTGGGGGCACAATTCGCACATGTTTGCCGTCAATCGCCCCTCCGCAGTTGGGAAAGTCCCAACGGGCAGCAAACTGGGAAGCCACAGTCTGCCATTCCTGTGGCGTGGAGGGACACTGTGAAGTCAAACAGAAAGATACAATTCAAATTAAAAACCAGGCAAAACACCAAACTAAATGCAACAAATTAACAAACAATTTGGAAGAACATATGTATTTATTTTGTAAGTCCTTGAAATAAAGCCAAAAGATTAAGGATAAAAGGGACAAATCTCTGATTGATGACCCCTCTGATGGACCAGAGAAGATAATAATGGGGATGTGGGTGGGGAGTAAATAATTGTAAGGTCACACAATACACATGCAATTAATTAAAGGTGTGTGTGGGGGGTGGGGGGTTAATTACAAGCTGACACAAACCACATGCAATTAATTAAAGGTGTGTGGGGGGGGGTGGGGGGTTAATTACAAGCTGACCAAAACCACATGCAATTAATTAAAGGTGTGTGTGGGGGGTGGGGGGTTAATTACAAGCTGACCAAAACCACATGCAATTAATTAAAGGTGTGTGTGTGGGGGGTGGGGGGTTAATTACAAGCTGACCCAAACCACATGCAATTAATTAACGGGGTGTGGGGGGGGGGTGGGGGTTAATTACAAGCTGACCAAAACCACATGCAATTAATTATCAGGGGGTGTGGGGGGGGTGGGTTAATTACAAGCTGACCAAAACCACATGCAATTAATTATCAGGGGGTGTGGGGGGGGTGGGTTAATTACAAGCTGACCAAAACCACATGCAATTAATTATCAGGGGGTGTGGGGGGGGGGGTTAATTACAAGCTGACCCAAACCACATGCAATTAATTAACGGGGTGTGGGGGGGGTGGGGGTTAATTACAAGCTGACCAAAACCACATGCAATTAATTATCAGGGGGTGTGGGGGGGGGTGGGTTAATTACAAGCTGACCAAAACCACATGCAATTAATTATCAGGGGGTGTGGGGGGGGTGGGTTAATTACAAGCTGACCAAAACCACATGCAATTAATTATCAGGGGGTGTGGGGGGGGTGGGTTAATTACAAGCTGACCCAAACCACATGCAATTAATTAACAGGGGGTGTGGGGGGTGGGGGTTAATTACAAGCTGACCAAAACCACATGCAATTAATTATCAGGGGGTGTGGGGGGGGGGTGGGTTAATTACAAGCTGACCAAAACCACATGCAATTAATTATCAGGGGTGTGGGGGGGGGTGGGTTAATTACAAGCTGACCAAAACCACATGCAATCAATTTAAAAATGAGGGTCAAGGGGGGTGAAAGGGGTGAAAGGGGGGGTGAGTAAAGCAGTACAATGGAGCTGGTAATATACATTTTTTTAAAAAGAAAGTGACTAGGCTAGGGGTGTTTAGGGGGCCAAGCTTCCATGCTGGGGAGGTTGGTGCAAGGAAATATGCATGTGACCCACTAAATAATACAATCTTAAAGCTATTTCGATAAGTCAACCATAAAATACTAGACAAAAAACCAAAAAAAAAAAAAAAAAAAGGAATAGGGGACATTCATAGAATAGTCCTATCATGGAAATTAGCTAATGATGACATTGATGCACTACATTAGCAAACATACAAGACATAGGTAATTTTAAAAGAGAAGACTTACCTTAATGTATTCCTCCTGCAGGACGTGGATAATGGCAGAACAGGTCTCTGGAATAATGAGCCCCAGAGCCTGGGGGGAGATGCCTGTCGTGAACTTGAGGTCCTGCAAGCTTCTCCCCGTCGCCAAGTAACGCAACGTGGCGACTAGCCTCTGCTCCGCACTGATGGCTTGCCGCATGCAGGTATTCTGCCTGGTAATATAAGGGGACAGCGAAGCCAACAGACGGTGAAAAATGGGGTCCGTCATCCGGAGATAATTCCTGAAATCATCAGGATTATTCTCACGGATCTCACGGAGCAAAGGCATATGCGAGAATTGGTCCCGCTGGCGCAACCAATTCTTGGTCCATGAACTCCTCCTCACCCTGTTCATGGACTGGGCTCGTGCCAAGGTGTTAACCGCAACACCGAGCCCCTGCACAGCACGAACTCGTTCCCGAGTACGTCCACACTCCATGGCTTCAAAACGGTCGGCTGATCAAACAAACAACTTAACAGAACGCACTGAAGAACAGCAAGGCCTATGAAGAACGACCTGAAAAACAGGAACGAGCGGACCAGAACGGCCTGAGAACAGGTAGGAACTGATCCACACGCACTGAAAGCCAGATACAAACCTCACAAGCACAAACTGAACGGCAGAAGCGAACGAATTAAGCAGAAGTCTGAGAAGCGCGAATCGTCTCTAACCAAACGTCAACTAACACGCGATACACACGAGATCAGCTGACGGTGCCCAAAGGGTGTCGTTTGGGATCTCGAGCTTCCTTTTTCTAGTCCCGTCGTACGTGCTGTACGTCATCGCGTGAACCGCCGGACTTTTTGCGTGATCGTGTGTGGTCAAGTCCGTTCGCTTTTTAGTCCAGCGTACCTAGCGGGAAAGTCCAGCGGATTGTCCGCTGGACTTAGGTCCGCCGGGAAAAGTCCGTACGTGTGTACGAGGCATTATTGTTGTGTTAGGTAAATTTAGTTGTCCTCACTGTAATCAGTGCAGCTGTATGTGATTAGTTAGATCTGTTCAGTGTTTCAGCTTCTTCTTGTTTGATTGTTTCCTTTTCTTTCCAGAGAACTGCAGAACTCTCTGTAACTTAGGTGTGGAGCAATTCACATACAGTAGCAACATGAATATTTATACAGCCCTGGCCAATCTCAGGTAGGGTGGCCCTGAAGGCAGCTGGGAGTCTGTAAATACTGTAGAGATAAACCTCATTTAATGGTACGTTGCCTAGAGCTGGCATGGTAAAGCGATATGGTCTAAGCTGTAGACAGAGAGTGGTTGGCTGTTTTTAATTAAAATTAAAAAGTTCCACCCATTTTCTACACTTCCTCCCTATGGTATCCCCTGTGAGCATCCTTTTCGCAATGGAAATTCTTTTTTTTTTTCTTTTTAAAGGAAATACCTTTAATTACCTTCTTTCTCCTGCACTTCCGGCAGTATCCGCCTAGGCGATTACATCACTAGGCGATTCACAAGGGCTCCTGGGATAGTGGCTCATGTATCCCAGGAGTCCTTGCGAATCGCCTAGTGACGAGATCTCGCGATGATTGACGGGAACGTCCGCCGGCGCCGCTATGGCAACGTGTTGGAACTCAGGAGGAAGGAGCGCCGCGAGATCGGGAGGTGCATGCTGGGTAGCCAGCTGCACCGATTCCCGGAAATAGATAGAAAAGGGCTTCAGATGCCCACAGTGGATATGGACCCTGCCTGCTTCCGAGATCCAGGTACTTTTATTAAATTCAAACATAAATAAAAAGAAATCCATGAATAACACTAATCTAAAGCTAGCATATAGAGTGGATCAAGTTAGAGTGGATTCTTGTGTTGTGTTATGTTGCATTTTTATGCAAGTTGGTATGCACTTTCATGTAACTAAAATCAAAATTCAAATGCAAGAGCTTCCAGCAAAGAAGAAAATATTAATTTATCTTATCCCTTGCCTGTACCACCACCACTTTAATCCACATGTAAGTAGGGGGAGGCACTCTCCTGGCCTGTAGGTGACACTGTGCCATTGTTAAAGGGGAAGAGGAGTCTATTAGGGAAATATTGCCCTCTCTGGGAAGGTAAGTGATATGGAAATCCCAGATCTTAGGGGTTTCCAATAACATTTTGACTGCTGAACCACATTTAAAAAGATGTATTTAATATTCAAGCATGTAGCTAAACACAAGCATGGAGAACACATTTGTACATGGTATACATTCAATATAATTTTTCTAAAGAGGCTGGGGGCCTCAGTACATTTTATACTTTCTACAGGGGGGGGCACCTTGAATGAGCCTCTTTTGAAGTCCTAATCAATTTGTTGGTTATTTACATTGATAAACAGATGGTCATTTAGCACCTATACATCACTTCCAGAGTTCTCTGGTAAAATGCCTTTTCACAGCTGGAGGTGGCATTTGACCTCAAACAAAAACAGCTTCTACATTTGACATTTGTAACAAGTATCTCTGCTTAATCAAAATACATGTTTTGATAATCAGAACTAAATGTTTGATAAATAAATGGCTATTCCATTTACCCGATCAGTAAGCACCTGATTAAATGCTGTCCTTTGAGTTTTGAGGCGGCCATCTTAACATGGGAACCTTTAAATAGGGGATCCCATGTCATTTGGGTTTGCTTCAAGCAGGGGGTAGGTTAGGGAGAGGAACCCACTGGATAGAGACATTGGACATTGGTTAGCATAGGGACAGAATGACGGATACTGTCCGGTGTGCAGAGCCTTTCGAAATCCCTTTTGTGACTAATACAGTAGGAGTCGTCTTGCTCTACCAACCCTTTGTGTAACGTCCTGTTGCAATGTCCATCTTAATCCTATAAAGTGTACTGTGGCAAACGTTGCTGCCTCTGTAAGTCCCTGGAACTGTATGTAACCACGCTTCATTACCAAACCGTGCATACAATGTCCCAGTTAGCAAGAAGTGTTCTGTTTCTGCATTCCCTCCCAATTAGGTACTTACAACAAGGCTACAGATACACAGAGAAATTGTGTCCTGAAGTTTCTCCAGAAAGAACACTTTTGGAAATGGCAATCTCCTTATCCATTGCTGTGCTCAGTGGTTCCTGCCGTCAACTTCCATGTTGTTATGGAACATAACCTTTTGCCTTTTCCATCAATTCTGATCCATTTATCTTAAAAAGCAACATTTTGGCAAAATAAACAGTTTTCACCAAAATTTTGCAAGCAAAAAATTCCTACTTTTGCTCATCCCTGGTGGTAGATGGCCATAATCCATGTTATGGTGTTGTTATTGGTAGTACTAAATGCAGTAAAAAAAAAAAAAAAAAAAAAAAAGAAAAATCAGCACAAGGGACATACTGTAACTTACAGTCAGTAGGATGTGTCTCTTGTGCTAATGCCTCTTTTGTTAGGTCAAATCCTACTTTGCACATGCTCCCCCCACCCCTGCTGCCATAAACTTCAGGTGTGGCAGGGGTCAATAGAACTGTGGATCCTATCCTAGGCTCTCATGAAAAGTGCCTGACTATGCCCACCCTTTCTACCCAGCTCTGCCATTAATGGAAGCCAGTACTAAAACTACCATGAATGAAACAGAATCTATGACTGGAGGATTGGTAGATGATTGATAGCGCCACCCCTCTATTCATAGAAGCTATAGCAGAGCAGAAAGAAAGGCGGGCCTAGTCAGGCACTCTTGATGAAAGCCTGTGACAGCGCTTACAGTTCTATTAGCCCCCGCAACAGCAAAAGTTTATGGCAGCCAGGGATGGGGTGGCAACAGTGAGTAAAAGCTAACAGGAGAGACATCAGCACAAGGGACACATCCTACTGACTAGAAGTTATGTCTCTTGTGCTGATATTCATGTTTTTTTTAATTTTCACTGCACTTAGGCTGGGTTCACACTAGTGCGAATTGGATGTGGCTCTCCCCGCATCCAATTTGCATGACAGGAGATTGTGACCGGCTCTCTATGGAGCTGGTTCTCACATCTCTGGGGTGGCTGGGGAGCGACTTGCACAGGAGTCCTGTGTGTCTTTGGTTCCATTTCAGAGCCAAATTCAGGCAAAGATTTGGCTCTGATTGGTCCCTGAAATGGAGAACAGGGACGCACTGGACCCCTACTGCGAGCCGCATCTGGAACTAGTGTGAACCCAGCCTTAGGCTTTAACATTGTCTGAAACTTTATGTATGGTCAGCATTAGGGATAGGTTTTATATTAAGGACATGTTTGATGTCTTATTACACTTGCTTTTAGTGGCAACAATTTCATGCCAAGAATAGCTGTACCTTCACCAGCTCTAAAAAAAAAAAACTCTAATCATTGTCACCTAGCCCAGCTGAGTGTCACCTATATCTCTAGGTACCCTTAGACTTGGGCTAATTTAAAAGGAAAAGTAAAGTACAATTACCAGCACTAAGCTGGAAGTACAGCATGCATATAGAGACATCAATACAGCTATTCATGTACAGATATAGCGCATGTCTATACATAGAATCAAGGCACTTGAATCATTGATTTACTGTAGTAACATTATTTTAATCACATTTACCTATCTATCTAAAAACTGTTAGGATACTAAAGTATATATAAACCCCTAATGAATGTGATTGCATTTGCTAATGCACTGTGGGGTTTATTTTCTAAAGCTAGAGAGGGCAACATTTCTGCATAGAAACCAATGAGCTTCTAACCTCAGCTTGTTCAATTATGTTAGGGCAATAAAACATGGAAGCTGATTGGTTTCAATGCCGAATTGCTACTGATTTTGCCCTCTCTAGCTTTAGCAAATAAACCCCTGTTTACCATAAACAACTGCCATTAAAGGATGAATTCACCTTTCTAAAATAAAAAAATAAATCCCTTTTCAGGTAAAAAAAAAAGTGCATTTATAATTTTTTTTACTATGAGCCTGCAAAACAATGCACCCTACATGTGACCTACGGTCACTTCCTGTATACATAAACTCCAGCAATGCTGAATAGCATTTCTCAGGATGGGTTTTCTGATGGTGACAACAGTGGACCGTGCCTATATGAAATATGTTCTCAGTGGTGTCACTGGGGGGTGCAGTCCTCACCCTGGTGACACCCGCCAGAGGGTGACACCAGGCTGAGACTGGCAGTCTGGCACCAACGCCGCAGCTCCCTCCTTCCCTTCCAGATCTCCTCAGCTGCATGCAATGTGTTGGAGAATGGGGGAGGAGGGAGTGAGGCAGAGACAGAGGTGCCTGACACTGTCCCACACCGCAATCACATCTCTCCCCGCCGGCTGCACTCACTGCAGACCGGACTATAGCCATCTCCTCCTTGGCTGGGGAGGAAGAGGGACAGCGTGCTACAGCACCTGCCCGGGGCCGAGGTATTGCAGAGGAGGGGGACATCTATGCTATCAGAAGAGTCATTTTATGGAGGGGGGGTTGAATATATGTGCTAGGGAGTGCTTTGTTTTGGGTGCTCCATCCACCCCCTGATCCCATCCCTGGTCCATCCATCCACCCTCCTATCCCATCCCTGGTCCATCCATCCCCCCGATCCCATCCCTGGTCCATCCCCCCCTCCTGATCCCATCCCTGGTCCATCCACCCCCCATCCCATCTCCACCCATCCCCCCAATCCCATACCTGGTCCATCCACCCCCCCCCATCCCATCCCAGCTCCATCCTTCCCCCGATCCCATCCCTGGTCCATCCACCTCCCATCCCAGTTCCATCCACCCCTGATCCCATCCCTGGTCCATCCACCCCCCGATCCCATCCCTGGGTCCATCCACCCCCCCAATCCCATTCCTGGTCCATACACCACCTGATCCCATCCCTGGTCCATCCACCCCTCGATCCCATCCCTGGTCCATCCATCCCCCATCCCATCCCTGGTCCATCCCCCCCAATCCCATTCCAGCACCATCCATCCCCCGATCCCATCCCTGCTGCATCCACCTCCCATCCCATCCCGTCCCATTCCAGCTCCATCTATCCCCCGATCTCATCCCTGTTCCATCCTGCCCCCATCCCATCCCAGCTACATCCATCCCCCTGATCCTATCCCTGCTCCATCCACCCCCCATCCCATCCCTGTTCTATCTATCCCCCCTGATCCTATTCCAGCTCCATCCACCCCTCTGATCACATCCCGGTTCCATACTCCACCCCATCCCAGCTCCACCCATTCCCCTGATTCCATCCCAGCTCCATTCATTCCCCTGATTCCATCCCAGCTCCATTCATTCCCGGGCAGGGGGGCGGGTGACACCATGTTTTATCGCAACAGGTGACACCAACCCTAATGACGCCACTGTATGTTCTGAAACAATTGTAGGCTTAAAGTTTTTTTCTTTAAAAATAATAAACATATTATACTTACCTGCTCTGTGAAATGCACAGAGCAGCCTGGATCCTTCTCTTCTCTGGTCCCTCTCTGGTGCTCCTGGCCCCTCCCTCTGGTCGAGTGCCCCCACAGCAAACAGTTTGCTATGGGGGCACCTGCGCTGAGCCGCAGCTCCGTGCGTCCATTCAGACATGGAGCTTCAGTTCGGTCCCACCCCCTCTCTCTTGTGATTGGCTAATTGATTTTGATTGACAGCAGCGGAAGCCAATGGTGCCACTGCTGTGTCTCAGCCAATCAGGAGGAAGAGTCCCGGATGGACCTCAGGTAAGTATTAGAGGGGCTGAGGGGGGCTGCTACACACAGAAGGTTTTTTTTTTTTATCTTAATGCATAGAATGCATTGAGATAAAAAAAAAAAAACTTCTATGTCAGGGAACCAATGGTAGGAGAAGAACTCTAGGACCCAACATCTGTCAAGACACCAACAGCAGTAGAAGGGCTCTAGGACCCAGCATCTCTACCAGCACATCACATGGGTCTTTATAAGGAAGTGAGTTAGTGTTCAAAGCTGCTGATTGATCTTCAGCTTGTACCGTGTTCCTGTGATCTTTGTTCCTTGTCCTTGACTATTCTCCTGCCTGTCTTCTGACCTGACCTCGGCTTGTCCATGGATATTCTCTACTGTCTCCTGTGTCTGACTTCGGCTCCCCTCTGATCTTGCCTGCTCTGTTATCCTCCTGCCTCTGAACTCTGGATCAAACTGACTTTCCATTATCTCAGTGCTACTACAGACCTGCCACGTCTCACAGATGCCACCTGTCTGCAGCCCCTACTTAGCACATCAGAAACCCTTCTGAGTTCCTCAGCAAACAACATCACTGGCTACCTGTGCTACTTTGACCCTGACTCCTCCTGTTCTCACTTTCAGGGGAGCCTGGAACTTAGCCACAAGGGAAGCCCTCTCTCCATTGGCCTCCAGCACCAGGTACATTATAGTATCAATCAGCCAATATGTCTGAGGCCAAGAGAGGTGCTTCGGCGATGGAGGTTCTCTGTCAGCAGACATCCGCACTTACACAAGCCATCAAGGATTTGCAAAAAGGCCACATGCCCTCAACATGGGGGGGTCCTTTGGGGCATTGAATATACATCAACATGGGGGCAAGCATCCCGCTTTGATGAGGGCATGTAGCCTGGTATGGTTCGGGGGGGGGTGCTCATCCCCCCTTTCCTGGCCTGCTGGGCTGCATGCTCAGATAAGGGTCTGGTATGGATTTTGGGAGGGACCCCCTGCTGGTTTTAAAAAACAATTGGGGTGGGGTTCTCCTCAAAATCCATACCAGATCCGAAGGGCCTAGTATGGATTGGGGGGGGGGGGGGGGGGGGCGCCACACACAGTTTTTTTTCTGAATTTTCTATTGCTGTGATTCTTTTGTTTACATTTCAGCGGGGAAGCCCGCTGACAGCTGATAAACCATTGGTTGAAAAGACGCACCGGCCGGTGTTTTCTTCAGATTAGGCGACCCATCAGAATGTGTAACGGAAGGGACGTTCCATCGTCGCGATCTTGCTACACCCCGCACTCCTCCATAGTAAGGATACACTGAGAAGGGGGAAGCGGACATCTTGTTACACCCACTGGAGTTTTGTATTTTACACTTATTTTTAACAGTAAACTGAGGTTATATAGTGAAATACAGTACTTAGAACTCCGTCTGACTGGTTAGATGTTGAATTTTAAAATCAGCGGCCAGCCTGCGGATCTCACAGGCTTGCTAATCGTACAGAAGTTCGCTGCTTTTAAAATTCAACATCTAACCAGTCAGATGAAGTTCTAAGTACTGTATTTCACTATATAACCTCAGTTTACTGTTAAAAGTAAGTGTAAAATACAAAACTCCGGTGGGTGTAACAAGATGTCCAGTTTATCCTTACTATGGAGGAGTGTGGGGTGTAGCAAGATGGCGGTGACGAAATGTCACTTCCATTACACATTCTGATGGGTCACCAAATCTGATGAAACCACGGCTTCTCGGCCCGCTCCTTAACAACCAGCTATTCTTCAAACAGAATTCAAATTGGTCGATCATTTTTCAACTGATCCGAATTTGAATTGTTCCAAAAATTTGAAATTCATTCGAAAATTATCAAACAAAACTAAATTTAACAAAATGAAGTAAAACTAAACGAAACAATGAAACAAAATTAGTAACATAATGAAACAAAACTAAAGGAATTTTTTAATTCTGCACATGTCTAATTAGTGCCTCCTCATCAGTGTCGCTTATCAGTGCTGCCTATCAGTGCGCATCAGTGGCAGCCCGTCCATAGGGGGGTGCACGAGCGCCGCCCCCCCCCCCAAGCTATTCTCATTAAAAAAAATGGTCACTTTAATAATGCGTGCTCTGTGTATAGTGCACACTCTGTGTATAGTGCACGCTCTGTGTATAGTGCACGCTCTGGGTATAGTACGCGCTCTGTGTATAATATACAGTGCTTGCTCTGTGTATAGTGTACAGTGTGTGCTCTGTGTATAATATACAATGTGTGCTCTGTGTATAATATACAATGTGTTCTCTGTGTATAGTGTGTCCAGGTATTGGGAGCCGTGACAGCCGAGGATGGGCAGATAAGGACCTGGAGGGGTTTGTGCCCCCCAAAAAATTTTATCACCAGCCACTGGTGTCCATTGGTGCAGCCTCACCAGTGCCTCCTCATTAGTGCCCACCAGTGCTGCCTCATCAGTGCAGACTATAAGTGCAGACTATCAGTGCCCATCAGTGCAGCCTCATTAGCACACATCAGTGAAAGAGAAAAATTACCTGTTTGCAAAATTTTATAACAGACTATGAAAAACAGTTTTGTGTTTTGTTTTGTTTCAATTGTTTTTCATTTTTTTCGTTTATTTAGCAAAAAATAAAAACTAGTGGTGATTAATTAAGTAAATCACAGGTGATTAAATACCCCCAAAAGAAAGCTCTATTTGTGTGAAAAACATGATAAAAATGGGTACAGCGTTGCATGACCATGCATTTTTCATTCAAAGTGTGACAGCGCTGAAAGCTGAAAATTGGCCTGGGCAGGAAGGGGGTAAAAGTGCTCAGTAAGCTAAAAAAATTTGAAAAAAAACACATATTCTTAACTCCTACATGTTTGCATTTTAAAATTCATTTTGCGGAAACAATATTTTACTTAACAAGCTTGCACCCGTTGGCTCAAGAACATATTGTCCCTAGAAATCATTGCACAATATCACCAGCGGCAATCAAGTCTATCACACAGCAGGTTCACAGCTAATTTTGACAAGTCACAATAAGATACACGTGGTAAGCCACCACACTCATTTCATCAACAGAAAAACTGCTGGGTATTTTGTCAAGACCAACAGCGCTAGTTAGCAGTTAGGGAGCGTCTTTAATCATTTCTTTCTTCTTTGTATTTGTGCAATGAGTCTTGCACATGGCTGTGAAAAGAAAGTCGAATAGCGGCCTCCACAAAGCCATAAGACATGCTATCAGAGAGGAGGAAACGGGCACACAAAGCAATGTGTGGTTAGCCAAGGACAGAGTGACATATCCACCATGCTCATTGCCCTTAGGAATCAAATGTAACTTTGTGCTGCAAGATCCTGATGTAACCCCTGACTGTCCAGGTACAGCCTGTACAAGCCGGGCTCCAGCAGACGCAATAGCTATTAAGGCTTTCCTCTGCCATTAAATGCAGTCTAGTAAGGTGGCAATTTATCACAGTGGCTTGGCCGGTAATAGATTTTCAGAGATTTTTAGGTTGTATTTTTGGTGATGAAGTGCATAGAGGAAATTCACATTAGAAATGTACAAAATAGCAAACAGGCTGAGAAGCAGATCCAGATAACTATTAGGCTTTTCAGACTCAGCATAATTGACACGGCCTGACATTCTCAACACTGCCTGGGGTCCCTATATTTTAAGGTACAGCACTGGGCGCAGAGGTCAGTCCATCAAATCACTTGCACTTAGAAATGTTGTTCCATTTAAAAAAAATAAAAAAAATCATTAAAACTTTCACAGTTGTAAATAGAAGAATGTTTTTTTTTTTTGTTGGCATCAATTCTGATTCATCCAATGGCTATATCACTGTAGGAGACACTGGGATTTCATTTATTAACCACTTCAGCTCCGGAAGATTTTAACTCCTTCCTGACCAGGCCATTTTTTTGCAATACGGCACTGTGTTACTTTTACAATTGCGCGGTTGTGAGACGCTGTACCCAAATAAAATTGATGTCCTTTTTTTCCACAAATAGCACTTTCTTTTGGTAGTATTTGATCACCGCTGCAGGTTTTTAAAAAAAAATTTGGCGCTATAAACAGAGGAAGATCGACAATTTTGAAAAAAATGTAAACCCACTCTCATCCTTTCTAAACTACTGCAATATTAGTTATCTAGAAGGATATACATGCCCCCTGCATGTATACTTATCTGTCAAATGTCTCCCCTCTGTCTGCTATGAGACCCAAAAACTGCAGATTATGTGGGTGGGTGTGTTTTCCAGGGCTCAGTGGGTGGAGTCGTGATGTCAGTAGACTCCCCGCCCACCGCTACACTTCCCTTATCAACATGCATTTTCTCCTGTGTATTTCTTACACTGAACTTCTGCTATGATCACTAACATCCAGTCAAAACCCAGAAAAGTCCCCACATGACTTCAGCATGCCAAATCATGCTGAGGTGTGGAACAGCCAATCTTTCCAGAGCTGCTGAAGAAAGGAGTGGGGGTGGGAATTAGAAAATAATGCATGTCTTAGGCTAGTGCACAAGATATGTAAATCACCTGTCAATCACAGCAAGGGGGAAGAACAGACAAAGTTTTCACAGCTTGTCCGTTTTATTTCACTGAAAAAAGATATGAGGATTGCTCAGAGCTGGATTAACTCTTTGTGGCAAGACTGGGCACAGCTGATCTGAAATGCCATACTATATATTGTGCCAAACAATAAAAAACTACTGCTATAGAGCATATCCAAAAAAAAAAGGAAAAAAAATCTAATTTCTTCATCAGTTTAGGCCAATATGTATTCTCCTACATGTTTTTGGTAAAAAAAATCCCAATAAGTGTATACTGATTGGTTTGCACAAAAGTTATAGCGTCTACAAACTATGGGATAGATTTAAGGACTTTATATATTTTTTACTAATAATGGCGGCGATCAGCGATTTTTAGCGGGACTCCGGCGGACAAATCTGACACTAATGCCCCGTCCACACGATCGAAAATTCGGCCAGCAAAAGACTGATGAGAGCTTTTGGTCAGAAAATGCGACCGTGTGTATGCTCCATTGGACTTTTGCTGGCCGAATTCCAGCCAGCAAAAGATTGAGAGCATGTTTTAAATTTTTCGGTCAAAAAAAAGTTTCAATCGGAAATTATGATTCTCTGTAGCAATTCCGACGCATGCTCGGAAACTATTTGACGCATGCTCGGAAGCATTGGACTTAATTTTCTCGGCTCGTCGTAGTGTTGGACGTCACTGTGTTTATGGCGGTCGAAAGTTCAGCAAACTTTTGTATGACTGTGTGTATGCAAGCCAAGCTTGAGTGGAATTCTGTCGGAAAAACCATCCAAGATTTTTCTGACCGAAAATCTGCTTGTGTGTACGTGGCATAAGTGACACTTTTTGGGTTTCCAGTGATATCAATACAGTGTACTAATGACACTGGCAGGGAAGGGGTTAACATCAGGGGCAATCAAAGGGTTAAATGTGTCCCTTGGGGTAGCTTTCAAACTGTGGGGGATGTGCTTTGACTAAAGGAGAACAGAGATCCGTGTTTCTGCTTAGCAGAAACACAAGATGTCCATTTTCCCCTCTGGCAGAATGGTGGTCTGCCTTGTTTACATAGGCAGACCATCACTCTGCCTCTCTCCAAACGATTGCCGAATTCCCGGCAGACATCGGGTCCGCCGGACCCACTGATTGGTTTCTGCTGTGGTCTCTGGTGGCACATGGGTGAGCCCCAGACCAGGAGGAAGAAATCACGTACAGGTACATGGGGTGGTCCTTAAGTGGTTAAAGGCAAATAGGCCGTTCACTTTGCTAGGGTAAATTTGATTTCGCAAGGGAATTTTCCACAGAGCTTAATAAAGGTGATGAAATTTCACTTTTCAAAAGTATTCCCCTCTATCACATGACAGTGTGCAGGCTTAGCAGCTGGACAACAGGCTTTAACACTGAAAAAGGCTGAAAGAGATCAACACCACTTAAATTCAAAGAAGGATGAAAAAAGTAAAACCAGTATGTTATGGAAAAAAAATGTCAATAGTCTATGATTAACAGTGCTTTAGCAAACTACATGGGTTTTGATCCCCACATTTATTCTAAACCCCTAACCTCCCTTGAACCATTACCACTCAAAGAAAACTCTCATTATATATTTTTTTAATTATTTACTCTACTGTTTTGTCTGTTATGTAGCACTTTTATAGAAATGAGGGGGAGGAAAGAGGGTGAGGAGCAGTTGCTGAGGCTGTCCTTTCACACACTCTAACAAAAGAAAAAATTGTTGTGGACTATCCCGGTACTGATAGACAATAATCAACTTGAGTAAAAAAATATATAATTGTTTTACATCTAAAAACATACAACCTGTTTGACAATTTCTGGTCCTTGAGGTTGTCAAACAGAGCCCAAGAGGGGGGGATTGGGATAGGGTTATTTTTCAACGAGAAACAATGTGGATCGAATGTTTAAATGCCACTACTCCCCCTGGCCTTAAAGTGGATGTAAACCCACTCTCATCCTTTCTAAACTACTGCAATATTGGTTATCTAGAAGGATATACATGCCTCCTGCATGTATACTTATCTGTCAAATGTCTCCCCTCTGTCTGCTATGAGACCCGAAATACTGCAGATTTTGTGGGTGGGTCTGTTTTCCAGGGCTCAGTGGGTGGAGTCGTGATGTCAGTAGACTCCCCGCCCACATCTACACTCCCCTTATCAACATGCATTTTCTCCTGTGTATTTCTTACACTGAACTTCTGCTATGATCACTAACATCCAGTCAAAACCCAGAAAAGTCCCCACATGACTTCAGCATGCCAAATAATGCTGAGGTGTGGAACAGCCAATCCCTGCAGAGCTGCTGAAGAAAGGAGTGGGGTGGGAATTAAAAAATAATGCATGTCTTAGGCTAGTGCACGACATATGTAAATCACCTGTCAATCACAGCAAGGGGGAAGAAGTTTTCACAGTCAGTCTGTTTTATTTCACTGAGAAAAGATATGAGGATTGCTCAGAGCTGGATTAACTCTTTGTGCAAGACTGAGCACAGATCTGAAATCCTATACTCTATATTGTGCCAGACAAAAAAAAAATAAAAAAAATTCGGGTTTACATCCACTTTAACAAAATGATCTCTTAAAAACCCTTCTTATAGGGATGTATCTGTGCAATTTAGATTCTCCTCCCCATCTTTTCTTTTCCCCTCCTCTCCCCTCTTTTCCTCTCCCCCTTTCCCATTCTTTCTTTGCTTCCTATATACAGTCCCTTTTGACTGAATGTTGCAAACCCCATATTGGTTCATTACATCCTCAGTCCACTGTCCATTACAGCTATTCCCTTATTGGGTTAGAATTCTGTAAAAAAAATGTTTTATGATTCGTCGTTAATATTATGTCTAAGTTCTTGCTTTATTTGAATGGGAGAGATTTAGTATCCGGTTATTATACTGTATCATTAAATTGTTACCCTTTTTGTATGTGACTGTTTATAAATGATGTTGTATTGAGCTGTTGCTTGCTCTGTGTCCTTGGTTGTATGGCCATTGATTACTCCTTCTTTCCCTTTAATGGCGGCTATATAACTTCCCTGGTGGGAGCGGCTCACCCTCGGGAGCACCGCTTCCCACTTGTAGTGCCTTTGTTCTATGTACCCGCCCACTCGAAAATAGGCGATAAGCTCTTGAGCGTTAGCGTGGATCTCGTACGGGCAATGCGGGGAGCCAGACTTGGTGACGTCACGCGGCGCCATCCTGGTGGCGTCCAAACGTCTTCCGGGTTGGTTAGCTCATTTAACCACTTAAGGACTGAGCCTCTTTCTGAGATTTGGTGTTTACAAGTTAAAAACATTTTTTTTTGCTAGAAAATTACTTAGAACCCCAAACATTATATATATATATATATATATATATATATATATATATATATATATATATATTTTTTTTTTCTAACACCCTAGAGAATAAAATGGCAGTTGTTGCAATACTTTCTGTCACACCGTATTTGTGCTGCGGTCTTACAAGCGCACTTTTTTTGGAAGAAATACACTTTTTTAATAAAAAAATAAGGCAACAGTAAAGTTAGCCTAATTTTTTATCATGAAAGATAATGTTATGCCAAGTAAATTGATACGCAACATGTCAAGCTTTTAAATTATATAAAAATTTTAAATTTAAAATTTTAAAATCTCCATGGGCGACGTTTAAAAAATTCTACAGGTTGCATGTTTTGAGTTACAGAGGAGTTCTAGGACTAGAATTATTGCTCTCGCTCTAATGATTGTGGCGATACCTCACATGTGTGGTTTGAATACCGTTTTCACTACTCACGTATGAGTTCACTTCTGCACGCAAACTCGGCAGGACCGGGCGCGTTTACATTTTTTTTTTCTTATTTATTTTACGTTATTTTTAAAAAAAAAAAGCATGACAGGACCTCATAAATTTGAGATCTGGGGTCAAAAAGACACAAATGCAAAAAAAAAGTCATAAAGAAAAAAAAATGTTAACTTAAGAGCGGCGGAATTGGCGGAAGTGATGTTTTGACGTCGCTTACGTCCTGCAATGATATGGAGAAGGGTGGGGGAGGGGGGCCTCTCCCGCCACCGATAAAAGTGATCTTGTGGCTAATCCACCGCAGAGACCACTTTTATCTGAAAGCGGACCGCCCGCTGAAGCAAAGGATACCGGGTTATGGCCGTTAACTAGTAGAGGATCTTTAATCTGTGAGGAAAACTCCATTACCAGATATATTTTGGGAAAACCTACAATGTATACTGTAATGTAAAATTTTCTCTTTCACTTGTATGTTGATATTGTTCAATTGTATGTTTTTTTATATGTAATAAATTACTTGCCCACACATGCCCGGACTTTTCTGGCGGACTAGATCCGGTGGACCACCCGCCGGAGTTTTGGCGGAGGTCCGCCGGACTTTTGAAATGAACGGACTTGCCCACACACGGAGTAAAGTCCGTTCTTTTAGAACGTGACTCCAGGTAGATGGGACTAGCGAAGGAAGTCAATGCCGCCGCCACCTCCATCGGCGAGATTGACACCTTGCTAGCCACGTCGCCTGGTATGGATTTAAAGGGGAATCCCTACACCGAAAAAAACGGTGTGGGGTCCCCCCAAATCCATATCAGACCCTTATCCGAGCATGCAGCCCAGCCGGTCAGGAAAGCGAGCGCCCCCCCCCCTCCTGAGCCGTACCAGGTCGCGTACCCTCAACATGGGGGGAGCTTTGGGGAAGGGGGGCCCTGCGGCCCCCCACCCCAAAGCACCTTGTCCCCATGTTGATGAGGACAAGGGCCTCTTCCCGACAACCCTGGCCGTTGGTTGTTGGGGTCTGCGGGCGGGGGGCTTATCGGAATCCGGGAGCCCCCTTTAATAAGGGGGCCCCCTGATTCCGGCCCCCCACCCTATGTGAATGAGTATGGGGTACCATGTACCCCTACCCATTCACCTGGGGCAAAAAAGTGTACATAAAAAAACACAACTTTACTAGCGGAGGAGCCCAGCTTTCTCCTTCGTCGCCGTCCGGGGGTCTTCTTTCGATTTCGGGGGTCTTGTCCCATTGTTCGGTTCTTCTTGCCGGGCATCCGCTTTCTTCGTCCAGCTCTTTTACTAGCGTTGGCCCGGTCTGTCGCCGCCACCTTCTGCTTCTTCTGCTTCTTCTTCTTCTTCTTTCTTCTCCCGATGTTGACACGATGATGTCTCTGCTTGTAATGGCCGAGACGTGTCGCGCGGCCACTTATATAGGGACAAGGGGGGGGGTCACCGACTCATGTCACATGGTGACCCCGCTTCCTTATGATGTCACATTCCCAGAGGATGCAAGGGGAATTTCCCCCTTGTCACTTTCCTTTTTCAGGAGTTCATTATGCCTGCCAAATTCAGGTTTATCCTTATGATTTTTTAATTCTGCCAACTGTCTTGATTCTTTCTCAATAATGAGTTTCATAACAGCCAGGCCATGGGCAATGCATAGGTCTTTCAGTTCATTTAAGAACTGTTCAGTATAAAGGTGTTGTGCTGGGATCACTTGTTCATGGAGTCCCCACGATATCATGCGGTTACTGACATAAGACTCAAAGGAAGAGATATCCCATTGGCGATTAAGGAATTTCACAGTTAGCTTTTTGTGTTGTTTAAATAGCCCTTTAAATCATTATCTATAGGTGTGAATTCACGGGGCTCCTGTGGAAACACAGCCTTAATGTCCTCCTCTATCTCCTCACCAATAACAAACGTCATTACAAATTGAGTTGCTGTGGATGTTCAGTACACACACAAATTTTGATAGCAGTGAAGATTTACCAATAAATCTAATATTCAGCAGAATGTAGAGTAATGCCTCAATTTAGGTGGTTAAGAAAGTAGGGGAGGGTACTATCATCCTTAAAGTTAGGATAGTGGAAAGGGGTGTGCCAGGGCTACTTCAAAAATATTGCCCGACAGCAAAGTGTTGTGGACTATATCGGTACCCAGGGATTTAGACAAGGTAGATACAAAAATATAAATGTATTAAAGAAAAAAGAACAATAAAAACCGTACAACAGTACATAGGATGATTATTGCACACAGGAACAGGTGAACTCCACTGGTAAATGGGGAGTAAAGGTGTAGGTCCAGGCGTAATCCTCTACATTTCGTGACACGAGTCGCTTCTTCAGGAGGAATCAACCATAAACATCTATAGAAAAATACAGTCTCATAGTTACATGATTATAATTATTGGAAACAATAGAAACAGCAGAAATACAGTAAATAAAGTAATTTTGGAGTGTTAGTGTTAGGCATAGCTTACCAGTGGAAGCCCAGGTTGGGCACCAGATGGCACAGTTAGAGTCACCCTATATGGGTAATCCCCCTGCGGTGAACATGGGAGGCACTAGAAGGTGCAATAACTGAAATCCAACAATATAGAAGATATTCTAATGTGGGTCTATATAGTCTATGGAACGGGAACAAACACAAGACCAGTGGGAAAGGGGGAGAAAAGATGTGGGGAGGGTGAGGAGGGTGAAAAAGGGGAGGGGTGGGAGAGGGGAAAGAATGGGTAGAGGGGGAAGAGGGGGGTTTGGAAGGGAGGAAAAAATATATTTTATGTCTCCCTCTGCTATCAATCTGCCCAGGGAGGAGGGAGAGAGTGGTTAGAGCTGCCGCTCTTGTGTGCATTGCTGGATCAGATTAAGCTCAGGTGAGAGTAAGGGGGGTGGAGGGGACTGGGGGGGGACTAGGGGGGGGGCTTCTGCAGCACAGACAGTATTTCATCCTAATGCATAGAATGCATTAAAGTGAAAAACCCTTAAGGTTTTAGAACCACTAAAATGTTATGTGCCCATGGTTAGGAGTAGGGATGAGCCGAACACCCCCGGGTTCGGTTCGCACCAGAACCTGCGAACGGACCTAAAGTTTGCGCGAACATTCGAACCCTATTAATTACAATGGACGCGAACGTTCAAAATCAAAAGTGCTAATTTTAAAGGCTAATATGCATGTTATTGTCATAAAAAGTGTTTGGGGACCTGGGTCCTGCCCCAGGGGACATGTATCAATGCAAATTTTTTTTAAAAAAACGGGCGTTTTTTCAGGAGCAGTGATTTTAATAATGCTTAATGTGAAACAATAAAAGTGTAATATTCCTTTAAATTTCGTACCTGGGTGGTGTGTATAGTATGCCTGTGAAGGGGCGCATGTTTTCCGTGCTTAGAACTGTCCCTGCCCCACCCTCCATTATAAAAGACCTGTCAGACGCAGCAAAGCCTCACACAGCGGGAGCCTCCCATTGCACGGAGCGGCCCAAGAAGAGACACAGACGCCGTGGAAGGAGGTGCCGGACGAGAAGACCAGAGCAAGAAGAAGCGGATCAGAGGAAGAAGAAGATGGAAGAAGATTGTAGAAGATGTAGAAGAAGAAGATGAAGAAACCGAAGGATGAAGAAAGGAAGAAGGAAGACCAGAAGAAAGAAGATTTTAATAAAGGAATTGTCAAAGACCGTCTCCTGTAATTTTTACAATTTTTGTCACTTTTTTGGTGAAATGGTAGGCCCTTACCATTTCACACAGGGGGGGCGGGATCTGGGGGTCCCCTTGTTAAAGGGGGCTTCCAGATTCCGATAAGCCCCCCGCCCGCAGACCCCCACAACCAATGGCCAGGGTTGCGGGGAAGAGGCCCTTGTCCTCATCAACATGGGGAAAAGGTGCTTTGAGGGGTCACAGACCCTCAAAGCACCCTCCCAATGTTGAGGGCATGTGGCCTGGTACGGTTCAGGAGGGAGGGGGGGCGCTCTCGTCCCCCCCTCTTTTCCTGCGGCCTGCCAGGTTGCGTGCTTGGATAAGGGTCTGGTATGGATTTTGAGGGGGACCCCACGCCATAAATTTTTTTTTGGCTGGGGTTCCCCTTAAAATCCATCCCAGACCTGAAGGGTCTGGGATGGATATTTAGGGGGACCCTACGTAATTTTTTTTTAAATTTGAAGCGGGGTTCCCCTTAATATCCATAGCAGACCTGAAGGGCCTGGTAATTGAATTTGGGGGGACCCCCACGCTTTTTTTATTTTTATTTTTTATCAATGACTTTCAATGAATGACTGTTCTCTGTGTTACGGGAGCTGGCAATTCATTATCCGCAGATGGCTGCCTTAGATGACACAACAGGCCAGAAGGGTAAAGGTGGTTTAATGTGATACTGCAATGCTGTACTAACAGCACGCACACACTACACTAATACCCAGAATCACAGCAGATAATGTCAGACTCAGCACTCAGCAGAATAATCACAGCAGATAATTCAGATAAAGCAGATAATGCACAAGCAGACACTGTACAGTGTCACTGTTCCTAACGCCAGAACACACTACATGAGGCCGCCGGCTCGGCAGCCTTATATAGTGTGGGGCGTGTACTAAACCCCCTGAGCTATAATTGGCCACAGGCATCCTGTTGCCAATTATTGCTCTCCTCGCTGCTGGCTCTATAATTGGCCACGCATGCGGGGTCACAGTGCATGCTTGGCCAATCATCAGCCAGCAATGCACTGCGACTGGCGCAGTGAATTGTGGACCGTTCGCATCACACAAATTTGATGCGAACGGCCCACATAGTTCTGGGCTCGACGAGCGGTCGAACGGCCGATGTTCGATTCGAACATGGGTTCGAATCGAACACCGGGCCCATCCCTAGTTAGGAGACACCATGTGACCACCAGATTGGTGAACAGATGGTCTGAGGAGTCCTATGATATATTGTCAGGCTGTTTTGAGGTGACAGATTGGAATACACTCTGTGAGCCACGTGGAAGGGATATTGATTGGCTCAATGAGTGTACAACACATTATTTTCATTTTTGTGTAGATTCTGTTATTCCAACAAGAATTGTTCATTATTATTCAAACAATAAACCATGGGTAATGACGGAGATTACCCAGATATCAAGGATAACTTGCCACACATTTTTGGTAGGGTTGAATTGTAAGTCTATTAACTTTCTGCACATTTTCACTTGCAAGTTGTACACTTGCAGAGCACTTGAAGCACAAGTTCTAGTTGACACTTTTCCAATTTGTAGCAAATTTGCATGGCAAGTCTCTAGCAAGGGCAAAGTTGCAGTGGTGAGTCTACAGCAAGAGCTCTGCAAGTCTACAGAATAAAAAAATTCTGCAACATTTACCCCTGTGGTGGAGTGACTATTGCAGAATATAACTGTACCAGAACTTGCAGCAGACTTTCAGATTTTTTACAAAGAAAGTTTATCTGGAGTTATGCAATGCAGACTTGATGCAATTGTGTAACAAACTTGTGAAGCCTGGCAAGTCTAGCAGTAGCTTAGCAAGTCATTTTCAAACTTGCATCACAATTACTTGCTATCAGGGTAATGATATTCTTGACTTTAAGAATATGGCTTTTAGCCATACTATATTGGGAGGAGTTAAAAAGAATTCAGAGGGACCTGACGATGAAGATTAGATAGGCTAAGGAGAAATAAGGGATGAAGCGGAAGTGGAGACTCCAGCAAAACAATGTGAGAGAGGTCTGGATGGGCTTGAGAACCATTACAGGTATCAAGCGATGGTGGGACTGGGGGAGGTGTGGCGACAGCAAAATGAACTGAACCTGTTCAGTGGCCCTAGCCTTGATTCCCTCATACTTAACACAGAGGTGCAGACAAAAAGTGCTGAGGCAAGTACCCTCCATTCCTCATACAAGATAGCCTACCTCATTTAGTGTAGGTTTTACTTCCCCCTATTAGATACCATCACTAGCTGTTCTTTTTATAAGAACAGCTTTACTCCTCCTTCCTGGGAAAGTACATTGTATGTATTTTACAGCTGTTTAGGTAAGTAGACAGTTGAGGGGACTTGAGGCTTAAGGCTGGGAAATTAGCTTGCCCTGATGGCGTTAACCTCTGGGTGCATAGAGCATGTGCACTTCAGCTGGGGTTGTCTTTTAATGGGTCTTTAACCTGAGCCTGAGTCTCTGAAAGGTTCCTGTGCTGTGGAAGATGTTTTGCTCTGTTCCTGTGGTGAAGATACTGCATCCTGGCAGGTCCAAAGATTACAGGCTGGTAGCTTTGACCTTCCACATCATGAATACCTTGGAGAGACTCATCCTTCATCAGTTAAAGCCCATGGTTAGTACATATTGAGACCCCCTACAATTCGCCAACCAACATAGATTGGGAGTGGAGGACACTATAATTTTCCTGCTGTCAGGATCACTTAGTGCTTCTGCTCCTCATTCCAGCATCCAGGTGTTGGCTGTTGAATTCCCCCTGTCTGTGTTCACCTACAAGGTGATTGATCTGGTCAGTCACCTGATATAAGCATACCGAACACTCTATCCCTTGCTTGTGATAGAGACAGAGTTACCTGCATTGTTCCTGAATCCTGATCAAGCCTCCCGTTTGTCTGCCCTGCTTTGCTGTGGGATTTCCCTGTGTACGAGCCGGATCAAATATTGGACTATTCCCTAAACTCAGCATGTCTTTTACCTATGACTGTCATTGGATCGGATATTGGACTATTCCCTTAACTCAGCCTGCCTTTTACTTAGACTGTCATAGAACCACGCTATCTGTCTGCTAAACTGCAAGTAATCTGTTGTTTGCTCTGTTTGTGTCTGCCCTGGTGTAGTGGGCAGGCACTATAGCATTATTTATAAGTCCTGGGGGCAAGTACCGGTAGGCCTGCTTGCCTTAAGGGAAAGGGTTCTGCTATAGGTGAAGCACACAGTAGCTTGCTATAGTGTCTGACCACCTGCATTGAGGTAGATGTGACATTTGTGACACCTGCTAAATTGCATGTATGCACACCTGAATAAGCGGGCAAGCAAAAGAATGGTCATGTTTTCTTTATTTCTCCAGTGTTTTTAAAACCATCAGGCCAGCTCTCCTGGGTGAGGAGCTAACAGCGATGCAGATTGATGTAATTGATTGTTGATTTCCTGACTAGAAGACCACAGTATGTGCGTTTGCAGGACTGTGTTTTAAATAGGGTAGTCTGCAATATTGTGGTTCCACAGGAGACAGTTCTCTCTCCTTATCTCTAAATTAGTGTAGCTATACCACTTCAACTGCTGGACAGAATCTTGCCATCTTCATACGTTCTCTGATGACTCTGTGGTAGTGGGATGTACAGAACCAGGGATGTGGAAGAGACTGAATATAGGACTGTGGTGAAGAACTTTGTCACATGAGGATAATCATCTGTATTTAAATGTGACAATGAAGCTGGTTAGGAACTTGAGAAGGAGGAAGGCACTGGTGATGGCTGTTTCCATCCGAGGAGTAGATGTGGATGTAATAGAGAGATACGAGTATCTGGGGGCTCACATGGATAATAAACTGGACTGGAGTAAGAACACTGAAGTGTTCTATAGGAAGAGCTGCCTCTATTATTTTTTTTGAGGAGGCTAAGGTCTGTTTACATCTGCGAGACTATGCTTAAGCTGTTTTATGAGTCTGTGGTGGCCAGTGCTCTGTAGCATGCTAGGAAAGTAGGCTTAGGGTGGCCAACACCAATAGACTCAATAAGCAGATCCGCAAGGCCAGTAATGTTGCTGGATCGGAGTTGGATTAGTTATCAACAATGAGAGGAGGATGTTGTCCATTCAATCTTGCAAAACTTCTCCCACCCACTCCACAATATGCTGGTCAGTCTAAAGCCTCATACACACGATCGGACCGTGGACCAACTTTCCCGTGGACTTTTGTTGGCAGAAAGTTGGTCCGTTCGCACAGCCAACAAAAGTCTGATGAAACCTGGAAAAAGTTGGTCCGATGGAGCGTACACACGGTCGGATGTTGGTCCAAACCAGCTAATTTGCATGTTGGTTGTCAAAAAGACCGATCGTGTGTACGGGCCTTTAGGAGCACCTTCATCGATAGATTGTTACAACCACAATGTGTATATCAAATTATATAATTCCTCTCTGTTAGTGCTGGATGTGGGGGCTTTAATTTGGATTCATGAGCCAGATTTGTATGTTGTATCTATATTATGTTAGTATTAGATTAGTTTATGTGTAAGAATTTTTAATGATCAATTACTAAGAGCACAAGCATTTTGTGTTTTCTGAGTGCAGCTGTGTCACGTATTATTTACATTTACTGCTTTATAGACATCGGGCACTTAGAGCCTATATGTTTTTAAGAATTTTCTGTGTAATATTTAGGGGAAGTGGCGCAATGTTTGCATTTTTCTATTATTTGTTTAACCAGTGTTATTTATTCAATGCAGTGTTTAATAGGATAGTATGTTTATTACAGTATAGTATTTAATTTAAATTTAATTCGTTTATTTCAATTTATGCTATTGTATATATTAGTTTGCTGTTTGTTGTGACTTTTATTTTGTTTGTTATTATATTTTTAGTTTTGTTATTGTGTTTTACTTTTTTCTTCGTTGAGTTTAATTGTATTTTAATAATTTTCTTAAAGGGATTAATAAAGTATTCTGAAACTGAATATACTTACCTATTCTTAGAGCCGGTGTAGCATGAAATCCACTATCCCGTGAAAGACGCTACCCCTGACGCTACTGCGCATGCGCCGGTTTCAGTCAAAAGAAACCAAGCGCAGAGCTGCTCAAAACTAATACAGGTGGCTCGGATTAACCCCTCACACGCCGATCGATCGCCTCATGACAGCACGGCGAGAGCTCACGGCGGCGGACACAGGCTGTATCACATACACACACACCATGCATATCACAGGGGGCTCAGTGTATGTGATACAGCCAGTGTATGTGATAGAGCCTGTGTCCGCCGCCGTGAGCCCCGATCGATCGGCGTGTGAGGGGTTAATCCGAGCCACCTGTATTACTTTTGAGCAGCTCTGCGCTCGGTTTCTTTTGACTGAAACCGGCGCATGCGCAGTAGCGTCAGGGGGTAGCGTCTTTCACGGGATAGTGAATTTCATGCTACACCGGTTTACACAGGGGCAGCACGACTTGCAGCGCGACTGCCTCAGGTGACCTGCACATGACTTCAGCGGCGGCTTGCAAAATTACTTCTGTATAGAAGTCAATGCAAGTCACCTGAAGTCACCCCAAAAGTAGTACAGGAACCTTTTTCTAAGTCGGAGCGACTTGAGTCGTTCCTATTAGAACGGTTCCATAGTACAGAGCGGGATGTGACTTGTCAGTCGGCTAAGTCGCCTGACAAGTCGCCCCTGTGTGAACCGGCTCTTAAAGAGCTCAGGTCACAGGATCTCTCCAGTGGCTGGCTTCAGGGGAGAGGAAAGAGTGCTGACAATGGCTGGAATGCCTGGGTGGTGACATCACCCTTAGGCTTTTTATGGGAAATGTATTGTCGGCTGCCCCCCCTCTCCCATGAAGGAGATCGCTGAGAACAATCACCTTACCGGACCTGAGCGTCCTGAGAATAGCACCTTCCTAGAGTAGGGTATGCTGTACATCTAGTTAGCTCCTCTGTTAGCAGGTGATTGTTAGGCTTGCTCATATTCTAGACTATTCTAGAAGTATAGTGGGAGAGAGAACTTCAGCCAATCCCTGGAGAGGTTTGCCAAGAAGGTGGTGGAATAGCTCATAAATAGTCTGGGGCTAGAAGCAGGAGGTGCAGTGTTCCTGGGTCCAGCCCTGCTGGAGATGACCCCTGGGACAGGATTTCTGAGGGTGTCATCTACAAAACATCAAGGTCCCAGCTTCAGCTGGGGGGCTCATTCGCAAAAGTTTAGTCATTTGGGTCTGGAGAAACTCACTGGAGAGTAACAGGAGGAAGTTGGGGGAAAGGTATCCAGCTGTCCTATGGTGGTGTGAGTTTGTGTCTCCCTCACTGGAGAGTGCCCAGTGGATATCGGCAGCCAATGATCCTGTGGCAGTGCAAGTAAATGACCCGGTGCTGGAAGTTAGTGACTGTGTGCAGTTTCTCGTCCTTTGGGAAAAGTTATAATCAAATCGCAGCATTAAAGACTCTGCAGGATATTTTTTCATAGCACAGCAAGCTAGACAACAGCCCTCAAAGTGTTCAGTTCTTCAGTCCATGCTCCCTCACCCCATCAAAATTCTATGTTCTATCATTACTTTCTTTACCTTAGAAATTAATACTTGGCAGCGGTTCTAAACTTTCTTTAGTAAAAAAAGACATGGACATTAGAATTTACTGTATTTACAACAACAGAAGTTACAGTGTGATCTCTTTTTATCTTTAATTGATCTTTACTGTTTTAACCGCTTCAGCCCCAGAAAATGTTACTCCCTTCCTGACCAGAGCACTTTCTGCAATTCGGCACTGCATCGCTTTAACTGACAATTGCACGGTCGTGCGACATTGCACCCAAACAAAATTGACATCCTTTTTTCCCACCAATAGAGCTTTCTTTTGGTGGTATTTGATCACCTCTGCGGTTTTTATTTTTTGTGCTATAAACAAAAAAAGAGCAACAATTTAGAAAAAAACACATAATTTTTTACTTTTTGCTATAATAAATATCCCCCAAAAATATATAAAAAAAACGATTTTTTTTTTAATCAGTTTAGGCCGATATGTTTTCTTCTACATATTTTTGGTAAAAAAATTGCAATAAGCGCATATTGATTGGTTTGCGCAAATGTTATAGCGTCTACAAAATAGGGGGTAGTTTTATGGCATTTTTATTATAAATATATTTTTTTTACTAGTAATGGCGGCGATCTGCGATTTTTATCAGGACTGCGACATTATGGTGGACACGTCAGACAATTTTGACACATTTTTGAGACCATTGGCATTTATACAGTGATCAGTGCTATAAAAATGCATTGATTATTGTAAAAATGTCACTCGCAGGGAAGGGGTTAACACTAGGGGGCGATCAAGAGGTTAATGTGTTCCCTAGTGTGTGTTCTAACTGATGGGGGGAGGGGACTGTGTAGGTGAAGAGAAAGATTGCAGACGATCTGTCACTTCTCCGCTCAGAGACCCGGAAACTGTGTGTTTACACACACAGATCCCGGTTTCCCGTGTGCCCCGAGCAATCGCGGGAGCCCGGCGGTGATCGCGACTGCTGGGCACTCGCATCGGCTCTGTGGGCGAGTGGAGGGCACTAGCCCCTAGTGGACAAAAAGGGAACCGACGTAACATCACGGCGATTCGCCCAGCCGAGCCATGTTGCCGCAGTATAAATGCGGTGGCTGGTTGGCAAGCGGTTAACAAGCCTCTTTATAATAAATAAAAAAAGTGTGTTTTCTACCTAGAATAACCAAACAGCCTTCAATTATTTTGCTGGGTAGCAAATGAGCACCAACATTCCCCTGGGTGCTAAGGTCAGCAGTATTTTTCCCTGTTGCATTTTTTTATAAATGGATTCCAAGCTGACACATTTATGGAATGACGAGAATCAGACATTTCTGACAATTACTCTGTAAAATTACTCTGTAAATTGTAGCTATATTATGGGTCATAACAAGGTTTTATTTTCTCCTTCCCACAGCCAGTTCTTTCTCATTAAGCAGAAACCTGTTAAAAGCCAAGCCGCCTGGGTACAGATCATCAGCGACCCGTGACAAAAGATTCCCATATAAACTTTTTCCTTTATTTAATAAATAACAATAGAAGAATTTCTCTTTGGCCCCAATCTGCACTCTTCCTCTTCATCTTTCTATTTTCAGAGAATTATAAAACTGAAGAAAAGTAAAGGAGAATAAAAACTTCTTGATGTTTTCCAGACTATCAAAATCCTTATAATTTTTTGGAGAATGAAAGGTGAAATATGATTAGTTGCCGTGGGCTGCAACCCTATGTCCACATTTCTGCGTTTCCTTCCCTTTCCGTACTTCACATTCATCTGTGGTGGTGTGTTTTTTTACCTTAATGCATTCTATGAATTGGGGTAAAAAACCTTCTGTGCTGAAGGATCCCCTCCAGCTCCCCCCCCCTTTTTCTTACCTGAATCCGATCCAATCCAGCAACATGCACAAGAGCAGTGGCTCTTGCTGCTGTCTCCCTCTGCCGCTGCTCTCAGTCAAATGCTGTGACAAGGGAGTGGTGGGGCAGGGCCGAGTTGCCAGATCTGTATCAAAAGATGCAGGCTGGACATCTCGGGAGCGAGCATGCATGGGTGTCCACATGGAGAGTGGATCTCCATGGACGAGCCAAAGAGGAGGAGCCTGGATTTCCGGCGGGGGACCCCAGAAAAGGATAGGGGCTGCTCTGTGCAAAATCATTGCACAAATCAGGTGAAAGGAAATAGGTATTCTGGAGGACCACCCATCTATTAGGTACACCAACAGTGCCCTCAGATATCTGGAGACACCATGAAACGAGAAGAAAGTTATGCATTTGTAAAATGTCTGCCTTTATTAGGTGTGTTACAGCTTATATATGGTTCAACATACCAGTAGAAAGAGGGGAGGGGGGAGTGGTTAGTAAATGATGTATTGGTATAAAATATATGGTTATACAAGTCAATGACCCCTAAAATACATTTATCATGAGGTTACATGGGTCAACAGGCCATCTGGTCATGAGTCATACATCATGCATCCTGTCCCATGGCCTACCAACCCACAATGATGTATATAGAGCACAGTGCATCTTTCTAAGCATTCTTTTTAGTTGCAGATTTAAGCCATCTTGTATACTGAAATGGCAGAGCATGTTTTGGGCATATTACAACAGCAGGTATGTATAACAAGTTTGTTATTATAATTGAAAAAAAAAAAAAAAAACCTAAGGTTTAATGTCTTTAAGCTGGAAGATGTCTTCAACAATACAATAAGAGGTCTGGTTAAATGTGACTAACTAATACATGCTATAATCCTTTTCTTTCCCCTTTTCCTGTTTCCCTTTTCTTTTAACTTTCCCCTTCTCCTTCCCCTCCTTTCCCCTCATTCAAGTGAACCTAAAGCGACATTAACCACCTCAATTCTAAACAGGGCACTTACACCCCCATCCTGCCCAGGCTATTTTTCAGCTTTCAGCACTGTCACACTTTGTGACAGTGCTGTCACTTTATGACAATAGCGCGGTCATGCTACACTGTAACTATGTGAAATTTTTATAATTTTCTTCACATAAATGGAAATTTTTTTGATAGTATTTAATCACTTCTGGTTTTTTTTTTTTTATCCTTAAAAAAGATTGAAATTTTTGAAAAAAAAAGGATTTTCTTAGTTTCTGTCAGAAAATGTTGTTAATAAGTAATTTTTCTCCTTCATTGATGGGCGCTGATGAGGCTGCACTTATGGGCAGTGATGAGGCCCCACATATGGGCACTGATTAGGTGGCACTGATGAGGAGGCACTAACTTGCCGCACATATGGGCACTGATAGGTGGCACTGATATGTGGCACTGATGAGCACTGATAGGTGGCACTGGTGGGCACTGATAGGCAGCACTGGTGGGCACAGATAGGCACACTGGTGGGCACAGATAAGCAGCACTGATGGGCACTGATGGGCGACATTGATGGGCAGCAGTGATGGGCATTGATAGGAAGCACTGATAGCCAGCACTGACTGGCATCACTAATGGAAACTGATTTCTGGCACTTGTGGGCACTAATTGCTGGCACTGGTGGGCAAAGGTGGGCACTGATGATCAGTGCCCTGATTACATCCCTAGATGTCCTCTGTGAGGAGATGCCGCTGATCGGCTCTCCTCTCCTCACAGTCAGTGTGAGGCGAGGAGCGCCGATTACTGGCATCTCTGTGTTTACATGTGACCGGCAGTGATTGGACACAGTCGATCACATGGTTAAAGAGCTGCGGCCACGGCTCTTTACAAAGAACGGGGTCGCGCCGCATCCTAGCAACACGGTGCGGGCGCGATCGCCACGCTGTACGCATCCGCGTGCGTGCGTGAGAGGTCGTTCTGGGAGGCCGTCATATGACGGCCACCCAGAACGAGAGCCGCACTACCCAGCAGTCATTTGACGGTGGGCTGGCGGCAATTGGTTAACAATATCCTTATTCTCCAAATATGATCCATACACAGCCACTACTTTCCACTACTGTAATCAATTTTTAATGCAATTGTTTCATACTATGTTTTTCTGCCAAGAGTCCCTAAACTTTTCCTTTTTGCTCACTTCTGTTCGCCTGGAACAAGCAGTACACATTAGTTGTGGGCATGTTGACTTCTTTATGCAAACTACAAATCCCATAGTGCATAATTTATCTTGGGAGCAAGCAAGAGATGGTGGCTATGTTCCTATATACAGTGGGATCATGGAGAATGAATGTAGTCACCCTCTAACAAAGTCAAATCATAGTAGCAAAAAAAGGGATTTTAAAATATGTAGGAGGCTGAGAGCAACAAAAGGTACTTTTTGAGTTAAGAATACATACTTGAATAAAATTTTCAAACCAGAGTTTAGTGTCATTTTTAGCTAGGAGATGTCTTTAACGTTACAGAACAAGTCCAATTGAATGTAACTAAGTACTAAATATACTATGATCTGGATGAATGAGAACTTTCCTTTCCTTCCCCTTCCCCTTTCCTTCCCTTCTTCCTGAATTTAGAGCATATGTGGCTTCTGCTGCCAAATATGTATGGGGCTCTGACTGGACCCTTGAAAAATGTCCAGACCTCAAGGAACCTATTATTGTAGTGTAGCACCCTGATGTTTAGGCAGGGTTGCTATTAAATTTTTTTGCCAAGCGATAGTTGCCTTGGCCAATTGTTAGGAGGTCAATTTATTTCGCCCTAATTCTGGAATTGCTGCACTTCTCTCTTCTGTCGCTAGATGGCTGGGTATCTGGTGACAATAGATAAGACAAGGGCATTGCAAGGACAGTTTAGGAATGAATGGGGTGTCTCAGCTAATGGGCAGGGTTTTTCTTGAGTCTCTTGGCCTGATGGAAGAACATATTTATTTGGGTGGAGTCAGGTGATTGGGGTTCTGTGCCACCTGGATAGATAGGGAGGGTGGTGCTGGGGTTGGTCTGGAGCAGGTCTAACCCACATCCCAGAAAATACAGTATATATAGGGTATATTCCTCTTAGGGGACTTTAAAGGGAGAGGATGCTTGCTTGAGTGTAAAGAATTATTTTATTTAACATCAAGAGAGGGGTGTAAGTTGATGTGGCAGCCGGGGGTGAGCTGCAGAACTCAAACCCCCCGGCCACAACCATCAGCGTTGATGGTTCCCATGATGCCGTCACATAGTGCTGTGCGACGGCGTGCATGGGGATGGTAACCAGCGAGCGCGGGCGCGCCGGGCGTGATGACGTCATGGCGCGAGGGCCGGGGACCGGCATCCGCGTCATCGGCCCGCAGCGCAGGATAGGAGAGGGACAGAGGACATCGATTCGTCCCCGCCCTCTCCATGGAACAGGCCGCTGGTGCTGATAAACAGCATCCAGCGGCCCTACGTGCGCTGAGTGTGACCAATAGAGCGGGAGGGTCAGTGCGGTGGCATGGAGGAGGGACAGGGGAACACCGCCCACAGCCCGGGGGGGGGGGGCCCAATCAGGGAGGCAAGGCAGCAGATACAAAGAAAAGGGGGGACATATGAGCCATGCAACTACCTGCAAGATCTGCATTGGTAACATTTAGCAAAAAACAGGAGGTACAGCATTACAAAAAACTTTGGGACATTAATAAAGAGCAGGGAAATAAATGGTCACAAAAATATGAAGGTAAAAGTAAAAATAAATATAAAAAATACAATAAAAATGAAAAAAGGAGAAGGGGTAAAATGAATCCTTATCACCGTAATAAATACATATGATAGGAGCCTGGTGGGGAAATGGTGGGACGAGTGTACCTGAAAAATATATTGGGGGATTACAAAGGTGCATCTGAGTATTTATTGATCTGGCGGTTCCCATTCAGAGCCGCCTGAAGAGAAACCCTCCAAGAAGGGTTTAAAAGATGTAGTGCCATTGAGTCCAGGTGGTCGGGTGGCCCCTAACCTGAAAATCCATCTCTGTTCCATTTGCATAAGGAGCTTGTTTGTATCCCCTCCACGTAGACCCTGGTGGACACGGTCAAGGATTAGGAAAGAAAATTTTGGGCATTTGCCTTCGTGTATTGAGGTGACGTGTCTGCCTAGGGGTAGATTAGGGTTACACGTTCTCATGGAGAGAATGTGTTTGTATGCTCTGCGCCAGAATTCTTGTATTGTTTTCCCAACGTAGAAGCTGTTACACTCACAGACGAGAAGGTATACAACTCCGCACGTGAGACAGTTGGCGTAGTGTTTGGGTTTAAAAGGTACGCCATTGGGTAATGTGACATTTTTCGAAGTGTTCAGAAATCTGCAGTAGTTGCAGCCCCCGCATACGAAGGTGCCCTTGTTTTTGCAGGGGTCACGTTTGCCCCGCCTCTATATTCACTGCAAACGAGACGGTCACGGAGTGATTGTGCCCTCCTGTAGGTAATCATGGGGGCTGGGGGTACAAATGGGCCGATCTGGAGGTCCATAGTCAACATGTGCCAATATTTTGAGATGGCACGTCGGATTGCTCCGTGTTGTTTTGAAAAGGTTGTGATAATTGAAATGGGGTGGGCCTTGCTTTTCTTTGATGAGGGATTGTATAGGATATCTGGACATGTTCTGGGTGGATTCGTGTCGTATTGCCCCGGGCTGCTAGGCCAGAAACCTAATTCCTATCCCGGGGACATCTGGCTGCTAGGCTATCTGAGAGCCTATCCAGAAGTAGTGCCGGGTTGGGACTGCAGACTTGTAGTCCACCCAGAAGTAACGGTTCTGCCGGCCAGGGAAACCAGTCATGGTCAGAGGTAGAGGGGAAGCTGTTGTCACAAAGGGACCATCCACCTTGCTACCGGCGCCCATTCTGAGTAAGCTGAGGCCAGTACCAGAGCAGACTTCTTGCCAGCCGGGGACGGTGAAGAAGTGGGAAAGCATCAGCAAGTGCCAAGTCAGGGACCCAGCGGGACAGCTGAGGTGACGCTTGTGGAGTGCCAAGCCAGGGACCTAACGTGTCAGCAGGGGTGAAGCTTAAGGAGTATCTGTGAGTGCCAAGCCAGGGGACCCAGCAGTGAAGTGGGGTTGATGCCTGAGGAAGATACTGAGTGCTACAGTGAAAGAGCTCAGGGGATCCAGTGGCTAGTGGATCTGAAGTCTAGTGAGAGAGACTGGGAGCTCGTTGAGTGAAGACCCACAGTGAGTGAGTGTGGAGTAAAGAGATCTGTTCATGTTGCAGATAGTTGAATACCTTTACCATTAGTAACAGCTACAATATTGTTGCCATAGGAGACTACCAATACAGAAGTGATGTCCGGCTGGAGGCCTTTACGTCTATAGCTGTCTACCTATAGAAGTCCCAAAGTCTGCCAATTAACATTGCATCTATCTAAGGGTGTCCTGGCCCTAACCCTCTCTCCCACAATAAATCTCTTTGCATTCAAAGTGTCTGGTGCCCACGTTTCATCTTGCATTACACCCACCATGCCTTGTAACCCACCCTAACTCTGGAGTTCACCATTAGGCCCCGGGACTTTGCTACAGTAGGATGAGCCTGAAGGTGGCTCAACTTAAAATAGTTGAAAATCATAAACATTTTTCCCTAACGCATTCCTTGCATCAAGGTAAAATAAGTTTAGGTAGTGCTATCGTCCTCTCCCCCCTAATATTCACCTGAGCCCTCATTTAATCCAGCACTGTGACCAGGGGCGTAATTGAATATAGTTGGATATTTATACAGTATCTCACAAAAGTGAGTACACCCCTCACATTTTTGTAAATATTTTATTATATCTTTTCATGTGACAACACTGAAGAAATTACACTTTGCTATAATGTAAAGTAGTGAGTGTACAGCTTGTATAACAGTGTAAATATTCATTAATATTATTATCACAACTGTAGGTCATTTGCCCCTCCAAGCCTGGCTGAAAAACTCGCAGTTAGCAACCCTGACATCCTATCTTGTTACTAGAACATGAAAACCATTGGATGCTCACTCCTGGCATTACAGTAACAAAAACAACTGTTTTCACATTCTAGCACCAAGGCAGAATGTGGGGTTCGCTAACTGGGAGATTTTTTGGCCAGTCTTCTGAGGGGGACCAAAATGGGCTTACAGTATGACAACAAAAACATTTTACAAAGCTGCACAGTTTTTGAATACCCATTCCCTTTGATGGCATCGGCGGTTATATATATACACACAGTATCTCACAAAAGTGAGTACACCCCAGATTTTTGATTTTTTTTTTAATATATCTTTTAATGTGACAACACTGAAGAAATAACACTTTGCTACAATGTAAAGTAGTGAGCGTACAGCTTGTATAACAGCGTAAATTTGTGGCCCCCTCAAAATAACTCAACACACAGCCATTAATGTCTAATCCGCTGGCAACAAAAGTGAGTACACCCCTAAGTGAAAATGTCCAAATTGGGCCCAAAGTGTCAATATTTTGTGTGGCCCCCATTGTTTTCCAGCACTGCTTTAACCCTCTTGGGCATGGAGTTCACCAGAGCTTCACAGGTTGCCACTGGAGTCCTCTTCCACTCCTCCATGATGACATCACGGAGCTTGTGGATGTTAGAGACCTTACGCTCCACCTTCCGTTTGAGGATGCCCCACAGATGCTCAATAGGGTTTAGGTCTGGAGACATGCTTGGCCAGTCCATCACCTTTACACTCAGCTTCTTTAGCAAGGCAGTGGTCATCTTGGAGGTGTGTTTGGGGTTGTTATCATGTTGGAATACTGCCCTGCGGCCCAGACTCTCGAAGGGAGGCGATCATGCTCTGCTTCAGTATGTCACAGTACATGTTGCCATTTATGGTTCCCTCAATGAACTGTAGCTCCCCAGTGCCACTGCCGGCAGCACTCATGCAGTCCCAGATCATGACACTCCCACCCCCATGCTTGACTGTAGGCAATACACACTTATCTTTGTAATGCTCACCTGGTTGCCGTCACACACGCTTGACACCATTTGAACCAAATAAGTTTATCTTATCAGGCCACAGGACATGGTTCCAGTAATCCATGTTCTTAATCTGCTTGTCTTCAGCAAACTATTTGCGGGCTTTCTTGTGCATCATCTTTAGAAGACGCTTCTATCTGGGATGACAGCCATGCAGACCAATTTGATGTAGTGTTGGGTGTATGGTCTGAGCACTGACAGGCTGACCCCCCACCCCTTCAACCTCTGCAGCAATGCTGGCAGCACTCATTTGTCTATTTCCCAAAGACAACCTCTGGATATGACGCTGAGCACGTGCACTCATCTTCTTTGGTCGACCATGGCAAGGCCTTTTCTGAGTCTAACCTGTTCTGTTAAACCGCTGTATGGTCTTGGCTACCATGCTGCAGCTCAGTTTCAGGGTCTTGGCAATCTTCTTATAGCCTAGGCCATCTTTATGTAGAGTAACAATTATTTTTTTCAGAGAGTTCTTTGCCATGAGGTGCCATGTTAAACTTCCAGTAACCAGTATGAGAGAGTGAGAGCGAAAACACCAAATTTAACACACCTGCTCCCCATTCACACCTGAGACCTGTTAACACTAATAAGTCACATGAGACCGGGAAGGGAAAATGGCTAATTGGGCCCAATTTGGACATTTTCACTTAGGGTGTACTTACTTTTGTTGCCAGCAGTTTAGAGATTAATTAATTAATTTACACTGTTATACAAGCTGTACACTCACTACTTTACATTGTAGCAAAATGTAAATTCTTCAGTGTTGTCACATGAAAACATATAACAAAATATTTACAAAAATGTGAGGGGTGTACTCAATTTTGTGAGATACTGTATATGTTAAAGTGGATTGAGTTGAGTTGTTGTTTCTCCAGCTGTGGATCGGTTGTGTGGCAAGTTCTTGCATTGGACCACAACACTCATGCACAGGAGATTTTTGTGTTGTATCTTGACAGTCTCTAAGGCCGCGTACACACGATCGGACTTTCCGGCGGGATTGTCCGCCGGACTATAGTCCGCCGGACAATCCGACCGCGTGGGGCTCCGGCGGACTTTTTCTTCCCAAAAGTCCGGCGGACTTAGTTAGAAGTTTTGACTTAAAATTGTCCGCTGGACTCGGCAGTCCGGCGGACAATCCGGCCGTCTGTGTGCTAGTCCGCGAGACTTTTGAAATAAACGGACTTGCCGTCACACGTCGTAAAGTCTGTTCATTTTGAACGTGACTTCAGGTAGACGGGACTAGCGAAGGAAGTTAATGCCGCCGCCCCGCTCGGCAAGATTGACACCTCGCTAGCCCCGTCACCTGGTATGGATTTAAAGGGGAATCCCTACGCCGGAAAAATGGCTTGGGGGTCCCCCTCAAATCCATATCAGACCCTTTTTTTATTTATTTTTTTATTTATTACAGGATGTGTATAGCGCTAACAGTATAACAGTTTACGCAGCGCTTTACAATATAAAAAGGGAGACAATACAGTTATAATACAATAAAATACAAGAGGATTAAGGGGGCCCTGCTCAGAAGAGCTTACAATCTAATAGGGTGGGGGAGGTGATACAAAAGGTTGTAACTGTGGGGAATGAGCTGATGGAAGTGGTAGAAGATCAGTTGGAGACATGATAGGCTTCCCTGAAGAGATGAGTTTTCAGGGATCGCCTGAAGGTAGCTAGAGTAGGGGATAGCCGGACAGGTTGAGGCAGCGAGTTCCAGAGGATGGGAGAGGCTCTGGAGAAATCCTGGAGACGAGCATGGGAGGAGGAAACAAGAGAGCTTGACAGAAGAGGTCTTGAGAAGAGCAGAGAAGACGGTTTGGGATATGTTTGGAGACGAGATTGGTGATGTAGCTCGGGGCAGAGTTGTGGATGACTTTGTAAGTTGTGGTTAGTATTTTGAATTTAATTCGCTGGGTGATTGGGAGCCAGTGTAGGGATTGGAGGAGAGGGTTGGCAGACACTGAACCGTTGGTAAGGTGGATAAGTCTGGCAGCAGCATTCATGATAGACTGAAGAGGGTAGAGCCTATGGAGAGGCAGGCCAATGATAAGGGAGTTGCAATAGTCAAGGCGAGAGATAACGAGGGAGTGAATGAGGAGCTTGGTGGTGTCATTTGTTAAAAAGGGGCGAATTTTAGAGATGTTACGGAGGTGAAGTCTACAAACTTTTGACAGCGATTGGACTTGAGGCTGAAATGACAAGTCTGAGTCTAGGATTACACCAAGTACCCTGGCATGAGGGGAGGGACTGATAGTTGCATTGTTGATTTTGATGGAAAAGTCATGGAGGGGGGCACGGGCAGGGGGGAATATTAATAGCTCAGTTTTAGAGAGATTTAATTTAAGGAAGTGGTACCACATCCATGCTGAGATGTCAGTTAGCAAGTTAGTAATGCGGGAGGGAACGTATTCCGGGGGCGTGACCGTATGTGAGAAGTGAGAGAGCATGGAGTGAGAGTGTGAGGACGTGAGTGGGCTCTCTCTTACCACTACCCCTTCCACTAAATCAAAACCGCGGTACTTGGAGACATGTGTATTGGAGCAGTTGGAGCTGGAGCTGATACCTGATGCCAGTCGCAGAGTGCTCTGACTGATCCGGCCGGCTGACCACCAGAGGGAGCCCTAGCGCGGGGTTCCAGGAGAGGAGGCAGCGCTTGTTCACCGCGCGTTCCTGAGCGGAGGAGCGGAGGATAGTGGCCGAGTGTCGGACCAAGCTGAGGGAGCCTGTTTAATCCCGCGAGAGCAGGGAACAGGCCATCTGACCATCCAGCGGTATTACACGAGGAACAGCGGGAGTCGTCTGAGACACACGCCCACACGGAGACACGGAGCCAGCAGCACGGCAACAGCGTGGGCAGCCGGACCGAGGTATGACCTGTGCCTTCTTATGGGGCTTGAGGACTGATCTATGGGGGTGTGTGGCATAGCTGCACTTCACCAAGGCTGTAACAAAGCTATACCAGTTGTCTAATACCTGAAGCGTAAAAGCGCCAGGAGCAGGACTGACCTTTCATAGACGTTTCTATGTAATATAGTTCTCTGGCACAAAGTAACTGCACGATATGCCACATGGACACATGGAGCTTATTATCACCACGGTCTAAAGCTCCCTACTTTTATTTCTTCTGTGTGTAGTATCCACAGATAGCACTAACAGTAAACTCGCAGTGCCTGCGCAGTAAATGTACCGAATTGAACTACCATTAGCAAGGCGGGATAAAAGGTCTGAGCTTTGAACTCTGCAGGTTAAGGACTGTACTGCATTTACACTTTTTTAATGATACAGAGATCCTTTTTCTACAGTACAGACATCTTGGTATACGCTAGTCATCTGCAAATGAATATATAATATCAAGCCATTATTAATATTGCTCAACGCATTGTGTATTATTGCTACCGCGCTTGAACATAACTAATGGGTCTTTTTTTATTTTTTTTATTTTACTACTCGCATTTGCTACTGGAATATTTAATTTTAAGCCCTGAAGTGTCCTATTAAAGTCATTGTTATACTACTATTACTATTTTTTTTTTTTCCTACATCACAGCTGGATTTTAGGAAAATTGGCTTAGGTACTACAATATCACTAATGGTAATAAGCACTCTATGTATTCTATTTAACTAACTGGTGTCGGGCAATTATCAGCGCAAGAGCAATTGCATTTATGGACTGTGTCACCGGAGCCAAGATATTGCATCTGGACACCAAGAGCCAAGTGGATTTTTGATTGTGCATTGCACTAGGATATACCCACATGTGGCTTGAGGCATATACTTATTAAACAGTTTATTTTCGTGGTAACCGGTCGACTGCTGTAAAATTGCTGTCTGAATCACGGCGCAGGGGGAAGGAAGGAGGGAGGAAAGGGAAAGGGGACAATATTCCCTTTTTTTTTTTCTCCCCTAGGGGTTTTCTAGGGGTTTTCCCCTTTTCTTTTTTTTTCCTCTCTCCTTTCCATATGAGTATATGTGAATATATCTAAGTGTTTCTCAAACTGGAAAAGAAAAATTCTCTTCTCTCTTGGAGTCACTCTTCAGAGAGAAGGGTCGTTGGTGTCCTTTTTTTTTTCCTCTCCCCCCCCCCCTTTTTTTTTTTCCTTTGGCCGGAAAGCGGCGAGAGGTGTGAGGGGAATAGGAAAAGGGAAAGGGGGGTGATAATTTCACTCTGCTCAGCAAGGTAGCCATGTCTAGGAAGAGGCCACCGGATGAGCACCTACCCCAGGAGGGGTTTCAAAATACTCGTGCTGCAAAAGATAGAAACAATCAGACGGCATCTGCCGCAGCTACTAAACTAGAAAAATATGCGCACTCAGCGCCACTGTCACCTAGCAGAGTAAATCTCCACCAATCTACCTCACAGGTCAAGGACCAGAAAAACTCTTCAACAGACAGAAAAAGCCAAGGAGGAGCATCTTCAAATTTACATACCCCTTCTGTACCTAAAAACATAAACAGTAAGGACATGGGAGAAAGTAAATCGCAGCTTTCAACTCCAAATCCAGCCGCAACTAGTTCATCAACCCCTAAGACAACTATAACAAGTGCTGCTACATCTGCCCCACCAACAATAGAACCAGAACCTACATTAAGGGAGGTCTTGAACGCGATTAATGATTGCAAAGTCTCTATTTCAAATTTTGATAATCAGTTAAAGAGCATCAAGGAGGAACTAGTTTCTACTAGACAAGATTTAGCTAAAACAGCGCAAAGAACTACGGAACTGGAAGAACGTTTAAGCCTAATAGAAGATGAACAGAGACCAGCCAAGCAAGAAATCAAATGGCTTAAAGACACAATAAACACCCAAATGACAAAACTGAACGAGATGGAGAACAGAAACCGTAGAAATAATATCAGAATGATAGGCCTCCCTGAGCGAAGTGAGGAGCCTAACCTAGCCAGATTCCCAGAGGGATGGTTTGGGGAGATTTTTGGAGCTACTTCTTTCAGTCCCCTATTTGTGATCGAACGAGCGCATCGCACCACCCCAAGAATGCAATATAAGGGTGACCGCCCAAGACCAATCCTAATTAAAATTCTTAACTATAATGATAAACAGACTTTGCTGAGAAGGGCTAGGGAAGTGGATGATATCAGGTTTCAGGGCGCCAGGGTCTCCCTTTACCCTGATTTTTCATCTGACCTGCAAAAACGCAGAGCCGAATTTATCCCAGTTAAGCGCATTATGGCCAATTGTAAGCTTGAATATGCTCTTTTATATCCAGCTCGATTCAGAGTGTCTGCATTTGATAGGACTTTCTTCTTCAACTCCCCGATAGAAGCAAATCAATGGCTGGAAGAGAACAGGAAGGACTTGTAGGGGGAGGTCTCCCCCCCTTTTTTTTCTCTTCTCTTGGGGTTTTTTGAGGTTTTTTTTTTTTTTATTTTATAAATTTTTTTTTTATTTTATAAATTTTTTTTTTAATTATAATTTTTTTTTTTTCTTTCTCCACCCTTTTTTTTTTTAAACCTGTGTTCAATAAATAAATAAATAAATTGCCGTCCAAGATGAGTCCAAGATAGAGGTGTTTAAAATTGAAAACAAGTCCTGTGCAATCAAATAGGTATTCCCATATATAGTGCACAATTCATAAGTAATCTCCAGGTGAAGTGGTGGGTTTTGTATTCATAATAGTCTTTAAGAGATAAACGTGGTGCTCCTTTTCATGCAGATGTCCTAGGCTGTTTCCCCCAACCCCTTACCTTATAGGTAAGGAAAATCAACCTTAATGGGCTTGGGCATCCACCTCCTCCGGATCTGATCCTCTGGCTGCGTCCCTGCCAGCTCCTCTCAGGTGGACATGTGAGCAAACAGATTGAAGCGCTCCATTGTGTAGTATTTCAAAAGATTTATTATAAATAAGCAGCAGATAACTTAGGGTGTATGCAGAGTTAATGCAGCGGTGGATAAAAACAGTGTGGGCTCCCGGCCGAGATCCCACACAACTGAACGTCACCAGGCTCTCCTCTCCTTACACGTTACGTCATGCCCACATGACTTTGTAAAAGGAATCCTTTGACAAACCGAATTTCACTCAGTACACTCATCATACTCAAGAGGAGTGAGTGTCCTTATAAGTAAGGGAGTACTCTTTTCCTGTTATAGGAGCCAAATAGATACAATGGGTCGCTATATATTTCTACATTGCTCAATAGTAAATAAGCCATATGTGCTAGCAAATATCTATGTCCCACCCCCATTTAAACTGGAAAATCTTTATGAACTTATAGCATTCATAGAGGATAAGGCGGGGATCCCAGTTGTAGCTATGGGGGATTATAACGAGGTCCTGGATGGGCTCCTTGACAGATTTCCACCACCAAAACGAGTCGTTTTGGGAGTAGAGAGCAGATTAACCCGGTTTTTACAAGAAACAGGATTAAGCGATGCATGGCGTACACGATATCCCTTGGAAAGACAATACTCTTGTTTTTCAACTTCCTTTTTAACCCTGTCTAGAATTGACATGGCCCTAGTTAATACTGAGGCCTTTTCTGTGATAGACAGGATAGAATATGGTCTAAGGGGGATCTCAGACCATTCCCCTATTTTATTGGTCCTAAATATAGGTAAGAAATCCTATAATAGGGAGTGGAAAATAGACCCAGCTTGGCTGGAGCTGGTTGACAAACCAGAGGAATTAACGTCTGCACTAAAAGAGTTTATAGGCATTAATGTAGGCTCTGCACCGATGGGGGTGGTTTGGGACTCCCTCAAAGCCTATCTCAGAGGCCTGCTTATCCAACAAACAGCAAGAATTAAGCGCAAGTCGAGACAGGGGGAGGGGGAAGCAAAAAAGTTAGCGATACTAGCCGAACAACAGTATATTAGCGATCCATCTCCAGAAACTCAGGAAAAATGGCTAGAAAAACAGCAACTTTATAAAACCGTTAGTAGGAGAAATATTGAGGATAAACGCATATTTCAGAGACAGTCAAACTTTGGAGAAGGGGAGAAAGTGGGTCGTATGCTATCCTTATTGGTTAAGACAAATATGTCTCCCTCAACGGTTCTTGCAGCCAAAACTCTACAGGGTGAGCTCACTACGGATGCAGTAGAAATAATGAAAATATTCACCCAGTATTATAGCTCCCTATATAAATCCCAGAGGGGAGCCGAGAGTGGGAAAATGGCTGCTTTTTTTGACAATATAAATGTTCCAACCCTGTCATTGCCAGATCAACAGATGATGGAGGCTCCAATTACACTTGAGGAATTATCCGGTGCTGTTGCTGGGATGCCGAATTTAAAGTCGCCGGGACCGGACGGGCTTCCAATTGAAATATATAAAAAATATGGCGGGATCCTGCTGCCAGAATTGCTTGTGACTTTGAGGCAGGCATTGAGTGTTGGGGCCCTGCCTGCATCAATGTCAGAGGCTACAATAGTAGTGATCCCGAAAGAGGGTAAAGATCCAACCGACCCCTCCTCTTATCGCCCGATATCACTATTATGCTCGGATGTAAAAATCTTGGCAAAAGTGTTAGCAGCCCGCTTAAATACCTGCATCCATAAGCTCGTTCACCCTGACCAGTCTGGCTTTATTCCGGCAAGGTCAACCAGCATAAATATACGGAGTAAATACTTGAATATACAGATCCCAGTAGATGATAGAGGACCTAGGGCCATTATGGCTCTGGACGCCGCTAAGGCGTTTGATAGCCTTGAATGGGCCTTGGTTTTGGCTTTGGTTTGAACTTCATCAACTGGGTGAAATTGCTCTATACTAAACCAAGAGCAAAAATCTAAATTAATAACGAGTGTTCTGACCTGTTCTAACTAGAGAGAGGGACGAGACAGGGATGCCCCCTGTCTCCCCTTCTCTTTGCCCTTGCAATAGAGCCGCTGGCTATTGCTGCAAGAGCTAACGGAGAGATCAGGGGTTTTAGAAGGGGACTACATGAGGAGAAAATTGCGTTATTCGCCGATGACGTATTATTCTACCTGGGAGATGTACAAACCTCACTAAAAGCAGCAATAAAAATGGTAGGCGAGTTCGGAATAATTTCCGGACTAGTTATCAATTGGGACAAGTCAGCTCTCCTTCCGATGGACCTGCTCCCTGGTGATTTAATACCCAAAGAGGTTGACTTGAAGATTGTAGAGAAGTTAAAGTATCTTGGGGTTTGGATCACCAGGGATACGGGTCAGTATTTGAGGGAGAATCTATTACCCTTATTGATGAAATTGAAATCCAAAGCGGATGTCTGGTGTCGCTTGCCCCTCTCGGTGGCAGGGAGGTGTAATCTTCTAAAAATGATATGGCTTCCCCAGATTTTGTATCTTCTTCATAATGCTCCACTATGGATAGGCCAGAAGTGGTTTAAAAGGATAGACTCTCTTTTCAGAGATTTAATCTGGAAAAGAGGGCAGCCTAGGATTGCCTTGCGGACGCTACAGCTTCCATTTGAGGAAGGGGGGATGGCGATTCCGCAACCCAGACTGTATTTTTTGGCGTCCCAGCTACAGCACCTGGTAGGGGGAGGAATCACCGGGGGAGCCAGCATCAACTTGATGATGAGAGGGTGCCCACATAGCACACTTATAGAAGCTCTGGAGGCAAACTCATTTGCTACTCGATGCTTAACGATAAATTTAATAACCAGACTTTGGCAAACGTCGAAAACTACCTTGGGATGCCAGGGTATATCAGAACAGGCCCCCCTATGGAACAATAACAACGTAGAGGAGATAGCCAAGCTATGTAAGTCGAGGGAATGGGCAAACCAGGGCCTTGTCCGAATAAGCCAGTTATTTCAAGGGGACAATATAAAATCTTTTGCTGACCTGAAGTTGGAATTTTCTCTTCCCAACAATACGTTTTATGTGTATCTCCAGATCAGGCACGCAGTGCAGTCACAGTTTGGATTACAGGCGCCCAAATGGACTAAGATCTTGTCACAAATAATGCTATGGGGGTCGACCAAAGGATCAATTACCAGGCTTGGAGATGCAACAGCAGACCGCAGTGGCACAACTAAAACCAGGGAAAAGTGGGAGAGAGGAATGGGACAGGATTCTAGCGCAGGGCACACGGGTATCTATATCTCCCTCGCATAAGGTATCACAACTTTTCTTTCTCCATAGAGTATATTATACGCCCTAGAAATTTCTAAACTTGGGATGCCTATTCCAGGCCAGAAAGCTGATTGCTCAGCAATGGCAGTCGCAGCTACCCCCATCGGTCGAGACCTGGCGTACGAATATAGAAACAATAATAGGTAATGAGAGAGTATTCTTTATAAAACAGGGCAACTATAAGGAATTCATGAAGATTTGGTCGCCATGGACAACAAATTGCATAGGGTGAGAGAGAACAGATTTTAGGTTGATACCTACCTATTGGATGCATCCCCTGTTTCTTTTTTTTTTTTTTTTCCCCTTTTCTTTTTGTTTCTTTTTTCTTTTTCCTTCTCCATTTGTCCTCCCTCTCCCCTCTCCCATCCTCTGTAGCTGGTGGCCGGTCGGAGGAGTGGGAGATGGGGAGGGGAGGGTGGAGTATATAATTTAGCGGGTCGCTATAACATAGCAACCTGGGGAGGGGGGGACGGGTGATATAGACAATTCATTTCCCAATCACTTGCAGTTCTAGACATTAAGTGTGTAATTGGATTGTTTTCTCTTTTTTGACTAATGTATGTTTAATCTGTATGGAAAAACAATATGTGTTTTGATTTTGTAACTGATAACAAATATAGAAATAAAAAGAAAAATAAACTATAAAAAAAAAAAAAAAAAAAATAATGCGAGAGGAGACTGAAGGAGTGAGGTGAGGAGTAGACAGATAGATTTGGGTGTCATCGGCGTATAAGTGGTATTGGAAGCCGTGGGTGGTTATCAAGTGACCAAGGGAGGAGGTGTAGATGGAGAAGAGAAGGGGTCCAAGAACAGAGCCTTGGGGGACCCCCACAGAAAGGGGCAACGGAGAGGAGGAGACAGAGTTGTAGGTAACACTGAAGGAGCGCTGTGATAGATAGGCAGAGAACCAGGATAGAGCAGAATCTTGGAGGCCAAGAGAGTGTAGTTTATTGAGAAGGAGCGGGTGGTCAACAGTATCAAAGGCCACAGAGAGGTCAAGTAGTAGCAGTATGGAGTACTGGCTGTTGGATTTAGCAGTTAGTAAATCGTTAGTGAGTTTTAGTAAGGCAGGTTCCGTGGAGTGCTGCGAGCGAAAGCCAGACTGTAAAGGGTCAAGAAGGTTATTTTCACTGAGGTAGGAGCTAAGACGGTTGTAGACTAAGCGCTCTAGACCCTTATCCGAGCACGCAGCCCGGCCGGTCAGGAAAGGGGGTGGGGACGAGCGAGCACCCCCCCTAAGCCATACCAGGCCGCGTGCCCTCAACATGGGGGGTGCCCTGGGGAAAGGGGGGCCCTGTGGCCCCCCACCCCAAAGCACCTTGTCCCCATGTTGATGAGGAAGGAGGGAGGAAAGGGAAAGGGGACAATATTCCCTTTTTTTTTTTCTCCCCTAGGGGTTTTCTAGGGGTTTTCCCCTTTTCTTTTTTTTTTTCCTCTCTCCTTTCCATATGAGTATATGTGAATATATCTAAGTGTTTCTCAAACTGGAAAAGAAAAATTCTCTTCTCTCTTGGAGTCACTCTTCAGAGAGAAGGGTCGTTGGTGTCCTTTTTTTTTTTCCTCTCCCCCCCCCCTTTTTTTTTTTCCTTTGGCCGGAAAGCGGCGAGAGGTGTGAGGGGAATAGGAAAAGGGAAAGGGGGGTGATAATTTCACTCTGCTCAGCAAGGTTGCCATGTCTAGGAAGAGGCCACCGGATGAGCACCTACCCCAGGAGGGGTTTCAAAATACTCGTGCTGCAAAAGATAGAAACAATCAGACGGCATCTGCCGCAGCTACTAAACTAGAAAAATATGCGCACTGAGCGCCACTGTCACCTAGCAGAGTAAATCTCCACCAATCTACCTCACAGGTCAAGGACCAGAAAAACTCTTCAACAGACAGAAAGAGCCAAGGAGGAGCATCTTCAAATTGACATACCCCTTCTGTACCTAAAAACATAAACAGTAAGGACATGGGAGAAAGTAAATCGCAGCTTTCAACTCCAAATCCAGCCGCAACTAGTTCATCAACCCCTAAGACAACTATAACAAGTGCTGCTACATCTGCCCCACCAACAATAGAACCAGAACCTACATTAAGGGAGGTCTTGAACGCGATTAATGATTGCAAAGTCTCTATTTCAAATTTTGATAATCAGTTAAAGAGCATCAAGGAGGAACTAGTTTCTACTAGACAAGATTTAGCTAAAACAGCGCAAAGAACTACGGAACTGGAAGAACGTTTAAGCCTAATAGAAGATGAACAGAGACCAGCCAAGCAAGAAATCAAATGGCTTAAAGACACAATAAACACCCAAATGACAAAACTGAACGAGATGGAGAACAGAAACCGTAGAAATAATATCAGAATGATAGGCCTCCCTGAGCGAAGTGAGGAGCCTAACCTAGCCAGATTCCCAGAGGGATGGTTTGGGGAGATTTTTGGAGCTACTTCTTTCAGTCCCCTATTTGTGATCGAACGAGCGCATCGCACCACCCCAAGAATGCAATATAAGGGCGACCGCCCAAGACCAATCCTAATTAAAATTCTTAACTATAATGATAAACAGACTTTGCTGAGAAGGGCTAGGGAAGTGGATGATATCAGGTTTCAGGGCGCCAGGGTCTCCCTTTACCCTGATTTTTCATCTGACCTGCAAAAACGCAGAGCCGAATTTATCCCAGTTAAGCGCATTATGGCCAATTGTAAGCTTGAATATGCTCTTTTATATCCAGCTCGATTCAGAGTGTCTGCATTTGATAGGACTTTCTTCTTCAACTCCCCGATAGAAGCAAATCAATGGCTGGAAGAGAACAGGAAGGACTTGTAGGGGGAGGTCTCCCCCCCTTTTTTTCTCTTCTCTTGGGGTTTTTTGGGTTTTTTTTTTTTTTATTTTATAAATTTTTTTTTTAATTATAATTTTTTTTTTCTCTTTCTCCCCCTTTTTTTTTTTTTTTCTTCCCTTTGCAGATAAACCAGAGACAAACAATATGTAAAGAGGGGGGGATACAACTGCGCAAACCAAAAAAAAGGGGGGGAGCTAAAATTAATCAGCTAATCAACAATAGCAACGACTGCCGCAGCCACCATCAAGGTGTTCACACACCAGCAATCAGTGAGAATAAATATATAAATAAATATATAAATAATGGGGCGCTAGCATAAAAATGGTATGTATAGAAAAGACTAGTTAAAAATGTAACAAGAGTGCATTAAAATTACTGATCGGATAAAAAATGTGGCGCTATTAAAAGTCCACCACTCCAAGGGGAATCGTCCAACAAGGGTGGCTCCAGACACAGCGTCCAAAGAAATTAATGAAATAAATCAAGGCGTATAGCATCAAACACTGAATAGAGCTATACAAACAGCATCAAACGAATAAATCAAACAATATAAAAATGTAGAATCCACATCCCATGTGTCAAAATAAATAGATAAAAATAGTGCAATAAAACTATAAGTGGCAATAAATATTCAAGTGAAAAATAAATAATATATAAATAGCAAATAACGTGTAAATTGCAATAAAAATACTAGTGCAAAAAGGCAATCCGTGAATAAATAGACCTGTGCATTTAAAAACAAAGGGCACAAATAAACCTGTGTTCAATAAATAAATAAATAAATTGCCGTCCAAGATGAGTCCAAGATAGAGGTGTTTAAAATTGAAAACAAGTCCTGTGCAATCAAATAGGTATTCCCATATATAGTGCACAATTCATAAGTAATCTCCAGGTGAAGTGGTGGGTTTTGTATTCATAATAGTCTTTAAGAGATAAACGTGGTGCTCCTTTTCATGCAGATGTCCTAGGCTGTTTCCCCCAACCCCTTACCTTATAGGTAAGGAAAATCAACCTTAATGGGCTTGGGCATCCACCTCCTCCGGATCTGATCCTCTGGCTGCGTCCCTGCCAGCTCCTCTCAGGTGGACATGTGAGCAAACAGATTGAAGCGCTCCATTGTGTAGTATTTCAAAAGATTTATTATAAATAAGCAGCAGATAACTTACAGTGTATGCAGAGTTAATGCAGCGGTGGATAAAAACAGTGTGGGCTCCCGGCCGAGATCCCACACAACTGAACGTCACCAGGCTCTCCTCTCCTTACACGTTACGTCATGCCCACATGACTTTGTAAAAGGAATCCTTTGACAAACCGAATTTCACTCAGTACACTCATCATACTCAAGAGGAGTGAGTGTCCTTATAAGTAAGGGAGTACTCTTTTCCTGTTATAGGAGCCAAATAGATACAATGGGTCGCTATATATTTCTACATTGCTCAATAGTAAATAAGCCATATGTGCTAGCAAATATCTATGTCCCACCCCCATTTAAACTGGAAAATCTTTATGAACTTATAGCATTCATAGAGGATAAGGCGGGGATCCCAGTTGTAGCTATGGGGGATTATAACGAGGTCCTGGATGGGCTCCTTGACAGATTTCCACCACCAAAACGAGTCGTTTTGGGAGTAGAGAGCAGATTAACCCGGTTTTTACAAGAAACAGGATTAAGCGATGCATGGCGTACACGATATCCCTTGGAAAGACAATACTCTTGTTTTTCAACTTCCTTTTTAACCCTGTCTAGAATTGACATGGCCCTAGTTAATACTGAGGCCTTTTCTGTGATAGACAGGATAGAATATGGTCAAAGGGGGATCTCAGACCATTCCCCTATTTTATTGGTCCTAAATATAGGTAAGAAATCCTATAATAGGGAGTGGAAAATAGACCCAGCTTGGCTGGAGCTGATTGACAAACCAGAGGAATTAACGTCTGCACTAAAAGAGTTTATAGGCATTAATGTAGGCTCTGCACCGATGGGGGTGGTTTGGGACTCCCTCAAAGCCTATCTCAGAGGCCTGCTTATCCAACAAACAGCAAGAATTAAGCGCAAGTCGAGACAGGGGGAGGGGGAAGCAAAAAAGTTAGCGATACTAGCGGAACAACAGTATATTAGCGATCCATCTCCAGAAACTCAGGAAAAATGGCTAGAAAAACAGCAACTTTATAAAACCGTTAGTAGGAGAAATATTGAGGATAAACGCATATTTCAGAGACAGTCAAACTTTGGAGAAGGGGAGAAAGTGGGTCGTATGCTATCCTTATTGGTTAAGACAAATATGTCTCCCTCAACGGTTCTTGCAGCCAAAACTCCACAGGGTGAGCTCACTACGGATGCAGTAGAAATAATGAAAATATTCACCCAGTATTATAGCTCCCTATATAAATCCCAGAGGGGAGCCGAGAGTGGGAAAATGGCTGCTTTTTTTGACAATATAAATGCTCCAACCCTGTCATTGCCAGATCAACAGATGATGGAGGCTCCAATTACACTTGAGGAATTATCCGGTGCTGTTGCTGGGATGCCGAATTTAAAGTCGCCGGGACCGGACGGGCTTCCAATTGAAATATATAAAAAATATGGCGGGATCCTGCTGCCAGAATTGCTTGTGACTTTGAGGCAGGCATTGAGTGTTGGGGCCCTGCCTGCATCAATGTCAGAGGCTACAATAGTAGTGATCCCGAAAGAGGGTAAAGATCCAACCGACCCCTCCTCTTATCGCCCGATATCACTATTATGCTCGGATGTAAAAATCTTGGCAAAAGTGTTAGCAGTCCGCTTAAATACCTGCATCCATAAGCTCGTTCACCCTGACCAGTCTGGCTTTATTCCGGCAAGGTCAACCAGCATAAATATACGGAGTAAATACTTGAATATACAGATCCCAGTAGATGATAGAGGACCTAGGGCCATTATGGCTCTGGACGCCGCTAAGGCGTTTGATAGCCTTGAATGGGCCTTGGTTTTGGCTTTGGTTTGAACTTCATCAACTGGGTGAAATTGCTCTATACTAAACCAAGAGCAAAAATCTAAATTAATAACGAGTGTTCTGACCTGTTCTAACTAGAGAGAGGGACGAGACAGGGATGCCCCCTGTCTCCCCTTCTCTTTGCCCTTGCAATAGAGCCACTGGCTATTGCTGCAAGAGCTAACGGAGAGATCAGGGGTTTTAGAAGGGGACTACATGAGGAGAAAATTGCGTTATTCGCCGATGACGTATTATTCTACCTGGGAGATGTACAAACCTCACTAAAAGCAGCAATAAAAATGGTAGGCGAGTTCGGAATAATTTCCGGACTAGTTATCAATTGGGACAAGTCAGCTCTCCTTCCGATGGACCTGCTCCCTGGTGATTTAATACCCAAAGAGGTTGACTTGAAGATTGTAGAGAAGTTAAAGTATCTTGGGGTTTGGATCACCAGGGATACGGGTCAGTATTTGAGGGAGAATCTATTACCCTTATTGATGAAATTGAAATCCAAAGCGGATGTCTGGTGTCGCTTGCCCCTCTCGGTGGCAGGGAGGTGTAATCTTCTAAAAATGATATGGCTTCCCCAGATTTTGTATCTTCTTCATAATGCTCCACTATGGATAGGCCAGAAGTGGTTTAAAAGGATAGACTCTCTTTTCAGAGATTTAATCTGGAAAAGAGGGCAGCCTAGGATTGCCTTGCGGACGCTACAGCTTCCACTTGAGGAAGGGGGGATGGCGATTCCGCAACCCAGACTGTATTTTTTGGCGTCCCAGCTACAGCACCTGGTAGGGGGAGGAATCACCGGGGGAGCCAGCATCAACTTGATGATGAGAGGGTGCCCACATAGCACACTTATAGAAGCTCTGGAGGCAAACTCATTTGCTACTCGATGCTTAACGATAAATTTAATAACCAGACTTTGGCAAACGTCGAAAACTACCTTGGGATGCCAGGGTATATCAGAACAGGCCCCCCTATGGAACAATAACAATGTAGAGGAGATAGCCAAGCTATGTAAGTCGAGGGAATGGGCAAACCAGGGCCTTGTCCGAATAAGCCAGTTATTTCAAGGGGACAATATAAAATCTTTTGCTGACCTGAAGTTGGAATTTTCTCTTCCCAACAATACGTTTTATGTGTATCTCCAGATCAGGCACGCAGTGCAGTCACAGTTTGGATTACAGGCGCCCAAATGGACTAAGATCTTGTCACAAATAATGCTATGGGGGTCGACCAAAGGATCAATTACCAGGCTTGGAGATGCAACAGCAGACCGCAGTGGCACAACTAAAACCAGGGAAAAGTGGGAGAGAGGAATGGGACAGGATTCTAGCGCAGGGCACACGGGTATCTATATCTCTCTCGCATAAGGTATCACAACTTTTCTTTCTCCATAGAGTATATTATACGCCCTAGAAATTTCTAAACTTGGGATGCCTATTCCAGGCCAGAAAGCTGATTGCTCAGCAATGGCAGTCGCAGCTACCCCCATCGGTCGAGACCTGGCGTACGAATATAGAAACAATAATAGGTAATGAGAGAGTATTCTTTATAAAACAGGGCAACTATAAGGAATTCATGAAGATTTGGTCGCCATGGACAACAAATTGCATAGGGTGAGAGAGAACAGATTTTAGGTTGATACCTACCTATTGGATGCATCCCCTGTTTCTTTTTTTTTTTTTCCCCTTTTCTTTTTGTTTCTTTTTTCTTTTTCCTTCTCCCTTTGTCCTCCCTCTCCCCTCTCCCATCCTCTGTAGCTGGTGGCCGGTCGGAGGAGTGGGAGATGGGGAGGGGAGGGTGGAGTATATAATTTAGCGGGTCGCTATAACATAGCAACCTGGGGAGGGGGGGACGGGTGATATAGACAATTCATTTCCCAATCACTTGCAGTTCTAGGCATTAAGTGTGTAATTGGATTGTTTTCTCTTTTTTGACTAATGTATGTTTAATCTGTATGGAAAAACAATATGTGTTTTGATTTTGTAACTGATAACAAATATAGAAATAAAAAGAAAAATAAACTATAAAAAAAAAAAAAAAAAAATAATGCGAGAGGAGACTGAAGGAGTGAGGTGAGGAGTAGACAGATAGATTTGGGTGTCATCGGCGTATAAGTGGTATTGGAAGCCGTGGGTGGTTATCAAGTGACCAAGGGAGGAGGTGTAGATGGAGAAGAGAAGGGGTCCAAGAACAGAGCCTTGGGGGACCCCCACAGAAAGGGGCAACGGAGAGGAGGAGACAGAGTTGTAGGTAACACTGAAGGAGCGCTGTGATAGATAGGCAGAGAACCAGGATAGAGCAGAATCTTGGAGGCCAAGAGAGTGTAGTTTATTGAGAAGGAGCGGGTGGTCAACAGTATCAAAGGCCACAGAGAGGTCAAGTAGTAGCAGTATGGAGTACTGGCTGTTGGATTTAGCAGTTAGTAAATCGTTAGTGAGTTTTAGTAAGGCAGGTTCCGTGGAGTGCTGCGAGCGAAAGACAGACTGTAAAGGGTCAAGAAGGTTATTTTCACTGAGGTAGGAGCTAAGACGGTTGTAGACTAAGCGCTCTAGACCCTTATCCGAGCACGCAGCCCGGCCGGTCAGGAAAGGGGGTGGGGACGAGCGAGCACCCCCCCTAAGCCATACCAGGCCGCGTGCCCTCAACATGGGGGGTGCCCTGGGGAAAGGGGGGCCCTGTGGCCCCCCCACCCCAAAGCACCTTGTCCCCATGTTGATGAGGACAAGGGCCTCTTTTTGACAACCCTGGCCGTTGGTTGTCGGGGTCTGCGGGCGGGGGGCTTATTGGAATCTGGGAGCCCACCCTATGTGAATGAGTGTAAATAAAAAAACAACACAATTTTTAAAAATACTTTATTGCACAGCTCCGGGGGTCTTTTTCCATCTTGGGGGGGTCTTCTCGCTGGACTCCTCCGCTATCTTCTGCTAGCTCCTTTACTAGCGGAGGAGCCCGGCTTTCTCCTTAGTCGCCGACGCCGTCTGGGGGTCTTGTTCCAACTTCGGGGGTCTTGTCCCGCTCTTCTGTTCTTCTTGCCGGGCCTCCGCTTTCTTCTTCCAGCTCTTTTACTAGCGGTGGCCCGGGCTTCTGTCGTCGTCGCTGTCGCCTTCTGCTTCTGCTGCTTTTTCTTCTTCTTCTTTCTTCATCAGATGTTGACTCAACGCTGTCTCCTCTTCTAATGGCTCAGATGTGTTGCGCTGCCAGTTATATAGGGACAAGGGGCGGGTCACATCGGATGAAGAAAGAAGAAAAAGAAGAAGAAGCAGAAGGCGACAGCGACAGCGACAGCGACAGAAGCCCGGGCCACCGCTAGTAAAAGAGCTGGAAGAAGAAAGCGGAGGCCCGGCAAGAAGAACAGAAGAGCGGGACAAGACCCCCGAAGTCGGAACAAGACCCCCAGGTGGCGGCGGTGACGAAGGAGAAAGCCGGGCTCCTAGTAAAAGAGCTAGCAGAAGATAGTGGAGGAGTCCGGCAAGAAGACCCCCCAAGATGGAAGAAGACCCCCGGAGCTGTGTAATAAAGTATTTTAAAAACCTGTGTTGTGTTTTTTTATTTACACTTTTTTCACCAGGTGATTGGGTAGGGGTACATCGTACCCCATAATCATTCACATAGGGTGGAGGGCCGGAATCTGGGGGCCTCCTTATTAAAGGGGGCTCCCGGATTACTATAAGCCCCCCGCCCGCAGACCCCGACAACCAACGGCCAGGGTTGTCGGGAAGAGGCCCTTGTCCTCACCAACATGGGGACAAGGTGCTTTGGGGTGGGGGGCGCAGGGCCCCCCTTTCCCCATGGCACCCCCCATGTTGAGGGCACGCGGCCTGGTACGGCTCAGGAGGGGGGGGCGCTCGCTTGTCCCTACCCCCTTTCCTGACCGGCCGGGCTGCGTGCTCAGATAAGGGTCTGATATGGATTTGGGGGGACCCCCACGCTGTTTTTTCAGCGTAGGGATTCCCCTTTAAATCCATACCAGGTGACGGGGCTAGCAAGGTGTCAATGTCGCCGATCGAGGCGGCGACATTGACTTCCTTCGCTAGTCCCGTCTACCTGGAGTCACGTTCTAAATGAACAGACTTTACTCCGTGTGTGGGGCAAGTCCGTTCATTTCAAAAGTCCCACGGACTTCCGCCAAAACTCCGGCGGATTGTCTGCCGGAAAAGTCCAGGCGTGTGTGGGCAAGTCCACACGTTCGGAAAGTCCGGCGGACCTGCGCTGGAAAATCCGGCGGATTGTCCGGCGGACCTGCGCTGGAAAAGCCGGCGGATTGTCCGGCGGACTAAGTCCGCCGGACAGTCCGGCCGAAAAGTCAGATCGTGTGTACGTGGCATAGGGCTACTTTCACATTGGGGTGTTGAGCGCGCTGGCGGTAAAGCGGAGCTATATTTAGCGGTAAATACACCGCTCCTACAGCGCTCCAAAGATACGGCTTGCAGGACTTTTTTGAGCGTCCTGCAAGCGCACCGCTCAGGGCTTTCACATTGGAGTGCATTGAGCGGTTCTTTCAGGCGCTTTGCATGCGCTGTTTTTAGCACTTTAGCACCTGCAAAGCGCCTCAGTGTGAAAGCAGCCTTAAGCCCCATACACACGGTCGGACAATCCGCGGACCAGGTCCGTCGGATCATGTCCGTCGTACTTTGTCCGATGTTGGTTTTGCGTACACACGGTCGGACAAAGTTGTCGGAAAATCCGATCATTCTGAACGTGGTGACGTTTGTTGCCTACGACGGGACAACGTAGAGGCTAGTAGCCAATAGCTTTGGTCTTGTAATGTGATCTGAGCATGCGTAGCACTTTGTCCGGTCGGACAACCGTACACACGATCGGGTTTGGTGTGATCGGACCGGGTTGACGGCAAATCTTTCCAGCAGGAGATAAGACTTTGTCCGTCGGACAAACCGACGAACACTGTCCGATGGTGCATACACACGGTCTGATTTTTCAACAACATTGTCCGATCGGACAGAATCCATGAAAAAGTCCGACCGTGTGTATGGGGCTTAAGAGTCAGGTGATGGGACTGCTGGATTATTGGAGATCATTACAAGCTCTTGGGTAACTCTCTAACCAAAGTTGTGTACGTATTGCAATAGTGTCAACAGTGTAAGAAGTATGACCACAGATTACAAGGTGTTAACTGTGCAAGTTGTCCTTCTCGCTTCCAAGTTTGAAGTGCCATCTTAATGCTGAATTCATAAGACTGCGGCCGCTGCCCACCATGCAGGCATTTGCAAGCGATGTTTCACTTTGTACCCATCGAATGTATCAAGCCCTGCCCACTTACATGGCTCCAGATAAATATACAGGATGTTACCAGCACTCCAACAGTATTGTTTTCACGTTTTCTTTGAGAAAAAAAAGTCACATAGCCAAAATGTCAGGGCCCCGCAGGATTCCTTTCTCAAGGCAACAAGTTGGGGTAGAGGAGATCAAGGGAACCAGAGAGAACTTGAAACGTTAACTATATACCCTTATGTGATGCATTTTTTACAATAATAAAAAAAAAAATATATATATATATATATATATATATAAAGAATACCAGAAATATCCCCATAACACCTTTGCACATACATAATCTGCATATACCATACACACACACATATAATACACATGTACGCGCAAGGCACTTTTCCTGCAATAAAATGCTTCCATTTTACTACATAAAAATGCATTTTAACTAGAAATACCATTCATTCTTATGTGACCTGTCGATATCACTTCAGTTGAGCACATTTTCTACAAAATTAGTATTTGTGTGCATTGACGTGTGTTAAGCAGGCCCATTGAAATGAATGGCAAGCACAAAAACTCATATCATGTAGTGTTGAGCATTTTGAATACATAAGCACCAAAGAAAATCCCTATTATGAATGTTTTTCCCTCACTTAAAAATGAATAAAAAAATGCAAATAAATGCACATAAATAAACATAAGCCAATGTACTTAAAAGAATTAAAAAAAAAAAACACGTTACTGCATTAACATAAGTGTAAAAGAGCGCTCAGGCATGTACTTATAAATAAATAATCTACACATTTTGTCTGCCTGTACCACTTAAAAGTTATAGAATACATTTGGTCACTTAATTTATTTTAAAGAAGACCTGTCACTTTGACAACTTAAGTCAAAGTGAACAATCCTCTTGTAAGAACCCCCCTAACTTCACATTGTTCCTGTCATGGTGTGGGTAAAAGGAGGCGAGGCTCAGACTGAGCAAATGGTAAAGAGCAGAGGAAGAGTTGTAATGGCTGTGAAAGCTCGACATAAAACAATTAAGAAAAAAAATATTTGGAGATACGGGACTATCAAGGGTACACAATCACAAAAGTATTCACGTATAGTAAAAAAGGTTATTTTATTAACATAGAAGATAAAAAGTATATTTTTTTTATATAGACTTCGTGTACAGCAGTACAAATATCAAAGTTCAGGGGTTATGCATACAATCCCTAATGGAACTTAACATATTAATATACTAAAGACACATGAGTCAAGGTACTTGTCCAATTGTTCTCGACATGTTTCGCCAGATTGGCTTCCTCAGGAGACAAGGATAAGGTACAGGTGAAAATGGAAAAGGATTTATGAAGATATTTTCTTGTTCTAAGGTATGCATATAAAAACAAAATATAATTTAATATATAGAAAAGACAAAATTATATATTTACACTGGTGCTGTATGAACATATGAAGATAATTATTACGCCCAGCACGGTCCCCGAGTGCATGCTCGACCTCTTACCTCCAAAATTAGAAGGTCCGCATACTCCCAGAGTACCAAACAAGAAAAAGTTGAGACAAATCCGCAGCAAAGCGTCCTTCACAAGGCTTCCACAGAGGGCTATACCAAACGGCCAGGGCCAAGATCGGTGGCTGGGGAACCGTAGGGGGAGAATAAGATCCTATTATTCTAAGGTTGGATTGTAGCAGGGCCTGTAGAGTACAAAATAGTACTTATTAACTATGTAGATACTATGTAACACGAGTGGCCAATATACCAGGAGGTAGCTTGATCAGGCCCAGTATTGTATCAAACTAAACCTACCTCTTTGGCACCTTATTGAAGAAAAATCTTAGATTTGTGCTGGGCGTAATAATTATCTTCATATGTTCATACAGCACCAGTGTAAATATATAATTTTGTCTTTTCTATATATTAAATTATATTTTGTTTTTATATGCATACCTTAGAACAAGAAAATATCTTCATAAATCCTTTTCCATTTTCACCTGTACCTTATCCTTGTCTCCTGAGGAAGCCAATCTGGCGAAACATGTCGAGAACAATTGGACAAGTACCTTGACTCATGTGTCTTTAGTATATTAATATGTTAAATTCCATTAGGGATTGTATGCATAACCCCTGAACTTTGATATTTGTACTGCTGTACACGAAGTCTATATAAAAAAAAAATACTTTTTATCTTCTACGTTAATAAAATAACCTTTTTTACTATACGTGAATACTTTTGTGATTGTGTACCCTTGATAGTCCCGTATCTCCAAATATTTTTTTTCTTTATATTAATCTGGGATGATGGTACAATGTATATGAGTAATTATTAGAAAACACTATAGTCTAACGAGCCTTTCAAAATAAAACAATTAAGGTTTCTTAAAAGTCAGCAGCTACAGTACTTATAGCTGTTCCCAAAAATATTGGGACTCGCGCTTGGCCATAAACAATTAAACAGCTGCACAAAAAAGTAGCTGAATACTTAACTACATAAACAACAGAAAATAATATAAAAGTGCGCTGTCTCAAGGTATTTAGAGATATAAAAATCACCAGTGTTATGCTACCAATAATAAAAAGTGCATGGTAAAAACAATTATGAATGAGTAGATCATGCAATATATGCAAACATAAAATGTGATGAAAGTCCAAATTATCTTCCTTCGTTCAATAAAAATGTTCTTATGGTATTCTGTGTGACAAATCCCAATTTTTCCACCACTTCACTTCCACCTGAGTGCTTGTGCAGACAGACAGACTGCTTATCAGTACATATGATCTCCACCGGGATCAAACACGCTTAGAGAATATTCCTTATGGGGAAAGCCATATTCATGGATGTCCGAATAAGATCAAGCTTGGGTTCCAACTCCAAAAGATGTATGTATTAGAAGGATTGAGCCTCCAATCCCAGTTGACGCCTTCTAAGGGGAAATGTTTCGGGCGGAAGCGCTCGGTCAGGTAAAACTACCTTTCCTAATCGACACAGCACATTCGTCACGCTGCAATGTTAAAAATGTCTTTAATGCAGCGCATTCTCTTTTTCTTTACAATGCAACAAGAATGACATCTTTTAGCTGCTCCTATTCACCCGCACTTCTCACAAACTTACTTCTTTATTACTTTGCAGCATTTATACACTACATGTTTATTTTTTACTCAGATCGTAATACAATCTTTCTTATTTTTTTACCCTGATTTGTCTTTTTTTTTTTTTTGGGGGAATACATATTTGAAGGAGGTTTTTTTTTTTTTGGAGGGGGTTTGTATATCTCAACTTAGCAAAACCACATTATTAACATTTGTATTTCTTGCTTACATTTACTAGGAGTTTGTTGGTTGTTGGTGCCCCTTGTTAATTCTAGGATTAGTGAAATGTACCTGCCTACTCAAAGAAAAACTGTCATTGTAGAAAAGTAAAACACAATAGTCAATGATTATTTCAAAGCAAAAAAACCTTTATTTAGGTCTCAGCAACAGACCAAAGAGGAACGCAGCCATGGTGAAACTTGGGGAATTTGCAAAGCCTTGGACACCCATGGCAACCATCATTTTACAGACTTAAACAATTGGGGGCATGAAGACTACCTATCTAAATAATAAGGGAGCGCAATCTGGTCCTGAAGTCCAAATCATCCGGAACTGCAGCAGATGCCATCTAGGTCCCCAGGCTCTGGTACTACGAGAGGCTCCATCTTCTCTCAGACCAGACTGAGTCCAGGTTGTCACTCTCTTGTCTTCCTTGTACGCTTCCTTCCACGCCGTGGTGCTGGTGCTGGTGGGGTGGCAGAAGGAGGAGGAGGAGGCGGAGCAAGGTCACTCTCGCAAACATGTGTGAGGGGAGTCATCTCCCCAGCCATCCCCTCATTTAGTATTTTGAGGATGACCTCCTCACACATGCTGCGTTGCCCGCCTCCATACCCGTAAATTTACTTGTAACCAAGGAGGCAAAGGCCTCCTCGTAGGTGGGTGTGGCATAGAGGGAGGCTGAGGCATCTTTTATCAGCTGGAGCGCTGACTCTCCCACCTCCCCCATGTTTTTCGCCCTTCTGTAGGGAAGGCGGAGGGGAGAGACTTGGGAGACAGTCAGGCTCCTACGCCTACCCCCCTCTTGGCTGCCACTACCCCCTGCCTCCTCCTGACTGCCACCTTCCACAGCCACCTCCTGGCTGAGGTCTTCCTGTGTATGAAAAAGGGACATAGTTTCAGTTATTTGTTCATCAAACACACACAATTCTCATCTAGTGACTGTTGCAAAATGTTTTCAAATACAAAACCATACAATTCTCAGCCCTGCAGTTTAGATTCTTCCCAAAAATGTCTCCCACACCACTGTCTGTTGATATGTCAATCACGTTAGGAAATAAGCAATTTGGGATCCTGAATTAACTGAACATCATTCATTATTCAACAAACTGGTTCCAAAACTACTATACCTGGAACAAGCTGGGCACCTGCACATATTCCTGACTGGAAGGCCCAGGTTGGTCCTCGGAAGCCTCATCAGGGGTGGCGTGCGTGGAAGGACGCGTGCAAGGAAGAGTCGAGAGTGACTTCCTGACAGTAGCCTGGTCTTTGAGAAAGTGGAGCCTGTCATAGTACCAGAGCGTGGGGACATGGACATCAGCTGCTGCAGCTCCAGATGCTTGTGACTTCAGGACCTTATTGCGCTCCCGGAAATAGGTAGTCTTCATGTTGTTTATCTTCACTTTTAAGTTTGCGACGGTTGCCATGGGCAGGGTAGGCTTTACAAATGCCACCAGTTTCAGCAGGGCTGCGTACCTCTTTGGTCTGTTGCTATAATCCCTGTGTTTTGCCTGCCATAAGAGGGGGAATTGCCGGTATTTATCAATGAAGTGTGGGAGAAAGCTCACGTTGTAGAACGCCTCCATCACCTCTGCAAGACACAACGCCACACAAAACAATATAAATAATGTCAGCCTAAACTCTCCTAATCTTCTCCATAAAGAAGCCTCAAGTTCTAATCAGTCTAGGCTAGTTATGTACCAACGTCAAATTGTACCTTCGTTTGTAGCGATCGTCTCGTGCGTGAGCTTTCTCTCCCCTCGTCTCCCAGATCGTGGCTACGACACAGGCGTGTGACGTTTTATATACAGTGCGCATGCGTCAAACTCCGCCCGCCCCTGACGATCTTTCTCGTCTATTCCCCACCCCTTCTCTTTTACGGCGCAGTGGGGAGAGCACATGGCGGGGACACAGCAGGTGCGCCACAAATATCCCCCCAACGAGGAGGAGGACGAGGAAAGGCCGGAGGCAGAAACGTCCCGATCCCGGAGCCTGAAATTCAAGACCTCCAATATGTCATTTGGAGAAATGTTGGAGATGGTGGACATATTAAAGAGGAGCGACTATGATGGGAAGTATGGGCCTTACCTCAACCCCAATGTCCGCAAGGCCAAGATCATGTCTAAAGTTGTGAGAAGGCTGTACAATCATTTTGGGGTACAACGATCCAAGGAGCAACTGAGGAAACGCTGGTCAGACCTGAAACTGAGGGAGGCCGATCAGTACAGAAAGATCAAGAGAATTCTTCAAAAAAGTAAGTAGTTGTGTTTTTGTGTTTGATTTCTTGCTTGCATACTGCTCCATGTGGTTTGATTTTTACAAAGTTGTACATTCCAAAATGGCCACTTTCATGTTCGTCTGTGCATTCGATCGTACTCAGCCTCGATCTTTCTGCCACTGTCATGGTCGTGTGTGTGTCCATTCGATCGTACGCAACCTCGATCGTGCGGCCACTTATAATACGATGTTTGGTGTTTTTTTGGGGGAAAGGAAGTTTGTTCTCCCTAGAAATGTCATCCAGAATGTAAAGCCAATTTATTCAATGTAAAGGAGAGGTCACCCAGTAGCTGTTTACCCATCTGGACTCGAGAGCACTAGTGCTGGGACACCCAAACCCCCTTTTTATTAGCCTTTTCCACACATGTGCTCCAGTGGATACTAGAGGGGGGTCTCCATCACACAAACTTCTACCAAAAAGCTAGTCAGTTTAGCACCTTTACAAAGTGACTACATTCATGTAGTTGACATTTGTAACTGGCCAAACTAAAATAGTGTCCGTCACTTTCAAGCAATGTTTGTCATTTCCTATTTCTGCCCTCAATAGTTTGTGTTGCTAAATCTTCCTTTTGGACATTCTCATAGGGGAGCGAAAACTTGGGCCGTCTGAGGAAACCCCCAAACCAACACCTCCCAAAAAAGGGGAAAGAGCAGAAGCAGAGGAGGAGGAGGAGGAAGGAGAGATCATCGAACTTGGAGAAATTGTCACCACAACAGGTGAGTGTGGGAGAACACAGCTACTGGTAAGCTAATCCATGTATGGCTGCCTCATTTCCAACACCCCATTTTTGTTTGTTTGTGGTTTTTAGGTGACGTGGATGTTGTGGAAGAAAAATCGCACTTTACCACAGAGAGTGCCCACGTACTCATCGGAGAGATAATGGTCTGCAATCGAGATCTAGATTACATAAAGCAAAACATCAATGATGTTCAACAAAAATTGAAGAACATCATTGATGTTTTAGGAAAAATATGAAAAAGCACCAAGTAATTTACACACATTTGTGCCAGCTTCTGAACACATTTGCAACTTAAAAACTGTGTGAAATTTGGAACATGCACACATTGTGTCCACATGTGCTAGCTCCCATCATGGTGGATGAATGGCAACGTTTTTTTGGGGTGCAAACACTTTACGAACTACGAAAGTGGTTGTGGTGATGGGGTTGCACCCCCAAAAAACGTCCATTCATCCCCATGATGGAAAATGGCACTTTTGAAGCTTCTAGGCATGTGTTTTACCATCTAATGACCATTTTCAGAACCAAATTGTGTGCATGTTCCAAATTTCCACTTTTCGGGGGTGACCCCCCCATGTGATGAAGGCAAGATCAAACACACTTTGAACATATAGTCATGTCTGATCTTGTCTTCACTTTACAAAGTTGAACTTTCCTACTTCATAGGTTCTGCTTAGCTCCATGCCTGGTTTTACCAATTGCGTAATCTTTGTAAATAATGTTGTAAATAACCAAGATGTTGTCAGTTTTGGCGTGAAGATTGTAAACGCACTTGTGAATGTTTTCCAAGTAAACTTTTTTATTTTTCAAAATGTGTGGCTTCCTTATTTAAATAAAACAATGCATTATGTATGTAAAATGTAAAGGATATGGGGGCAATGGGTGTTATTTACTAAAGGCAAATCCACTTTGCACTGCAATTTCCTTTCCCAGGGAACTTTTTCAATGCACTTGTAGAGCATAGCGGATTTGACTTATGTAAATGACACCCACAGTGCTTTGTACGAAAACACGGAGCACAGCATTTTGGAGAATACACACATGTCAGACCTGGTGCTGAAAAGGAGTATTTTGGGTGTCAGTTATGCAGGACAAACCTTCTCTAGACCAAAGATTAGGTAGCAAACACACATGAGAATAATCTTTTTGGGAAGAAGAGACTGTTACCTCCTTTTGCCCAGAAAGTGCATTACCACTGTCGAAGGCAAAGGGAAAAAATGACAAAGTCAAATAAGCTAAAAAGAAGACTGAAATGACAAGAAATCAGAGGTTGGTTAAAATATCAGATTTATTAAAAAATGCCTCTCACACATCGTCAGGCAGAGCAATGGCCCCCCTACCCACAAAGTATTCCATATATTGGTCCCGGACCACGCGGGCATTGAGAGGGGGCAAGCCTGGACGTGCCACTCGAAGGGCTGTGAGGTCCGCATTTGGAGGGCCCTCCACATCTGGGCCAACGGCACCACATAGTTCCTGTTATGTCTTTTGAGGAAGTTGTGCAATATGCAACAGGCAAGAACTATGTGGTTCAGTTTGTATTCCGCCAAGTTAAATGCCGTCAGGAACAGGCGGAAGCGGCTGGCCAGGATGCCAAAAGCGTTCTCCACCACTCTTCTGGCTCTGGACAGCCTGTAGTTGAAGACCCTCTGGTCCGGGGTGAGGGTCCTCATCGGGAACGGCCTCATCACATGGGGAGTCAGCGCAAACGCTTCATCTGCGACAAAGACGAAGGGGAGTCCTTCGGCATTCTCCTCTGGAGGTGGCAAGCACAGACTGCCACTTTGGAGACGCCAGTAGAACTCCGTGTGCGTAATGGCCCCACCATCCGATATCCGGCCGTTCATCCCCACGTCCACATACATAAACTCGTATGTTGCCGACACCACCGCCAACATCACTACACTATTAAACCCTTTATAATTATAATAGTAGGACCCCGAGTTGGGCGGTGGGACGATGCGGACGTGTTTCCCATCAATTGCCCCTCCGCAGTTAGGAAAGTCCCAACGGCTGGCAAAGTGGGAGGCCACAGTCTGCCATTCCTGTGGCGTGGAAGGGAACTGTGGAGTGAAACAAGAAAAACAAATTAGTCACTTTGCACCTAAACATTGCAAGCAGATTAGACAATCAACATCTTGGAACAAGAGCATTGTATAAAATTGGAGGCTGGAAAGTATTTACACAGAAAAGTAGAGGCTCCCCTTCACAGATTACTCACCCCCCCATCAATCCCCCCACTTCTGATGGCCATTGGCAATAACTAGGGTTTTGGGGGGGGGGGGTGGTGGCCAGCTAACCCTCTGCACTTCATTGATTGGCAAATGGCTAAATAATGTGGGTTTGTTTGGCCATACCCTCTTTACTTAACACTATTGGCAGTCCAAAGGAAAGATCAAATAAAATTTCAACCCCCCCCCCCCCCCCAAAAAAAAAGGCAGGCACAGTGTGACATTATTAAATTACCAAGCAAGCTAATAGGAGGGAAAGAAGACAAAAAAAATAGGAAATGGAATGTATGGAGGCAGTCCCTTGCACTACATGCTTTGCTGAATTCATCCCTAAAGATGCGCACTATAAAGAGGTAGGTATATAGTGTGTATGGACCTTGGGAAAGCCAGCAGATAAAGGATTGGTACCATCTGACAGAGCAGTTGGGGGAGGGGGTTTCTAATGAGTTTGCCCCCCCCCCACCAAAAGAACAAAAAAAGGGGGCTCTACATGAAGTAAACCACACAGCAAACATTTGTGCATATTTTAGGGGGTGTTTTGGGGCAAACAATACTATGCAGCAGACAAAAGACATTGCTTAAGTGAGTAGGCCATAGGTGTCTATTGGGGCAGAAGAGCATGCTGGGGAGGTAAGTGAAGGGAAAAATGCATGAAGGAGAAAAGGGGCACAGCATATTAGAACATATTGCAATCATGGTAATTAGGGAAGGAGGTCAAAAATACAAGTCATTAGCAAACAGAGCATACATAGAAGGGAATAGTAAAGTAGAAATGTTACCTTAATATAGTCCTCCTGCAGGACCTGAATGATGGCAGAACAGGTCTCTGGAATAATGATTCCCAGGGCCTGGGGAGAGATACCTGAAGAGAACTTCAAATCCTGAAGACTTCTCCCTGTCGCCAAGTACCTCAACGTGGCAACAAGCCTCTGCTCCGGAGTAATGGCTTGTCTCATGCAGGTATCCTGCCGGCTGATAAAGGGGGTCAGCAAAGCCAAAAGACGGTGAAAATCGGGGTCCGTCATCCTGAGAAAGTTCCTGAAATCATCAGGATTATTCTCCCGGATCTCACGAAGCAAAGGCATGTGCGAGAACTGGTCACACTGAAGCAACCAATTCTTGGTCCACATACTCCTCATCACTCTGTTCATGGACGGGTCTTGGGTCAAAGCTAAAAGCCCGACACCAATTCCGCGTACAGCACGAACTCGGCGACGAGTACGCACGGGAAACATCGCTCAGAAGGTCACAAAAGGTCGGCTGGTCAGAACGGACAAACAGAAAGCACCGATAAACAGCAAGGCCTGAAAGAACGAAGTGAATACCAGCAACGAGCAGACAATAAGCAGTGCAAATCAAAGCGTCCTATATCAAGATATAGGCCGCAATGACCAACAAATGCGAACTGACTACACGCACTAATAAACAGATACGCACGACAAGCACAAACTGAAGAGCAGTAACGATCTGAGTCAGAAAACTGAGAAGCGCGAATCTTAAGTCACCAAACTTCCACTAACTCTCGATAAACACGGGATCAGCAGAAGGAGCCCAACGGGTGCCTGACGTGGTGCTGAACTTCCCTTTTCTAATCTCGTGGACGACGACTTACGTCACGGATATTCCGACAACGTAGTCCGACCGTGTGTACGCAACGACAACATCGGACAAAGTACGTCGGACAAAGTCCGACCGACCTGGTCCGCGGATTGTCCGAGCGTGTGTATGGGGCTTAAGGGGAAACGTTTCGGGCGGAGCCAGCTGTGTGAGGCCAGCACGCATGAGCGGACCAAGTGTGGTGGTCGTGTCTGTGGGTTGAATTTGCCTTGAAAACTCTACATATCTGTAAGTGCAACATTTTAATAAATTAATATCTATAATGCACTATGCATTTATTTGATTATAATTATATAATGTGCATGTAGGAATTTTTAGGTATTTTTTTTTTGCCACAAGCATTGTTGTTTGCTTAGGATGATTATTTAATCAATTTGCACATTGAGACCTTGAGACAGCACACTTTTATAATATTTTCTACAGTACTTATATCTGCTGACATTTATTTTCCCCATTCCCTGGTGGAATTCCTCTTTTAAGTTTTATATTCCAGTTATGGCAATTTTTGCATAGTTACATTGGTCCACAGTTACATTGGCTGACCCCTATGGAAACTGGAAACACTGTAGTAGGCACCTCTTCTATAGAAGTAGACAGCAGCCATCAAAGCCAAATACAGAGCCTAAGGCCATCAGTATCCCCAAATGCTGACTTTAATTTGCGTTCCATCTGCTCCCCCTTGCTACATAATATCTTAATCCTTATACCCCCAACTATCCTTTGAGCTTGCCTCACCTTCTGCATTGATGAACCGAAGAGTCTACATACTTTCAGAGCCTAACTTAACAATAGACTGTTGTTGAACGGCATTTCTTGAGTCATCTTCACCTTTTTGCATGCCTATGTTAAAGGGCCCCACCATTGCCGGCAGAAGCTCAATATAAGACTGTCCAAGTTACTACCTGAGGGCAGAACTGGGCTGCTGTTATTGAGTTCTAATTTCAAAGCCTATGTCTAGCCCCTTTGTCTGAGTGGCCTCAAGTGACTTAGCCTATTACACCCCCTTATAATCCTCCTGGGTCATTTAGAGAACTACTGTTTACGCTCATAGTATTGCAGCTGGGTTTGCTTATGCCAAACCCAATAGATATGCAATACCCAATAGAGGTACCTCCATTGGGTGCATTGTATTTGTTTTTGTTGTGCATTGATCTTGATGTACCAATCTGTTCCATTCAATTTTTGATTTTACTCACTGACTATTTGTCAATAGTTTGCTTATCTTTTTGCTTATCTTTTAAAAGGGCAATGTGTGCAATCTTTGTATGTCTCCTGGGAGTGTCCAGACAAGGTATTCTTGTGGTGTCAGTGAGGGTGAAGCCTCACCTAGGGCTAGAGAGAGCAGAGGACCCAAAATGACCAGCGGCGCCCACGGACGTAGCACTACATAAGGAACTTGGCTAAGAAACCAACTGGAAATCCTACTATATGTTGACCTACCTGTGTGTTACTGTGCTCAAAAGTGTGCTGAAAAGGTGATCCCTGCCTATTTTTGCTTGCCATTAGATACTAAACTCTTATGCCCCGTACACACGGTCGGATTTTCCGACGGAAAATGTCCTATCGGACAATGTTGTCAGAAATTCCGACCGTGTGTAGGCTCCATCTGACTTTTTCCGTCGGATTTTCCGACGGACAAAGTTTTATCTCCTGCTCTCAAATTTTCTGACAACAAAGTCCTATCGGACTTTTTTCGATCGTGTGTAGCGAATTCCGACGGAAAAAATGCCACGCATGCTCAGATCACATTACAAGACCAAAGCTATTGGCTACGTAGTCCCGTCATAGGCAACAAACGTCACCACGTTCAGAATGATCGGATTTTCCGACAACTTTGTCCGACCGTGTGTATGCAACACCAGTGTCGGACAAAATCCGTCGGAAAAAATCAGATGGATTTTGTGGTCGGATTTTCCGACCGTGTGTACGGGGCATTACAGTCACAAACAGTAATATGTGTATTTCCACTGTGTATTTAACGGTTGGCCTGGAATGTCACTTTAAGAATTGAAAGCACACGCTTATTCACATCTCCCTTGAAGACACTTTGGAAGATATGTGAGACCTTTTAGGAATGCCAAATAGCTGGCACAGCTACATAGCCAGAGAGGTCACTGAAAAAGATCTGGTACTGCTGAGTTATGCAGTCTGTTTTAAAACAGTTGTGTGCTTAGTGATGAAAAATATGCTTTCCCCCTTACAAAAAAAAAATACATAATTTAGCATACACTGCGTCCCTGATGGACATTTCTTACAGTACAGTGTAGATCCGTCTCTGACTCACAAAACTAGACATCTCAGCATGATCTATAACTACTGCACTGCTGTCATTACTGAGTTGCATGTTATCTGGCCTGTTAATGGACCATTCAGTTAGCGTATCCCCAGCTCTCTCTTGGGTAATCATTGCTGGACCTTTGGTGTCTTGTCATCATTATGTAGTTGGTGCCTAAACTGATTTCCGACAAAGTTAGCTCTCAATCACTAATCCCTAAAGCCTAATTCTCTCCTCCTGAAAATTGCTGAAGAAATATTCTGCTGGACTGAAAAACGGGGGGAGAAAAAAAAAACTGTTCTTGTCATACAGAAAATAACTGCAAAACAGAGCTGAGCAAAGCATCTTTCCTGAAACCAGCAAATGACCAGGGAACCAACAGGACAAGTACTGTTGAAAATAAGATTAGAGGGATAACGACGGAACACAAGCACAAGTGTTTCAGGTGAAATGGTTACGATCTCAGCAAAAATTAACATGCAGTTATGGAAATCCAACTTCCCCTTTGTGACTTAAATTATTCTAATTAAGTAAGCGACTTTGGAGGTAGAAATTATTACTTAGCCCTTCCTTCAAGCAAGCTGTTGAAGTATTATGGTTGAAGATGAGTGATTTATGTCAAATTGATTTACTGCGATAACACAGATTTTTGTCATTGGAGACATTTTGATTTTAATTTTGCTGAAAAAAGAATTAAAAAAATTAAGCAAAGTCTTCTTTTTCTTCTTTTTTTTTAGAGGGTTTTTTTTTGGAAAGAGGAACAAGTGTGAGAATGATGTCTTTATAGTATTCTTAGTTTATTTGTGTTCATTGTATATGTGTTTGTGTAATTGATGACTATTTCTATATTTCTCAACCTTTTTTCAGTCAAGGCACCCTTTAAAATTCTTCACACTCTTGAGGCACTCCATTCTAAAATGTCAAAAACAAAACTAAGTTTTACATAATGCAGCAACATCCACACAAGTAGGACACCCAACCTTGGAGGCGATTTATTTTTTCCAAAGCAAGTTTACATTTGCACACTGGTATTGACTAGTATTCCAATGTTTCTCTTCTCCCTCATTTTTTCAGCTAATGTGACCATCATAGCTAATGGGGAGCAAATCACATCGCTCCTCTTCATGTGCCCATGGACTAGAAAGTGCTGGGAGCCACCAGCACAGTCATTGTTCCATCAGATTAGGCAACCAGTCAGAATTGGTAATGGAAGTGACCTTCCGTTGCCGCCATCTTGCTGCACCCTGCACTCCTCCACAGTAATGATACACCGAGAAGGAGGCAAGCAGACATCTTGTTACACCCACCAGAGTTTTGCGTTTCACAGTTATTTTTAACAGGAAACGGAGCATATATAGTGAAATACAGTATTAGAAATCCATCGGACTGTTTACATGTTGAATTATAAAAGCATGTGTGGGGTGTAGCAAGATGGCGGTGACGGAACGTCACTTCCGTTACCAATTCTGACGGGTGGCCTAATCTGACAGAATGACTGTGCTGGTGGCTCCCAGAACTTCCTAGTCCATGGGTACATGCAGAGGAGTGATGCCGGCAGTTGATATCAGATGGAGCGGGGGTTCAGGGCATGCGTGATCCTTCCTCAGGCATTAGGTTCAGCCATCTTAGTGATGGTATAAATGTACTTCCGAAACTGGTGGGCGGAGATCAACTAAACCCACCAATCTAGGAAAATAAGCTGACAAAGCACTTAAATAAAACTCATAACTAGTTTGGACTTAAAAATAGTGAATAAACAACCAACATATATAAATACAACTTGAATATGAAAAATGAAAAGTAAATAGTGTGAAAGGATGGGCCACTGGATTATGGATAGTTAACTGACCTTAGCCAATCCCTGGGAGGCTGATCCAGATGGTAAATAAAAATAGTGAATAAACAATTACCAACATATATAAATATAAATACAAATTAGATATGAAAAATGAAAGAGAGGGGGAAACAAGAGGGTGTAGCAAGAAGGCGGCAACGGAATGTCACTTCCGTTACCATTTATGATGGGTTGCCATATCTGAACGAACACCGTGACCATCCGTCCTCCCTCCAGAGCGGATGAACCCCATACAGTGTCTACACCATTTTGACCTTCTCTTATTACAGTGTGAGCGTGTATATTCTTTTGTTGCCATTAAAATACTTAACATATTGCACTCAGATGGCGCTGCTCTCTTTCCTTTGCTAAAAAGTAAATTGCAGGGCAGGGGCGTTACATGTACCTGGGAGCAGCCACAATTGCAGTTTATATCTGCAGGCTTTGCTTCCATCTTTGCAGCACAATGGTTATGCTTTACTGCTCCTTCTTACAATGCAAATCAAATCAATTCACTTGCTTTTGCAAAAGTGTTGTGTTTTGACTCAAAATACATCTGCACAGTAAGCTGTGACTGAATAAAGAACACATTCTTGCTTGTAGTATTCCTCCATTTTCAAGCTAACAGCCTAGATGGTGAGTGTTCTGTGGTGTGCTGCCAAACTCTTGCATACAGCAGTTTCAGTTTGCTTTCTGAGTACAGTGATATGTGTCTTACATGGTATTAAAACCACACAATGGAAACCAGTGGCCTTTTAATTAGTGATCTTCAGAGCACAAATCTGAGCAAAGCTGTAAAATACAGCAAAGAATACTTGGAAATGGAGTGAATCGGTCTGATTTATATTTAACTCCATATATCACACCGTGTGAATAATTCTTTTTTTTTAATTTGCAGAGGGAAAATTACATCTTATTTATGAAAAAGGCAGAACTATGCCTAATATATTAAATATGAATTTTGGCCTTCAACAGGACTTCACTTGGCACTTTTTCTTTTCAGTGTAATCAATATAATACTTGCATTGTTATATTTTGAGAGGGACAATTTTCTGTTCGACAATAGATCTGGTCAAAGCAGAGAAGACTGAAGCCTTTCACGCCCTCATTCAATACAACCACTTTTCGGTAGTTCAGAACTTCTGAGTAGTTCTTTCCCTGTAACACAATTACTTTAATAATAGCATTATGTGTTGTGCACAGATTGGAAATAGTTATAAAGCAAGCTGGGGCGGGATTCTGCTATTAACAAAATATATATATATATAGGGCTGTCCAAGAGTTTAAGGACTGTAGATTAGAATCTACATGTAAGCAGGTGCTTCCAAGAGGGTTCGGAGGGGTCAATGTTTTTTTTTAATTTTATTTTTTAACTGTGTTCATGCCCTCAAGTTAATTAGTACAACATTCAGACATTGAAACAATTTGCACCTGGTTGACCTGTGTCCTCAGGTTGACCTGCTGACCTGGTGGTGTCTGAGAAGAGGGGTTAACACTGCTGGCCAGGTTTTTCTCCTGTTTTTCAGAAGGTTACCACCGGCAGGGGCTCACTAAGTCTCCTGAGGGAGACTGACAAAATGTAGCTGTTACTCTATCAGATTGGATTACCCCCTTTGGGGGGTGGTGGTGGGAGCCCAGTTGGGGTTTTCAGTGGGATCTGGAACCTATAGCTGCCAGTCATTGACTTACTGCCTTTTGTGGATTCTTACCAAATAATGGACTTTAAAGAGATGTATGTTTTTGTTTTTTTTAAGAATCATACTTACCTAGCTGGATGCAGCATTGGTCCGATGCTGCATCTGCCCCCCGGCGCCTCTAACACTGAGTACCGAGCGATCATACACCGCTGATCACTCAGTTCTCACATCTCCCTGAGCTGTCAGTCAGCAGCTCTCTGTTCTTCCCCCACCTGCTCTCACTGGAGTGCTGGGCTGTGGCGGAGGCGGGATAGGCCAGCTCAGACTCTCAGTGACTTGCTGAAAGGCTGAGCTGGGTGCCAGTCCAGGCATTTGGATGGATCCTGACTCCATTGTTGCAATCTTGCCCAAGCCTGGACCGACTCTGTGACCTCAGCCGTCAGCAGGCTTCAGCTTGCTGTCTGCTGAAAAGGGATCACAGGAGTGCAGAATGAACAGCACTCCTGTGATCCACAGCAGAAGTACAGACAAACAAGCTTTGGCTGTACTTCACCTTTAAGGGATTACTTGCTACCTCTTGTGGATTCACTTGCCTTGAAAGGACTGCTTGTTGTGCCTAAGGTACAGTCACTTAATGGGGCACTAGTGAACTTTGTACAGAAAAGTGCATGGAAGATGTCTTGAAAACTGTTATTTGTTATTTGCATCTACTTCAATAAAAGACCTTCACTTGTTCATCTGAATTGCCTGGTCTGGAGTCTCTAAAGGGGTGTGTGCATGGTGTATCAAACGTACATGGCTTACAACAAGGAAACTGAAGTTAGGAAAGATGTAGTACAGAGGTCTAATGAGCAGAATGCTGTTTGGAGGAAGATATGTTGCCATTCATAATGACTACAGAATTTGTGTCACTTGCTAAAGCACCCAACCAGCCAGGAATTGGATGAAACTGGCAAAGCTGATGGCTACTCTGATAGTAAATGGGTGTTAGGCTTGGCTCCTTCACTAGCAGCCATGTCCCCACATACTGGGACTTGGTCTGTGGCACAGAGTGCCTAGGGACCTAGGCTGGAGTCATAGGAGAGAGATTTAGAGGGGGGCCCTGGGAAGGAGAATAAGTATGAAGTTATGGAGAAGTGTGTTTCCTGTGTCCAATAGCGACAGAATAATGTCACTGGAAGTGGTGTGACAAAACTGCTAAGTTGGTGGAGACCAGTTCATGCTCTGCAGTACCAGCTCAGAAATGCTGCACACTGGGAGGGAAAGGTGTGCTATAACAGACGTTTTGTCTGAAGTGCTTAGTGTCAACAGTGTAAGATGACCACGGATTATAAAGCGTTTTAACTGTGCACATTGCTGCTCTCTTCTAAAGTCTGGAGACCTGCCTCCATGCACAGTAGCGTTCTTTAAGCTCCTAGAAGCTATTATGAGCATTTTTTTTGTTGCACCTAGAAGCTGTTCTCCTAAGTGTACATGTACACTATTTTATGCCAAAAGCGTTTTTTAAGCTTCAGCGTTTAGGAGCAGAACATTTTTTTTTTGTAAAGTTCTTGGGAGTGCCAGCAGGAAAGAAAAAACTCAAAATGCTACTAAAATGCTCCTAACAGCTTTTCTTTTCTTCATGTACTGTAAAAATACTAATAAATTATTCTAAAAGCTACTAGAATGCTACTACAAGCCAGCAAAAAAACGATATTATCAGTATTTTTTATCCAGCATTTTTTTCTAGAATTTTTTGAGCTTATAAAAAAACACTAAAGCCCCATACACACTATTAGATTTTCTGCAGGAGTTCTCAGTTTCCAAGTGTTTCCAAGCCTTTACGAGTTCAGCCGAGCTGTCCCCGAGTATTTACGAGGCTCTCCGGTGTCCCCCCACCTCTGGCCTCATGTGGTATTGCATGCAATAGAAGTCAATACGGAACAAATTACCTTTGTTTCCATTGACTTCCATGGGGAAACTTTCTTCGATATGCGAGTGCTTTGGATTACAGAAAAATGTTGTAGGCCAGCATTTGTTAGACAGAGGGTTTTTTTTTTTTTTAGTTTGTGCCACAACCTATATTGAAGAAAAGGAAAAAGGGGATCCCCTATGTGGTGGACTTTTAAGGAACAGAGTTTTTTACCTAGAAAAAAGATTTAAATGGTATATTTTTTTTTCAAATATAGATTTTTTATTAGTTTTCAAACAGGAAAGAAAAGGAGGTCGATGCCTCAACAATACATACAATCATACAGTCTCGTAGGGGGTCGCAGCCTCCCAATATAATATCACAGTTATCAACAGGGATTGGTGACAACCCGTATATCTCTTATTATTTCTACTGTACATCCTGTACCGTTGGTTCCTGGTTCTCGTGTATACGGGAAATGTTATTAGTTTTGTGGCGTGCTTTAATGGTCCAGCCCGGGAGGCCTTCTGGTGGACAGTACGATCGTATGGGAAGAAAGGAGAGCAAGGAGAGAGAAAGAGGAGAAGTGAGAATAAGTTCAGGTCAGAAATTAGCAGTAGAGGGGGGGGGGGGAGGGGAGGGGGGGGGGGGATGTTCAGGGAGTTGTCTGGTAAGTCCAGGTATGCTGGTGCCTACTAAGTCACTGGATCCTCAGTGAGCCTCCGCTCTTTTTTATTTCAAGATTCAAGGAGGGATTTTCCTTCATCTGAAAAAATGAACATGTTCCAAAGTGCCCATGTTTTCCTAAAATTTTCTTGTTTATCTTGAGATGTTAGGATAAGATCTTCCATTCTGTTCATCTCTTCCACCTTCCTTAGCCACATTGCTAAGGTCGGTGGATTCTGTTGCTTCCATAGTGTCGGGATGCAGGACTTCGCTGCATTGGTGAGATGTCGCAATATGGACTTCCTATACTTTTTCAGTGGTATGGGTGAGACATGCAGCAGGAAGAATGCTGGGTCGTCTGGGATCTGAAATTCCGTGAATTTCTGAGATGTGGTACGGACCGCATTCCAGAAAGTCTTTAACCTAGAGCATGACCAGAACACATGTAGCATTGTGCCTTTCTCTCTTTGGCACCGCCAGCAAAGGTCTGAGGTTTCAGGGAAGATTTTATGCAGTCGACTAGGTGTTAAATACCACCTTGTCAGGATCTTAAAATTAGACTCCTGTATTTTAGTGCATAGGGAGGATTTCAGGGTCAAACTGGTCATGTTCTGTCTCTGGGTCTCAGTAAAGGTGCATTGCAAATCTGATTCCCATTGTTCTATATATTTCAGATTCGGTCGTATGGAGGGCATGTTCAGGATGGCGTACATTTGTGATAGTACTTGTGCCATGGGTTCCCTTTCTGTCAGTATTTCCTCAAACGAGGTCTTTGGTCTATTGTATAGGTGTGGGTCTGGGATGTCATGTAGAAAGTGGTGGATCTGCACTGCGTTCCAAAAGGGAAGACCAAACCTACCTCCCTGTTCTGTCAGTTCCCCAATGGTAGGCCACCTATCATGCGTCACAAATCTTTCCGCTAGTATTTGATTATTACGTCGCAGGGTTTGGAAACTTGTTGGGGAGTTCCCCTGGGGGAAGCTAGGGTTGTCAAGTATAGGCGTCATGGGAGATGTTTTGGTCGTTTGGGCATTTTGAAGAAGCGCCCGCCTACCTTGCTTCATGGTATTTCCAATCAGTGGGTGTGATTTTATCTTTGAGGGCAGGGCATCATAGCACCATAATGCCGTACCCAGGGGCGTGTTGGATTGACGTTGCTCTATCTGGGCCCATAGCTTACAGTCTTGGTGTCGTCTCCAGTCTGTTATTCTGCCTAAGTGTATGGCTTGATAGTATTTTTTTATGTCTGGCAGTGCCAGACCCCCATGCTGTTTTGGCGCTGTAATCAGGGTTCTTGGCAGTCTCGGTTTTTTTTGGGCCCATACAAAGTTGGTGAATAAAGCCTGTACCTGTCTGAAGTACGCCGGGGGAATTCTGATTGGTAGTGCCTGGAAAAGATATAAGAATTTGGGTAGGATACTCATTTTAATCAGGTTACACCTCCCAAACCAGGAGTGCAAGCCTTTGTGCCATTTGTCCAGGAGAGTTTTTACCTTCGTCAGTAGGGGGGGGAAGTTAGTCTCGTATATTCGCGATATGTCTGGTGGGATTTTAGTACCGAGATACGTCAGTGCTGAGGTGGTCCATCGGAATCTAAAGTTTGCTTTTAGGGTCTGGAAGTCTGCTGTTGGGACTAAAATCTCCATGGCCTCCGATTTGTTATAGTTTATTTTGAGATTAGATATTTTCCCAAATGTCTCTAGCTCCTTGAGGAGGTTCGGTAATGATGTCACTGGGTCTGTTATTGAGAAAAGCATGTCGTCTGCGTATGCCGATATCTTATGTTGTTGTTGTCCGTTCAGTACCCCGTGAATATTAGGGTTAAGTCTAATCTTGGAAAGGAGGGGTTCAAGGGATATGGCGTATAGTAGGGGTGACAGAGGACATCCCTGTCGGGTGCCATTCGTGATGGGGAACGAGTCTGATAGGACTCCGTTGGCCTTTACTTGGGCTGTCGGGTTTTGGTATATACTAGCTATGCGGTTGATCATCACTTCCCCCAGTCCTATACCTCTCAGTACTGTGAACATATACGGCCAATTAACCCTATCAAACGCCTTTTCGGCATCTGTATTAAGTAGAATGCACGGGGTCTTTGTAGTCTTTGTAATGTGTATTAGGTTCAGCACTTTAGTCGTGCTGTCCCTTGCTTCTCTGGTGGGTATAAAGCCCACCTGATCCAGGTGGATAAGCTGTTGTAGTTGTGCTGCTAGTCTGGTGGCTATGATTTTCGTAAATAATTTGAGGTCTATGTTCAGCAACGATATGGGCCTATAGCTGCCGCATATCGCTGGGTCCTTTCCTTCCTTCCAAATCACGGAAATGTGGGCACGTAACGTATCCCTGGCTAGCGTGCCTCCCTCTCCTAATGCATTAAAGAGCTTCAATAGCCGGGGTCCTAGTATTGGTAACAGTGTTCTATAATATTGTAGGGTGAAACCGTCCGGTCCTGGTGCTTTTCCTGGCTTCATCTGCTTAATTGCCTGTTGCAGTTCAGTCATGGTTATGGGCGCTTCTAAGTCAGTCTGGATTTCCTGGGGTAGGGTCGGGAGCTTTGCAGAGGAAACATATTCCTCCATTTCTTGTTGAGATCCTGTCCCTAGCGGCAGGTTGTATAACTTGGTGTAGTAGGATTGAAACTCCTGTGTAATTTGCTTGGGCAGGACTGCTTTGTCTCCCCCCGTTCTGTTGATGTGCGGGATGTATGACGATAGTCTGATGTCCCTGACTGATTGGGCTAGGAGCTTCCCACATTTATCCCCAGATTCGTATGTATTCCTGCGGCATATCTGAATAGCTGCTTGGGCCCTGTACTGGAGTATGTTGTTAATTAGTCTCCTGGTCTTTTCTAGGTCTGATGCTAGCGTTGGGGTGGGGCATGTTTGTGTCTGGCTTCTGTCTCTTTTAGGTCTTTCAAAAGTTGGGTCAGTTTCAGGTCTCGGTCTTTTTTTATTCTAGCTCCGTGTTTAATAAGGGTCCCTCTTATCACCGCCTTATGGGCTTCCCACAATGTCCCTGGCTCGCAGTCTGGTTGATCATTTTCTGTAAAGTAAAAGTTCAGTTCCCTAGTGACTTCCGCTAGAATTTCTGGGTCTTGTAGGAGGCTCTCATTAAGTCGCCAGAATCTGTGCCTGGGGGAGGAAGTGTCTGTGAGGTTATATGTCAGGAATATAGGGGCGTGATCAGACCATGTTCTGTTCCCTATGTCCGTGGTTTCAATTGCTTGTAGTTGACTATGGGGGAGCATGAAATAGTCAATTCTGGTGTACACCTGGTGTACGGGGGAGTAATATGTGTAATCCCTGTCGCCTGAGTGCTGCAGGCGCCAAGCATCTATGAGCTGTAGTCTATGAAATGCCTTATTCATGCGTTTAAGTTGGGAGATGGGTATCGATGTTTTGCCCTGTGAGGTGTCCACTGAGGGGGTTAGGGGTGCATTGAAGTCTCCACCTAGTATTAATTGACCTTCCATAAATCCTTGGAGTATTTCTAGGGTTTCCTCCAGGAACGTGGCCTGACGTTCGTTGGGGGCATATAGCGTCGCTAATGTCAATTGCGCGGTCCCCATCATGCCTTTAATGAAAACATACCGACCTGTGGGGTCTATTTGGCATCCCTGACATTGCCAGGGTACTTTACTGGAAATTAGTATGGAAACTCCCTTAGATTTGGTGGTTGGGTTAGAAGAGTGGTAGGCAATAGGGTATTGTCTATTACGGAGGTAGGGTAGCTTGGTGTCTTTGAAATGTGTTTCCTGTATGAATGCCACGTCTACTTGGGCTCGCTTAAGTTCTGTCATTAAAATACGCCTCTTCTCCGGGGTGTTTAGCCCTTTAGCGTTTAGGGACATTACTTTAATTTTCTGTGCCGACATATTATAGTTAGCAGCGGGGGGGGGGGTGTAGGGGTAGGGTATTGAGGGTAGAGGGAGGGATAGGTAAGTGGTATAGTACCAGCAATAGAAGAGATAAAGAATAAGTGCAGTCTAGAGGACAGATAGTATTGGTATTTAGCTACCAAGTCGGGGCTAGGTCTAGTACCTAGTCCCTAGTTTCAACTGTTTAAATCTGCGCGTGTCGAATGGGGGAGAATTGAAGTGTCCCCCGTCGAGGTGCGCTATCCTATGTAGAGGAGTGGTAGGTCAAGGCTCATAAAGATGAGCCCTCCGCCGCCTCCCCTCTGCCTATCAGATTATGTGTACAACTATGCATTACAAGTTCCTGATAAAACCTTCAAGATTTATTTGTAATCAACTTTAACATGTATATATAACTGTCGCAGTCTAACTGGTGTAAAACATTGCCCTGCTAGAACATAACTGTCCTCTAGGTGGCTCCAGCTAGTATTCCTCCCTGCTTTAGTCCCTTTTCCTGAGTTCCCTGTGTCTCTCGTTTGTTGCTGATCACGTTAATGTGTCATCCCTAGAGCCCCTCTCCCCCAGGAGATGAAAAGTCTCCGCCTTCCCCTTTGTAGCAGCCCCCAGATAGGGGCGGTCACTATAAAGGCCCAGGGCTAATCATTTCCCTAAATACAGAGCTCTATCCATAGCATGTGTCATTTTGTATATATTTTATATTATATATTACCCTTGTCTCTCCTGTGGGGTGTTTTCAGTTGTCTATTCATCCTTATATACATAACATTTATATACTTATCATTTAGGTCACAGTTTCTGGGTAATCATAGCTTGTCCGTGGTTCCTTGCTGTTGTACGGGATCCGGCATACTTCTCCTGTCATATCTAATGTTCACGAGGTGCCGGTGATAGGGTGTAGTTTCCCTTCCGTTATCTCTCCCCTCAAATGTCTCGTTCAGGTGTACATATGACTGACCTCACTCCGGGGGAATAGGTTCCGCTCGTCAGTTCTAATTCCTCAGTCATGAGGAGGTAAGTTCTCAGCCCCGTGAGGATCGCTGGGTTGCTGTGTCCGTCCTTGTACACCCTCCTGGAGTTGTTGTTGCTACCGGGAGGAGGCAGCAGGTGCCTAAGCCCTTTCTCCTATGTCTTTCACCAGGGGTATCCCTCTGAGATGAGCAGGACCTCGTGCATTGCGGAGATGGGGGGGGGGGAGAAAGGGGGGGGGGGGGGGGGGGAGGGGGATGTTTCTGATACTTGGGACCCAGGGTAGTGGGAGTCATCTGGTTCCACTTGGGGCCTTTCTAGCCTTGAGTAGCAGCTGCGGGCAGTGGCACAACACCATATGAAACACCATATGAGACACCATATAAAACAAGGACTGCTTCCTCCAGTAGGGTATTAGATGCTAAATATAGTGGGCATTTACAGTACCTTAGTCTTCTCGCGGCGGGTCTTGAGAGGTTGCCCCCGGTCTACGGCGGTTCCTCTGTTGTCTCGAGGTGGAGTCTGCTCTTTGTCTGGAGAAGGGCGGTCGGTTCTGTGTTCCTGGTAGGAGGGCCAGCCAGTTCGGTACTTCGATGGGCTCTGCTCCCATGAAGGCAAAAAGCTCCGGCAGGGCGTCTGGTCTTCGCAGGTTGAAAAACCGCTGGTCCCGCCTGAACGTAATTGAGAGCGGGTATCCCCATCTGTAAGTAGTGTGTCTCCTACGGGCTAGGTCCAGCAGTGGTTTCAACATTGCCCGTCTTTGCAGCGTAGCTCTTGAGATGTCTGGCAAGATTTTTATTGTGGCTCCGTCAAACTCCAGATCTCCTGCTTCCCACGCCTTGCGGAGGACCTGTTCTTTGTGAACATAGTGATGCAGGCGGCAGATAACGTCTCTCGGTCGCAGGGGGTCTGTGGATCTGGGGCCCAGTGCTCTGTGGATTCTGTCTATTACCGGCCGTTCTGGGAGGTCTGTACCTTCAATTGCTCTGAATATGGCTATGGCCGTGTCTGTCAGATCTTCCGTCCCCGTGGCTTCTGGCAGGCCCCGGATCCGCAGGTTGTTCCTGCGGCTCCGGTCCTCCATTTCCTCCATACGTAGCTGCTGTTCGGTCAGTGTCTCAGTTTGTGCCATTTGGGTTCTCTCTATGGCTGTGACCCTCTGTTCCATGCTGGCTAGTGAGGATTCCCCTGTTTCCAACCTGGATGACAGGGATGATATGTCCGCCTTAACCGCTTTCATTTCCTGGCGGTGTGCTGCCTCCACGGTGCCAATAAGCACCGCAATGTCTGCTTTGGTGGGTAAAGCTTGGAGGAGTGCCCTCAGCTCTGGGTCCACTCCGCTCAGCCGCAGGGGTGCCCGAGACGATTCTCCTGTCTCTATGTGGAGATCGGTGGGGAACTCGTTATATGTTCCGGCGTATTCCGAGTCCGTGGTCGGGGACATTGGAGCGCCTGGAGATCTGTCTCCTACCTCTTCTCCTCGTGGCGCCGCCATCTTGGCCTCCGGGGTACTCGCCTGGGACATTTGGAAAAGCCGCTCGATCTCTCCCTTAGAGGGGGTCTGCCCCGCCGATTTTGAAGCCTTGCCTTTTCCCTTGAAGGTCCGCTTCTTTGCGGAGTGCATAGTGTTTAAACTGCTGGTTTATCAGGCAGATTAGCTGGGAGACGGCCGGGAGCTCAGCGAGACACGTCTCTATCCAGCCATGTCCAGGCCACGCCCCCCTAAATGGTATATTTTAACCACTTCAGCCCCGGACCAATTGGCAGCCAAAGGACCAGGCCCCTTTTTGCGATTCGGCACTGCGTTGCTTTAACTGACAATTGCGCGGTCGTGCGACGTGGCTCCAAAACAAAATTGGCGTCCTTTTTTTCCCACAAATAGAGCTTTCTTTTGGTGGTATTTGATCGCCCCTGCGGTTTTTATTGTTTGCACTATAAACAAAAATAGAGCGACAATTTTTGAAAAAATTCAATATTTTTTGCTTTTTGCTATAATAAATATCCCCAAAAAATATATAAAAAACATTTTTTTCCTCAGTTTTTTGGCCGATACGTATTCTTCTACATATTTTTGGTAAAAAAAATTGCAATTAGCGATTATTGATCGGTTTGCGCAAAAGTTATAGCGTTTACAAAAAAGGGGATAGTTTTATAGTATTTTTATTAATATTTTTTTTTTACTAGTAATGGCGGCGATCAGCAATTTTTATTGTGACTGCGACATTATGGCGGACACATCGGATATTTTTGACACATTTTTGGGACCATTGTCATTTATACAGCAATCAATGCTATTTAAATGCATTGATTCCTGTATAAATGACAGTTGTAGTGAAGGGGGTTAACCACTAGGGGGAGGGAGGGGTTATGGGCTGTGACGTGTGTGTTTTTTTTTTTACATTAGGGGGCGGGGGCTGACGTCTGATGTCATTGATCGGCTTTCCCGATGACCGGGAACAGCCAATCAATGACAGACAGAGTAGGAAGCACGGGGAGAGGTTTGTTTACACATACCTCTCCCCATTCTTCAGCTCCGTAACCCGATCGCGGGACACCAGCGGCGATCGGGTCCGCTGGTCCCGCGGCCGGGGACATGTATATTCTCATGTACTATAATATGTATTTTGACACACTGCTCTATTATTACTTTTTCATAATAGGGTTTCTCTCATACTCTCACCCCTGAAGAAGGAGGAAACTATAATCTCCGAAACGCGTTGGGTGTGAGAAACCATTTGACTATATCAATGATGATATATATATATACTTTTTATCTTTAATGTATTTATATTTATGTTACTATTTTTTGTAATAAATGATCTATAATTGTTTAAAATATACCATTTAAATCTTTTTTCTGGGAAAGAAACTCTGTGCCTTAAAAGTCCACCACATAGGGGATTGCCCTTTTTCCTGTGCTTTGGATTACAAGCATTCTCCTGGAATGGATTATGCTCGTAATCCAAGGTTCCTTTGCCCACAAAAAATTCAAAGTATTTCATGCATGTTATTTATCTGTACAGCCTTCTTGTGTAGATATCAAAGAGCCCTGAGACTGCTGCTGGGGCACCACCGTCTTGGAGGAAAAATAATTCTAGGACCATCATTCACAGTTAAATCTAAACTGAAAACCTGTTAAAGTGGAGCCAATGGAGAGTTGTGGATACCATCGTTTTTTGCAATTTTAAGGCTTGACGTTTGGTATTTGATGTTTGGTATCTACATTAGGGATGGGCCCGGTGCTCGATGCGAACCCACGTTCGCATCGAGCACCGGGCGTTCGCTCGCTCGGCGAGCCCAGAACTATTTTGGCCGCTCGCATCACGTTCGTGTGATGCGAGCGGCCCCGCAATGCATTGCGGCCGGCGCGGCCGGCGCAGTGCATTGCTGGCTGATGATTGGCCAAGCATGCACTGTGACCCCGCATGCTTGGCCAATCACAGCCCCGAAACTCGAAGAGCCATAATTGGCTACAGGCAGGACGCCTGTAGCCAATTACAGCTCAGGGGCTTTAGTACACGCCCCCCCCTATAAAAGGCCGCCACGCCGTCTGCGCCGGTCACATGCTGTTCCGGCGCAGATAGAGCAGGATAGATCTGTGACACTCTGCTGGATTTAGTTAGTTAGAGAGATTTACTTAGAGAGATTGAGTTAGATAGATTGATTTACAAAGATTGATTTAGAAAGAGGGGCTTGTAGTGTGTTCGTGGCAGGCAGGCAGAGCTCCTATATTTTGTTCCCAGAAGCACCTATAGGACTTGTAGTGTGTTCGTGGCAGGCAGGCAGAGCTCCTATATTTTGTTCCCAGAAGCACCTATAGGACTTGTAGTGTGTTCCTGGCAGGCAGGCAGAGCTCCTATATTTTGTTCCCAGAAGCACCTATAGGACTTGTAGTGTGTTCGTGGCAGGCAGGCAGAGCTCCTATATTTTGTTCCCAGAAGCACCTATAGGACTTGTAGTGTGTTCCTGGCAGGCAGGCAGAGCTCCTATATTTTGTTCCCAGAAGCACCTAAAGGACTTGTAGTGTGTTCGTGCAGGCAGGCAGAGCTCCTATATTTTGTTCCCAGAAGCACCTATAGGACTTGTAGTGTGTTCCTGGCAGGCAGGCAGAGCTCCTATATTTTGTTCCCAGAAGCACCTATAGGACTTGTAGTGTGTTCGTGGCAGGCAGGCAGAGCTCCTATATTTTGTTCCCAGAAGCACCTATAGGACTTGTAGTGTGTTCCTGGCAGGCAGGCAGAGCTCCTATATTTTGTTCCCAGAAGCACCTATAGGACTTGTAGTGTGTTCGTGGCAGGCAGGCAGAGCTTCTATATTTTGTTCCCAGAAGCACCTATAGGACTTGTAGTGTGTTCCTGGCAGGCAGGCAGAGCTCCTATATTTTGTTCCCAGAAGCACCTATAGGACTTGTAGTGTGTTCGTGGCAGGCAGGCAGAGCTCCTATATTTTGTTCCCAGAAGCACCTATAGGACTTGTAGTGTGTTCCTGGCAGGCAGGCAGAGCTCCTATATTTTGTTCCCAGAAGCACCTATAGGACTTGTAGTGTGTTCGTGGCAGGCAGGCAGAGCTCCTATATTTTGTTCCCAGAAGCACCTATAGGACTTGAAGTGTGTTAGTCCAATCACACAGAGATCATATATTTTGTTCCCAGAAGCACCTATAGGACTTGAAGTGTGTTAGTCCCATCACACAGAGATCATATATTTTGTTCCCAGAAGCACCTATAGGACTTGAAGTGTGTTAGTCCCATCACACAGAGATCATATATTTTGTTCCCAGAAGCACCTATAGGACTTGAAGTGTGTTAGTCCCATCACACAGAGATCATATATTTTGTTCCCAGAAGCACCCATAGGACTTGAAGTGTGTTAGTCCCATCACACAGAGATCATATATTTTCTTCCCAGAAGCACCTATAGGACTTGAAGTGTGTTAGTCCCATCACACAGAGATCATATATTTTCTTCCCAGAAGCACCTATAGGACTTGAAGTGTGTTAGTCCCATCACACAGAGATCATATATTTTGTTCCCAGAAGCACCTATAGGACTTGAAGTGTGTTAGTCCCATCACACAGACCTATATTATCTTCCCAGAGGCACCTATAGGACTTGAAGTGTGTTAGTCCCATCACACAGAGATCATATATTTTGTTCCCAGAAGCACCTATAGGACTTGAAGTGTGTTAGTCCCATCACACAGAGATCATATATTTTGATCCCAGAAGCACCTATAGGACTTGAAGTGTGTTAGTCCCATCACACAGAGATCATATATTTTGTTCCCAGAAGCACCTATAGGACTTGAAGTGTGTTAGTCCAATCACACAGAGATCATATATTTTGTTCCCAGAAGCACCTATAGGACTTGAAGTGTGTTAGTCCCATCACACAGACCTATATTTTCTTCCCAGAGGCACCTATAGGACTTGAAGTGTGTTAGTCCCATCACACAGAGATCATATATTTTGTTCCCAGAAGCACCTATAGGACTTGAAGTGTGTTAGTCCAATCACACAGAGATCATATATTTTGTTCCCAGAAGCACCTATAGGACTTGAAGTGTGTTAGTCCCATCACACAGACCTATATTTTGTTCCCAGAAGCACCCATAGGACTTGAAGTGTGTTAGTCCCATCACACAGAGATCATATATTTTGTTCCCAGAAGCACCTATAGGACTTGAAGTGTGTTAGTCCCATCACACAGAGATCCTATATTTTGTTCCCAGAAGCACCTATAGGACTTGTAGTGTGTTAGTCCCATCACACAGACCTATATTTTCTTCCCAGAGGCACCTATAGGACTTGAAGTGTGTTAGTCCCATCACACAGAGATCATATATTTTGTTCCCAGAAGCACCTATAGGACTTGAAGTGTGTTAGTCCCATCACACAGAGATCATATATTTTGATCCCAGAAGCACCTATAGGACTTGAAGTGTGTTAGTCCCATCACACAGAGATCATATATTTTGTTCCCAGAAGCACCTATAGGACTTGAAGTGTGTTAGTCCAATCACACAGAGATCATATATTTTGTTCCCAGAAGCACCTATAGGACTTGAAGTGTGTTAGTCCCATCACACAGACCTATATTTTCTTCCCAGAGCACCTATAGGACTTGAAGTGTGTTAGTCCCATCACACAGAGATCATATATTTTGTTCCCAGAAGCACCTATAGGACTTGAAGTGTGTTAGTCCAATCACACAGAGATCATATATTTTGTTCCCAGAAGCACCTATAGGACTTGAAGTGTGTTAGTCCCATCACACAGACCTATATTTTGTTCCAGAAGCACCCATAGGACTTGAAGTGTGTTAGTCCCATCACACAGAGATCATATATTTGTTCCCAGAAGCACCTATAGGACTTGAAGTGTGTTAGTCCCATCACACAGAGATCATATATTTTGTTCCCAGAAGCACCTATAGGACTTGAAGTGTGTTAGTCCCATCACACAGAGATCCTATATTTTGTTCCCAGAAGCACCTATAGGACTTGAAGTGTGTTAGTCCAATCACACAGAGATCCTATATTTTGTTCCCAGAAGCACCTATAGGACTTGAAGTGTGTTAGTCCCATCACACAGACCTATATTTTCTTCCCAGAAGCACCCATAGGACTTGAAGTGTGTTAGTCCCATCACACAGAGATCCTATATTTTGTTCCCAGAAGCACCTATAGGACTTGAAGTGTGTTAGTCCCATCACATAGAGATCCTATATTTTCTTCCCAGAAGCACCCATAGGACTTGAAGTGTGTTAGTCCCATCACACAGAGATCCTATATTTTGTTCCCAGAAGCACCTATAGGACTTGAAGTGTGTTAGTCCCATCACACAGACCTATATTTTCTTCCCAGAAGCACCTATAGGACTTCTAGTGTGTTAGTGGCATCACACAGAGCTCCTATATTTTCTTCTCAGCAGCACCCACAGGACTTCTAGTGTGTTAGTGGCATCACACAGAGCTCCTCTATTTTCTTTGCAGAAGCACCCACAGGACTTCTAGTGTGTTAGTGGCATCACACAGAGCTCCTCTATTTTCTTTGCAGAAGCACCCATAGGACTTCTAGTGTGTTAGTGGCATCACACAGAGCTCCTATATTTTCTTCTCAGCAGCACCCACAGGACTTCTAGTGTGTTAGTGGCATCACACAGAGCTCCTCTATTTTCTTTGCAGAAGCACCCATAGGACTTCTAGTGTGTTAGTGGCATCACACAGAGCTCCTATATTTTCTTCTCAGCAGCACCCACAGGACTTCTAGTGTGTTAGTGGCATCACACAGAGCTCCTATATTTTCTTCTCAGCAGCAGCACCCACAGGACTTCTAGTGTGTTAGTGGCATCACACAGAGCTCCTCTATTTTCTTTGCAGAAGCACCCACAGGACTTCTAGTGTGTTAGTGGCATCACACAGAGCTCCTCTATTTTCTTTGCAGAAGCACCCATAGGACTTCTAGTGTGTTAGTGGCATCACACAGAGCTCCTATATTTTCTTCTCAGCAGCACCCACAGGACTTCTAGTGTGTTAGTGGCATCACACAGAGCTCCTCTATTTTCTTTGCAGAAGCACCCACAGGACTTCTAGTGTGTTAGTGGCATCACACAGAGCTCCTCTATTTTCTTTGCAGAAGCACCCACAGGACTTCTAGTGTGTTAGTGGCATCACACAGAGCTCCTATATTTTCTTCTCAGCAGCACCCACAGGACTTCTAGTGTGTTAGTGGCATCACACAGAGCTCCTCTATTTTCTTTGCAGAAGCACCCACAGGACTTCTAGTGTGTTAGTGGCATCACACAGAGCTCCTATATTTTCTTCTCAGCAGCACCCACAGGACTTCTAGTGTGTTAGTGGCATCACACAGAGCTCCTCTATTTTCTTTGCAGAAGCACCCACAGGACTTCTAGTGTGTTAGTGGCATCACACAGAGCTCCTCTATTTTCTTTGCAGAAGCACCCATAGGACTTCTAGTGTGTTAGTGGCATCACACAGAGCTCCTCTATTTTCTTTGCAGAAGCACCCATAGGACTTCTAGTGTGTTAGTGGCATCACACAGAGCTCCTATATTTTCTTCTCAGCAGCACCCACAGGACTTCTAGTGTGTTAGTGGCATCACACAGAGCTCCTATATATTCTTCTCAGCAGCACCCACAGGACTACCGACTACAATGGCTGGAAGACCGCCAAGGGGAGGCAGAGCGTGCAGAGCCAAGAACACAGGGCAGGCAGGCTCTGTTTCTAGTGGACGTGGCCGTGGACGTGGTCGTGCATCGTCATCAGCACGTGGCCATGGGACACTCGCGTCTTTGTTTTCGGCAGCTGGACATGTGGAGCCGCATCATGCTGAAGGCTTGGTAGAATGGATGACCAAGCCCTCCTCATCCTCCTCATCCTCTCTCACCCAGGCTCAGGGTACTGGCAGAGCATCATCAGCCACCCCTTCCCTAGACCCACCATGTCCTCCTGAGGAGTCCCCCGAACTCTTTGAGCACAGTGTTGGGTACATGCTCCAGGAGGATGCCCAACGATTCGAAGGCTCGGATGATGATACCCAGCTTGAGGAATCTGGCAGTACTGTTCCACCAGCTGCAGCTTACTGCCAGGTTTGCTCTAGTGGTGAAGAGGGAGGGGATGATGAGGTCACTGACTCCACGTGGGTGCCTGAAGGGAGAGAGGATGAGGAGGAGGACGAGGAGGAGGAGGATGCGGCGTCACATGTCCAACGAGGCAGGGTGCCCCCTGGAGGCCAGGTAGAGGCCAGCACAGCAACTGTACAACACCGCAGAGCTCCGCCTGTGCAGGGCGCTGCCTCTGCACGTTATCAGAAAAGTTCTTTGGTGTGGGCCTTTTTTGAGACGAGTGCAGCAGATCGCACCACTGCTATTTGCAATATTTGTCTCAAGCGTATCTCGCGTGGCCAAAACATCAGCCACTTGGGCACCACAAGCATGACCAGACATATGGCGACCTGCCATGCAGCTCGTTGGCAGGCACACATAAAAGACCCACACCAAAGAACTAAGCGGACCTCTCCTTGCTCCTCCTCAGCTGGGATCTCCATCCCCACTACACCTTCAGTCCTCTCTGAAAGCTGCTCTGAGAGGACTGAAGGTGTAGAATTAGGTGTGTCACAACCAAGTACTTGCAGTACACCGACGTCCGATTGCAGCAGGCAAATTTCCCTGCCCCAGCTGCTGGACCGTAGAAAGAAGTACACTCCCAGCCATCCACATGCCCAGCGGTTGAATGCTAGCCTGGCTAAATTGCTAGCACTTCAACTGCTGCCTTTTCAGTTGGTAGACTCGGCCCCCTTCCGTGAGTTTGTTCAATGTGCGGTTCCTCAGTGGCAGGTTCCCAAACGCCACTTTTTCTCACGGAAGGCGATTCCGTCTCTCTACCGGCATGTGGAGGGCAATGTCCATGCCTCGCTGGACAGGGCGGTCAGCGGTAAGGTGCATATTACCGCTGACTCATGGTCCAGCAGGCATGGACAGGGACGGTACCTTTCTTTCACGGCCCATTGGGTCACTCTATTGGCAGCTGGGAGGGATGCAGGACAAGGTGCAGTAGTGTTGGAGGTTGTTCCGCCACCACGCCTCCAAAACGCTACTACTGCTACTGGTTGTGACACACCTCTCTCCTCCACCCCCTCCTCTTCTTCTTCCTCCAGTGCTCTGTCCTTGGAACCAGCGGTGCTCCGTAGGCGTACAAGGGGCTACGCAAGTACGCAGGCAAAAAGATGCCATGCCGTGCTTGCGCTGGTGTGTTTGGGGGACAGGAGCCACACTGGGCCAGAGGTTCTGGCAGCTCTGCAGGGGCAGGCCGAGAGGTGGTTGACGCCACGTCAGCTTAAGCCAGGAATGGTCGTTTCTGACAATGGCACCAACCTCCTCTCCGCCCTGCGACAGGGGCAGCTCACCCATGTGCCCTGCATGGCTCACGTCCTCAACCTGGTGGTGCAGCGGTTCTTGGGCAGGTTCCCAGGCTTACAGGATGTCCTGAGGCAGGCCAGGAAAGTCTGTGTGCATTTCCGCCGATCTTATAATGCCAGTGCTCGGCTGACTGAGCTGCAAAAGGAGCTGAACCTGCCCAAGAACCGCCTAATATGTGACATGCCCACCAGGTGGAACTCAACGTTGGCCATGCTGCAGCGACTGCACGCGCAGCAGAGGGCCATCAATGAGTACCTTTGCGACTATGGCACCAGGACAGGGTCAGGGGAGCTTGGTTTTTTTTCCCCACGTCAGTGGAGCATGATCAGGGATGCATGCACTGTCCTCTCACCATTTGAGGAGGCCACGAGGATGGTGAGCAGTGACAGTGCATGCATCAGTGACACTGTCCCTCTTGTCCACCTGTTGGAGCATACGCTGCGTGGGATAATGGACAGGGCACTTGAGGCAGAACAGAGGCAGGAAGAGGAGGACTTCCTTGCCTCTCAAGGCCCCCTTTATCCGGACAGTGTTCCTCCTGTCCCACCCATCACACAGGAAGAGGATGAGGAGGAGGAGGAGGAGGAGGAGGAGGAGGATTGTGTGAGCATGGAGGTGGAGCCTGGCACTCAGCATCAGCAGCAGCAGTCTTTTAGGGATGATGTACAGTCCCAACAAACCAGTGGACTTGTACGTGGCTGGGAGGAGGTGGCTGGCGATCATGTAATCCTCAGTGACCCAGAAGACTCCGGACCGAATGCCTCAGCTAACCTACGCTGCATGGCCTCCCTGATCCTGCAAAGCCTGCGGAAGGATCCTCGTGTTCTTCGGATCAAGGAGAGGGACCATTACTGGCTGGCCACTCTCCTTGATCCGCGGTACAAGGGTAAGGTTGCGGACCTTATCTTGCCGTCGCAGAGGGAGCAGAGGATGAGACATCTCAGGGAGGCCTTGCAGAAAGGTCTGTGCAACGCGTTCCCAGAAACTGGGAGGCTACAAACTCCTGGTCCTGGGCGACGAGTTGCTGAGGCTTCGGTCAGTAGCAGAAGGAGCGGTGGGGAAGGTGGACGTCTGACCGATGCGTTCAGACAATTTTTTAGTCCGCAGCCCCAAGGTATGATCGGTTCCAGCAACCATCGCCAGCGTCTGATATACATGGTGCAGGAATACCTTGGGCAAGGTCAGACTTGGACACCTTTCCCACCGAAAATCCTCTGGCTTACTGGGTCCTGAGGATGGATCACTGGCCAGAGCTTGCACAGTATGCAATTGAGCTACTGGCCTGTCCTGCCTCCAGCGTTCTTTCCGAACGCACATTCAGTGCTGCTGGAGGATTTGTCACCGATCATAGGGTGCGCCTGTCCACCGCCTCGGTTGATCGACTGACCTTCATCAAAATGAATCAGTCTTGGATCACCACCAGCTACCAGGCACCTGAGGCGGATATAACCGAATAATTTTTAATATCACATCCCTTCAAGACTGCCTATGCTGATGCTGAGTGACTGTCCTCTTATGTTCACTGACTATCCTCTTCCTCCTCCTCAATGATCCATGCCACCACACCAGTGCCTAAGGCACAATTTTTCAGCCCCTGTTTAACAGGGGCGTGTACATACAATTTTTATAAAAAAAATGCTTCGCAACACGTGTGACTGCTGTGCTCCAAGTACAGTATCTGTGAGGGGTTGCAGTGTTGTGGCACCAGCACCAGTGCCTAAGGCACAATTTTTCAGCCCCTGTTTAACAGGGGCGGGTAATTACAATTTTTAAAAAAATGCTTCGCAACACGTGTGACTGCTGTGCTCCAAGTACAGTATCTGTGAGGGGTTGCAGTGTTGTGGCACCAGCACCAGTGCCTAAGGCACAATTTTTCAGCCCCTGTTTAACAGGGGCGGGTAATTACAATTTTTTTAAAAAAATGCTTCGCAACACGTGTGACTGCTGTGCTCCAAGTACAGTATCTGTGAGGGGTTGCAGTGTTGTGGCACCAGCACCAGTGCCTAAGGCACAATTTTTCAGCCCCTGTTTAACAGGGCGGGTAATTACAATTTTTTTAAAAAATGCTTTGCAACACGTGTGACTGCTGTGCTCCAAGTACAGTATCTGTGAGGGGTTGCAGTGTTGTGGCACCAGCACCAGTGCCTAAGGCACAATTGTTTCAGCCCCTGTTTAACAGGGCGGGTAATTACAAATCTTGATCTAATAGTTCACAGCAGGGCCCATTCCTGCGCCCACCAAGAGTAACTATGAGGGCCTACAGTCTTGTGGCAACACCGTCCACCACCACCGCCAAAGGCCCAATTTTTCTGCCCTGTTCATCAGGTGCTTGCAATTACAAATCTTGATCTAATAACTCACAGCAGGGCCCATTCTTGCGCCCACCAAGAGTAACTGTGAGAGCTTACAGTCTTGTGGCAAACACCGTCCACCACCACCGCCAAAGGCCCAATTTTTCTGCCCTGTTCATCAGGTGCTTGCAATTACAAATCTTGATCTAATAACTCACAGCAGGGCCCATTCTTGCGCCCACCAAGAGTAACTGTGAGAGCTTACAGTCTTGTGGCAACACCGTCCACCACCACCGCCAAAGGCCCAATTTTTCTGCCCTGTTCATCAGGTGCTTGCAATTACAAATCTTGATCTAATAACTCACAGTAGGGCCCATTCCTGCGCCCACCAAGAGTAACTGTGAGAGCTTACAGTCTTGTGGCAACACCGTCCACCACCACCACCACCCCCAATTTTTCTGCCCTGTTCAACAGGTGCATGCAATTACAAATCTTGATCTATTAACTCACAGCAGGGCCCATTCCTGTGCCCACCAGTCTTGTGGCTACACCAACATCTAATAGGGCAAATTTCTGCAGAGTATATACGCCAGGCCCCTACTTTCAAACATCCAACTTACAAACGACTCCTACTTGCAAATGGAAAGAGAAAACAGGAAGTGAGAGGAAATCTACCCCTAGGAAGGGAAATTCTATCCTGTTAGATTTAATTTGGGAAAAAGGTATCTCCTCTCTACTGATACTTTATCACCAATCCTTGTTTCAATTAAAACCCCACTTTTTCCAAAAACATTTGTCATTGGGACGGAAAGTGAGGTGACATGTTCTGAACAGATGTGCAAAGACAGCAAATGTTACAGGGGTGATAACCCCTCCCTATGTTCTCCAAAAAGCTTAAAAATAGATTTTTTTTGGGATGGAGCTACACTTCATAATGTACCTGTTCAGATTCTACTTAAGAACAAACCTAAAGCCGCAAGTGGTTTTAAATGGCTTCTTTTTTTCCTTTAAAAATGTCATTTTGTGCAAGGACAGTTCTAAACACGGGAAACACATGCCACTTCACAGGCATACTTTAGACACCCCCCAGGTACCATATTTAAAGGAAAATTTCACTTTTTTTTTTTCACTTTATGCATCATTAAAATGACTGCTCCCGAAAAAACGTTAGTTTTTAAAAGTTCTTTTTGCATTGATATATGTCCCCTGGGGCAGGACCCGGGTCCCCAAACCTGTTTTATGACATTAACATGCATATTGGCCGTTGTAATTAGCACTTTTGATTTCGAACGTTCGCGTCCATTATAACGTATAGGGTTCGAAAATTCGCGCAAACTTTCGGTCGGTTCGAAGGTTCTGGTGCGAACCGAACCCGGGGGTGTTCGGCTCATCCCTAATCTACATACTCACTGTGCTGCACAAATATTGCAACTGCCACTATTTTAAGGTCTCTGGTTTCAGAAAATATGTAATTGTTTGGGGGTGGATTTATAATCATTTATGGACAAGCAATTAAAGCTGAAGACCAGACAAACAACTAAATAACAGGTGGCTGGCTTGGTAGATTCATCAGTGTTGCTTCACAATGCCATGATCAACAGGTAGCTCGTTATTGACCTGTTGCTGATCCCCTATATCAAGTCTCAGCTAAGAACTTTATAAGCTTTCATGTTGGAATATATTAAAGATTGACATAGCATTCATTTCTTGCTGGAGAATTTTTTGCTCTTCATTTTCCAAGCACTACCTGATTATTGGAAGCAAAGTTCAATTGACTCATTGGTGAAATACATAGAGCATAGACAACATAGCAGACAAAAAGTGGAATGTACCTTTTCAGTTATTTCCTGTTAAGTGATTGTTTTCAGGTCTTCAAGTGTGAGTCATAATTGAAAGAATTGTTCTGACTGAGTGGTATATTGTTCTTGAGGAAAATGTTTACAAGACACTGTGCCCAATGCAGAAAATGTGTATGTATGCATTGTTAATACCTCTAGTATAGTGTTTTCTCTATGTAGATCCATCTTAAGACATAGACTTCACTTTTGCATTGTTTGAGTATATCCGGTACTAAAAAAAGGGAATTCCTTTTAAAATGAATCCTTTAAAATCCAAACATTGCATAAATTAGTGGAGCCTATGGCTGTTTCCAGGGATGTTGCTAGGTCTGCAAAAGATCTGGCGTTAGAGCCCATAGCAGCGGTCACCATCCCAGGGCGGGGAGGGGCCTTTGAGGGGGCACGTCAGTGGTAAGCAATTTTTCGTGAGCAAAGGAAGGATGGTGTTGGCGTTTCAATCAGCATGGCTCCATGGTTGATATGGTGTCAGGGTGATTGAAGCACATTGTTTCTATTGTTACAATGTAATATATAATGAAGTGGTTCAACTCACCATAATGCAGAATCAGTGGGAGCCCTGGGTGTGTCACTTGCCACCGTCGCCTGTCACCAGATGCAGCTTTTTAACTTGCCACGTCACCTGCCACTAGATGTGAATTGTCACTTGCCACGTCACCTGCCACCATTTGCAGATTGTCACTTGCCATGTCACCTGCCACCATTTGCAGATTGTCACTTGCCACGTCACTTGCCACCATTTGCAGATTATCACTTGCCACCATTTGCAGGTTGTCACTTGCCAGCATTTGCAGATTGTCACTTGCCACGTCACCTGCCACCATTTGCAGATTGTCACTTGCCACCATTTTCAGATTGTCACTTGCCATGTCACCTGCCGCCATTTGCAGATTGTCACTTGCCATCATTTGCAGATTGTCACTTGCCGTGCCAGCCAGTGCCACCAAATGTGCATTGTCGCTGCATTGGTGGCAGGCTCGCAGCACTGGTCCATTTAGTGAGGGCAGGAGAGCGGAGATGCGGGGCGGGCAGTGAGAGATGATGTAATCTCTCTGTTCCCCGCCACACCTCCGACATTTAAAAGTCCCGCGCTGTGAGGGTGGAAGATCACTGATGTGTGGCAGGCAGTGAGAGATCATGTCATCTCTCTGCTCCGCACCGCACATCGCTCCCACGTTGAAGTGGCCCGGCTGTGAGGGCAGAAGAGTGGTGGGCGGAGAGAGATGATGTCATCTCTGCTCGTCTACCTGCTCGTCTCTCCTCCACCTCCAATGCCGCCTGCCGCAGCCGCGACCCGCTGAGGCTCGGGGCTATGGGCTCCACATTCGGGGCTCAGCCTCAATAGCCACACCCTGGCGATGCCTATGGCTGTATCGATACATGTGGCAAAATACAATTGTCAAAATAATTTTGGGCACTTCAGTTTTAGAGCCACATATTTACACATGAAAAGCTAAATTTGGCCTAAACTGGCCATTTATGTGCTACAATATGCAAGAGGAGAGAGTACACTGGTTCTTCACCTTTTACACCACTTTCAACAACCAAATTCAACAAATGCTCACAAGTAGGGATGAGCCGAACACCCCCCCGTTCGGCTCGCACCAGAACCTGCAAACGGACCTAAAGTCCGTGCGAGCATTAGAACCCTATTAGTTATAATGGATGCGAACGTTTGAAATCAAAAGTGCTAATTTTAAAGGCTAATATGCATGTTATTGTCATAAATAGTGTTTGGGGACCTGGGTCCTGCCCCAGGGGACATGTTTCAATGCAAATTTTTTTTTTAAAAACGGCAGTTTTTTCAGGAGCAGTGATTTTATTAATGCTTCAATTAAAACAATAAAAGTGTAATATTCCTTTAAATTTCGTACCTGGGGAGTGTCTATAGTATGCCTGTGAAGGGGCGCATGTTTCCTGTGCTTAGAACTGTCCCTGCAAAAAGTGTCATTTTTGCAGGAAAAAAAGCTATTTAAAATCACTCGCGGCTAATGTATTGACGGCTCTCGTAACACAAAGAACAGTCATTCATTGAAAGCCATCCATAAAAAAAAAGTCATTGATAAAAAAAAAAAAAAAAAAGTGTGGGGGTCCCCCCAAATTCAATAACCAGGCCCCTCAGGTCTGCTATGGATATTAAGGGGGACCCCAGACAAAAAAAAATGGCGTGGGGTCCACCTCAAAATCTATACCAGACCCTTATCCGAGCACGCAACCTGGCAGGCCGCAGGAAAAGAGGGGGACGAGAGCGCCCCCGCCTCCTGAACCGTACCAGGCCACATGCCCTCAACATTGGGAGGATGCTTTGGGGGTCTGAGACCCCCAAAGCACCTTGTCCCCATGTTGATGAGGACAAGGGCCTCTTCCCCACAACCCTGGCCATTGGTTGTGGGGGTCTGCGGGCGGGGGGCTTATCAGAATCTGGAAGCCCCTTTAACAAGGGGACCCCCAGATCCCGCCCCCCCTGTGTGAAATGCCATTTCACCAAAAAAGTGTCAAAAATTTTAAAAATGACAGGAGACGGTCTTTGACAATTCCTTTATTAAAATCTTCTTTCTTCTGGTCTTCCTTTCTTCATCCTTCGGTTTCTTCACCTTCACCTTTCTTCATCTTCTCCTTCCGGCAACTTCTTCCATCTTCTTCTTCCATCTTCTTCTTCCTCCGATCCGCTTCTTCTTGCGCTGGTCTTCTCGTCCTTCTCGTCCGGCATCTTCTTCCATGGCGTCGGCGCCTGTTCTTCTGTCGGGCCGCTCCTCGCAATGGGAGGCTCCCGCTGTGTGAGTCTTTGCTCCGTCTGACAGGTCTTTTATAACGGAGGGCACCTGGTGACCCCGCCCCCCTCTGACATCATGGGGAAAGCCATAGGGAATTCCCCAGGATGTCCCCGTGCGTCAGAGGGGGCGGAGTCACCAGGTGCCCTCCGTTATAAAAGACCTGTCAGACGCAGCAAAGCCTCACACAGCGGGAGCCTCCCATTGCGCGGAGCGGCCCGGAAGAGACGCCGACGCTATGGAAGAAGATGCCGGACGAGAAGGACGAGAAGACCAGCGCAAGAAGAAGCGGATCAGAGGAAGAAGAAGATGGAAGAAGAAGATGGAAGAAGATGCCGGAAGGAGAAGATGAAGAAACCAAAAGGATGAAGAAAGGAAGACCAGAAGAAAGAAGAAAGAAGATTTTAATAAAGGAATTGTCAAAGACCGTCTCCTGTCATTTTTACAATTTTTGACAATTTTTTGGTGAAATGGTAGGGGTACCCCTTACCATTTCACACAGGGGGGGGCAGGATCTGGGGGTCCCCTTGTTAAAGGGGGCTTCCAGATTCCGATAAGCCCCCCGCCCGCAGACCCCCACAACCAATGGCCAGGGTTGTGGGGAAGAGGCCCTTGTCCTCATCATGTCCTTGTGCTTTGGGGGTCTCAGACCCCCAAAGCATCCTCCCAATGTTGAGGGCATGTGGCCTGGTACGGTTCAGGAGGGAGGGGGGGCCGCTCTCGTCCCCCCCTCTTTTCCTGCGGCCTGCCAGGTTGCATGCTCGGATAAGGGTCTGGTATGGATTTTGAGGGGGGAACATGGGTTCGAATCGAACACCGGGCCCATCCCTACTCACAAGAATATTGACAATACAGGTATAATACAGGTATAAAGTCTAAGCTCTGAGAAAGAAGGCTTATCCCTTGAAATGCATCATGGAGGATTATATGCCTTTATTTTCAATATTCATGTATTTTATTGGTTTTACCAATGGTGTGAAAAATGATGCACAAAGCCAGTACCCTCTCTCTTCTTATTTATTCTAGTCCAGTTTAAAGCATAAGTTCACCTTTTCAAAAAAACAATCAATACACGTTTTTGCAGGTGATAGTTGTGCATTTTTTTTTCTGGAGCCTACAGAGCATTGCATTGCAAGTACAGTATCAGTCTCATGCAAACTCTCAGCATAGCTGTCTGCCCGTAACGTCGCAGTTACCTTACCTTACTTTCTTTTTTCCTTAGCTAGTTTCCTTCAGTCTATTAGTACCTATTTCTCTCCTATATATTTAGTAATATATATATATATTTTTCTTAGCTAGTTTCCTGCAGTGTATTTCTCTCCTACTTTTTTTTTTTTTCCTCTTAGCTAGTTTCCTGCAGTCTATCAGCACCGCTATTTCTCATCTATATATTTATTAATTAATTACATTTTTTTATTATTTTATTTTTTTGCCATTGACGTTCATTCGTGACTATGCACATACTTTGGGAATATGCCAGCATCGCTCCTCATGATATTCTAACACTTTGCTTTTAAAATCATTTGTTCTTAACATCAACTTCATTGTGTGTATACATATATACATGTTTTCTATTATTTTGTGTATGTTAACTATACAATGATTTTGTTGTTGATTTTCCTCCGAGTTCAATTGGTGTATCTGATTTTCTATGGCAGTGGATTTGGACCGAACTCTTGACATCAGATTTGAATGTAATGCCGCGTACACATGATCGGATTTTCAGTTGGAAAAAGCTTGGATGGTTCTCTCAACTTTCGACTTTCAAGAACGTGGTGACGTACAACACTACGACGAGCCGAGAAAATGAAGTTCAATGTTTCCGAGCATGCGTCGAATTGTTTCCGAGCATGCGTTGGAATTTTGCGCGTTGGTATTGACACAGACGATCAAACTTTTTCCGACCGAAAAATTGAGAACCTGCTCTCAATCTTTTGCTGGCGGGAATTCCGTCTTCTGATGGAGCATACACACGGTCGGAATTTCTGTCCAAAAGCTCACATCGGACTTTTGCTGGCGGAAAATCCGATCATGTGTACGTGGCATAATTACCGTGTATTTTAGCCAGCTGAGTACTAATTTTAATTGGTTAGTTCACCTGTAACCTAATAATGACACATTAGAGTAGCATATAGGTGACTAGTTCCAATAGGTAATGATTAAGTGCTAACATTTGCGTGAAACGCGTCTACCTCTTTGTCGCCTGCTCCATCTGTCAACCACTTGCTTCATTTGCCCCAACATAGATTCATTGAGCAGCGCTACCGTTCAAACTTTATTTTTCTTATAAGTTTGGACAGCAATCCCCCCCCCGCTTATCAACTAACTTCAGGTATTTGTTTTTGATTCAGGACGGCACCCCCCCTGCACTGCTAGTTTTTTATCTTAGTTTGGACGGCAGTACCCCCTCTTCTTTAATTTTCTTTCTTATGCCGCGTACACACGTTCGGACTTTGTGCGCCGGACCTAGTCCGGCGGGACTTCCCCACACACGCCCGGACTTCCGAGCGTGTGACTTGCCCACACACGCCCGGACTTCTCCGGCGGACAATCCGCTGGAAAAAGTCTGCGGGAATGAACGGACTTTCCAATGAGCGGCAAGACCGTTCATTTCAAAAGTCCGGCGGACTAGCCTACTAACGGCGGGATTGTCCGCCGGACTGCCAAGTCCAGCGGACAATTTTAAAACAAAACTTAAAACCTAGTCCGCCGGACTTTTGGCGCCAAAAAGTCCGCCGGCGCCCCCCCCCCCCCCCCGCGCTTATCAACTTCATGTAATTTTTTCTTAGTCTGGACCAGAATCCCCTACCTGCTTATCTACCTCATGTATTTATATATTTTATGAGGCTGGGCGGCAGAAACCCCTCCCCCCCCTGCTTAGCAACTTCATGTAGTTTTTTACTTAGTTTGGACGGCAGCACCACCCTCCCCTGCTTATTAACTTCATGTATTTTTTTTCTTCGTTTGGATGGCAGCACCCCCACCCCTCCGCTTATGGACTTCATTAATTTTTTTCGGTGGTTGCACGGCAGCAGATCTTGAATGATCTCAGAGAATTCATACCTGTGACCCGTGATTGTATTATAATGTCATACCTGTGACCCATGATTGTAGTATGATGTCATACCTGTGACCCATGATTGTAGTATGATGTCATACCTGTAGCCCATGATCGTAGTATGATCTACTACTACTACACAGAATGTGCAGTCTGGTATATGATGTGCAGAGTCCTGTGTATAATGTGCAGAGCCTGGTGTATAATGTGTAGCCTGGTATATGATGTGCAGAGCCTGGTGTATAATGTGCAGCCTGGTATATGATGTGCAGAGTCCTGTGTATAATGTGCAGCCTGGTATATGATGTAGAGCCCTGTGTATAATGTGCAGCCTGGTATATGATGTGCAGAGCCCGGTGTATAATGTGCAGACTGGGATATGATGTGCAGAGCCCAGTGTATAATGTGCAGCCTGGTTTATCATGTGCAGAGCCCCGTGTATAATGTGCAGCCTGGTATATGATGTGCAGAGCCCGGTGTATAATGTGCAGACTGGGATATAATGTGTAGAGCTCAGTGTATAATGTGCAGCCTGGTATATCATGTGCAGAGCCCGGTGTATAATGTGCAGACTGGTATATGATGTGCAGAGCCCGGTGTTTAATGTGCAGCCTGGTATATGATGTACAGAGCCCTGTGTATAATGTGCAGCCTGGTATATGATGTGCAGAGCCCTGTGTATAATGTGCAGCCTGGTATATGATGTGGATTATATAAGGGGTGTGGCCTATGAGAAGTGGGAGGGGACAAACGTGTAGGGGCGGGGTCTTGCGCCCCATCCTAAAACTTCGCCAGCCAGCACTGGTGAAAGGTGATGCACAAAGCCAGTGCGCTCTCTCTTCTTGCTTATTCTAGTACAGTTTAATTCCTTCCCAACCAGCCACCACAGTTATACTGCGGCAGGATGGCTTTCCTGTGTGAGCCGTCGTAGCTGTACGTCGGCTCTTCAAGACGATTTGGAAGGCGCACTTGCACCCGCAGTGTGTCCCCGGAGCCGATGCATGTGCCCGGTGGGCTCGATGACTGCCGGCCACCCACAATCGCTCGTGACAGAGCGAGTAGTGGGATCTGTGTGTGTAAACACACAAATCCTGGTTCTCTCAGGGGAGAGGAGACAGATCGTGTGCTCCTAAGTAGGAACACTGATCGGTCTCCTCCCCTAATCAGTCCCCACCCCCCCCCCCCCCCCCACAGTTAGAACACACCTAGGGAATGCAGTTAACCCCTTGATTGCTCCCTAGTGTTAACCCCTTCCCTGCCAATGACATTTATACACTAATCAGTATTTTTAACTTTCATTGCTGTATAAATGTCACTGGTCCCAAAAAAGTGTCAAAAGTGTCCGATCTGTCCGCCGCAATGTCGCAGTCACGATAAAAATCGCCATTACTAGTAAAAAAATAAATAAATAAGTATGCCATAAATCTATCCCCTATTTTGTAGACGTTATAACCTTTGCACAAACCAGTTAATAAACGCTTAGTTTTTTTCAAAATGGTTGCTCATTTTTTGTTTATAGCGCAAAAAATAAAAAACGCAGTGGTGTTCAAACACCACCAAAAGAAAGCTCTATTTGTGGGGAAAAAGGAAATCAATTTTGTTTGGGTGCCGCATCGCAATGACCGTGCAATTGTCATTTAAAGCGACGCAGTGCCGTATCACAAAAAAAAATGGTCTAGTCAGGAAGGGGGCAAATCCTTCCGGGGCTGAAGTGGTTAAAGGATAAGTTCACCTTTTTAAAAAAAACAATCAATACACTGTTTTAGTACTGGCTAGTGCAGTTCACGCAAGGGAGAGGTTCTGGTCGAGGAGGAACAGAACAGGGACACTATGCCTGGCTCCACCATGAACCCTAGAGAATGGGGATGAGGACCTGCCCACCTGGTTACTCAAGGTGCCAGTGTTCTGCCGAGATCTGTCCCCTCATCGGATAGTGTCCACCCTGTACTGCGCAGGTGCAGAGCTTGCGCAGTACAGAGGGCAAGAAGACTCCGAAAGTCTCCGAAGATGAACGCGCTTGCTAGTACCTTCTGCTCTGAGTCCAGGTTCAAGCCCCACCATGCAAGTGGACATACGGTAGATGGTGTAACAGTACTTAGTAACAGGGCCCCTCACGGGCACGGTCTCGCTTCGCTCTGCAATTTTTTATTCTAACTCTATGTCCACTTGGATGGTGGGGCTTGAACCTGGACTCAGTGCGCAGGCGCCGTTCATCTTCGGAGACTTTCGGCGTCTCCTTGTCCTCCGTATTGCACAAGCGGATACTATCCGACGGGGGACAGTATTCGTCAGTACATCGGCACCAGTGTTTTGCCTGTCAGCAAACCCCTTTATCAGATGCTGTTTTCGTAAGGTAGCCTACCAAAGTGCCTTATAAAGTACAAAGACCTTGTTCAAGTACAGCTAGTGCTGTTAAGAGCCCTTTTACCCTGGTTGTCTGCAATATTGAGGCTACATTGCCATAGTGTTTGGAAATTTAAGTGAGTTCCTTGCCACTGTCTTTCACTTCATTGTTACTTTTGTTTTGCCAAATAGTAATTGTGCCACCTTCCCTGGTCTCTGTACCTTTACTCCATCTCGCGTCTTCGCTTTGACAGTTATTTTATAACTGAGGGCGGGCACACCGTTACATTCCCAGGTGACCCCGCCCCCCTCTGACGCACAGGGTCTTCCCTATGGCTTTCCCGTAGCGTTTTTTTTCTTTTATGGTCTGTCGGTGGAGCAAGAGAAGAAGAAGAAGACTTTGTGGGACATTTTTATTTTTTTATTTTTTAATAAAGGACTTGTCCCTAAGTGTGAAGAAATACAAGAAGCCAAACTGATTGTAATTTTAAGTGTAAGTTCACCTTTACAGAGAATCTGTAAGGGGAACTTACACTGGAAACCCTCTTACCCCCCAGTCCCGCTGTACCTGTGGCCGGCGATCACTCTCTAGGAGACATTGGGTCGCCGCTTTACCGGTCCAGAGATTTGGAATCCTTGTGGCTTTCTCTTTTCTTCTCCCTCACTGACAGGATGGACTAGGCAGGTTCTGATTGGTCGGCACCATCCGCATGACAGAATTAGAATGCCTCCTATATGTACCTTTACAAGGTATGTTTAGGAGATTAAACCGCGGGGGTTTTAAATCCCCAGACCGGTGAAGCGGCGACCTGATGTCTCCTAGAGGGTGATTACTGGCCTCAGGTACAGCGGGGCCCGGGGGAGATGGGGAGGGGGCCCAGTGTAAGTTCACCTTACAGATTTTCTGTAAAGGTTGAACTTACCCTTTAAGATCCACCTTGACCCCTGACCTGATCTGTACTCTCAGCACAGTGACCGAGCTGTCATAGTTAGCTTTTAGTCCATACTAATAATCGAGAGCTGGCGAGACCAGCTCCCGATCAAGTGACCACTGTTACAGCCAATCACAGTTGTCACGTCTCCCCCCCCCCCCCCACGGCATACAGACCCTATTAAAGAGATGTCTGGACAGGAAAGGATTAAATAAATCCAATAAAACAAAACGAAATTGCCTCTCTCTATTAATCCCCATGTCCCAGAGGATACTGTGGATGACATTTGCTTTTATTTTGAGCACAGTTTCTTTCGGAATCTTAAGTGCAAACCTATGAAAATGAAAATTTTCTGCTAAATTCTGTCTGTGAAACTGAATCTTGTCATATTGTTATGTTAACAGTCTATGCAAACTGATTATTCTCTGTGTGTTGTGATGTAACATCAAAGGAAAAGAGAAGGAAGCAAAATATGAAGACAAATTGGAAACCGCTTTCCTAAATTAATATTTTTTCTTGGTCTCATAGCCAGTCAGGGATGGAACTGGGGGTGGTAACTCCTCGAAAAGCAGCATTCTAGAAGAGAACTGTCTTATCCAAAAGAAAGGCAGAGCACTTTTATTTAAATTTCGAAGTAAAACTAACTTAAAGGGGTTGCAAACCCTCTTTGTTATTTTTATAAAAAAAAAAGCGCCATACTTACTTGCAGCGTGCAATAATTTTTTTGCGCAGAGCAGCCCGATCCTATTCTTCTGGGGTACCCCACCGGCGTTCCAGGCCCCTCCTCTTCATCAGGTGCCCCCACGGAATGCCACATTTCATAGGGGCTCCCGTGCGGGCTCGCACCAGAGTCCATTGACACAGACAGTGAGATTCAGCCAAAAAAAAACACAATGTGCCCTGATGTAGATCCATCATCATTCACAATGCCGCCGCCACCGCCGGACCTGAAAAACTAAAAAAAAAGGTCCACTCGCCACAAACGCTCCCATGGTCTGTCTGCCTGCCCCACCGTGTGACATTTCTTAAATAGCAATGGGGAGGGCTACCTGGCGACGGCTCCACCCCCCGTGACATCATCAACAGGTGCATGCCACCAGGTGACGTCGCAAGCTGACCCCGCCCCATAGCTATTTAAGAAATGTCACAGGCAGGGCAGGCAGACCACGGGAGTGTACGTGGTGAGTGTAGCTTTTTTTTTTGGGGCCTGACGGTGGCGTCGGCATCGTGATTGATGATGGATCTAAATCTTGGGATATTGTTTTGTTATTTTTTAATAAAAGAATTGTCAAAAACTCTTGTACTGTCTTTATTCATATACACTTTTTTGATGAATGAGTAGAGGTTTAACGTACCCCATACTCATTCACATAGGGGGCCAAGATCTGGGGGCCCCATTTTAAAGGGGGCTTCCAAATTCCGATAAGAGCCCTGCCCGCAAACCCCCACAACCAGAGCCCAGGGTTGTGGGGAAGAGGTCTTTGTCCCCATCAACAAAGGGACAAGGTGCTTTGGGGTGGCACCTTCCTTGCCCGAAAGCATCTGGTATGTATTTGGGGGAGGGAGGGCCACACTGTTTTTTTCACAAATTTTTTAGCCGGCAAATCTTTTACAGTAAGCGGAGAACCCCACTGACAGCTGATGACTCATCGTTGTTAAGGAAACTGTGACAGACCTAGCCGGGACACAGGCTTTTTGAGAGGACTAAATGCGAGCCCCTTGCCAACCGATTATGGGCCCTGGATTTTAAGGGGCACAGGGTGAATGAGAACCCCACTATAATCTGTGCTAGTCAGATTCAATTGCAGGGTTAATTAGCACATACAACAATAGGTGAAATACTCTTTAGAATCTGTGTCAAGACAGACCAGACTCATTTGCATTATACAACAGACAGGTGGCTGGAGTTGATGATATTAGCATCTAACATGTGTGAAGCTCGGTGACAACAAGTCTGACCTGTAGTGAAATCCTGATGAGTCACATCGGCTGCTTAAAGGGATTAGTTAATTAGCTCATGTTAATTTGTTACAGGTGTATTGTTAGAGTAAAATGAGCAGGAATATCTGATCTCTATATTCAGACTGAGAGGAAGTGGTATATGACGAAAGCACTCAATCGGAGTGTAGGGACGGCCACAGGCTTCCTGGCCCACACAACCAGCAATATACAGTGTTTTTAAAGGGTAAATCCCCCCACAAAATGCACCATAGTTAATTTGTTACAGGTGTATTGTTAGAGTAAAATGAGCAGGAGGGGGGTCTCCTCTTATACTGTATATAAATACTTGTCATTTTGGTTAAAAAAAAAACAGTCCATGTTGGCACTAAGCAAGTCTCGTCTCGTTTTGTGCTTGGGAGCGGTTGGAATATCTGATATCTATATTCAGACTGAGAGGAAGTGGTATATGACGAAAGCACTCAATCGGAGTGTAGGGACGGCCACAGGCTTCCTGGCCCACACAACCAGCAATATACAGTGTTTTTAAAGGGTAAATCCCCCCACAAAATGCACCAAAAACCGCATCAAAAACTTTCGCTTTTGGTGGGACTCCATTAAAGCCTATTACACGCAAAACGCAATCTGCTGAAAAAAAATCCCTGACCCTTTCCCAAAATGCACTGGCTGTGTACCATATGAAACCATGTTAAATGGACTGTAGTGCATTTCTGAAAAAACACAAAAAAGCACATAGATAGGGTAATTGTTGTCTTTTGCTCTCATTATTTTAGTTTGTACAACTGTTTTCTGTATTATGCTTTAAAAACAAATAAACTCTTTGTGAAACAAATCTAGGGCTATTGGGCTACAGGGCTACAGAACAAGTGTCACATACCTGGATGTGGATCCCAAGATGACATAGAAGGCCTTTCTTATTTCTCCAATCGAAACACTCCTGAGTTGGATGATAGGAAGTGCAGAAACAAATGCATGAATGCTGATATTGTAATGGCTATAATGCTGGAATGATGTCTACAAAGTGGAGCATCAGAATCATTATGTATTTGGTGTTAATAATTATTTTACCTTGTCTTTGGTGAACCTCATTATCCTGATGACCCTTGATAAATGCTTAAGGCTATCAAGGTCGAGGAGTTTAATGCCGCTGACTGGTGAGGGTGCAGGCTCAGGAGAGGTCCAGACCCAAAGTATGCTCCAGAAATAGGAAGAGATAGCCCAACTGCCGCACACCTCATCCAGCCCGTGTGGTTAGCAGGTAAATATAGTCTCAGCTCTAGCTCTATTCATCCAGGCCACTTCCTGGCACTATCGCTTTATAGCTTTTTAGCACTTCCTTATATACAAGTGGAAATGCGAACACTGGTGTCAGCAGCACATATTTTCTTACAATTAGTTCAATAGCAGCACACATATTTGCGCTCAAGTAACCTCATGGTTAAACACTTTGAATACCTATCTCTCCTGAAGTCCCAGGGGTGGGGCGAAACATGTTAGGGACGTGTCCTGGATATATCAAGCTGAGGCTGCTATTACCTGCTAACTACACGAGCCAGGTGAGGTGTGCGGTGAGGAAGCTTAGCTCTGAGGAAGGGGGTGCGCCCCCGAACGCATTAGTTGTACCCGTGTTTTGTGCATGTCCATGCATTGTTTTTATGGCCTTTTGTCAGTTGAATTTTGTGAATACCCACTTTTATATAAAAAATGTTTATTATTAAATTATCTTTGGTAATGCACTAGGTGTGCGCGCCTTCCATTTCTGTTTTTCTTGTACATCGGGATAATGAGGTTCACCAAAGACAAGGTGAGAAAACCAGCTTGGTCAGCAATTTGTAGGTTACAAGGTATCAGAACAGCAAACAGGAGTCATAGTCTGTGAAAAAAGCTAAAGTTAATATGGTATCAGATGAACAGATGGGTTAAGGACAAAGTGGGGGGGGGGGGTAATAGGAGTAGAATTAGGATGCAGAATCACAGGTCAGGTTACAATTATTTTCCTTGAGTTTAGGTTCACTTTAAGGGGGTAAATAATTTATCAAAATTGAGTAACGATGGTGTACAGATTAACAAATGGCTTGGTGGATCTTTGGAGCCATCGCTATACTAGTAATAGTTGTGTGGTGTATGGCAAAGCATGGCCTTTTTTTGCTCCATTGTAGCGAGTGACATGGGTTTCCAGTTAAAAGTAGGGTATTACAAGCAAACTAATACATGTTACGTCCCTCCAGACTGCTGAGCAGATTTAGTTATTGAAAATGATAACTCCATGAAATAATATTAAAATGAATAATGCCAAAAAGTTAACCTTTGGATCTATTTATGAAAGATACATAAAATCCATAAAAGGCTGACATGTCACTTTCAGAGAAAGCTTTTCCTTGTCTGTTCTGAGTTAGCATTTGATGTGAGAGAGCTCAGTGTCAACACAGGGAAATCAAAGAAATGCATTTATTTTATGACGAATATAGCACAGAAAGCTTATCTTTCTTTTGGGTAGTGAAAAGGATCAAAACATGGAAAAGTTTCAGATGACCCTGTATGACATCCTTCAGTAAGGATCAGGCCATGATAGCGATAAGTGTTGCAGAACACAACATCAGACACAGGGATTAACAAGAAGAGAAACAATCCAATTTTACTGTCCACTGCGAGACATCAACTTCCTAAGACGGTCCTTGAGGGATGCGTTTCAACGAGAAAACCCCCGATTAAGAAAAACTAAAGAGACAGAAAAGAATCTTGTGGGCTGTAAAGAGAAAGATAGGACCATTGATCAATGGTAAACTGTTATGGGAAATTGAACAGGAATTGCAACTCATAAGGTATAGGTACGCAAATGTAAAAAGTGTGTATGATATTAGGAATTATAACTGGTTAATGAACATTGACCAGAGGTTAAATTTTTTTTACAAGGTTTACTTTCCTAAATTAAAGAGACCTTGTTGCCACACCATTCATTAAAAAATCTTCCCATAAGATTACAGTACAGCATGTGCATTTACAATAGTTTATGCACTACTAGAGTAGAAGGTCGCACATCAATGCTGTCACTGGATAAAACGTTGTTCAGCCACAACCAGCCAGTAACGAGTTTCCACTTAAGAACTGCCACCTCTGATTTGTTTCACCCCAATGGGCTTAATCATAGAGTTTGGGGTAGTCCCAGGGAATCTCCTTAAATATACCAGTCAATAAAAAACATTTTGACCAACCTTAGATTTTCTTAAAGGGGCAGATATGTTAAGCTCTCTTCTCTATCCACCTAAAGCCCTCTGGCATAACTTAAACTACAGATAATATCCAATTAGTCATGCTTTGACATTACCAAAAATGTTTACATTCACAAACCTAGTAAGGTATATTAGTATGAGATGTAACAGAGATATATATGTACCCCATGTCTATGTTTTTACCTGTGTATATAGCTCCATGATCTAAATGTAAGCCTACAGTGAGGGAAAAAAGTATTTGATCCCCTGCTGATTTTGTACGTTTGCTCACTGACAAAGAAATGATCAGTCTATAATTTTAATGGTAAGTTTATTTTAACAGTGAGAGATAGAATAACAACAAAAAACCCAATCATTCCTGAACAAATTCACCCCTGGGACAATCCCAGCAGATGCCACCGAAACACTTGAGTCCCCAGTCACCCCAACAGAATGAGAACAAGCAGTAAAACAACTAAAGCCTGGCTAGAGTCCAGGCCCAGATGGGCTATCCACGGTATATTACACATTTTTTGCTGAGACACTACAGTCCCCCTTTAACAACATTGTCAACTCCCTATCCCCTTCAAATCCCCTTACACACGGGTTACTAGAAGCCCACATAACAGTCATCCCCAAAGAAGGAAAGAACCCCATAAATACTGGGAAATACAGACCGATCTCGTTACTCAACGTGGACATCAAAATCTTCTCCAAGATATTAGCAAACAGACTCTTACCCTTCCTCCCCTCTCTCATAGCCCCAGACCAAGTAGGCTTTGTTCCTGGACGAGAGGCCAGGGACAACACCATTAAGGCTATTAACCTACACCACCTGATAACACAAACCGATAAAAAGGGCTTCTTCCTGTCCATGGATGCAGAGAAGGCATTTGACAGAGTAGCATGGGACTACATGGAAGCAGTCCTACAAACTATTGGCTTGGGCCCTTCCATGATCGACTTCATTCTGTCTTTATATTCCAACCCATCAGCCAAAGTAAGAGTCAACAATACTCTGTCAGACGCCTTAACCATCTGTAATGGAATGAGACAGGGCTGCCCCCTGTCTCCTATCCTTTTTATTCTTACACTGAAACCCATTATTCAACCCTGGTTGAATAATGATTTGATTTGGTATATTCTCCATATTTTTGGATGCATAGAATGCACTTTTTGGTTAAGTTCTATTGGCAGATAGTATGTATATATATATATATTTTTTAATGCACAATAACGTGCAATGAAGTATGTGTTTTACTTCAAATGACAGTTTGGGAGTAGACAGTTACATTTTAAAAAATACAATGTAAAATTGACTAGGGACACCAACATAGTGTTAATATACATCCCTCAACATAGTTGTAGCTTTGATCTTATAAACTACAGGATAATGGTGTTATTGCACAAATAAAAAAAAACAAAAAAAAAAACATAATATTATTCTTGATAGCACTAGAAAAAAAAAGCCTTTGAAAATTTGTTTGCGATAACTCCATCAATATCACCAGCAAAGCAACTTTTATTATTATCCCATTAAAAAAGAAGAGAATTGTGCGCTGCATTTGGAGATTTCACAATTTGCCACGTCACAAATGTTAATTCTCTATTATGAACGCTAGTTTACAAGACCGACTGCTTCTGCTTCCAAGCATGCGTGTTTGTACTTTGGACTTTTGTCTGATGGACTTGTGTACACACGCTCGGAAAATTCGACAACACACATTTGTTGGCAGAAAATTTAATGACATGCTAGCCAACATTTGTTGGAGGAAAGTCTGACAACAAATGTCCGATGGAGCGTACACACAGTCGGATTTTCCACCAACAGCCTGACTTCCAACATTTCCCATCGGAAAATCCGATCGTGTGTACGGGGCTTTAGTGTACAGTTTTACTAACACAAGCCAAAGTTGCAAAACCCTCAATAAAATAAACATTCAGTAATCTACTTAGTTAAAATGATTATCCCAGCAATTTCAGTTCACAACTTTCAATGCTGCTGGTTCCTGCTCACTTAGTGCTGCTTCCCTGAACTTCTGGTCTTTACAGCAAAGCATTAACAGTGGACAGTACAATCTCAAGCCAGTCTGTTGGCTTGGAGAAGGGAGGAGGGAGAAGGAGGGAGGAAGAGAGAGCTATGTCAGCTGCGACATTTAGTTGGTAGGGTCAGAATTTGGCATAAACAACATGGAAGCATAGATCCATCCTGCCTTGTATCAACGTTTCAGACTGGTAGTGGTGGTGTAATGGTGTGGGGGATATTCTTGGCACACTTTGGGCCCCTTTGTACCAATTGAGCATTGTTTAAACACCACGGCCTACCTGAGTATTGTTGCTGACCATGTCCATCGCTTTATGACTACAGTGTACCAATCTTCTGATGGCTACTTCCAGCAGGATAAAGCACCATGTCACAAAGCTCAAATCATCTCACCACTGGTTTCTTGAATATGACAATGAGTTGACTGTACTCCAATGGCCTCCACAGTCACCAGATATCAGTCCAATAGCGAACCTTTGGGATGTGGTAGAACAGGAGATTCGCATCATGAATGTGCGGCTGATAAATCTGCCTCAAATGAGGAATCAACATCTCTGAGGAATGTTTCTAACACCTTGTTAAATCTATGCCATGAAGAATTAAGGCAGTTCTGAAGCCAAAGGGGGGCCTAACCTGGTACTAACAAGGTGTACCTAATAAAGTGTATATACAGGTGCATCTAAAAAAAATTGAATATCATCAAAAAGTTAAATTATTTCAGTAATTTAATTCAAAAAGTGAAACTCATCTATTATATAGATTGATTACACACAGAGTGATATATTTCAAGCATTGCTTTCTTTTAATTTTGATGATTATGACTTACAGCTAGAGAAAACCCAAAATTCAGTATTAGAATTTTGTAAAAAAAAAAAGTTCAATATTGTAGACTCATGGTGTCACACTCTAATCAGCTACAAAACTCAAAACGCCTGTAGAGGTTTCCTGACCCTTTAATTGGTCTCTCAGTCTGGTTCAGTAGGTTACACAATTATGGGGAAGACTGCTGACTTGACAGTTGTCCAGAAGACAGTCATTGGTACCCTCTACAAGGAGGTTAAGAAAGCTGGCTTGTCACAGAGTGCTGTATCCAAGCATATTAATGGAAAGATGAGTAGAAGGATAAAGTGTGATAGAAAAAGGTGCACAAGCAACAGGGATAACCACTGACTTGAGAGGATCGTGAAGCAAAGGCCATTCATGAATTTGGGGGAGATCCACAAGAAGTGGACTACGGCTGGTGTTGAGACTTTAAAAGCCATCACACACAGATGAATCCAGGACATAGGCTACAACTGTTGCATTCCTTGTGGCAAGCCACTCCTGAGACAACGTCAGAAGCATCTTGGGTGAACAATAACTGCGCTGATTATATAACAAAAGTGAAAAAACAAGCAGCCAACACAGTTTGTGATCAGCAAACAAAAATACTACAAAAAAACCCAAAATGTGGCGCTGTGATCAAGAAAGACTTAATGCAAAAAGTCTATGTGTAAAAAGCAGTAATCCAAATATAATGATGACAGTCCATCAATCAAACATAAATAGTGCTGTGTGAAGACAAAATCTTCTATCAAAATAGTGGTGCATATATATATCCTTCTTGAGATGAGAAGGTGGTGTATGAATCCAGCTTAAAGTGATTATATCTGCTTACCAGATAGGAGCAGAAAAAAGGCGATGTTAGTCACGTGATATCATGAAGAAAGTGGATGAAGGTCTGGTGAGCCCAAAGGTGTGATCGAATCCAGTACTTCTTGATGGGATGTAGGTGACCAAAATCCCTCAGCCAAATCAGGTATAAGCTAGAAAAAAACTCTCCCACGGGTTGGAGGAAGAGAGTAACGACAATAGTGAAGCCCGCCAGATAAAGTTTAACAGTTTTATTGGTAATCTACTTACATCAAAGTTAAAAACATCAGGGCATGGATAAAGAGACAATTCCGCATACTTGCATCAGCCCGCCTGACATGTTTCATCCTACAACGGATATCATCAGAGGCGTGGTCAGAAGCATCTTACCTGGGCTAAGGAGAAAAGGGGCTTCACTGTTGCTCAGTGGTCCAAAGTCCTCTTTACGGAAATCAAGGTCCCAGAGTCTGGAGGAACGGTGGAGAGGCACAGAATCCAAGTTGCATGAGGTCCAGTGTGAAGTTTCCACAGTCAGTGATGATTTGGGGAGCCATATCATCTGCTGGTGTTGGTCCACTGTGTTTTATCAAGTCCAAAGTCAGCACAGCCCTCTACCAGGAAATTCTAGAGTACTTCATGCTTCCCTTTGCTGACCAGCTTTATTGAGATGCTGATTTAATTTTCCAGCAGGACTTGGCACCTGCCCACACTGCCAATACCTGGTTTAATGATCATGGTATCACTGTGCTTGATTGACCAGCGAACTCGCCTGACCTAACCCCTTAGAGAATCTCTGGGATATTGTCAAGAGGAAGATGAGAGACACTAGACCCAACAATGCAGACAAGCTGAAGGCTACTATCAAAGCAACCTGGGCTTCTATAACACCTCAGCAGTGCCACAGGCTAATCGCCTCCCTGCCACACCACATTGATGCAGTAATTCATGCAAAATGAGCCCCAACCAAGTATTGAGTGCGTACTATACTGTCCATGGGCATACTTTTCAGTAAGCCAACATTTCTGTATTAAAAATCCTTTTTTTATTGGTCTTATGTAATATTAACATTTTCTGAGATACTGAATTTTGGGTTTTCACTAGCTGTAAGCCATAATTATCAAAATTATAAGAAATAAATGCTTGAAATATATTGCTCTGTGTGTAATGAATCTATATAATATACGAGTTTTACTTTTTGAATTGAATTACTGAAATAAATTACATTTTTGATGATATTCAATTTTTTTTTAGATGCACCTGTATATAAATATTTTATACTTGTTTTACCTTCAGGCATAAAGAGGTTAAAGTCTGAGTTTTGCTTGCAGTGTTGAAGCTGATCTTCATATAGCGCCTTGATCTGCTCTGCACTTGTTACAGCGATGGGACTATGTGTTGTGTATAGTTTCATCTACATAGAACAGGTCACTAGACGAAGAATACTAAGGTTAACAAGGCAGACAGAAATGTCCATAAGTTGGCCTCGGCTTGCTGGTTAGAGAGAACTGTATAATAACTGTATGCAAATACTGTTTGAGGTGATGCAGAAAATATATCTTCATTTTCAACATGTGGATAAATCACTGTCAATAATAATAATATCACAGGCCTTGCGTGCCTCTATGACAAAAACATCCTATTTTCTGTTCATCACAGCAATACATCCGTGATTGATGCTGGACCAGAGTAAGTCTGCCTTGTCGTACTACCTTAATCTATGTCAGCATCACTTTGTCTCTGTCAGTGTCAATGTCAACTGATCTATGCTACCAAAACAGCAAAACTCCAGGCACAAGACAATCTTGTTGAGAATTAAACATGTCAGCTGTAACAAGAAGAGCATTACATGATTTTGTACATATTTTATGTATTTATTATGCTCAGGACTAGTTAGGTAAATATGCATATTGCAGTATTTTTCTTGCCCCGCAGATGGTGCTCTAGTCTGCTTTTCCCATTTTCAGCTGATTTGGCTTTCAGCTGTGTTGAAAAAAGGCCCTTTCTTTACAGCAACGTTTCATAACCTTTTTACCATAGAGGAACCCAAAGATACATTAGTGCAGTGTTTTTCAACCAGGCAGTGCATTTTTGTGCAGTACAGGAAAATGTGCGATTTTGCACGTTGCCTCGCTGCACCTGGTGTGAAGAAGCCCTAAAATATAGTCAGTGCGACATTGTTCAGTGATCTTAGATTCCACATTCCCCCTTTTACCACAAATCCTTCCTCCTAGCACCCCCCAAATTCCCCCTTCTAACACAAATCCGCCACTGAATCCCCCCTCCTAGCACAACCCATCCCCCCCCAAATCCCCCCTCCTAGCAAAAACTCCCCTGCTCCCAAATTCCCACTTCTAGTACAAACCCTGCTCTAACCCCCCCAAATCCCCTCTCGTAGAACAAATCTTTCACCCCCCCCCCCCTAGCACAAATCCCCACTCCTAGCACATCCCCCTCCTAGCACAATCCCCCTCCCCCAAAATTTCTTCTTCTAGCACATCCCCCCTGCTCCCAAATCCCCAATTCTAGCACAAACCCTGCTCCAACACCCTGCCCCCCCATCCCTTCTCCCAGCACAATCCCCTCAAATCCCCCCTCTTATCACAGCCCCCCCCATAGCCCCTTTCTAGCACAAGTGTGGGCTGTGCTCCCTCCTCACCCCCCCCCCCCACTTCTCTCCCTCCGCCCCTGCCCACAATTTCTGCTGCCTGTACAAGAGCAGTGTTGGGAGGAGATAGGGGCAGTAGTTAAATCCTGAATATTGGGATGAGAATGCTACTTTGTATTATCTCCCATGCACTGCAACTCTGCAAGGAGAGAGAGCACAGCCCACATGGCTCTCTCCTCCTCCCTGCAGCGATGTGAACTATGTGAGCAGCTATGTGATCTATTGCCGCAAAGAAGAAAGCTGTAGAGCCGCCCAACATGTTCTTAACAACTGATGACGTCATCGGTTGGTAGAACACTGTCGGGCAGTCCGCACACCTTTCTGCTTTCATGGCAAAAGTTCACATAGTTCATATAGCTGTTCACATAGTTCACATAGCTGCAGAGAGGAGCAGGAGAAGAGAGACGTGCAAGCTGAGCTCTCCTTGCAGAGTCGCAGTGCATGGGAGTAATATAAAGTTGTGCTTAGACCGGGATTTTGCCACGGCACCCCTGAGGACTATTTGCGGCACCCCAGGGTACCGCAGCAACCCGGCTGAAAATACTATTTTCATCTGGTGAAGCAGCCAGCAACTCTGTTTTTTTTTCAAAAGCACAAGCTCTCCATCTCTCTAGCAGAATATATCAGTTTACTTGGATGAGACAAACCACTTACTTAACACTGACAGGGGTGATTAAAATGATCAGATTTTATTTATTTATGCAAAACCTTTATCTGAAAAAGGAAAAAAAAATATGTTTTGCTGTAACTGATTATAAAGTGTGAGCTGGAGTTTGGCTTCCATTTGTTAGTGTATATAAATCTGCTACTACATTTAACACTACCCTCCCCCCCAGACTGACAATGGTGCTCTCTGCTGTGCCTCCCTTTCCGATTCCTCGAGAGTTGTGTCTTGCATACACACGGTCACACAAAAGTTTGCTGAACTTTCACCGTCAAGAATGCGGTGAAGTACAACACTACGACGAGCCGAGAAAATTAAGTTCAATGCTTCCGAGCATGCGTCAAATTGTTTCCGAGCATGCGTAGAAATTTTCCGTGTCGGAATTTGTACAGACGAACTTCGACCGAGAAATTGAGAACATGCTCTCAATCTTTTGCTGGCTGGAATTCCGCCAGCAAAAGTCCAATGGAGCATACACACGGTTGCATTTTCGGACCAAAAGCTCTCATCGGACTTTTGCTGGCGAAAATTCCGCTCGTGTGTACACAGCAAAAGAAAAGAAATGTGATGTAGCCACCACATCTAATGATTGTTAAGCTGCAATATAATACATTTTTCGTCTTGGGTTCAATACCTCTTTCACAGAAGATAGGTGGGTAAGTTTGTTTTATTGCTGAATAATCATAGTATGTCTCTTCTACACTAAAGAGCCGCTCGCTCTATATTTTTTTTATTGCAGGTTTAGTTCCACTTTAAGCAATTTTTCAGTTGTAAAATTATAAGCTAAATATAATATAAAGAATCATTATCCTTTTTTATATATGGCATATGTCTTGTTTAGCAATTTTCAGCTAATAACTGATTGATTACAGTATCCGCTTATGCCTTCACAAGAATCAAGCTAAAAGCACACTAACGCATTATTATTTTTAAACAATTATTTTTTCTTATTGTATTGCTTTACTTTTATAGCCACTTTCTCCTATATGATAGCATTTTGCATTGTACCAAATGAATACCACCGTTTTGACGTATGCACCTTTGTACACTTTTGAAGACATGAAATAAAAATGATACTTTTTAACAGAAGCTGAATTACACCTCTCACAACTCAGCATGGAAGAAGGCAACCATACTTTTAGATGGAAACAAATAAAATGAGCAACCTGTGGGAAAATTCCTGCTATTACAGACATGGTACCTGGAGAGATTTTCGAACTAAAGCTATAACACATAAAAATGTTTTCGGCAATTCTTATAAATTACAAAGCAAAAAAAAGGGAAAATGTTTCTGTAGATGTTTGACATATACAAGTAATTAGGCAAACCAATCAAATTTGATTTATAGGATGCATACATAAAGTGGAACTCTAGTATAGGCAAAAATTATTCAAATTAAATTGCTCAGCATTTTTAAAAAAAGAAAAAAAAACTTGACATTTCATGGCTTCCGTTACGGACTCTGTCTCCCGCAGACCAACCTCTTCTTTCTCATGAACAGGTGTGCCTCCACTGCAGCATTTTTATTGGACAGTTGGGGCCAATGGTACTTTACCATTGGTCCAAGACTCCAAGCTGTCCATTGAGCTCAGTGCCTCTGACAAGAAGTGAGGAGAGGCATTGTGAGCTCATCCTATGAGTCTGCTGCAAACAGAGTGTGCCAGCTTGTATTTAAACTGGCCGCTCTGAATGTAGCTTCTTACAGGCTGCGCAAGAAGCCCCGTATCTCCGGAACCATAGGTCGGAGGAGCCCCTATTTTTTTTTTTTTTTACCAGTGGTGGGGTAGGACTTAGGCCCTGTACAAAAAGGAAAGTTCCCCCTGGAATGGTGGGGTTTTTAGGTCGACAAACTACGACCCTCAAAGCTCAATTTTTTTAATGCCCATGGCAGGTGAGGCTCTGCCTTACCTGCCTCCCCTGACTGCACATCCCTGCTACAGGATATGTCTGTTTAGATGTCCCTGTAGTATACCTGTTCAAAGCTGAACAACGGGGCATGCAGCTAAATACACACCGCATATAGGCTGTTGTACTTGTTAATGGATTTGCATTTCTGTACTAGCATGTGCACAGCCACCCTGGTGACTTGACTTTTCTCTGTTGCAGCTGGGCTACACAGCCAGGTCACCTCCCTGCCCCCAATCTGTGACAGGCCAATAAAGGAGAAGCATCAGACTGATGAATTTGCATCTGTGCTTATTTCTACTGTCAGCATCTTCCTTGTCTCTTTTACAGTCTAATGCCGCGTACACACGAGCGGATTTTCCGTCAGAAAAATCTTGGATGTTTTTTTCCGACATAATTCCCCTCAAGCTTGGCTTGCATACACACGGTCACACAAAAGTTCACTGAATTTTCGACCATCAAGAACGCGGTGACGTACAACACTACGACGAGCCAAAAAAATTAAGTTCAATGCTCCAGAGCATGCGTCGAATTGTTTCCGAGCATGCATAGGAATTTTGCGCCGGAATTGCTACAGACACATACAACCTTGGACCTCTTAACCAAAATATGTACATAAACCTTTGGTTATGTGACACGCCAAGTCCTGAATACCCTTCACTGTCTGGGTGATATGGACATTTCCTATTGACTGTCCAGCGGTGGCAGAGTGCACAGTTTGATGATGTCTCAAAGGGGGGACAGAATGGCAGGCACAGTCAGCAGATTCCGATAAACTGAAATGGCTGTTAGGCCTCATGGTTTTACCACCCCAAACTGCTGAACCACATGTTAGCACAGTTGGGGTACAACACAGTGAAAATGATACAGCCTTTCACATTTGGCAGGAAGCACCACCACCAGACATGACCCATTCAAGTGAATGGGATAGCACTGCAACTGTGCTGCAGCAGGCTGTCATTGGTTAAAACAGGCATTCATCTTATTATGGGGAAAAAAAAAAACAGGCATTCAGGAGACAATACAGGCCAGACAACTTCCAGCAGCATGGCAATAAATGGTGCCGTGCATCCTGGTCCACCCCCCTGCACCATAGAAAGGAATATTGTGGTGCGGTGGCACTGTGCAGCCATTCCACATCCAGATACCTACATCACTGGTCCTGGGGGGCACAACTGAAATCTGCAAGGGACCAGGACCCCCCTGCTTTTCAATTTTTTTATTTATAAATGGGGGGAATTGATATTATAATGCTGTTATCTCCCTATTAGATTGTAAGCTGATAGGAGCAGGGCCCTCCTAATGCTCTTATATGGAATTGTATTGTTAATGTGTTCTTGGATCCCTGTAGCAAATTGGATCATGCTTTGCTGGGGTTTTTCGCCTTCTTCTGGATCAACTGTGGGTATAGGATTGGGTATATGGGATTGTTTGATATTATTTTGTATTTTTATTTATTTATTTTTATGGTTGAACTACATGGACTTACTGTCTTTACTGTCTTTTTTCAACCTGACTATGTAACTACAATGGAATGGTTTAGATCAAAGCCTATTCATATGTTAGAAAGTCCAGACCTAAATCCAATTGAGAATCTGTGGCAAGACTTGGAAATTGCTGTTCACAGACGCTCTCCATCCACTCTGACAGAGCTTGAGCTATTTTACAAAGAAGAATGAGCAAAAATGTCACTCTCTAGATGTGCAAAGCTGGTAGAGACCTACCCAAATAGACATGCAGCTGTAATTGCAGCGAAAGGTGGTTCTACAAAGTATTGACTTGGGGGCTGAATACACGCCACACTTTTCAGAAAATTATTTGTAAAGAAATGTAAAAAACTTTATCATTTTCCTTCCACTTCACAATTATGTGCCACTTTGTGTTGGTCATTCACAAGGATCCTCAAACTATGGCCCTCCAGCTTTTGCGGAACTTCACATCCCATGAGGCATTGTAAAACTCTGACATTCACAGACATGACTAGGCATGATGGGAATTGTAGTTCCTGAGCAACTGGAGGGCCATAGTTTGAAGACACACATAAAATCCCAATAAAATACATTTACGTTTTTTTGGTTGTAACATGACAAAGTGTGGAAAATTTCAAGGGGTATGAATACTTTTTCAAGGCACTGTATGTGTAAGTGTTTTTTTTTTTTTACCTGCTAGCAAAGGTTACAGACACAGCAGTCAGCACATTGCAAGAGACAATCAATTGGCGAGCAAGATGGCATGTCTCCAGTGAAGGAATGTCTTTGTAATAGCCAGCTAACACTTATGAATGCAAAAAAAAAAAAATCAAAGAGAAAACAAATGTGAGCAAGGTTTCTGAGCCAGGACATAAAAATAATCAAGCTATGAAAAGGACAGAGATATATAACAAATTCAAGTCTACTCATGTTTGTCTATAATTTCGTTATATAGAATATTTCTAGTATTTTTTCTGCTTACAATTTCATTTTTTAAGGTTTGGTAAGGCAGTAAAAAAATGCCTTTTCCTATTTCTGATTGCTTACTGAAAACCTGCCACTACCTACGTCAAAGCAGCAGAAAAGCATTGCAACAACATTATTAAAAATAGATGTTGTCCTTATTTAACGGTCAGGAGTGCATTGCACTGAATTAAGGGTCAGCAATTCCTTTAACAGAAAGTAATGACAGCTGTTAGGAACAATTACATGAATATCGATTCCAAAATCAGTAAGGCCAGTAAGGTAAAGCTTATGTAAGGCTATAGTTAACTTATTTATGAAAAGTCTTTGCCTCTTCCAGTTAGACATGACTAAGACAGAGAGCCTTTACTTGGGTACCATATTACCCTTCTTGTACTAGTCTAGTTATGACGTTGCGTTCAAAAGAACTGCATCAAATTTCCAACAATCGCAATCCATGGTTAATCCCCATTAGTTGTGGACCTTTGGCTTTGCTGTGAAAGTGCTGCTTAAAATAAATAAAAACTATTAATAAATAGTAACGTTTCTTTAGCTGCCAGAGCATTTTAAAATGCACATTTTAGGCCTTAAAATTGCTTAGAACCCCTGACATTGGATATTTTCTGATAATAAAGGACCTGTAGAATAAAGGATGGTCATTGCAAATTTGACATTACTTATTTGCACAACCAATTATCAAACCTAGATTTTTTGTAAAAAATACACCAAAATTAGACACAAAATTTGTTAACTGAAAAAGGTGTGTGTGTGTGTGTGTGTGTGAATAAGGGAGCAAGAGTCCTTTACATTACACGTTACTTGTTTTTCACTTAACTTTGTTACTATTACAAGAGGTCTGGCAAGCATGTAATAAGGTGCATACAGGGGGTAGACATGTGCGCCGTCAATAAATTTTTTCCGTTTTGTTCCGTTCCGGTTCGTATGAAAATTAATTCGGATTTCGTAATTCGTGTCCGAAATTCAATTTGGATTCGTACGAAATACAAATTTTTGTTAGGTTCGTTAACTTTTCGTAACAATTACGAATGTTCGTTATGATGAATTTCAATGTATCACCAGTCATGTTTCCGTTGTAACGGAATTTGGATCCGCAATTTATAAACAAAATTTCGTATTTCGTACAGAATTTGGAAGCATAGCAATTTGTATTTTGGATCCTCCCGAATGTACAAATTTACGGAAATTCGTACGAATTTTTGATTCGTACGAAACTAATCGCACATGTCTAACAGGGGGTCTGGGTGTATTTTAAGCTTACGCTTCAAAATTCCTGTGTTAATGCCAGTTCTGTGATTGCACTAAGTAGTTAGTTAGGCTGCTCAGATGGGAAGGGGTTAAACCAGGTTCTGCATTCTCCCATGCTTTCTGAGTTCTGCTCTCCATCCTTGGCTGCAAAAAAATAGGGAGGACTCTACTCAGAGCCCTAAGCTGAGGCCTGCATTGGAAGAAGAGGAGAGGCACAGCAGCAAGATGGAACCAGCAGCAACATTCTGAGCACTTTTGGGGAGATCCCCCTGGAACCAGGACTCTTCCACACTATGGACTTTTACCTTGGAAGGTATGCATTGGGCAGCCTATATTTTGTTATTTAGGGGAAGACTATAATTGCACTGTTGGACTGTACCTGTTGGACTGTACTGTTTAGAGTGCTCAGTAAAGTTTAATTAACCGTTTTACTTTTAATGCTTGGTCTAATGTTACTGCAAAGGGGAGAATGGTGGTATATGGGGTATTAGAAGAAAAACACACGGGGTGAAGTAAAGAACATGCCTTTGCTATAGGCAGCCAGCATAAGGAAATTATATGACAGCCGGACAGCAGCAGAGTACCGGCAGGGGTGAAGGTTCTTATGCATAGTGAGGAAAACAGTTTGCTGCCTCCCTTCCGAGTGGTCATGGTCCCATGGTGGACATTGCTCTGTAGTGTCTCCTTCAAAATGTCCAAGCACAGGTGTACGTATCATGGGACAGTGTGGCTTGTACCGCAATGCCTCAAGTTACATTACAACTACACTGGGTGCATGTCTCGCGTCTAATATGGGGTATTGCCTTAATGTTGACTTCACACAAATGCAGTCTCGTCTAGTCCCCAGCGTTAGTGAGCACGCGACCCCAAAGGGACAACGGTCCTGTGCGCGTGGGCGAGTTGACCCCACCGACAAGCATATCGCCACTTTGTGAAACTGATCACTTCTACCTAAAAGCCCAGAGCCTGCTGTACAAATTAAAAAGAAGAAAAAACGTATAGCTGCTGTTACAACAGTGAGTTTGCTTTAATCTGTTTAATCTGTGTGGTACATATCTTTGTCAGTCAAAGGGTTAAAGCCTGGTCAAAAAAGGCTTTTGCATACAAGTTCAGAGTCTGTACAAATTTAAAACAAATTCATGGTGAGCTTAAACCTTTGAATGCCATGACATGTGGTACACATCCTATGTAGTCAAAGGGTTTAAGCCCAACACTGAGCTGTAATTAACCCTGGGGGTTAATTACAAATGCTTTGTGTTGTCTCACCCTACAGAAGCTGGAAGCCAGTGGGAGGGGGAGAAACAGGCATTTAGCTGCTTCAGAGAGTGCATTGTTCTGGTGCTGCACTGATCCCCCTCCTGTTCGGGCCCCCCTGTGTGCCGGGTCCCCTACAGGAGGACCGGTGGTCCCCCCTATCTGCGGCTCTGATAGTCACTACCCTATGATCCCTGTCGACTTTATAGTTCATGGATTTACAAACAACTTCTTTATTTTGGGTAAGCATTCATATAAATATATTCCCTGTCAGCGAGATATCTAATTGTCCTCTCTTAGCCAGGTGAATGGGAGGTCTAGTGTGAAAAATGGGAAAAAGAAACTGCGCTGCGGGGATGTACCCAAGGAAGGGTATAATTAAACGTAATTAATATATAGGCCTGAAAAAACCTGGCTGGAAGCTGCAACTCAACTGTAAAACATAACCACAGTGATATAAAATAAAAATAAAAAATGAGTAGCGCTAAACCAATAGTGCATCAATAATACAGTGCATAAATAATAAATGACCTTGTGATATACGATCATGCATAATTAGAGTGAACCTACATATATAAATGCCTGTGATAAAAATGCCAAAAATAGTGAATAAACGTTCAAAAACAATCAGATGCGACAATCGCTCATGAAAATCGCACAAATGAAAAATTATAAAAACGTGAGCAATAAATAAATAAGTGAATGAATATTGCAAGTCCAAGAAATCCTCATGAAAAGTGAATCTTCATAAAAAAGTTCCACCCGTGCAGTGAATGGTGAAAAATATATAAATAAATCAATCCATCTCTGTGAGTAATTGAATAAATCCTCCAAACTGTTCAATGTGCTCCACCACCAAAGTAAGAGTTGAGAGTTACTTCTTACCAGAAGTGAGTGACACCCCACTACAGGGTGTCAAACATGCCTGTATACAGATATCCCTCCTTAGATCTTCCTGGAGATGTGGCAGATGCCAGCAGCCTAATAGCCCACTTCACAGCTCAGCTCCCCAGAATAGTTGTCAGGGATTTGAATCAGCACATAGAATAAAATAAAGGGGGGCTCGCATAGTGTAAAAAAACCCAAGGTGTTTATTGAAATAAAACTGGTTACACTTACATCAAAAACAAGCAGTTCAGGCCTTTAAGCGTGGACACACCAAAACACAGACCCGTCCTCCCAAACATCCGATAATAAAAGTCGAGGTGACGTCAGCGCGTCGCTCCGCCCTACCAGTTTCGCAATAGAGTTGTGTCGTCCAGGGGAGGTCTAAGCAGCCGACCATAGCCACTATTCTCTGCGGAATCCCCAGCAGTATCCCATAAGTGACATTTGACCCAAACTTGGTCAGATGTTCCATTAAGAGACATTCGTAGTTTACTTAATTCTTTTTTTTTTGTTTTTACATGGTTGATTTTCACCAAGCTTCACCTGTTTGAACTAGGCCTTCACTCATTTGGTACCTACTATCTGCTTTGATACCTGTCCGGAGTTCACCTCTTGGAGACTACATGATCACATGTCAGCATGATTTATCTAACACTACTGTTATACTTTGTGAACAGCAAATATGTCTTGTCGTGTCATACCTTGCTCTGTAATCCTGTTACTGATTTCTCATTTTCTGCATTTGACCTCCGTTGGGACCCCATGTTTTAAAGTAGCTCAACTTGTTCTTGCATCTCTAATGCCCTGTACACACGGTCGGACATTACGACGACAAAATCCATCAGATTTTTTCCCAAACTTGTCTTGCATACACACGGTCGCACAAAGTTGTTGGAAAATCCGATTGTTCAGAACGAGGTGACGTATAACACGTACAACAGGACTATAAAGAGGCTAGTAGCCAATAGCTTTCATCTCATAATTTATTCTGAGCATGCGTCGGATTTGTGTACACACGATCAGAATTTAAACAATCGGATTTTGTTGTCGGAAAATTTTTGATCAAGATCTCAAACTTTGTGTGTCGGAAATTCCGATGGAGCCCACATACGATTGGAATTTCCGACAATTCAGTCCGATCGCACATTTTCCGTCGGAAAGTCAGACCGTGTGCACAGGGCATTAGAGTTTGAATTGTTTTTGTATTTTTAACTAAATTAAATTTCTTAGCTTGCTAACCTGAGCTAAGGTCCAATTGTCCTCAAACCTTATAACCACCTTTTTATATATGTTTCTAGGTTATCATGTTGTCCCCTCAGGAGTGAATGAGATCTTGCCCAGACTCGGTGGCATGACATACCTTGCCTACCTTGGTCTCAAGTCTTTTACTTCTTCTGTTACTCCTGAACAGTCTCTGCATGATTATTTTTCACAGTATATTTGTATAATTTTGTTTTGTAGTTCACGTAACATAAGACTTTGAAATTGTGAAGCCTGTGGAAACCTGCCACAAAGATTAACTGGAGCCTTCCTTATTAAAATAAAATATAAAGACAAGAACTAAAATACATAAAATACTAGATGCTCTCTCTTTTAGACACAGGTCTATACAACAAAAACAATCCTCCACATACATAATGAAATTCCACTCTTTCTCCCAAGGTATTATCCATAAATCAGACTAGGAATTCCATCATTACTGTTAAAACCTTTACAATCTGCTAAAAGTCCCTAGTACTAATGCATATTCTAATAATAAATCACAACTTCTCAACTACTCGGAAAGGATGTCTCTTCCCAAACTTCCAAATTATATTTTAGACAAGCTAAAGGCACAATTTATCCTTTTAGAAGCTTGTACAATAATAAAAGAATCCCCTTCCCTGGAAAGTCTGGCACAGATGGAGTTTAAAAGCACTCTTAGGAAACAGAGTCTTCCTCATTCCTGAATTCACCTTCAATGACATTTCCACCTATTTCCCTTTCACTCAATAATTCCTAAACTTGACAGAGATCCATTACACTGTGACAATTATTGTCCCATCTCCAGTACTGTATAACTATAGATCTAAAAATGTATGCAAACTACTAGCTTTTCGATTTAAACCCCTAATTTGATTCTTAATTAACTTGAAACCATTTGGATTTGTATCACAAAGGCAACACAAATAGGAAGAATGCCTTCAACAGTGTAGACTGGCACTTCATCCATGTGTCTCTGTTAAAGATATGTGTATCTGACAAGTTTAAATAAATAAATAAATTAATTAATGGCTCTTTACTGTCCACCAACTGCCAAACTTAGAATAAACTGCTCTCTCTATCCCAGTCTTTCCATATCCCCAGCAATATCAGTCAAGCTTGTCCCCTATCACGCTTTTACTATCTCAATGAGATGCAACATCTCATCAATGCAATCAGAACAAACCCCAACTTCCAAGACTTACATATCAACCAGCCAATGCAAAAGATGAGCCTATACACAGTAGAGCTACGCATCTTCACTGGTCTCACGATTTGATTCGATTACGATTATCATGTCAAAGTTTCGATTCGAAGCCGCGATGCATCCCGATGCATCAGCGATTGCTATCCATGGTTTTCATCAAAAAAACATCAGTGCCCATCAGTGCTGCAATATTAGTGCAGCCTCACCAGTGCCGATCAAATTAAGCCTCACTGTGCCCATCAAATGCAGCCCCTCTGCGCTCATCTTTTGAACTGTAGCTTAAAAAGTAACGAGTGATTACGAAAAATATGAAAGAAGCACTCATATTTCCACATCTGTATGGGAATTGATACAAGAAAAGAAAAAATTGGGCATAAACCAGCCCAAGGTCGGACTTTAGAGGCACAATGGAACAATTAGAGGAACGAGTGATTAAGCGCAACATTTTTCTACTGAAACCTTTTGAATTATTCTTTAAAATGTTATTCTTGACCTCATCTACAAATTAAATAAGTAATGAGAATGGGGTGACATTGGGTCTACTGTACAAATGTGATGGTTGTGAAAGTTCTATTACTTTGATGAATGTGAGCCTATAAATGATGACCATACAAACAAGCATGAGAAGATAGGACAGCACAAATATATTTAGGCTTCCCAGTTCAGAGTACATGAAACCATGTAAGGTCACAAAACAATCAAATCAGCACTCCAAAATCTTTGCTATATATGTGTAAATAATTTTATTGATCAGAGATTACTCTGCTGCTGCAATTCAGCCATTATTCTTCTTCTAGGCATGTACCATTCCTGCAATGAAGAGAAAGATCCAACATTAAAGTGAACATGTGCCCAGATCATGCACACTAAACTATTTACATAAGGAAAAACATTTGGGAGATATGGGACTTTATAGGTGCAAAGCATTGAAGCAACAATATGTAAAAAGTATATATAAATTTTATTAAATGTCATAAAAACAATACATACAATATAATCATGGCCATAGGTGTGTGCAAGGCATCCTATTGATGACAATGATTTACTATAGTCACATTCATGTTTTCTACATGTTTTGCCGTATGGCTTCTTCAGGAAAGAACGTGGGGGATTTGTTTATTTCGGATATAAGAACCTATAATTCGACAAATTTAGTTGTGCAACAGAGACAGAGAAAAATACAGATTGATGCATTAAACATGAACAAAATATGTCTGGTGAGACTCTAATCATTTTCAAATAACATTTTTATTCTGGGTTTTTTTTTTTTTGGATGTGGTTTGGCGTTTGCTGCCGCAGTGCCATTTTCTTGCCGATCTGCCATTGTTTCCACGTACGGATGCCCAAGGATGTTCATGAGATTGTCCTGACTTTGGCTTCCTATGTGCACCCGCTGTGTGATGAGGACCTTTGCGGCACGGACTTCTGGTTTTGGGAGTCTCTGCGCGCTGGGGCATTGCCCCTGTCATGCACGGAGGAGTGGCTTGTGGTCCCGCCCCAAGGGGCGTGGGCTTCATGACGCCCTCTGTGTATGGGATATGTGTTGCGGCGCGTAAGCAGGCGCTGGATATCCGGGACCTTCGCGCCACGTGGCCACTCCCCTCTGTTTGCATCTGTGGTGTATCATCACGGCGCAACGTCTTGCGTCTTGCGTCGTGCTCTGATGTAAAGGGGAGGGGTATTTAAAGACCCACGTAGCAGCGGCCATATTGTTGGGATCCCTGGGAGCCTCACGTAGAGCTGCACAGGAAAATAGGTATTCATATTCATTGAATTATGGATGGAGTCTTCTTTATCCTTTTTTCTTTTGATATATATTAACAATGGGAAATTCTTAATGGGACTTTCTTAAACACACACAGGCATAAAAATGTATGCCCTTAGAAAATCTGAAGGTGGTGATTGGTTTTCTGGGGGTCCTGTACGTGGCTAGGCTCCCAAAAAGTTTCACACATGTTTTATCCCCATACTTAGGAGAAGCAGCAGAATGTATTTTGGGGTGTAATTCCACATATGCCCATGGCATGTTTGAGCAATATATCATTTAGGGACAACTATAATAATTTTGTAATTTTCCCCCAAATTGTGGCAAAATATAAAATATTCCATGGACTCAACATGCCTCTCAGCAAATACTTTTGAGTGTCTACTTTCCAAAATGGGGTAATTTGGGGGGGGGGGGCTGCGCTATCTGGGCATTTTATGGCCTTCAAAACTGTGATAGGCAGTGAGGACAGAAATCAAAAATATACGCCCTTAGAAATCCTGAAGGCAGTGATTGGTTTTCGTGGTCCTGTGCGGGGCTAGGCTCCCAAAAAGTCCAACACATGTGCTATCCCCGTACTCAGGAGAAGCAGCAAAATGTATTTTGGGGTGTAATTCCACATATGACTATAGCATGTTTGAGCAATATATCATTAGAGACAACTTTGTGTAATTGTGTAATTTATTTATTTTTTGTCATTTTTCAATCACTCGTGACAAAAAATAAAATATTCAATGGGCTCAACGAGCCTCTCAGTAATTTCCTTGGGGTGTCTACTTTCCAAAATGGGGTCATTTGGGGGGGGGGGGGGGGGATTTGGACTGCCCTGCCATTTTATCACCTCAACAAATGAGATAGGCAGTCATAAACTAAAAGCTGCGTAAATTCCAGATAATGTACCATAGTTTGTAGACGCTATAACTTTTTATGCTTATTGACATTTTTTTTTTTTTACAAAAGACATGTGGCTGAATACATTTTGGCCTAAATGTATGACTAAAATGTAGTTTCCTGACGCCAAACCATGGCAGCATACTAGTGATAGAGATCCGCCTCTTGACCACTCCCTCAGGACCAGTGAATAGCATAAATATAAGGCCTAGTTAGGCCCCACCCCATTCTTCTTTTTTTCCTCATACCTCAACGCACCAGTGAAGAGTAAGCAGTACTATGTCCCTTCCTCTGCCTCCGTGCAGCATCCGGCTGGGTTCAAGCCTCTCCCAGTGCGAAGTCCCAGCGCTCAGGCTGCTAACATGCGATAAACAGCCTGGGAATCCCTTCTGTGGGTCTTATTGGGGCCCCTGCAGTGTTTCCTCTTTAGGAACGAAATCTGCATTTAAAATTGATAACTGCAGCACTTGTGGAATATGGGGGGCCAGCTATGCCTTATCTCTCTCTTAGCCCCTTGTGTCTCCCTCGTGTCCTTCATTACCTTTCCCATTCCCTGCTGTCCTCTGCAGGTGTTGCATGTGTGTGTATAGGTATGTATGTATGTATATGTGATATGGGTGTGTGTATATGTATATACACGTTTAAAAAAAAAACAACTGTATGTGGATGTGTGGGTATGCATATGTGTGGGGGTGTATGTAAATACATGTATGTATTGTAGGGGATCAGAGTGGTGAAAGGACAGTTCAGTAAAATAAAAATGGCTTTCTTCAGCAAAACAAACAGAAGAAAAAGACAGGCTTGTCTTGTCACACAGGTGCAGAGATAGGAAAGGTTCAGTCTCTTTAACCAACAGGCTGATATATAGACAAAGTACATGGCTCTAGTCTGAGATACAGTTTTTTGATATGGTTTTACTCACCCCAGAAAATGGATCCTTACACTGAATGCTGCTGTGTGTCTCTCTCTAGATTTCTAAGGATGAATACTTCCGCTTGTTTGATGGCTTCTCAGTGCCTCAGTCATCTGGGCACAACGTCATCATGCATATAGATGATTCCTGGAGTGCATGGGCATCTGCGCAAATTTCATCTAGAATTCTTAGTGCAAGGGTGGGAAACAGGATAGAACACAGTTAATAAGTGTTACTCAGTATGAGTAGCGCTCAGCGGTGATGGAAAGACCTTGAGGATGTCTCGGTCCGTTAGGACCTTTTAGACTGGAGAACTGCTACAAATCATGTCTGCAAGACAGCTGGGAAGATGCATTGCGAGGGACTTTCGGTCAAGGCAATCAGAGCTTCCCAGCCAAGGAGGATAATCTTGAATGCACTGGGGGTTCAAACAGCCCTTTTAAGCACTTTGGCCTCACTACACAAGTCAAGGAGGACCAATCTCCCTGCAGTTTAGCAACAGGGCAGCAGTTTCCTATATTCAGCTCCAGTATGAAACTCGCAGCAATATGCTATTGGGAGAGGTGAAACCCATAACACCTGGGGCAGAAGATCACCAGCAAAATTTCAGGAAGCAGTTTACCTCCCAGCATATTTTTCTTTTGAATGAATACAAGCTTCCCAGAGCACGAGTGGGTCTACACAGGGCCAGTGCTACCACTACGCAAACTAGGCAGCCGCCTAGGGCGCACTGCTGCCTAGGGGCGCTCAGCCACTGGTTTCCCTCCGCGTCTGCATGCTCTGCAGGCTGCAGAATGCAACTAACTAAGTCTGACTGGTAGTGTAATTAGAGGCGCAGCACTGGAGCCAGCGCTAGAGGAAGCAGAGCCGATGCTTTCTGTATAGCGCCGCCTTCTGTCACATGGACACTGTAAAGGGGGTGGGGCCAATGGTGGTGAAAAAATTATGTTTTGCCTAGGGTGTCAAAAACCCTTGCACCACCCCTGGGTCTACATCCAAGGTCTTCTCTCAGCTGGCCCACAGGTGAGGCCTACCACAGACAGACCTCCTCAGGCCTCCTCCAAGGCACAAGGGGCAGATGCTCTGGTCTATCCCTGGGTCTGCAATCTAACCTATATATTTTCCCCAACATTTCCCGTAAATGAGATTTCCCTTGAGGCTGTCAAGGGAGAACATAGTTGTCATAGCCAGTTCTCCATATTAACCAGGAGGCCCTCGGTTTTCCCTGGCCATTCATTTCAGGATACAGAAGACATTTCCCCTCTAACATGCGCAGACTGGGGCTGCAAGCAGGGGCACTAAAGGGGGAGGATGGGCAACTCTGGTTGCTCCAGTTTCACTCCAGAGTGATCTCTACTTTTGTTGTGTGTGAGAAGACATTCTACTTACAACATCTAGGTTTAATTCTGGAAGTTTGCTTTTTCTTGGTAGGGCGTGTCATTGCCCTTCCAGTGTCAGCTGTTGTATTCTTCCTCCAGGCCTTAGCCTATCCTCACATAGCTCATGAGTGTGGGCTAAATTGGCAATAACACATTTGAAAGGACCAAGAATCCTTCAGTTTGCACAACTTTTGAGGGCAGTCGTGAGGAGTCGGTAACCAAGGAAGAAAAGATCTATTGCAGTTGCTGGATCTCATATCAGTTTATCCATTTAGCCATCACTTACAAAGCAGTATCAATCGCAAGAACTTTAAGCAGAAGGTTAGCAGAGATTCAAGCTCTTGGAGCTTCAAAGTAAAAAAAATAAAAATTAAAAATAAAGAAAAAATGATATATATAATGTATACCTTTCTTTCCAGAAATAGTAGAGTTGGATCTTGTAGATCATTCTGCATCAAACGTAGCAACAAACTGCTATTTAACAGACAGCTGGACATTGCCTAACTTTCCAGAACATCACACAGGAAAGTCACACGTACTGTTCATTTTCAGAACTTTAAAGGAGTATCTCTCCACAATTGTCCCTTTCAGGTCATCTAAATAAACCTTTTGTCATTCCAGTTGGGTATCATCAAGGGAATGAGGTTACTGCCTGGATTCTAGCAGGCTTGGTTGTGTATAGGATAGAGGTCACGAGCCTCCGTCAGCGGCGCCAGAGCACTCTACCAAAGCGGTTAAAGCCTCATAGGCAACACATTCAAGAGAATCTATGGTGTCCATCTGTACAGGGGTACACGGTCGCTCCAACATTCCTACTCAAACTTGACGGAATAGACCCGGGGCCTTGTCATCAGGGGACTTTGTAGGAAGGACTATTCAGTCCTCTGTCTCATCCTAATTAGAATATTGGTTTGACAAGTAGATCCCAACCTGTCAGCTAGTTATTTATCACTAATATGCTGCCATGTTGGCGTCAGGAAAACAGAAAATTGTATCAAATACTTACCGTAATTTTCCTTTTGTGACGCCACACCATGGCAGCACGTGGTCCCACCCTTATACGTTTCGGTATGTAGCTAATTACAGAGAATGGGGGGGGCCTAACTAGGCCTTATATCTATGCTATTCACTGGTCCTGAGGGAGTGGTCAAGAGGCGGATCTCTATCACTAGTACGCTGCCATGGTTTGGCGTCAGGAAAGGAAAATTACGGTAAGTATTTGATACAATTTTCAGTTTTATTGGATTTTTCTTCTAACAAAAATAAGAAAATAACAAAAATTAATTTTTTTTTCCAAAATTTTCGGTCCTTTTACGTTTATATCGCAAAAAATAAAAATTGCAGAGGCAATCAAATACCATAAAAAGAAAGCTCTATTTGTGGGGAAAAAAAGGACGTTTGGGTACAACATTGCATGACTGTGCAATTACCAGTTAAAGCATCCCAACATGAGCAGTCAAGCGCCTCGAGGCGATTCAGTTCGCAGTTGCAGCGCTATACAAATCATTCATTTATTCATTCATTCAAGCATCGCAGTTACAAATTTTAAAAAGTGCTCTGGTCATTGAGCAGCCTAATCTTCCGGGGCTGAAGTGGTTAATTATGAGCTTTTGCTCCTTTTTTGGAGGTTTTTTTTTACCAATAAATCCACATCGTTGGCTCACCTTCTAACTGACATCACCTGCAGTGAGTTTATATTTGTTTCATCATTTCCCTATCTGTACTAAAATCCCTCTTAAAGCTATTTAACAAACCTGCCTTTAATAACATCTTTAATAGAATTCCATAAGCATGGCTGATAGAGAAACTGGGATCAATTCTCCTTGGAGGTCAGTTCCTGACACAAACATGAAATGAGCCAGGCAGTATGTGACCCTTACTAACCACAAGACCCACATTTTGACAAGCTTATTAGAGATCTGAAAGGCCACATTGTTTTTCAGCAGAGAGAAAGTAAACATGCTTACAATACATTTAACACAGCACAAACTGTTCTATGGGTATTACAACCCATTGCTATGACATTCACATATCTGTGTATCTAATTAACAAATAATGCTGTCATTCCTAGTTGAAAAGGTTTAGACCTAGCAGTGGTTGGTAGAGCAGGAATGAAATAAACAGCGGCCACCAAACAGAATAAGCAAAAAGATTTATATATATACATATATATGTATGGGCAGCTCTTTGTAACTGCTTAGATCATTCCCCATCCCCAACACCAAAGCCCTGCTAGCCATCAAAAATAAAGCTGATTCAAGCCTGTTTCTAGCATTTTTACTAGAAGAGTTCTGAGTTGTAGAAAAGTGAATACCAATTGGTGCCAACAAGGGTTTGTCTTGAATTTTATCTTTTTTCCAAAATATTGATTTACACAAAAATGCGCTTTCCTTTTCAGTTACTGGTAATGTTCACTGGTCCCAGCACCTGTCACCTTCCCTCTTCCTGTCAGCCAGTCTGGAGGATTTCTAGTGAACAGTCCTGTTTATTAGAGGCTTTATCTGCCCAACGCTGTAGCTCACATAGCAGGCTTCTTCCATGTCTATTGTGCATTTTTTGGATTGGCTGATAAACCATTCTTATAAATGGAATCTAAAATTGCCTGCCCCTTCTGTAGGTATCCCAGTCAAAAGTGAAAATGACAACATGATCTAGATATGTCCGTAAGTATATTCGTTGTGCGTCTTGATTATGCTGTCTACCTTTCTTTGGAATGAGGCCAGGGCCTTTTGTAAGTCAAAAGGGAAGACCATCTGGTGTCACAAAAGCTTTCTTTTCATTTGGTTTGTTTGTTAAGGAAACCTGCCAATACCCTTCAATAAAATCAAGGGTGGTAATATACTTGGTGGGACCTTTCTATCAACTCATCCACCCAGGGCAAGGGATAAGCATCACATTTGGATATTTCATTTGGTTTCCTTAAGTCATTTGAGAACTTGAAGCTGCCTTCTGACCTAAGGATGAGCAATATAGAACTTGACACTCACTATAAAGCTAAGTATGCACTATGAGACAATTGGGCAAACAATTGTCCGGTTTTCCTCGATGTTTCACAGCCAGTCGGAACCGGGGAAGGAAATGTACAAAAAGTCTTGTATGGCAAAGGCTTTTTTTTGTTGTTTATTGTTTCTGATCATACGCAGTCTTTTGTATCTGATTTTTCTCGTACAAAAATTGTACAAAAACAGTACACATTAAATGAAAATTGGTTGTTCTGTTCACGTATGAGAACAATTTTGGTGTTTATCCCTTACGAAATTTTGGAAGTCGGAATCAGATGTTGAAAGTTGTGTACACGATACTATACGATAATCAAACGATTGTGCCTCGTACAGAGTTCTTTTTCTAATTTTCGTATAGTGTGTACCCAGCTTTAGGATCCTCTATAATCTCAAGAGATAACATTTTCTGTACTTTCTCTAAAATGGCTTTTTTTGAGTTTCATGTACCTGGTAAGGTTTCAATTTTTTTTCTTTTTACATGAGGCTCAGTCACAGTGTCATGGTAAATTATTTAAGTTTGGCGAGGTAGTTCTGAAAATGCCTCTCACCTCCTGAATCTGAGTAACAGACTGGGTCTCTAACATCCTAACCTAAGGTATACTTTTCACTGATGATACATTAGGGTCACTACACTGAGCCACTAGATGCTGCCAAGGTTTTATTATGTTAACCACTTGCTTACTGGGCACTTAAACCCCCCCCTCCTGCCCAGACCAATTTTCAGCTTTCAGCGCTGACGCACATTGAATGACAATTGCGCGGTCATACAACTCTGTACCAAAATTAAATTTTTTTATATTTTTTTTCACACAAATAGAGCTTTCTTTTGGTGGTATTTAATCACAGCTGGGGTTTTTATTTTTTGCTAATCAAACAAAAAAAAATCATGTTTCATAGTTTGTTATAACATTTTGCAAACAGGTAATTTTTCTCCTTCATTGATATGCGCTGATGAGGCGGCACTGGTGGGCACTGATAGGCTGCACTGATGGTCACTGATAGGCACAGATAAGGCGGCACTGATAGGCACAGATAAGGCAGCACTGATGGGGACAGATAAGGCGGTACTGATGGGCACAGATAAGGCAGCATTGATGGCCAATGATAAGATGGCACTGATTGGCACTGATGGGTGGCACTGATGGGCACTGAGGGCACTGATAGGTGTTACTGATAGATGACACTGATAGGTGACACTGATAGGCACTGGTAGGTGACACTGATGGGCACTGGTAGGTAACACTGATGGGCAGCACTGTTGATGAGGCACTGATTGGTGACACTGATAGGTGGCACTGTGGGCACTGATAGGTGGCACTGTGGGCACTGATGGGTGGCACTGTGGGCACTGATGTCTGGCACTGGTGGGCATTGGTAGGCAGCACTGTTGTGCACTGGTAGGTGGCACTGGCAGTTGGCACAGGTGGGCACAGATGAGCTGGCGGCAGCTCTCCTTGATCATAACCAATGTCCTTCTGAGAGCCACAAGTGATTGGCTTTTTTTTCTCCTCGCGCTATCAATGCAAGAAGAAAAAAATAGCCAATTACCGACTCTGTTTACATCACATGATCAGCTGTCATTGGCTGACAGCTGATCACGTGGTATCGACCCCTTACTCCGATCTGTGATCAGCCAAGTCTCATAGACTCGCTGACCACAGAGCGAGCCGTGCGTGCCCTGCAGGGGGCGTGCAGGCCGCTCGGATATGGGAGAATGTCTATTGACGTCCTCCAGGCAAAGTAGGTCCTGAAGAAGTACAACTTCTGGTCAGCTATACGTGATAGTTGACATCACTGATTTTCTGTCCAATCTCATAGAAGCCCTGACACTTTTCCTGAAAATGTACTCTCTACAGTGGGTACCGATACTAAAATGTTGTCTCCCAGGTTAAAGGTTCTGATTTCAGCAGAGTTGTTTTAAAGTGTTACTAAAGGACCAGGACCCTGCATTCACTATATCTGGTCTCCCACAGTACACAGAACATGGAAATGCAATTATTTTATTAAACATAAACTGCTAAATACCTTTTCTTATCAGCAATATATAGTAGTCCTGTAACTTCTATCAGTGTCTGGTTAAAGCTTGTAGCAAGAGTGTTCATTCTCCCCTGACTGCCCTATGAGGCTTCATGACTCCTGTCCCTCTGTCTGGACAGTGCTGATTGGCCCTATGCTGATCAAATGCACAGCCCCCCCCCCCAAAAAAAAAAAAAATCTCTCTAGCAATATGCATCAAACTGAGCAGAGTGTACTCTGTAGTATCAGCAGATAGATCGGGGACTGTGCAAGAGGGGGAGGATCAGAGAGGACGGGATCAAACAGCCTTTTTACACAATGTGCAGGATTAACCCCCTTAGGTTCCACGGGGAGTATAAAAAGCATGTTTTACTGCATATACAGACTGATTTTACTGTTGTGGGCTTCGTAACACTTTAAACTCTGGTCTGTAATTCTTGGACTTGCTACATATGTTGCATATGCTCCAGATCTATGGCATTAGGGATGAGCCGAACACCCCCCTGTTCGGGTTCGCACCAGAACCTGCGAACAGACCTAAAGTTTGTGTGAACTTTAGAACCCTATTAAAGTCTATGGGACTCGAACGTTCAAAATCAAAAGTCTTAATTTTAAAGGCTTATATGCAAGTTATTGTCATAAAAAGTGTTTGGGGACCTGGGTCCTGCCCCAGGGGGTATCAATGCAAAAAAAAGTTTTAAAAACTGCCGTTTTTCGGCAGCAGTGATTTTAATAATGTAAAGTGAAACAATAAAAGTGTAATATTCCTTTAAATTTCGTACCTGGGGGGTGTGTATAGTATGACTGTAAAGGGGTGCATGTTTCCCATGCTTAGAACTGTCCCTGCACAAAGTGTCATTTCTGTTGGAAAAAAAGTCATTTAAAAGCACTTGCGGCTATAATGAATTGTCGGCTCCCCGTAATACAGAGAACAGTCATTGAAAGTCATTGATTAAAAAAAAAAAAAAAGCCTGGGGTTAACCCCGAATTCAATTACCAGGCCCTTCAGGTCTGGTATGGATATTAAGGGGAACCCTGGGTCAAAATTTAAAAAAATAATGACGTGGGGTTCCCCCCAAATATCCATACCAGACCCTTTATCCGAGCATGCAACCCAGCATGAAGATTCGACGAAGCATGAAGATTGACATGAAGATTCGACTAAGCAGTCGCCACAAGCAGACATTTATGGTCAAATGCTCTGCCCATAGGCTATAGAAGAATTCTAATGTTGGTTGACTAGTAATAATATTTAATAAATATAATTATTACTAGTGTCATACAACATTAGAATTGTACTATAGCTTGTAGGCCAAACATTCGACCGGAAATGTACGATTGGGGTGTCGAAGAATTAAGCTGCTCCGTCGAATCGTCTTAGAACCTTCAACAGACACCATAAGCCTTCAATGACAGATTCGACCTTAATTATTTCAGATTTTCGGACGAATGCATTTTTAATGAAATTAAATAAATAAAAACAAATTTCGGGAGTAACTAAATAAATGTATTTTTTGGGAGAAAAAAAAATTCTGAAACAAAATATTTCAGTGTGCACATGTCTGGAGATGAACACTGTTAGGCTCTGAAGAAGAAGGTGTAACCTTCGAAATGCATCAGCCAGCAGCGGTGTGCACGTCCTCTTCTTAGGATCTGGAGAGTAGTTTTATTATGTTTTTCTTAAATAAATTTGTTAAAGGATAATACACAAGGCCGGTGCGCCCTCTCTTTTCTGTTTTCTTGTTTCCAGGACACCTCTTCATGACCAGGTAAGGAGAGGCTCCCTCACAGCTCCTGAGCTCTTCCACCTGAGGTCCACCCCCCCCCCCCCACATGGGGGTTCCCTCCTGCATGACAGTCTAACACTCCATCCTCCAGTTCACCAAGTCAACAACTCTCCCCTTCCCAGCATGCTGACCAGGCCTGCCCCCTGCCAATCCTAGTTGGGGTTTGGTAAAAGGGTAGATGAGGAAAGGAAAGGGGATTGTTACGGTACCAAGTAATAGAAGAACTCAGGGGTACTCTGGGGTGATTGGGGATTGGTCAGTAAAAATGGCATATATTGGGAATGGCTCTCAGTGCATTTACATATATATCTTCTTATGATCTGGATATTACTAATTATTTTTTGTACTCAGCAGACAAATACATTTCAGTACAGATCACCCCTTGACCCTGAAGAAGCCATTGTTTGGTGAAACATGTGGGTCGTTTACATCTGTAATTGTATCTGTACCCTGAACTATATTGCTGTATAGGCCTCTAATCTGTTATCCCAAAGTTTCACAGGCTGTATGTGTTTTACCAACCATTTGTGAAGCAAATTCCCCCTCTTTTTTGTGCTTCACGCTGGCTGGTTTATACATTTTTTATACTGTATTGTCTTTACTATGTTTTTTCTAAATAAATGTTTCTATTTTTATTGAAAAACCACGAGTGTTCTTCTATTACTTACCGTACCGTAACAATCCTCTTTCCTTTCCTCATCTACCCTTTTACCATTTAAATTTGGGATGAGGTACCTCCATTAGTGAGAATTCTATGCCTTCCCCCCTAGTTGGGGTTTGGTCAGAGCTCCTCACATGCACCCCATGTCACTCCAGCTCTCAGCCCTGCCCCCTTTCCAGAACATTCTCCCTGGAAACAGAGGAGGCGCCCAAGAGCTGAAGTACATGTCAGTCACCTACTGCTACACTAAACCACTCCCCTGCCCCCAGATCAAAACAAACAGGCCTGTCTAAATTTACCTGCACTGGCAGCTTACACAAAAGCCCTTACACTTAGCACCCACCTAAGGTAGAGGGTGCTACAATAGGGTAATAATAATATCAACACTGTGCTGCACATAGCTTGTGCAGAAAAGTAAGCTGTGGGAGGGACCCAGGAGGTCATCCCACTACAGCCTGCCTGCAGAAAACTACAGATACCAGACCAATCACCCTGCCCAGTGAGAGAGAGCAGCAGTGATCGGTCTTTTATACAAGAAATCTATGCTAAATAAATGATAAATGCTAAATAACTGCACATAGTTGGAAGAAATAAAAAAAAGGGCACCAAGATTCAAGTAAGCATATACATGCTTCTTGCATTTAGACAATTTTAGTCTAGACCAGAGTTCAGCTTTAATAAATTACCAAAACCTATTATATCTTCTTTTAGGTACAGTTTGAGCTCCAGGTGAGCTTGTTCTTAGTTTAATCTTTGATAAAGCTTCAACATGTTTACAAAATGTAGACAGCTGAGCTGACCTGAGGCTTATGTTAACATAGAAGAAGAAGGTTTTAAGAACCTTTGGCTAGAAGGACTGAATTCTAGGAAATGTTTTTAATGTCTTGCAACTGTTGGGTAAGTACTTTTCCATTCAGGTTTGTTTTAAAAGATATCTAAACCAGGTACAAAAAAATAAAAATATCGTCGTTTACCAATCATTAGATAGTCATAGTGTTGCTACATTTACAGTGGTGTGAAAAAGTGTTTGCCCCCTTCCTCATTTCCTGTTCCTTTGCATGTTTGTCACACTTAAGTGTTTCGGAACATCAAACCAATTTAAACAATAGTCAAGGACAACACAAGTAAACACAAAATGCAATTTGTAAAGGAAGGTGTTTATTATTAAAGGTGAAAAAAAATCCAAACCATCATGGCCCTGTGTGAAAAAGTGATTGCCCCCCTTGTTAAAACATACTATAACTGTGGTTGTCCACACCTGAGTTCAATTTCTCTAGCCACACCCAGGCCTGATTATTGCCACACCTGTTCACAATCAAGGCATCACTTAAATAGGAGCTGCTTGACACAGTAAGGTCCACCAGAAGATCCTTAAAAGCTACACATCATGCCGAGACCCAAAGAAATTCAGGAACAATTGAGAAAGAAAGTAATTGAGATCTATCAGTCTGGAAAGGGTTATAAAGCCATTTCCAAAGCTTTGGGAATCCAGCGAACCACAGTGAGAGCCATTATCCACAAATGGCGAAGACATGGAACAGTGGTGAACCTTCCCAGGAGTGGCCGGCCGCCCAAAATTACCCCAAGAGGGCAGCGACGACTCATCCAAGAGGTCACAAAAGACCCCACAACAACGTCCAAGGAACTGCAGGCCTCACTTGCCTCAGTTAAGGTCAGCGTTCATGCCTCCACCATCAGGAAAAGACTGGGCAAAAATGGCCTGCATGGCAGATTTCCAAGGAGAAACCACTGCTGAGCAAAAAGAACATCAAAGCTCGTCTCAATTTCTCCACAACACATCTTGATGATCCCCAAGACTTTTGGGACAACATTCTGTGGACCGATGAGACAAAAGTGGAACACTTTGGAAGGTGTGTGTCCAAGTATATCTGGCGTAGAAGGAACACTGCATTTCAGAAAAAGAACATTATACCAACAGTAAAATATGGTGGTGGTAGTGTGATGGTCTGGGGCTGTTTTGCTGCTTCAGGACCTGGAAGACTTGCCGTGATAAAAGGAAACTATGAATTCTGCTGTCTACCAAGAGATCCTGAAGGAGAATGTCCGACCATCTGTTCGTGTACTCAAGCTGAAACGAACTTGGGTTCTGCAGCAGGACAATGATCCTAAACACACCAGCAAGTCCACCACCGAATGGCTGAAGAAAAACAAAATGAAGACTTTGGAGTGGCCTAGCCAAAGTCCTGACCTGAATCCTATTGAGATGTTGTGGTATGACCTTAAAAAGGCCGTTCATGCTCGAAAACCCTCTAATGTAACTGAATTAGGACAATTCTGCAAAGATGAGTGGGCCAAAATTCCTCCAGGACGCTGTAAAAGCCTCATTGCACGTTATCGCAAACGCTTGGTTGCAGTTGTTGCTGCTAAGGGTGGCCCAACCAGTTATTAGGTTTAGGGGGCAATCACTTTTTCACACAGGGCCATGATGGTTTGGATTTTTTTTCACCTTTAATAATAAACACCTTCATTTACAAATTGCATTTTGTGTTTACTTGTGTTGTCCTTGACTATTGTTTAAATTGGTTTGATGTTCCGAAACACTTAAGTGTGACAAACATGCAAAGGAACAGGAAATGAGGAAAGGGGCAAACACTTTTTCACACCACTGTATCTTATATTTTCATTTTTTTTTTCATTTTTGTTCGTGAGCCTGCCTGTAACCCAGTAACATGCTTCCTGTCCCGAGGGTGACAATGCTCACTCAGTGTACTGTATCTATTTAGTAGCAGTGTTGTAACCCTAGGACAGGAAGTGTATTAGGATTACAGAACACCCCCCCCTCTCCTTGTCTAACATAAGGGTAGAGGTGTTCTGTGATTGGGCATTGGGCAAGGCTACCAACATTATTTTAGACAACACTGCAGAGTTTACAGGGAGTTATCAGCTGGCAGGATCAGTTGGATTTTTTTCCCACTTATCAGACAGATATAACAAAATGCTTTTAACAGACCAAAAGGGAGCAAATAATAGAAGTTAATTGTTAGGGGTTACATACACTTAATTTCTGCCCTTAAGGCTAATGCACTTTTTTCATACAAGTTGCTCTAATATTCATGCACACTAAATGTTATATTTTGACTTGATTTTCTGTAAATGTAAGAAAAATTAAGCAATACTTGCAAATTGAATTTTAATATCTACATCCCATTAAAGTGGACCTTTCATGGCCAAACAGTAGGTCTACTTTTTTGTCAACTTTAAAAAGCCATTCATTTTCGTGACAAATAGCAAATTACTTTTTTGCCTGACACCCACCCCCAACACAAATAGCTAAAAAAAAAACGGCTTGTCTTCTGATGCTTCTAGGAGACACAGGTGATGTTACAACTAATGCCCCGTACACACGAGCGGAATTTCCATCGAAAAATCTTGGATTGTTTTTCTGACAAAATTTCATTCAAGCTTGGCTTGCATACACACGGTCACAAAAACTTTCGACCGCCGAGAACGCGGTGACGTACAATACTACGACGAGCTGAGAAAATGCTTCCAAGCATGCGTCAAATTGTTTCCGAGCATGCGTTGGAATTTTGCGACTCGGAAATGCTACAGGTGATCGGAATTTCCAATCGTAACTTTTTCCGTCGGAAAAAAATAGAGAACCTGCTCTCAATCTTTTGCTGGCGGAAATTCCACCAGCAAAAGTCAGATGGAGCATACACATGGTCGGAAATTCTGACCAAAAGCTCACATCAGACTTTTGCTGGCGGAATTTCCGATCGTGTGTACAGGGCATACGTTTGAAGCTCAGGAAGGACCTCGTAAGAATGCCCTCCAGTATTGCAAGATTGCATTCTCAAGCTCTTGGGTCTGCCGGGAGGTGCAGTTACATCACCTGTGCCTCCCTGGAAGTGGGGACAGGGTATTTTTTTTTAAACCCGTTTGGTGTATATGTGTGTTTATTGGGGAAGTGGTTTAGGAAGCTGGCAAAAAAGCAGACCTTCCATTTGCCATGGAAGGTCCATTTTAAAGTTAATAGGGTTGATTCACTAAAACTGGACAGTGCAACAGTGCAAAATCTGGTTCAGCTCTGCAAAAAAACAAATCAGCTTCCAGGTTTTTCTGTCACAGCTTCACTAACCAAGCTGGAGTTAGGCCCCTTTCACATGGACATTCCGATTGGGTCCGCCTGTCAGTTTTTTCAGGCGGACCTGATCGAAACGTCCATTCTTCTCTATGGAGCGACGGATGTCAGTGGACATCAGTCCGCTGACACCCGCCGGCATCCGATCCAGGATCAGATGGATGGGAATCCATTACCCATCTGTCCGGTGGATCAGATCGGATGACAATTGGATGGAAATCGACAGGTGGTCTGTTTCCATCCGACTGCCCCATAGAGAACAGCAAGCTGTGTCTGTGCCTGCTCTGAATAAGCGGAGTGGATACGAACATGTCATCAGCCTGCTCAACGGGAATCAGCGGAGAGATCCCCTGTCGAGTAGGCGGATCTGCTGCTGGCATCTGCCCCATGTGAAAGGGGCCTTAGAAGCTGATTGGCTACCATGCACAGCTGCACCAGATTTTGCACTCTCCAGTTTTAATAAATCAACCCCCATGTGTTTACATTTCATTATAAAGTAGCCAAAAATTGCTTTGTTGTACGAAGTGCAATAACTCAATGCGACCACTCAGATTTTAGCCTGTTATAGTCCAGCGAAGGATGAACTCTGATTGGTTGTTATGGTCAATACTCTATGCAGCTGTACTTTAATAATTATATGTTCAAATAAAATTTGATTTATATAGTTACTATGTAACTATGTAACTATATAAATCTAATTTGTTTTGAACATGCAGATAGTTAGTCAGCCACTAACATACTTTATTCATATATCGTTTAAAACAAGTTGTCACTTTGCATAGATCCCTTTCCTTCTTCCCAGCCACTTTCCCTCCTCCTCCTGCCTGACAACTTAATTCCTGCAGCCAGTTTATATTTGCTTCATTGTCTTCTCGCCCACTATAATACTCCTTTCTCCTTTGTTCGCTTTCTTCTTCATGACCTGAGACAGCTTTTTCTGAGTCTCCTACAGAGTTAAAAGTTAAAAGCTGTTGCTCTTGATCCTGAGAGTTTTCAGATTTCTTTTATCTTGATAAAACATTCACAAAATGATGGCAACAAAAAGGCCAAACAGAGGAAGCTGAGAGAAAACAAAGTGCTTTAGGGCAAATGGACATGAAAGATAAGGCACCACAAAGCTCGGCAAAATTTCCATTTCCATTGGTGTCAAGAGTCATTCTTTATAAAACATTCTTTATAAAACAAAAGAAAAGCAAAACTAATGGTATCCATATGCCCACCATCATACTCTATTCATATTACATGCACACACAATGTTTTCCCTAGTGTTCAGCCTAGGACTCTTCTTATATAGAAATTATTATGTAGTTATTTGATAATGGCAAAAGTAAAAAATGTGGTGACATAGTGAGGAGGAGATTGGCAACTTGCAGGTGCTTGATTGACCTGAATATTTATATGCAGATTTGTGGAGAATCAAGCAATTCAAGATTTGAATTGTGATTAATGAATTGCATTTCATTATTTTTTTTTGTAATAGACAAACCTGTGTGATTTAAAAAAAGTCTCATATTGAACGGGCATGAAGTTATTGAAGTACTGAAATCAGGAAATTAGCAATCCACCAATTACCTTGATTTCCAGAGCATCATTTCATCAATTAAATTTTTCTCATCATGAGTGGGCATGAGCAAAATTGAGAGACTTAATTTCACTGAACTTGTGGCAAAAAACATGAGGTTTTAACATGTTGGTGAAGTTCATTGGAGTTTTTGAGGTCTGTTTGTCTGGCTAAAGAAGAAGCTATAGAGATGTCTGGTCACGGTAGAGAAGGAAGGGTCTGGGGAAAGAAGATGCTAAATGCCACAGGAAGGTGATCTGGAGCCAGGGCAACACCACCTGACTAGGGATGGGCCCGGTGTTCGATTCGAACCAATGTTCGAATCGAACATCGGGCGTTCGCCCGCTCGGCGAGCCCAGAACTATTTGGGCCGCTCGCATCAAATTTGTGTGATGCGAGCAGCCCGCAATGCACTGCGCCAGTCGCAGTGCATTGCTGGCTGATGATTGGCCAAGCATGCACTGTGACCCCCGCATGCTTGGCCAATCATAGAGCCAGCGGCGAGGAGAGCCATAATTGGCCACAGGCAGGATGCCTGTGGCCAATTATAGCTCAGGGGGTTTAGTACACGCCCCACACTATAAAAGGCCGCTGCGCCGGCGGCCTCGTATATTGTGTTCCAGCGTGTCAGTGATATTATGTGCTGTGATCCATTCTGCAGTGCTGCTGACTGCTGACATTATCTGCTGTGATTCTGGGGATTAGTGTGTGCGTGGTGTTAATACAGCATTGCAGTATCACATTAAAACACCTTCCTTCCTTTCTTCATCCTGTTCTGTCATCTAAGGCAGCCATCTGTGGCTAATGAATTGCCGGTTCCCGTAACACACAGAACAGTCATTCATTGAAAGTCATTGATAAAAAAAAAGTCATTGATAAAAAACAAAACAAAAAAAAAAAGGTGGGGGTCCCCCCAAATTCAATTACCAGGCCCTTCAGGTCTGCTATGGATATTAAGGGGAACCCCGGCCAAAAAAAAAAAAAAGGCGTGGGGTCCCCCTCAAAATCCATACCAGACCCTTGAGGTCTGGGATGGATTTTAAGGGGAACCCCGGCCAAAAAAAAAATGGCGTGGGGTCCCCCTCAAAATTCATACCAGACCCTTATCCGAGCACGCAACCTGGCAGGCCGCAGGAAAAGAGGGGGGACGAGAGCAGCCCCCTCTCCCTCCTAAACCATACCAGGCCACATGCCCTCAACATTGGGAGGGTGCTTTGGGGTCCCCCCAAAGCACCTTGTCCCCATGTTGATGAGGACAAGGGCCTCTTCCCCACAACCCTGGCCATTGGTTGTGGGAGGTCTGCGGGCGGGGGGCTTATCGGAATCTGGAAGCCCCCTTTAACAAAGAGACCCCCAGATCCCGGCCCCCCCTATGTGAAATGGTAAGGGGGTACAAAAGTACCCCTACCATTTCACCAAAAAAGTGACAAAAATTTTAAAAATTACAGGGGACGGTCTTTGACAATTCCTTTATTAAAATCTTCTTTCATCTTCTTTCTTCTGGTCTTCTTCCTTCTTCCTTTCTTCATCCTTTGGTTTCTTCATCTTCTCCTTCCGGCATCTTCTTCAATCTTCTTCTTCCATCTTCTTCTTCCTCCGATCCGCTTCTTCTTGCTCTGGTCTTCTCGTCCGGCATCTTCTTCCACGGCGTCGCTGTCTCTTCTGGGCCGCTTCGCGCAATGGGAGGCTCCCGCTGTGTGAGGCTTTGCTGCATCTGACAGGTCTTTTATAGCGGAGGGCGGGGCCACCTGGTGACCCCGCCCCCCTCTGACGCACGGGGACGTCATGGGGAATTCCCTATGGCTTTCCCCATGATGTCAGAGAGGGGGCGGGATCACCAGGTGGCCCCGCCCTCCGTTATAAAAGACCTGTCAGACGCATCGAAGCCTCACACAGCAGGAGCCTCCCATTGCGCGGAGCGGCCCGAGAAGAGACGCCGACGCCATGGAAGAAGATGCTGGATGAGAAGACCAGAGCAAGAAGAAGTGGATCGGAGGAAGAAGATGGAAGAAGATGCCGCAAGGAGAAGATGAAGAAACCGAAGGATGAAGAAAGGAAGAAGACCAGAAGAAAGAAGATGAAAGAAGATTTTAATAAAGGAATTGTCAAAGACCGTCTCCTGTCATTTTTTACAATTTTTGTCACTTTTTTGGTGAAATGGTAGGGGTACTTTTGTATCCCCTTACCATTTCACACAGGGGGGGGGGGCGGGATCTGGGGGTCCCCTTGTTAAAGGGGGCTTCCAGATTCTGATAAGCCCCCCGCCCGCAGACCCCCACAACCAATGGCCAGGGTTGTGGGGACGAGGCCCTTGTCCTCATCAACATGGGGACAAGGTGCTTTGGGGGGGGCCCCAAAGCACCCTCCCAATGTTGAGGGCATGTGGCCTGGTACAGTTCAGGAGGGGGGGCGCTCTTGTCCCCCCTCTTTTCCTGCGGCCTGCCAGGTTGCGTGCTCAGATAAGGGTCTGGTGTGGATTTTGAGGGGGACCCCACGCTATTTTTTTTTTTGGCCGGGTTTCCCCTTAATATCCATAGCAGACCTGAAGGGCCTGGTAATTGAATTTGGGGGGACCCCCACGCTTTTTTTTTTTTGTTTGTTTTTTTTTTTATCAATGACTTTTTTTTTATCAATGACTTTCAATGAATGACTGTTCTCTTTGTTACGGGAGCCGACAATCCATTAGCCGCAAGTGATTTTAAATAGCTTTTTTTCCTGCAAAAATAACACAAAGCACGGGAAACATGCGCCCCTTCACAGGCATACTATAGACACCCCCAGGTAAGAAATTTAAAGGAATATTACACTTTTATTGTTTCACTTTAAGCATTATTAAAATCACTTCTCCTGAAAAAACTGCAGTTTTTAAAAAAAAAATTGCATTGATACATGTCCCTGGGGCAGGACCCAAACACTTTTTATGACAATAACATGCATATTAGCCTTTAAAATTAGCACTTTTGATTTCGAACGTTCGCGTCCATTGTAATTAATAGGGTTCTTAAGTTCGCACGGACTTTAGGTCCGTTCGCGGGTTCTGGTGCGAACCGAACCCGGGGGTGTTGGGCTCATCCCTACACCTGACTATTCAACGTTTGGCCCACAGAGGGGTCAAGCACATCCCATACCCATCTATCAGGAGACACGTGGAGAGCTCAAGGATTTCCTCGAGAATGTCATCTGAGATGCCATCACCACCATGGATGTGGTCTATGCTCTCAAATAACAGGGACGCATTCTCTATGGATTTTGGAGAGTTGACGAGAAAGGTGAAATTAAGGTGATAAACAGTGACATAGTTACATAGTTAGTCAGGTTGAAAAAAAGTCCATCTAGTTCAACCAAAACAAAAAATCACAAAATCCCATATACACAATCCTTTACCCACAGTTGATCCAGAGGAAGGCAAAAAACCCCAGCAAAGCATGGTCCAACGGTGCCATGGGGTAAGCAAAACCTTTGTGACTAGACCAAATTTTGAAGTTTATTATATTGTGAAATTTACGTAGATACAAGCATCCCATGAACATGCAAAGTTGGCATTCAATGGTCTAAGCATCAATAAAAAATAAAAGATATGATCTTCTCATGGCATTTGTCGTTGTCGTAACAATGTCAACATTTTTTAATTAAAATTAATATATTTATTTTACTGTACGTACACAAAGATAGTAAGATTTTTTTGTGTTTTGTGTGTGTGTGTTTTGTGTTACAAAGAGACATGTACACATGACATTCATAAATCCTGGCAAAATGAACCTTCACCTGTGCAGACAAAAATTCTTGCACTGGCAAGCATCAGCCAATATTAAAAGCAATATGATGTCTACACACATAATAGGCACCCGGCCAACCAACAGTATCTCAAAGGATGAACACAAAAGAGTGGTCAATAATTCATCAAAAACAATTCGATTATTCAGTTCACTAGAAATCCACTTCCCAGAGCCACGCCTACCCCATAGAGCTAAGTAGCATGAATGTTAACCTAATGATTTGTGTAACGCCATTAGACATGTGCATTCGTTATCGTCCGAATGCATTTTCGTCCAAATGTCAAGGATTTTCGTGTTTTAACAAAACGATAACAAATGCACAGAATACGAAATCCAAAAGATCTGAAATAAAAAAATGCTTTATTTTCGTATCCATTATATTTTCGTATCGTTGCGACAAAAGTGCAATATAGATAGATAGAAGATTTAAAATGACGGTGACAATAGTGATCTGTGTCTATCGAACCTGCGGCAAATTTAAGTACACACGTACAGCCAACATAAGACTCGTACACACGACTTGGAATTGTGTGATGACAGACTGTTGGCGGAAAATCCGACCGTTTGTACGCTCCATCGGACAATTTTTCTCAGATTTTCCGTGGACAAATGTTGGATGGCAGGCTTATAAATTTTCCGCAGACAAATGTCTGTTGACGGATTTTCCGTGTGTATGTCAGACAAAAGTCCAAAGTACAAACACGCATTCTCGGAGGCAAGGACGAGCCAGAAGTGGTCGGTCTTGTAAACTAGCATTCGTAATGGAGAATTAACATTCGTGACGTGGCAAATTATGAAATCTAAAAATGCAGCGCACATTCTCTTCTACTTTAATGGGATAATAATAAAGCTGCTTTGCTGGTGATACTGATGCAGTTATTGCAAACAAATTTTCAAAGGCTTTTTTTTCTAGTGATATCAAGAATAATAATTATTATGCTAGTTATTTTTTTTGTTGGTGCAAGTTACCACAACTCCATTATCCCGTAGTTTTTAAGATCAAAGATACAACTATGTTGGTGTCCCTTGTTAATTTTACATTGTATTTTTTTAAATATAACTGCTGTGTCAGACCTAGCCGGGACCGAGGCTTTTGGAGGGGACAGAATGCAAGCCTCTTGCCTTGCGATTATGGTCCCTGGCATTTAGGGGAACGCCGTTCTTTGTGAGCTGTATGCCTGGGGACCCCTGAGGTGGTGTTACTTGAATTAAGGTCCATGCCCCCCCCCCCCCCAAGACACACAGACTTTGGATATGTATATGCCATATTAGCAATAGACTGAATCACACTGTTGGGAAACAAACTGTCAGATGCTAATGTCATGAACTCCAGCCACCTGTCTGTTGTGTAAATGAGTCTAGTCTGGCTTGTAAGGGTATCCCACACATTGTTGTTTGTGCTACTTAACCCTGTGTTGATGTTTATGGTAATGTGTATTGAATAGTTAGTCAGTGAGCTAGGAGCCGTAAAGTCTTACCCTGAAATGTCTTATCTCTCAGTCAACTATTCTAGGTCAATGATTAGATAAATAGCTCATGCTAATTAGGTTAGGTTTTAGTCATCCTGCTGTATATATTTGTGTGGGATCTCAAATAAAAGACTATTCTTGATGTACTCTAAGACTGGTGTTGTCTGTTTCTTGGGGGTCCCTATAGATACATCCATACATACTGACGGAAGCCCTCAAGCAGAGTGTAGGGACGTTCCGTCACAACTGCCTACTCCAAAACTGTCAGTATTATTCTCCACAATTTTTTTATTGTGCATTAAAAAATTAAAAAAATTCAATTAGACATGCTATCTGGCAATAGAAAAAGTGCATTCTATGCATCCAAAAATATAGAAAATATACCAAATCAAATCATTATTCAACCAAAAAATAAAATAAAAGCCTCATGCATGTGTCCTGCTTCTTAATATAGGGGGTCAACAATGCCAAGAGTTGGTGAAAGCAGGGGTCCGTCATCTGGACATAATTCCGAAAATCATCTGGATTATTCTCCTGGAGCTCCCACAGCAAAGGCATATGACATAATTTGTCACGATTAATAAAGCAACCAAATTTTTGGTCCAAGAAATTTTCCTTCTCCTGTTCCTGGACTGGACTTGGGTCAAAGCAATAACTCCAAGACCAATAATAAATAACAAGTTATCTACTCCGATTCCGCAACATGGCTGGTTGACGAACAGTCATTCAGAAACTAACTGAAAAGAGCAAAATGAAAGGTGCAAAATGAAAAACACAAAATGAAAAGCGCAAATCAACACTCACAAAACTTCTACTAACACGAAATTAGCAGAAGGAGCCCAAAGGGTGGCGCTAAAGAGCTGAAAAAACACGTAGTATGTCACTACGTTCGTGTTTGTTGGCTGACAATTCCTTGCCGTTTGTATGCAAGTTCCTGGCCAACGCCCTTCGGACAAAAGTCAGAGGTTTGCGGTTCGCGGAAAATCCGATCGTGTGAACGAGGCTTTACTTTACTTTACTTTACTTTCACTTAAGATTGCTAGCAGAGAGAGACACACTGAGTCATTTCAGACAGTCAATCTTAGCTGGTCTGTTTGTTTGTTATTACTAGTCAAACAACATTAGAATTCTACTATAGCTTGTGGGCGGAGCATTCGACAGGAAATGTACGATCGCGGCGTCGTACAGTTTAGCGGCTTCGTCGACTCTTCTTAGAACATTCGACAGACACCATAAGCCTTCAATTGACAGATTCTACCTTAACCACTTCAGCCCCGGACCATTTGGCAGCCAAAGGACCAGAGGTCTTTTTTCAATTTCGCACTGCACTGCTTTAACTGGTAATTGCGCGGTCATGCAATGTTGTAACCAAACGAAATTTGCGTCCTTTTCTTCCCACAAATAGAGCTTTCTTTTGATGGTATTTGATTGCCTCTGTGATTTTTATTTTTTGCGCTATAAACGGAAAAAGACCGCAAATTTTGAAAAAAAAAGATATTTTCTACTTTTTGTTATAAGAAAAATCCAATAAACTCAATTTTAGTCAAACATTTGGGCCAAAATGTATTCAGCCACATGTCATTAGTAAAAAAAATGCCAATAAGCGTATATTTATTGGTTTGCGCAAAAGTTATAGCGTCTACAAACTAGAGTACATTTTCTGGAATTTACACCGCTTTTAATTTATGACTGCCTATCTCATTTCTTGAGGTGCTAAAATGGCAGGGAAGTACAAAACCCCCCCCAAATGACCCCATTTTGGAAAGTAGACACCCCAAGCTATTTGCTGAGAGGCATGTTGAGCCCATTGAATATTTTTTTTTTTAGTCCCAAGTGATTGAATAAAAACAAAAATAAAAAAGATTTTTTTTTTTTTCAAAAAGTTGTCACTAAATGATATATTGCTCACACATGCCATAGTTATATGTGGAATTGCACCCCAAAATACATTTTGCTGCTTCTCCTGAGTATGGGATACCACATGTGTGGGACTTTTTGGGAGCCTAGCCGCGTACGGGGCCCCGAAACCCAAGCACCGCCTTCAGGATTTCTAAGGCTGCATTCACACCTGGGCGTTTTGTAGCTTGAAGCCTGAAGCTACAAAAGCTAGAGGGGAAAAAATACATTATTCTCTATGGAGATGGTTCACATCTCCACTCCAAAACGCCTGAAGCCCTACGCCTGAAGCTCAAACAAGTTCCGGACCCTTTTTTGTCGCGCGAATCGGCAGATTTGGACGTTTTTATTCTTTTTACATTGGTGACCTTTTGCTCTGCAGAAAATTCGCGGCAAAACGCGGTAAAAAACGCCGCGAATCGCGGTAAAAAAACGCCGCAAATCGCGGTAAAAAACGCCGCGAAAAAACGCCGCAATTCGCGCGATTTTCTGCCTGAAAGGTGTGAATGCAGCCTAAGGGTGCAAATTTTTGATTTCACTCCTCACTACCTATCACCGTTTCGAAGGCCATAAAATGCCAAAATAGCACAAAACCCCCCCAAAATGACCCCATTTTGGAAAGTAGACACCCCAAGCTATTTGTTGAGAGGCATGGTGAGTATTTTACAGCTCTCATTTGTTTTTGAAAATGAAGAAAGTAAAGAAAAAAACATTTTTTTTTTTTTTTTTCAATTTTCAAAACTTTGTGACAAAAAGCGAGATCTGCAAAATACTCACCATACCTCTCAGCAAATAGCTTGGGTGTCTACTTTCCAAAATGGGGTCATTTTGGGGGGTTTTATGCCATCTGGGCATTCCATGGCCTCCGAAACTGTGATTGGCAGTGAGAAGTGAAATAAAAAAATTACACCCTTAGAAAGCCTGAAGGCGGTGATTGGTTTTTGGGGTTCCGTACGCAGCTAGGCTCCCAAAAAGTCCCACACATGTGGTATCCCCGTACTCAGGAGAAGCAACAGAATGTATTTTGGGGTGTATTTCCACATATGCCCATGACATGTTTGAGCAATATATCATTTAGTGACAATTTTTTGTAAAAAAAAATATATATATATATATATTTTTTTTCATTATTCAATCTCTTGGGACAAAAAAAAAAAAAATATTTAATGGGCTCAACATTGCTCTCATCAAATAGCTTGGGGTGTCTACTTTCCAAAATGGGGTCATTTGGGGGGGGGTTGAACTGTCCTGGCATTTTATGCACAACATTTAGAAGCCTATGTCACACGTCACCCCACTCTTCTAACCACTTGAAGACAAAGCCCTTTCTGACACTTTTTGTTTACATGAAAACATATTTTTTTTTTGCAAGAAAATTACGTTGAACCCCCAAACACTATATATATTGTTAAAGCAAAGGCCCTACAGATTAAAATGGTGGGTGTTGCATTTTTTTTTTTCCACACAGTATTTGCGCAGCGATTTTTCAAACGCATTTTTTGTGGGAAAAAAATACACTTTTTTTATTTTAATGCACTAAAACACACTATATTGCTCAAATTTTTGATGAAATAAAAAATATGATCTTAGGCCGAGTACATGGATACCAAACACGACATGCTTTAAAATTGCGCACAAACACGCAGTGGCGACAAAACTACATACATTTTTAAAAGCCTTTAAAAGCCTTTACATGATACCACATTAGATTCACGGAGGAGGTCTACTGCTAAAATTACTGCCCTCGATCTGACCTTCGCGGTGATACCTCACATGCATGGTGCAATTGCTGTTTACATATGACGCCAGACCAACGCTTGTGTACGCCTTTGCGCAAGAGAAGGGGGGGGGGCAGGGGTGCTTTTTTTTTTTTTTTTGTTTGTTTTTTATTTATTTAGCTTTTTTATTTAATTTTTAAACTGTTCCTTCCATTTTTTTTCTTTGTTATGATTTTTATTGTTATCTCAGGGAATGTAAATATCCCCTATGATAGCAATAGGCAGTGACAGGTACTCTTTTTTTGAAAAAAATTGGGGTCTATTAGACCCTAGATCTTTCCTCTGCCCTCAAAGCATCTGACCACACCAAGATTGGTGTGATAAAATGCTTTCCCAATTTCTCAATGGCGCGGTTTATATCCGTGAGGGGGGACATTCCCTCCCACTGCTTGTAAAAGCAGTCTAGAGGCTAATTACCCGCTAGAATTGCTTTTACATGAAAGCCGATCACTGGCTGAAAAGAATGATACCAAGATGATACCTAAACCTGCAGGCATCATTCTGGTATAACCATTCAAAGTCCAGCAACATACTGGACATATATTGTAATCTTTTTTTTTTCATGCAGCCTCTTGGCTGAACGAAAAAAAGAGATTGATTGGTGGGTATGCCCACCATTAGAATACCTCCCTTCATCCACCCACTTCTAATGATGGGCATACATGCACCATTTATATATGCCGATGCATGGGGGCATCCTCCCGCAAAAGTTATGCCGTGTACACACGGTCGGAATTTCGACCGTATGTACGTGGCATTAGGAGCCAATCGCTCCTCCCCGCCCCCTGCTGCCCCCATGCTTCGGCATATATGCTCTTTTTTTTAACTGTGGTGGTGAAATCACCTCCTACAGCGTTGGAGTCGCGGCTTTATGTATCGTGGGAGCAAACGCTGTTGCTGTCAAGATAAATAAATCCGCGTTGCAACTGAATGGCGCACCTGAAAACAAAAAAATGCTTAACACTAAAACACAGTAAACAAAATTACATACCTGAAAAGCAAGCATGATAAAACATAATAAAACATTGCAGAATAGAATGGAGTAAAAAAAGAGCAACAATAGAGAGAGAATAGAGTGAGAGAGAGAACAATAAAACGACAACTATTTTTATTTTTTTTATTTTTTTGAGATTCACAGGTAAAAAAGCTCCTGACTGAAGCGACTGAATCAAAACGCTACCACAAAAAAAATGTTAGCGATCGCAGGGATCAGGCCTGACTCTGCGAACGCTGCAGTTATGTGTGCTTAGTGTTTTGTAAGTGACAGTGATCGATCGATACTGCACTTGGGTGGGCTGGGCTGGGCGGAGGGGGAAAACGCAGGTGCTAGCAGGTATCTGGGCTGATCCCGCTAACAATGCGTTTTTTTTTGGAACCCTAAACTGCTGGGACGCTAGTATAGATCTGATCAGATCAGATATTGATCTGTTCAGATACTGTGCCACTAAGGGAGGTGTATGCTTTGCGCGTGGGTGTTTGCGGTACTGGCACTAACCTGGGGCGACGCAGACCTTATTTGACCCTAAAACCTAATTGATATCACCCGCCGGGCGATCAGGGGGTTAAACCGTTATTGGGTAATAAATGGCGGGTGCCCTGACAGTATAAAAAACAAGCTAACTAACCAGCGTCACCCGTAACAGTAATACAAAAAAAAAACTGGTTACCTAGCGACACTAATGCAGCGATCAGAAAAACGATCGCTTAGTGACACTGGCAAAAGGGGGTGAAAGGGTTAACTAGGGGCAATCAGGGGGTTAAAACCTTTATTAGGTAATATATGGGGGTACCTGACGCTATATAAAAACCTGACGGGGAACCTAAATAACGAAATAACTAACTGGCTAACCAGCGTCACCAGTGACATTTATACAGTGATCACTGGTGAAAGGGTTAACTCTAGGGGCAATCAGGGGTTAAAACCTTTATTTAGGTTGTAATATGGGGGTACCTGACCTATAAACCTATTTATGAACCTATATAAACATGGCGGTTTAAAAAAAAAAAAAAAATGGTTACCTAGCGACACTAATGCAGCGATCAGAAAACCGATCGCTTAGTGACACTGGCAAAAGGGGGTGAAGGGGTTAACTAGGGCAATCAGGGGGTTAAACCTTTATTAGGGGGGGGTAGGGGGCTACCTTGGACCTAAAACTAACTGCCCTGACAGTTATTACAGTCACACTGACACTAAATGCAGTGATCAGTAAATAAATGATCACTGCAATTAGTGACACTGTGACTGGGGGGGCAGGGGGTGATCTGGGGGGTGATCAGGGGGTGACAGGGGGGTGGAATATGTGCCTATCTGTACTGGTGTCAGTGTACTGTTGTGCACTAACCTTTACACGTTCACAGCTCGGCGTCCCCGGTCACATAGACCGGCGCACCGAGCGTGACATCACTTCCGCCTTCCTGTCTATACAATAGACAGGAAGGGGAAGCTTTTCATTGGCCAGGAGCGATCGCGAGGGGGTGGCCAGAAACGACTGGCCGTCCCCTCGTCCCGCATCGCTTCTGAAGCCATCCCGACCGTCCCCGCCGGCGGAGGGGGGTCCGATCGGACCCCCCAACCGCCTGAAGAATGTCACGTACAGGTACGTGATTCTGCCTGTACGTGCCATTCTGTTGACGTATATATACATGGGGCGGTCGGGAAGTGGTTAATTGATTCTGATTTTCATACGAATGCATTTTTTAATCAAACAAAATAAATAAAAACGAATTTCGGGAGTAACTAAATAAATACATTTTGGGGGGGCATGCGCGGCGCGAAGCAGAGCAGCAGCTAAAGGAAGGCGCTCCGGCACCTTCGGAGACAAATAGCACTCCCCGGGACTTTAATACTATCAGGAATGGATCCGTCCGCTGGTAAGATCCATCATTTGGCGTGCAGTACTGTGGTCCACCAGCAGGTGTCTCCTGGCAGTTTATAACTGTCAGGAGAGGCCTTCCCTGCTGGGATATCATCTTTGGGCCGCAGTACTGGCGTCCACCAGCGGATGGATCCTGGCAGTGTGGAGCAGACAGCCCTTTCTGCGCTCAGCTGTCACATGAGGCCAATCTCTGGCAGATTATAAATACCCGGCCAGCCCTCACACACTTGCCTTGGTATCTCTCTTCCTTGTGCCCAGAACCTGTGACCTGAGACCTGTAACCTGAGACCTGTAACCTGTACCTTGTACCCTTCCCTTCCTGATCCGGTGTTCCTGTGTTCCTGCTCCTTTGTTGCCTTTCCCATCCTTAGTTCCCTCTCCCATCCTGCCCCTGTTCATCTGCTGATCTCCCGTGCATGACCCTGGCTTGGCTAATCGTTTGTGATTCTGGTATTGCCCATTTATTGTACATATTGTTTGTTTGTAGTTTGTGGTTTGTAGTACACTATTTGTTTTCACTCCTTGTCATTTATTTAAATAAACACTTATTATTTCACTTATATGTGTTTGGGTTTCCTCTGTGCAGTCCACACAGTCTGGTCTACTAATTTCCTGATAAATACCTAACCTGCAGCACCAAAAGGTACCTCTCCCTCCCGAGGGACTAATTGTGCATGCCGACAGGCAAAAAATCCAAGCCTAAAACCGCTCAGCGGTCGCTTACAAACTACCTCCTGCGAGCCCGCGAACAGGCCGGGATGTCGCAAAATGGCGTCCAGCCAAGAACCCCACCACGAGAGACAAGCTCAGCGGCTCTCCCCCAGTCACAACAAGGGGAACAATCGGCACAACTCACAAAGGCTGACCTGGAGGACAGCCTGGCAGCCATGTACGATCGCTTGGCCAGAAAATTCCAGGCCGAACTTCACAAGTCCACCAGCACCCTCTCCCAGGAGATCTCCGCGCTGGGCAACCGCACAGACCTCCTCGAGGTGAAACATGATGAACTGCACCTGTATCAGGAACTAAGTACTCACCGAGGCCAAGATGCCGAGAGCGGTTGCCCTTGCGACTCAGCGCCTACCGCCCCTGAAGATGGTACAGGGGACAGTTGGCACCAAGAGGCACAAGCCACCTGTTGGGTGGTGGCTAGGCGTGGGTCCAGGTATAGTTGGGGTATACTGGAAGACTGGCGGAGGCTCCAACACTGATGGGTAAACAGGCAGCAGGCTGAGGATCAAACACAAGGTTAATCAGGCACAAGCAGAAGGTCAAACACAGAAGGGCAAGTCCAGATAGAATGGTCAGGTATAAGCAAGAGGTCAAGGCAGGCTGAGGGTCAAGTACTGCATAAGCAGGAGTGGAAGTCCGGTATGCAGGCCCAGGGTCAAACACAAGAGAGAGGTGGTGATCCGGGTAAACAAGCCAAGGGTCAAGGTTGGAGAAGGTAACAAGGTCAAGACAATCCGGGTCGGCAACGGGTAGGCAAGTAGATACAGCAGGCACAGGTACAAGGAACAAGGGAACAGCTGAGAGACGAACCAGCGTCTGTTTGGGTCCAGGGGCCTCTCTTTTATAGGCCGGCTGGAGGTCACATGGGACGTGCACTAGCGCGCATGCGCGCGCGCCGTTCAGCTGGGCCGCGCACGTTCGTGCGCCGCAACATCGTTCCTCTGACTCCTACTGTGCGCCGCAGCGCCGGACCCATGCGCCTGCGCACTGGGGCGCGCGGCGGACCAGGTCCCTGACAGTGCCCCCCCCCGAGGGGTGGACTCCGGACGCCCAGGCTATCCATTAGTTCAGGATGCTCCTGCTGGAAAATCTTAATTAGCCTTGGTGCATGGAAATTTCCCGATGGCTCCCAGGAATTATCCTCCGATGGGTACCCCTTCCATTTCACTAGATACTGTAGCTGACGACCCACCTTCCTGCACCCTAGAAGTGATTCCACCTCGAATTCTTCCATACCATCGATTGTGACAGGTGGTGACGGAGGTTCCTCTCTGTTTGGGAAGGGACTTGGAACCAAAGGTCTCAGTAAAGATGCATGGAAAACAGGATGTATCTTGTATGTTTTTGGTAGCGAGAGCTCAAAGGCCACAGGATTCACTGCCTTTTTGACCTCAAATGGCCCAATGAATTTGGGGCCCAGTTTCCGTGAGGGGCAAGAGAGCCTGAGATGAGCCGTTGACAACCACACTTTTTCTCCAATTTTGAAATGGGGGTTCTCCCTCCTTCCTCTATTGTGGTATCTTTCGTACCCTTCTTGAGCCTGTTGCATGGTCTCCTGGAGTTTTCGGAAGTTGGTTTGAATGGCCTCTAGACGCTCTCGTACCGCAGGAACTGGTGATTCAGGAATCGAGTTTGGCAGAAATGATGGGTGGAAGCCACAGTTTGCCCAGAAAGGAGTTTGGTTGGTAGCTGAGTGGGAAGAATTATTGTATGCGAACTCCGCGTACGCCAGCAAGGAGGACCAATCATCTTGAGCAGAGGAGCAGAAGCATCGTAAATACTGCTCGAGCGTTTAGTTGGTACGCTCTGTTTGGCCATTACTTTGTGGGTGGTAGGCTGAAGAAAGACAGATCTTGATTCCTAAGGTCTTGCAGAGTGCCTTCCAAAACTTTGAGGTGAATTGGGAACCTCTGTCAGAGACAATGCTCCTGGGGACCCCATGGAGTCTGACGACCTCTTTGGTAAAGATGTTGGCAGTCTCGAGAGCAGAGGGAGTACCAACCATGGGCAAGAAGTGGGCCATTTTGGACAGTCGATCAACCACTAACAGTATGGTAGAAAATCCTTCTGAGGGGGGTAGTTCCACAATAAAATCCATTGAAATGTCTGCCCATGGACGTTCGGGGATGGGTAATGGCCTCAATAAACCCCAGGGCTTGGTTTTTTGACCCTTGTTCCGTTGGCACGGGACACAGGAAGAGATGTAAGTACGGCAGTCCTGCCTCCAGCCTGGCCACCAAAAGGTGCGAGAGATGAGTTCGGCCGTCTTCCGGTTCCCGAAGTGACCTGCCAGTTTGTGGTCATGGAGAGTCTTCAAGACCAAAGGTCTTACTTCTAGGGGTACAAAAATTTTATTCCGAGACCAGAATAGGTCTTCACGTTTCTCTAGAGTAGACACAATGGGGTCCTGACAATGAGCTGAGGCAGTGAGGAGAGAGGTAGACAGATCTGCCGGAGTAAGAAGCAGAAAATTTTGGGGAGCCAAAATGGTACTTGGTTCCGACATTTGAGAAGATTCCGGAGAGATTCGGGAGAGGGCATCTGCTTTGCCATTCTTTGACCCCGGCCGATAGGAAATATGAAAGGTAAATCTAGAAAAAAAAAGTGCCCAGCGAGCTTGCCGAGGCCTCAACCGTTTGGCGGTACGTAAATATTCGAGGTTCTTATGATCAGTAAAAATAGTAATTGGATGAGTTGCCCCCTCCAGAAGGTACCTTCATTCTTCCAAGGCGGCCTTAATGGCTAATAACTCGCGATCACCAACATCATAATTTCTTTCGGATGGGCTCAATTTCCGGGAGGCAAAGGCCACTGGGTGAAGGAGGGCTTTTGGCCCGTGGCGTTGTGACAGGATGGCACCTGTGGCAGATTCCGAGGCGTCAACCTCCAGTACAAAGGGAAGTAGAGGATCCGGGTGTCGTAGAATAGGAGCAGAGGTGAAGAGGGTCTTTAGTTTGGTGAAGGCATCCTGGGCTTCCTGGGACCATTGGAAACGGCCATGTTGTTGGGTTAGGCGGGTGATGGGAGCAACGATAGAGGAGAACCCGATGATAAACCTCCGATAAAAATTAGCAAACCCAATGAAACGTTGGACGGCCTTTTTGTCCTTGGGAGCTGACCATTCTATCACCGCCTTGACCTTTTGGGGATCCATTGCAGTGCCTTCGGTAGAGATGATGAACCCCAAGAACTGTACAGAAGTTTTTTCAAATTCACATTTTTCGGCCTTAAGATATAGTTGATGGGCTCTAAGGATGGCAAGTACTCTCCTAACGTGACTCCGATGCATTTCCAAGGTGGCTGAAAAAATAAGGATATCGTCCAGGTATACAACCAAGAAGTCGTCCAGGTGCTCCCTAAAGATGTCATTCACCAGATGTTGGAAGGTAGCTGGAGCATTACACAGGCCAAAGGGCATCACCAAATACTCATAATGGCCAAACCTGGACCTGAAGGCTGTTTTCCACTCGTCACCTGCGCGGATCCTGACAAGATTATAAGCGCCCCTTAAATCAAGCTTGGAAAAAACTTTGGCCGATCGGAAACGTTGGAGGAACTCGGGAATTAGAGGTAGTGGGTACCGGTTCTTCACCGTGATTTTATTAAGCTCCCTATAGTCGATGCAAGGTCGGAGTGACCCATCTTTTTTCCCCACAAAAAAAATGCCAGCCCCAGCCGGGGAGGTAGAGGGCCGAATGAAGCCCTTTTCAAGGTTTTCGTCAATGTAGGCTTTCAACGATTTTAACTCAGTTTCAGATAACGGGAATATGCGCCCGAAAGGAATCTCGGAGCCAGACAAAAGCTCAATGGGGCAGTCATAAGCCCGGTGAGGTGGTAGATGGTCGGCCTTCTTTTTGTCAAACACATCCCTGAAGTCTTGATAGGCAGGCGGAATGTGCTGGAGGTTTTCTGGTGCCGAGATGACTGCCAGATGACAGCTCGGAGCCGGGGAGATGCAATGTTGATGACAGTAGGGAGAAGAGAAGGAGACCTCTTTTCGGTCCCAATGGATCTGGGGATCATGGGCCTGTAACCAAGGGAGTCCCAGGATGATGGGAAACATCGGGGAAGAAATCAAATCAAAACGTAGCAGTTCCTGGTGGCCGGAGTCTGTAGTGGTGAGGATAGGTGGGGTCTCCTGGACTACTGGTCCTGAGTGTGGAAGGGACCCGTCAGCCAAGTGGACCAGTAAGGGTCTTTCTTTATTTAGACAAGGGATGTGCCATTCGTTGGCGATGGAAATGTCCAGAAAACAACCGCAGGCGCCTGAATCAACTACGGCCGGGAGCCGAATCTTCTTTCCCGCCAGCTGTAGGGAGACAGAAAGAGTCACGTAAGCCTGGACAAGGTTAATGGTTTGACAGTTGATAGTGGTTTGAGATGGCAACTTACTGGGCCGGATGGGGCAGTTCAGTAGGTAGTGCCCGGAACCCCCGCAGTAGAGGCACAGGTTAGACCTGCGTCTGCGTTGCCTTTCTTCCTGAGAAAGCCGAGGGCGAACTAGGCCTAGTTGCATGGGCTCCCCCTCCGGAGCCGGCGTACCTGGAGAAAAGGAGGAGGCAGGGTATGTAGGCGGTGCCCTAGGGGGTACCCATACTGGTCAGGGATTCTGTAGGCGCTCGGAACGCCGTTCCCGCATGCGTCGGTCCAACTTGGTGGCCAGTTGGATTAACTCCTCCAGGGTTGTGGGGGTCTCCACCCGAGCTAACTCATCCTTCAGGGTTTCGTTCAGCCCCAATCGATATTGATAACGGAGGGCTGCCTCGTTCCAGGTAGTGTCGGCTGACCATTTGCGAAACTCTGCCGTGTAGTCTTCCACTAGCCTTTTGCCCTGGGAGAGAGTATGTAGTGTGGCTTCGGCAGTGGCAGAACGCTGAGGGTCATCATAAAGTTGGCCCATTGCTTCAAAGAAAGAGTCCACAGTGTTAAGCAGGGGGTTCCTCTGCTCCATGAGACCGTGGGCCCAGGTCTGAGGTTCCTCTGATAGCAGTGACATGACAAATCCCACTTTTACAATCTCTGAAGAGAAAGTTCGGGGCTGTAAGGCAAGGTACAAGGTGCAGGCATTCTTGAAAGACCTGAACTTCCTGCGATCGCCTGAAAATCGCTCAGGTACTGGGACCTTGGGTTCGGGTACAGCCATCATCATGGCAGGTGGCGCTTGGGCCTGCGGTGCAGAACTTCCACTGGCTGATCCAGGAGCTGGGTTTGATGGAAGAGAGGCCGTTGCCAACTGTTGAAGACGGCTGTCCACTTGTACATAGCCTTCTTGCAGCTTTTGTACAGCTTCCATGAGGGCAGATACCTGTTGGCATAGCATCTCCAGAGGAGATCCCGCTCTGTTGGCCTCTGTCATGGCTGGTTCGTACTATCAGGAACTAAGTACTCACCGAGGCCAAGATGCCGAGAGCGGTTGCCCTTGCGACTCAGCGCCTACCGCCCCTGAAGATGGTACAGGGGACAGTTGGCACCAAGAGGCACAAGCCACCTGTTGGGTGGTGGCTAGGCGTGGGTCCAGGTATAGTTGGGGTATACTGGAAGACTGGCGGAGGCTCCAACACTGATGGGTAAACAGGCAGCAGGCTGAGGATCAAACACAAGGTTAATCAGGCACAAGCAGAAGGTCAACACAGAAGGGCAAGTCCAGATAGAATGGTCAGGTATAAGCAAGAGGTCAAGGCAGGCTGAGGGTCAAGTACTGCATAAGCAGGAGTGGAAGTCCGGTATGCAGGCCGAGGGTCAAACACAAGAGAGAGGTGGTGATCCGGGTAAACAAGCCAAGGGTCAAGGTTGGAGAAGGTAACGAGGTCAAGACAATCCGGGTCGGCAACGGGTAGGCAAGTAGATACAGCAGGCACAGGTACAAGGAACAAGGGAACAGCTGAGAGACGAACCAGCGTCTGTTTGGGTCCAGGGGCCTCTCTTTTATAGGCCGGCTGGAGGTCACATGGGACGTGCACTAGCGCGCATGCGCGCGCGCCGTTCAGCTGGGCCGCGCACGTTCGTGCGCCGCCACATCGTTCCTCTGACTCCTACTGTGCGCCGCAGCGCCGGACCCATGCGCCTGCGCACTGGGGCGCGCGGCGGACCAGGTCCCTGACAACCTGGCCTATACAGACCTTAGGAGAGACCATGAATCGCTTGCAGAAATGGTTGTCCAACTCCAGAACCACATGGAAGATTTGGACAACCGTAACAGGAGGAACAACATCAGAGTCCGAGGAGTCCCGGAGTCGGTGACGGACCTGACTGATGCCATCAACAGATTGTTTCACTCCCTCCTGCCTGAACTCCCAGAGGACTCGTTTACCTGTGATCGTCTGCACCGGGCACTCAGACCCAAGCCCCCACCAGAAAACCCCCCAAGAGACATCGTTATGTGCCTCAAGGACTACCTGACTAAAGAAGAGATTCTTAAAGCATCCCGTAACACCCCGCAGATCATGCTGGACGGTCTTCCTTTGCAAATTTACCCTGATATCTCCCCGGCGACTCTGGAGAAGCGCAGGCAGATGAAGAAAATTACGACCGTCCTACAAGCAGCTCAAATACGGTACAGATGGGGCTTCCCCTTTAAATTAATTATCCCGCACAACGGCACCACTTATTTAGCCTCTACGATCAGAGAAGGAAAGGAAATTCTGATTAAACTCGGCCTTCTGGAACCACAGCACGCTGTCAGAATACCCACCACCCCTCGCCTTTCACCAATCTGGGCTACTCCTTCGCCGCAAAGAGACCGCAGATCCCGCAGGCCTCCCCCTCAACCCGAATATTGATAAGGAACGCCACCATGGATGACACTATCGTCTCCCCTGGATCATCGATAAGTGATAGCGAACGGACTGCTCTCCCGGAACTCTTTGGCTCGCCAGTATGTTTTTCTCCCTGACTTTGCTTTCTCCCCCCCCGGCCCCCGTACCCAAGAATTTCTTTTTTTGAAAATTTAATTATATTTTTCTCTTTCCCCCGGCTCTCATATGCCCCCTGTCGGCATAAGGACTCCCACTTGCCAAATACAGTCTCCGATCCCCCGGAGCCTCTAGGATGGCCCGTTCATGACTTACCCCCTCCACACTTGCTCAGTACGGACTCTCTCCTCTCCCAGGACTGAGAGATTGCAACGGGAACCTGGACGTGTTCTCAACCCCGTGCTCACCCCCCGCACCCCACACCTCCTCTGGAGGTTTCCGTGAGGAGCGAGTGTGACATTGGACTACGTGTTGGACCACAGTAAGGTTTTCAGGTAGTCTGGATGGAGTTTTCCTCCAGACCCCATAGTGGTTATAATGTATTTTATGTTTGGTTTACTGTTTTCGTTGTCATGATACCAAGCTTCTATTGTACCATAGCTACCCAAAAGACCAGCATATGCAGTATGCTTTATTATGCACGTAATGGTTTAAAGGGCTATACTCATTTTGTGCCTAGACTTAAAGGTAGATGGGATACTCTCTGGCTTTGGACTCCGAGTGGTGATTTCCTTGTCCCTTATTCACATTTACAGCAAACCATTCTCCCAACATAATGGGTCTACATATTATTTCACATAATGTGCAGGGATTTAACTCCCCCATGAAAAGGAGAAAGGCCTTCAGATTCTACAAACAAATGGGGGCTGATATTATCCTATTACAGGAGACCCATTTCTCCACCACATCTCATCCTTGTTTTTTTGACAAGGCATATAAACTCAACTTCTTTACCACTTTTGAGTCCAAGGCCAGAGGGGCTGCTATTTTTGTGAAGAACAATGTTTCCTTTGAGGTCTCACGCTCTTACAAAGACCCGAATAGCAGATTTCTAATACTACAAGGACAAATTAAGGGTAAGGCAATCACCATTGCCAATGTTTACGCTCCGAATTCTGCCCACAGTAGGTTTTTTACTGAATTTCTACAGGTTTTGGATAAATACATCTCCCCGCACCTGGTCATGGGTGGGGATTTTAACTCAGTAGCACATCCCCTATTGGATAGAAGTAGGCCCTCACATCACGCCACCTCTTTTCCTAAGACATTGACAAAAGCCTTGTCCACACTTCAACTCCTGGACACCTGGAGAGCCCCGAATATTGGAGCTAGGGAATACACCCACTATTCCAATCCTCATGATAGCTATGCAAGGCTAGACTATATTCTTACCTCCCCCATCCTTTTGGCCAATTCGGCCAAAGCTAATATAAAAGTTTGTCCATGGTCGGACCACCAGGTGGTCTCCTTTCAAACGTCACATGTGGGCATATCTCGATCAGTGGCCTCATGGAGACTGAATGACTCCCTGCTGTCTGACCCGGCAATCTTTGCACAGATTGCTAAATACATAGAGGAATACTTCCACCTTAATAAACACAGAAGACATATCCCCTCACACCTTGTGGTCGGCCCACAAGGCGGTCCTAAGAGGCCAGCTGATTGACATAGCGGTCAGAAATAAAAAGCAGAAACTGTCCAAAATAGAAACACTCTCCCAAGACCTACACGATCTATATTATGCCCATGCCCGAAACCAATCCCCACAAACCCTAGCACAAATTAACCAAAAAAGATTCGAATTAGACACTATCCTATTAGATAAAATGGAAAAATCCCTTAGGTGGTCCAAAGCGAAATTCCTGATACACTGTAACACGGCTTCAGGAATGTTTTCACGTAAGCTACACCAATCCCTCCAACCCACGCACAACTACAAACTTAGGAATAGGGCCGGCCAGTTAGTAACACATCCCAAAGATGTCCTGCAGATTTTCACCACTTTCTATCAATCCTTATTGTCCCCTCCAGACACTCCTCCGGCACCAGATCTCCCTCAATGGTTAGACTCCTTAAACCTCCCCAAACTCTCAGAGGACCAGTTATCCACCCTTAATGCCCCCTGCACTGAACAGGAAGTAGCCCTTATTATTAAATCCCTTAAAACCTCCACAGCTCCTGGCTTAGATGGATTTACTTCCCTGTACTACAAAAAAATTGCCCAATTATTAGCCCCCCAGATGACTAGAATGATAAACTACACTTTTCAAGGACACACACCCCCGCAGAGATGCTCCACGCAAATATGACACTAATCCCGAAAGCGAATAAGGACCACACTCTCCCACAGAACTATAGGCCTATCTCGGTTTTGAACAATGACACTAAAATCTTAGGTAAAATTTAGGCCCTGAACAAACTGGCTTCATCCTCAATAGACAAATTACTGACAACATCTGGCTAGCAACGAATATAATCCGGGATGCAGAAATCTCCTCCCGAAAAGTCCTGATCCTGGGCCTTGACATACACAAGGCCTTCGATAGTGTCATATGGCCATATATAGACCAAGTCCTAGAGAAATTTGGCTTCTCTGGAGAATTTGTACGGGGCTTCAAGGCACTATACCATGAGCCCCGTACAAAGATTAAGCTCCCAGGTTGCTCCTCTGAGTACTTGCCCTTGATAGGGGCACCAGACAAGGGTGTCCCCTTTCCCCACTGGTGTTTGCCCTTGCGATCGAGCCCCTCGCCAGAGCGATTATTAACAACCCCAACATTAAAGGTTATACCAAAGGCGAAGGCGAATACAAGATCAGCCTGTATGCGGATGATGTCCTCGCTTTTCTCCCGAATCCCCTAGTCTCCCTTCCCAACCTCCTTAGCACCCTCCAGACATTCCAGGGATACTCCGGCCTGGGAATCAATCTATCTAAATGCTCCGCCCTCCCCATAAACATCTCACAACAAATCAAAGACACACTCACACAATCATTCGGCCTCTCCCTATCAAGGACCACCCTTCCCTATCTAGGAATTCAATTAGCCCCCTCCCTTACAGAAATCTACAATGCCAACTACCCGAAGGCCTTCACTATGACCAGACGATGGCTCAGACTATGGTCCACCTTCAATATCTCCCTACTAGGCAGAGTAGTAGCTATAAAAATGTCCATACTACCAAAGCTATTGTACTTCTTTAGGGCCCTCCCCATCTATGTTGCCCGCCGGTCACTACTTTCTATTCAAAGGGATGTCAATTCTTTTATATGGCGCAATAAAAAGCCCAGATTTGGCAAATCTTTAGCTCACAGACCTATGTCACGTGGTGGTCTAGGCCTACCTGACATTTGGCTATACTACATCTCCGCCAGGCTGGCCCAGCTGGCCCAGTGGCACTCTACCTCAGGTGGTATTCCCTGGCTTCAATTTGAGACACTATCAATTCGCCCCTTTTTTTTACCAGGCCTCTTATGGCAAATCAACCTGAAACCTAGCGAAGTTAGTCCCTTGAATAAGGTGGTAGGACAATCCTTACAGATTTGGTCATTGTACCGAACCAAGCTGAAACTTAGATCCCCCTCCCCTCCTCAAACGTCGTTCCTCGGTGATAAGAGCTTCCCTTTAGCCTACCACTCCCCTGCAACATTCACATGGTGGATACACCACTCGTTAGTCACCCTGAAATCACTCACAAACTGCCTAGGATTCCTTCCCTTTACTGACCTACAATCCCGATTCCAGATCCCTAGAGAAGAATTCTATAAGTATTTGCAAATCAGACATTTCTTTCAGTCCCTCTTCAAACATGCAGTCAGCACTCCCCCTAACTTCTATGAACAACTCTGCCTGACACAGTCTAGAGATAAGGGTACGTTATCCTCAATCTACAAAAACATACTTGACCTCGACCTTCCTGAAAAGTCCACAGCCATGCTCAAATGGGAATCTGACCTAGACACCGTCTTTACGATTAAAGACTGGTCGGTCATGTTGGCTAACTTACACAAATGCTCGAAGTCCATCGCAGTTAAAGAAACACTCCTTAAAGTTCACTCCAGATGGTACCTTACCCCTGACAAAGTCCACAAATATTACCCTACGGTTCCTGAGACCTGCTTTAGGGGTTGCCAGGAGGTGGGCACTATGCTGCACACCTTCTGGAGTTGCCCTCACCTACAGCATATCTGGAATCAAGCCTCTATTAAAGTGGAGGTCCTCTCAGGCTCTAATACTACACTGACAGCACCTATATGCCTTTTATTCGCCCCTATCCCGGGTATCCCCCCTCCCACCCGTAACCTGATCAACACATTGTTTTCTGCAATCCAGTGGACCATAGCCCTCAATTGGAAGTCTCAGTCGATCCCTTGGGCCCAAGTTTTACAAAGAATGGAAGCCATCCGCCTTATGGAAAGATTGTTCCATTCCATAATGGACACTATGCACATATACGACAAAAAATGGTCGGACTGGTTCTTAGATCAACTGCTGGCTATACCAGACCCCCTCCCACCTCCGCTATGATTGCGCAAAGCACACTTACGGGGATATAGTGCACCTTTCCACCATCCTCCCGCGTAAATATATAGTCCCTAATATACCAAGTTTTCATGGTAGTAACTATATAGCTTTTTTTCATGACTACAGTTATGGTTTTGTATGTTGTTATTTCTTGTATAGTTTTTTTATAAGAAATGAATAGATGAGGAATACTATCTCTTAGTAGCACTAGATAGACAGTGTCTTCCAACTGGAGATCCACATCCCTCTACTGAACACCTTATACAGCCAGGTTGGATTTATGTGCAGTTGTAATAAGATGTAATATAACAATAAGTTATATCTCTTCTATGTATTGCTACATGTATGAATGTATACGTTCTTATGTATATATCTTTGCACTTCTCATCAATAAAAACGTTTGTAACAAAAAATAAATAAATACATTTTTCGTATGAATCCAAAATTCCAAAACAAAATATTTCAGTGTGCATATGTCTAATAGCCATGCTCTCAGGGGTAGGCAACCTTAAAGAGGTGGGGATCTACCTGAACAACATGGGGGAAGTCAAAGATCACTTGGCTCAGTGTCGCCTCTTTACACCGGATTTAAACCTCTAATTGCCATACTACCGTATCGCAATTGCGTGCATTGCATGGCGCGGCAATCATGGGTTTAAATCAGGTGGTGAGGAGGCAACATATTTGGATTCCTTTTCAGAGGAGCAGCAGTGCCTGCTGCACTTGTGAATGGGCACTTAGTTGCATTTGGCAGCAGCACCCTTAGGGCTCGTTCGCATGTAAACATAGCTCCCAACTGTCCCTGATTTGGAGCAATGACCCTCTGTCCCTCTGTCCCCCTCATTTGTCCCTCATTTTGGTCTGATCTTTATTGTTGTATATAAAATGCATTTTTTATCTTTCAAAAAGTGTTTCCCAGTGCTAACCCTTTTATCCAAATTCTAAATTGCTGCATTTGTAAATTTTAAAAGCCAATATAAAGGAATAGTAGTGGTAAAAATAAAGCCCTTGTGGATTTAATTAACTTTTTTTGGGGTTAATTCTCCTTTAAGGGGGTGTGGCAGGGGGTGTCTCCTATGCCTACATATGTTTGCTAGTAGATGTCCCTCATTCCCATCTCAAAATGTTGGAAGATATGTGTAAAGTTAGGGGGGTAAACCTTGCGGTCTAGTTGCAGTTTTACCGCCCTCAATCCCTACCCCCATCTAGCTGCTGGGGTAGCAGCCAATGGTGTTTACATGATGCAGGAGTCCCCTGTTGCTTTTGGTGGGTGCTACCACCTGCCAATCATGACCCAGTCAAGCAAATGGGGCCTCTCTGCAAGTGCCCTGCAACTGCATGTTTCTGCGGGGTCCAAGGGGTTAAAGCAGGTGGTTTGATGCTCTGGAATGGCAGGTCAGCAATCCCAGACCGCAATCTACCAGTCACCTGACCACGATCTACTGGTAGTGATGTCAGTTGATTGTCAGAGTTTGGGTCCATGCACACTAGCTTAAAAAAACACCAGTGCTCTTGGCAGATTTTTTTTTTTTAATTTTGAGCAGTTTTTGAGCATTTTTGTACTAGTATTTTGGAGCATTCAGGAGCATTTAGGAGTTACTTCTACATCCAGATTGGTTACTTTCCACATCACCAGGTGAAATAAAAAGAAAAAATTGCTTAAAAAATAGAAAACAAATGCAACCACCACATTTAATACCGCTTTAAACCATGGTTCAAATGCATGACCAAAGCAGAAATAGAAATAGTAATAATGTCTTGCCCCTTGCCTTGTTCACACTGCAGACAGATGCGGCGGACAGCAGACAGCAGGGGTCTGGTGTGCCTCTGTTCTCCATTTCAGAGCCAAAGACGCACAGGACCCCTGTGCAATTAGCTCCGCAGTCGCTCCGGAGATGTGTGAACTGGCTTCATTGAGAGACAGTCACAGTCTCCTGCCATGCGAATTGGATGCAGGGAAACACTAGTGTGAACCCAGGACCCTGCATTCACTATGTCTGGTCTCCCACAGTACACAGAACATAGAAATGCAATTATTTTAGTAAATATAAACTGCTAAATACCTTTTCGGCCAAGCAATGGTTAAAGCTTGTAGGAGTTTTCATTCTCCTCTGACTGTCCTATGAGGCTGCAGGACCCCTGACCCTCTGTCTGGACAGTGCTGATTGGCCCTGTGCTGATCACATGCACCCGCCCAAATAATAAAAAAAAAAATACTCTCTAGCAGTACACACCAAACTGAGAATATGCAGAGTGTTTCCAAGCCTCTGTAATATCAGCAGATTGAGGACAGTAAAAGAAGGGGAGGATCAGACAGCCTTTTTACACAATGAGGAAGATTAACTCCTTTGGTTCCACAGTGAGTATACCAAGCATGCTTTACTGCATATACAGACTGACTTTACTGCTGTGTGTTTAGTAACACTTGAAGTGGTGTTTTTTTTTTCCAGGGTCTGGATCTGAACTTGGGATCTCTGCGCTGTCTGGCTGTAGCTCTGCCAACTTCCTGTCTGATCCCTTTGACAATATTGCCTTGTACCTTGTTACTGGTGAAACTTGAACTCTGCTTCTCCCATGAACTTCCTAATTTAAGTCATGTCTCTGCACCTCCTGTTTTCCAGATTATTGTGCTCTCTGCAGCTGATATCTTACTCCTTGCATACTTGCAGCTGTCCTTTTCTTCGCTACCATTTGTTACCAATCTTTGGCTTGTTCCTAGACTATGCTTCTGCTTGATCCCAACCTGCAACAACTTGTTACCGAAACAATAAAAACAGAAGGGCGCACCGACCTTTGTGCATTACCACTAAAAAGTCTTTATTAAAATAGATAAAACAGCAGATTTTCTACTCACAAGCGAGTACACGGTAAAGGCAAATGCATAGATAGATAGACACGTCCACTGCTATGAACTTCCGACCTCAACTCTTAAATGCCGGGAGGATCTGATGCTTCCTCTAGCGAATGGCTGACGCGTTTCAGGGGAGCACCCCTTTCCTCAGAGCCTGCAAGCGGGCAATGGTCTCGTCTCCCCCATTTACATCCACTCTCCTTTTATAAGGAGAGTATACAGGTGGGCCTGGTAAGGCACCCCCATGGCCCCTCCCCCTCATAGGCACACCCATCTCCCATTACGTGCATGATAAATTGCATAATTAATGAGTGTTGCCCCTATATGCCAGTCATGGCGAGCTGACGATCCCCCAGTGACATCCCCAACAACCAGGCCCCCCCAAAAGGTTAAAGGAGTCCGCTTACCATGAGCATGTCATTAAGCAGCATATTCCCTATTCAGTCGATTATTCACATAAATAGCTGGATCTGTATGGCATCTTCGATCCGGAAGTGCGGGTGTATTTGCGCTCCACCCGCGACTTCCGGTCGTACCACGCCTCACTCCCAGACTGGCCAAATGCTGGCTCATGACCCGGAAGCGCGGGTGTGTTTGCACTCCACCCGCGACTTCCGGTCGGCCCAAGCCTCACTCTTACGGCGGCTAAGCACCTATTGAGGTGCTGTGTGCATCAACTGCGCCTGCGTTCATTCCCCGCACGTTTCCGGGTCATGAGCCAGCATTTGGCCAGTCTGGGAGTGAGGCGTGGTACGACCGGAAGTCGCGGGTGGAGCGCAAATACACCCGCACTTCCGGATCGAAGACGCCATACAGATCCAGCTATTTATGTGAATAATCGACCGAATAGGGAATATCGTGAATATGCTGCTTAATGACATGCTCATGGTAAGCGGACTCCTTTAACCTTTTGGGGGGGCCTGGTTGTTGGGGATGTCACTGGGGGATCGTCAGCTCGCCATGACTGGCATATAGGGGCAACACTCATTAAGTATGCAATTTATCATGCACGTAATGGGAGATGGGTGTGCCTATGAGGGGGAGGGGCCACAGGGGTGCCTTACCACGCCCACCTGTATACTCTCCTTATAAAAGGAGAGTGGATGTAAATGGGGGGAGACGAGACCATTGCCCGCTTGCAGGCTCTGAGGAAAGGGGTGCTCCCCTGAAACGCGTCAGCCATTCACTAGAGGAAGCATCAGATCCTCCCGGCATTTAAGAGTTGAGGTCGGAAGTTCATAGCAGTGGACGTGTCTATCTATCTATGCATTTGCCTTTACCGTGTACTCGCTTGTGAGTAGAAAATCTGCTGTTTTATCTATTTTAATAAAGACTTTTTAGTGGTAATGCACAAAGGTCGGTGCGCCCTTCTGTTTTTCTTGTTTCCATAGTGTTAACGAACACCCATTGTTCAGAGGAGGGCTGCAAGAGTTTGGACATTACCTTGAGGAACTATTTAGATCACGAATCAAGAGACTAGACACCAGAGCGCAGGAGAATTTGTTGTGTGACAACTTGTTACCGACCTTTGACTTGTTAACTGAGTAGGCTTGTGCTTAATCCCTACCTGATACATCTATTACCGGCCCCCATCTTGCTCACCTCCTAGTGAAGCGAACCTGAAGACCGTGACCTGGCACTAGCATGCAGTGAAATCCATCTCACCATCTGGAGCTCTGGTGAGGACCAGTTAGTGCTAAGACCCCTCACTTCGGATGAGCATATTTTATCCACCAGGGTGACCTGCTCATGTAATTATCCTGCTGGTCAGTGTGAGGTCAGTGTGAACCCCTCTACTGCTATAGCTACTGGTCTCAGAGCCTGACCCCTGACCGTGATAATGCCTGAACTTACGATCTTCACAGGAAAGAGTTAACAGTAGACAGTGTAGTCTCCAGTCAGACAGTTAGTTTGGAGAAGGGAGGGAGGAAGAAGAGGGAGGAGCAGGAGAGTGCCTTGCCATTCTAGTCTATAAGGCTGTGTGATTCCATTGATGCACGCAATGTAGGCAGACACAATCTGTCACTGTATGCAAGGGTGGCTCCATAGGATGCTGCAACCCCCCCCCCCAAAACATGAAACGTGTACTGCAGAGCGGGGTGCTGTTTAGAAGAGGGTCCCTCTTTTATAGGGAGGTCTAATGCTAAAGGACTTGAAGTGTGCTGCTATATATGAATAAGAAGCCATATTTAAGGCTTCGGATAGCGCTATTACTAAAAAGTCACAAACTTCGTTTGGCAACTCACCATGTATGACTCCTTGTGATCACTAGGCAAATTTAATAGGCAAGTCCTTTTTTCTGATATTATCGTGTACTATTGGTGCTCTTGGTGGGCATCCACTGACACCCCCACTGGCAGTGCCTTATCCATTTTTCCAAGTTACATGGTGGAACTGTCACGTTCCGGGTACGGCGGGGAACAGGAGGTGGATCCCCTATGCCAATGGGGCGATAGCACGGGTTGTATTGGAGGACCTGTTCTAATGTTGCTACTGGTTTTCACCAGAGCCCACCCCACTGACAGCTGAGACAGGCGCGGTACACAAGGCTTAGGCAGAGGCAAGGTAAAAACGTAGCAAAGGGTCAAGGCAGGTGGCAAAGGTTCGCAGTCGGGGGCAACAGCAAAGGTCTGGATACACAGTAGGAGCAAAACACACAACGCTTTCACTGGGCACTAAAGGCAACTCAAGATCCGGCGAGGGTAAGAAGGGGAAGTGTGAATTTATAAGATGCAGGTGTACAGTGAATGAATGAATGAATGAATGATTTGTATAGCGCTGCAACTGCGAACTGAATCGCCTCGAGGTAATTTGGACCAGGCATCAATCAATGGTGCGCTGGCCCTTTAAGAAAAACAGTGGTGTGCGCGCGCGCGCCTGGGGAACGGGGACGCGCGCGCGCCGGGGAACACAGGAGGGGAGAGGTAAGGAGAGTGGGATGCGATCCCCGGGCAGACCGGAGCCGCCACGAGGATCGCATCCTGAAAACAGAGCGGCGCCTGCGGTCAGCGGAGCCGACCGGGGCGCCGCAGAGCCGAGGACGCCGTGGGCGCTCCGGGATGGAGGAGGCACCCGGAGCGCTCGGCGTAACAGGAAAATTTTACATGTAAGACAAAATTATGACTACATATACTCTTATTAAATAACCCTGACGAAGGTGCTTGAACCAGAAACGCGTTGGGTACTGTAGACCACTGCATACCAGAGAGTAACAACAATATTTTTTGTCATGCAAACCATGTAACCTGTCATGCTTTTTGTCTTTTCTTTGTTTTTCTTTATATTTTTTTGTCTATCTGTGTATTATTTTTGCGATGTCCTTTTAACTATAGGTCATTCCATGATCGAATTATTTTATGTATACCTAATTATATTTTCTAATTCATATTTGTGTGGTTGTTGCCTAAAAAGTCCCAATGAAAGGGGATTCTCTTTTCTTGATATACAATAAAGCCCCTTTCACACTGGGGCGTTTTTCAGGCGGTACAGCGCTAAAAATAGCGCCTGTATACCGCCTGAAAAAATCCGGCCCCATTCACTCCAGTGTGAAAGCCGGCGGGCTTTCACACTGGAGCGGTGCGCTAGCAGGACGGTAAAAAAAGTCCTGCTAGCAGCATCTTTGGAGCGGTATAGGAGCGGTGTATTCACGCTCCTATACCGCTCCTTCCCATTGATTTGAATAAGACACCGCGGTAATACCGCGGCAATACCACCGCAAAGCGCCGCTACGGCGGCGCTCTGCGGGGGGTCTTTAACCCTTTTTCGGCCGCTCGTGGGGGGTAAAACCGCACCGCGAGCGGCTGAATACGCGCCTAAAACGACGGTAAAGCAGCGCTAAATATAGCGCTGCTTTTCTGTCACCGCGGCTCCCGTCCCAGTGTGAAAGGGGCCTTAGGGATGTGGCAACAACACACTGGTCTGACATGGTGAAATCCTCTAGAAACATGAAATTGGAGTAACGGTCATGGCATTCACTTGGGCTGGAACATAGGCAAGGATTAAAAGAGGGAGACGCTACATACAAAAAAAGTGGTTAAATCAGTTGCTGAAAGCCTTTAAAAAAAACAGAGGGTTTATAATGACCTTTGGCACTCCACACAATGTTTTTTATTTAATATCAATCTTTAAAAAGAGTAGCAGCAAACCATAGCAACCAATCAGAAATGCTATTTCATTGGCTTCAAAAAACTGGCAAAATCTGACTGCTTCCCCGAACAGCACATGTCTTCAATGTGTACTTAGTATGAATAGAGGTGATTGAGTCAAAGTGCCATATCATGCTAAGCAGTGCCCTAAATTGGCTTTTCTTGTGGCTGCTAGGAGAATATACCTATAGAGCATTCATAATTACATCCTAGCAATAGATCAAGAACCAATTTTTACTGGAAAGAGTTTCCTGCCGAAATAATGATGCTGAACACTGAGAAAGTAGAATTGTTTATGTCAATGGCATATAACTCAGCATATAGCTAGAGCCACACTAGAGTTACATTATACAATAGCCGTTCATACCAGGATCTGATTTATCAAAACCAAAAAAAAGAAAAAGCATCCAACTAGCCTTAGCAACCATTCTCCACATTTTATTTCCATTGCAAGATAGAAAATAAAAGCTTACATATTGGCCATTGCAGGCGACACTTTTCTACTCTTTTCATAAAGCTGCCTCATTTGTCTTTTTTATTTATTTTTTTGTTTAATAGGGAATTTTCTTCCATTGTGACATTTTTATATTTAAATGCTAATATGTTATATTCTGTAACTATCCCCTCCTGCTATATAAACAAATTCAGAAACACATTTCTGCAGAATTTAAAGAGGAATGTATTACCCTCAAACTTCAGAGGTGACATATATCTCATTGTGTCCAGCTCGGAACAGTAAAAATCGAATACGGGAAAATAGTTGACTCTTTTCATGTCTCACAGCTCAGCCTATATATTCAGACTTTAGGAAGACTGATAGAACAAGTATTAGAACAAATAATAACCTACGTCGTAAATAAATAATATTCAGTTTGCAACAGCACTGTGTATCATAAGTAACTGGCATTTTTAAAAATAAAGTTCTCTTTTCACCTTTTTTTCATCATTTGTTGCGTCTCTGTGCTACTGATCTAATGCTACTTCCTGTCTACATGCAATCACTCCAGTGATGGCTACATGGCATTGTTTAGGGTGACAGGTTGATGGTGATACCAGTGGCCCATGTCTGTGTAAAGTATTTTGAAATGCCCACTTGGCACTTTAACTTAAAAAATAAAAAAATAAAAAAAAATTTGTGAGCAAAGATGTTCTTATTTCAGAAAAGTCATGTCATATTTATAAAAAATGTGCTGTGCAAATGTCTCCAGCATGCACACAACCATCAATAATAATCTACGTAATTTGTATACTATGTTTACTTCCTATGATTTTCAGCTCCCTCTAGTGGTTATTATGATGTATTTTCCGGGCATACCTCTGTAGCACCCTCCTAGATAGGTGCTAGGTTTAAATAGATAGAATTAGTATCTGTTTTGATAGGTAAATTTAGTTGCCATATTGTAGTCAGTGTGGCTGTTAATGTTTGTTAGGTAAAAGCATAGTCTGCTCATTGTACTTAGTGAAGCTGTAATCTGCTAGTCAGGTCTGCTCAGTGTGCTCAGCTGCTGCCAGTCTGGTCTAATAGCTGCCCCTGCATCTGGAGAACTTGAGGATGATTTTCTGGATGATAGGCGTGGAGCTATGCAGATGTCAGCATAAATATTGATACAGCCCTGGCCTGTCCCAGAGAGGCAGGTTCTGAAGACATGCTGGGAGACTGTATATATTCCGTGACCACGCTGAGCTCCTGGTCGTTTACTGGAGAAGATTGGTCCAGCCTGGAGGACATGCTTGCCTTCCAGGCAAAGCTAGGTGACCTGAGGACCTCAAAGCAGAGACCTTGAAGCTAAAGAAAGTTGACTAAGGGGAGGCTGTCCACAGAAGATCTATTTTGGTATCACCTGAGTAAGGTGTCGCTTGAAAGTTGGAAGGAGGCAACCAGCTGTCCTTGGGCCTTGTATGAGTACAAACGCTTGAGAGATTTTGGGCACATTTGTGCTTTTGCTACCCCTTGGGTGCTAGAGAAAGTCAGCTGTGGGTCTATTTAAAGGGGGCACTGGCTGGTGTTCTGAAGAGCTTTGTCTATATATTCTTCTACTTAAAGGGACTCTACAAGCACAGACTTTAATATAGCTTGTCCTGAAGAATACCTAAGTCCTCAAATGTACATAGTTCTTGTTCTTGGAGTATCCCACCTAATTCCTTCATCCCTATCCAAGTTCTCCGAAAATAAAAACAACAAAAACAACATCCCTAGACTGGTCATTGGAGAAATGTTAGCTGGATAGGTGCTCCTTTTTTAAAGTTCTCTTAGCGTCAGCTTCCTGGCTCCCTGTCTGTTTCCTTGACTGACCCAGATTTGCTATTATCTTGGATTCCCTTGTTGCTGGCCTTTGCCTTGTACCCAGATCACTCTTTAGATTGTAGCCTGAACTTGACCTCAGACTGTTAATAGGGATGGGCGAACAGTTCGGCCTGAGGATAGGCTCGGGCCAAACTTTATTTGTTGTGTTAACAGCCGAACAAACGGGTCGTTCGACCGTTTGTCCGGTCCCCCGAACCTACCACAATGCATTGCACCGCTGAACAGTGCATTGCAAGCCCTGATTGGCTGAAGCAGTAAAAGCTTCAGCCAATCAGGACACAGAGCACTGTCAGAGTCATGATTGGACACTGTCATCATGACTTTGTCCAATCATGGCTCATTCCCGCCCCACAGTATAAAAGTATTCTTTCAATGGCAGCCATTTTCAGTGTGATTTCGGTGTGGAGAGAGATAGAACAGGGCTATGTTCAGTGCTATCAGTTAGTTAGTGTGCTATACTGTGCTATTTTGCCTCAATTATCAGTGTAGACTATTAGTTTAGTGTCAGTCTAGGGATAGTGTGAGTGTAGTGAGGAGGACCATCATTCAGCTTTGCATAGTGTGCAGCTAGAGTAGGGACAGCTCAGATAGTTTCACTGTAGTGTAGTGAGACCGTGTCATTCATACATACATTAGTGTGGAGTAGGGACAGCTCACATAGTTTCAGTGTAGTGTAGTGAGACCGTGTAAGTAATCTTGACATTAGTGAATAGCTAGAGTAGGGACAGTTCAGATAGCATCAGTGTAGTGATGGTTGAACACCGTGTATTTGATTGCGTTACTGCCAGTTTAACGCCATTTACTTCTGTGTGTGTTACTGCCAGTTTAACGCCATTTACTTCTGTGTGCGTTACTGCCAGTTTAATGCAATATCGTTTTGTGTGCGTCACTGCTAGTTTAACGCCATATCGTTTTGTGATTGAATGCCAGTTTAACCTCCCTGGCGGTATGATTATGTCAGATTTTTGATGCTGAAAGCGGTACAATTATTGGCGTTTTATATTGTAGGACTGTAATTCTTAGGAATAACTCAATAAAATCTGTCCAAACAAGAGTCTAGTAGACATCCCGGGTATAATAAAGTTTGAAACACAAAATCATAAATTATAATATAATAAATAACTATAAATAATTATAACAAATAATAATAATATAATAATAATACAAATTATTCAATAATGTAATCAAATCAAAAACACTGAAATTTGCTCAGTTGCAGAATTGTCGCTGTCATTACTTTCAGTGTTTGATGACGTATTACCCTATGAATCACTATCGCTCAATTCTGCAATTTATTATCGCTGTTTTCTAGCTGGTCTAAAACCACTTTTGACGTAAAGGGACACTTTTTGGTTGCTATGGACAATCTCCAGTTTCCAGGCAGAAAGAACAGTATTTATAATATAAAACTGCATGCAGGGCACTGGAGAAACCACTAAGGACAAAAGGGAGGTGAAATAAATTGATACAGTAATGTTATCTGTAAGATTACAGTGTACATGTATTGTGTTTTTTACTTTTTGAATTTGGCGCCGTTCTCCGTCCCCGTGCATCGCAATGCTCGCAGGGAAAGGAGCTCGGCACAGTAATAGATCCGGCAGAGGACAGCTCGCACACAGAGCAGAGAGAACATCGCAGGATCCAGAGGACAAGGTAAGTAACTTGAATAATAAAATCTAAACTCTAAATCTAAATAATTGCAGCTAGATATAAAGTGTATACAGTGCACTAAAGTAGGTATAAATGTAGAAATGATAAGCGCAACTATGATCAACTTAAATAAAGTTGAATAAATAAAATAAAATAAAATTACCTGGACTACAGTGCTCAGAGAAAAAAAAAATGTATATATATATATATATATATATATATATATATATATATTCCTCTATGTAGCTATAATTGTGCCACAATATACATGTGCAATGAGTGTAAAGATGGGGCTAATTATGTTAATGATTGAATAATCCCATTAATGTGTAAACACAATGCTGTGCAAAAAACTATCAATCCTGTGCAAAAAGTAGTTATGTGCAAAAGTTCAATCCTGTGCAAAAAGCAATTATGTGCAAAAAGCAGTTTTGTGCAAAAATTCCATATAATAAATATATACAATATTATACTATATACTATAATATTATACAATACTATCAATCTGATGACAGATACTGGATAACTGTATTGAAATATGCTATCAAAGTCATAAAATAATGATCAAATAGTCATATAATAATAATGATGATCAAATAGTCCATACAGTACAGATAATAAAAACGGGGATAGAACAAAAAGTGCAAAGGTGCTTCAACCAGAGTCTTCAATATATATTCTCCAGTATGGAATCTTCAGGTATGTCACTTAATGCTCTCTAGACTCTTACCTCTATTTAGATGGTATCAGGCGGTGTGGTTAGGGAATCTAGATAATATTTGTAAATAAGATATTATTTGTACCTCCTCAACACATCATTTTCGGGCTTCATATATATATATATATTATATATATATATATATATATATATATATATATATTATATACATTTTTTATATATATATTTTATGAGTGACTGGACATCATAAGACTGGAAGTGATGTAAGAGGCGCCTGTAACGCCGATAAACTTACAGATCTGCCGTTCATTCATTTTACTGTTGTAAAACTTGCCCGTTTTAATAATAAAGTAGTGAGTTTAAACATATTACGCTATGGGAGACTATCTTTTATCCCCTACATATGCCCGCTATATATGAACATCTGCGCTGCGCTGACCAATTGAAAGCACACATTTGGAGCATAGGACTAGGAGAAACATCCACAACCATCAGTGACCCTGGAAGATTCCCTAACCAAACTGAGTCTAATAAGCCTGATATCATCTAAATAGAGGTAAGAGTCTAGAGAGCATTAAGTGACATACACGAAGATTCCATACTGGAGAATATATATTGAAGACTCTGGTTGAAGCACCTTTGGACTTTTTGTTCTATCCCCGTTTTTATTATCTATACTGTATGGACTATTTGATCATTATTATTATATAACTATTTGATCATTATTTTATGACTTTGATAGCATATTTCAATACAGTTATCCAGTATCTGTCATCAGATTGATATAAGTATAATATTGTACAGGCATACCCCACTTTTAAGTACACAATGGGATTTATTTACTAAAGCTGGAAAGTGCAAAATCAGGCTCACTTCTGCATAGAAACCAATGAACTTCTAACCTCGGCTTGTTCAATTAAGCTTTGGTAATAAAACCTGGAAGCTCATTGGTTTCTATGCAAAAGTGAGCGCGATTTTGCACTTTCCACCTTTAGTAAATAAACCCCATTGTGTACTTAAAAGTGGGGTATGCCTGTATATATATTTATTATATAGAATTTTTGCACAAAACTGCTTTTTGCGCATAATTGCTTTTTGCACAGGATTGAACTTTTGCACATAACTACTTTTTGCACAGGATTGATTGTTTTTTGCACAGCATTGTGTTTACACATTAATGGGATTATTCACTCATTAACAAAATTAGCCCCATCTTTACACTCATTGAACGTGTATATTGTGGCACAATTATAGCTACATAGAGGAATATATATATTTTCTCTGAGCACTGTAGTCCAGGTAATTTTATTTTATTTATTCAACTTTATTTAAGTTAATCATAGTTGCGCTGATCATTTTCTACATTTATACCTACTTTAGTGCACTGTATACACTTTAGATCTAGCTGCAATTATTTAGATGTATTATTCACTTTATTCACGTAGATAGCGCGAGGGACTTTATTATATATAAGGTAAGTAACCTCTTCCTGGATCCTGCGATGCGATCCCAAATGTTGCTCAGGGTTACCACTTTTGGTACTGAAAATCCAACACGAACCACACTCGGGAAAACCGTCAGGGAGGTTAGCGCCATAAAGTTTTGTGCGTTACTGTCAGTCTAACGCCATATAGTTCTGTTTGTGTTACTGCCAGTTTAACACCATATCGTTTTGTGTGCGTTACTACCAGTTTAACGCCATATAGTTCTGTGTGCGTTACTGTCAGTTTAACGCCATATCGTTTTGCGTGCGTTACTGCCAGTTTAACGTCATATAGTTCTGTGTACGTTACTGCCAGTTTAATTTAGTTTTGTGTGTCACTGTGCATTTGGCACATTATATTGCAGTATATTCTAGTGTATCCGTGGGGTGTGTCTGTGTAGTGTGATTACTCAAATTAAAGTGCACCAAGCACTTCTTTACATTGATTAAAGTGCATCTACATACAGATTTCAACTTCTTCTTTACATTTGCTTATAAGCACCGCCCCCTCCCTCCCAATAATGTCTGAGAGGACAACAAGGAGAGGCAGACGTTCCCTTGGTACTGTAAGGGGGCCAGCAACAAATGTGTCCACAGGCAAAGGTGGATGTGGTGGTCAGTCCTCAGGCAGGGCATCATTTCCTCTGTGAGTTTGCCCGTGCTATCCAGCCACAGCATGCAGAGGAGGTTGTGGACTGCCTTAGTAAACCTTCCTCATCCTCCTCATCCTCTGTCACGCAAGTAGAGACAAGTGTGCAGTCCCCTGCAGTTGCCAGAGTGGATAAACCTGCCTCCTTGTCCACATCCAACATCAGCCATTGAGGAATCAGCTCTGTTATTTGACCACAGCGTCAGCCACTTGCACCTTTATGACGCCTAGACATTACTGGATTTGAATGTTGGTTCTGAGGTTGAGGATAACAGGAACATGAGCCTAGAGAGAGGGAGGAACACTGGTAGAAAAATTGGCATTCATGTTTCCCAAGCCGCAGTGTATTGCCAAGTTGTCTCCAGTGGTAATGATGGTGAGGATGATGATGATGTCACTGATGTGACTTGGGTGCCTGATAGAGCAGAGGAGGAAACTAATGGTGAGGCGGCACAACCCCGAGGAGGCCGACATCAAGAAAAAGTAGAGAGCAGCCACCCTATTCCATCACATTCTGCAGCTGTTTTCTCTCCCAGCCCACTCCCCAAAGCTAAGCTGTCTGGGCCTTTCTCATCACATCTGCAGCAGATCGCACTGTTACTATCTGCAAACTGTGTCTCAGGCACATCAAACATGGCAAAAACACCAACCATTTGGGTACCACATGCCTAACAAGGCTTTTAACGTCCAACCACTCAGCCCGTTGCCAAGAGCACCTAAAAGTCACACAAAAGGGGCACAAATTCCCATTCCCTCCATTCCCTCCTCCTTCTTACCCACTTCAGTCTGCCCCTGTGATACTGAGTCATTACCTTTTAGCAGCTTCCACTGATAGGGATGATGGTATAGCACAGGGTGTCCTAGGTCCTAGCAGCACATCTGCCAGCAGCACACCACCAGCTGTAGACTGTAGTCGGCAAATTTCTCTGCCCCATCTGCAAATCTGAAAAAAAAAAACACAGTCCCTGCCACCCACATGCCCAGTGTTTGAATGCAAGCTTGTCAAAGCTGTTGGCTCTCCAACTTCTGCCTTTTTCAACCTGGTGGATTCTGCCCCCTTCCGTGAATTCGGACAATGTGCTGTACCACAATGGCAGGTTCCCAGTTGCTACTACTTTCCACGTAAGGCCATTCCATCTCTTTACCATCACATGGAAGGGAATGTTCTGGCATTATTGGGCAAGGCAGTCAGCTGTAAAAAATCCACCTTACTGCTGACACGTGGTCCAGCAAGCATGGGCAGGGATGATATATTTTGTTCACAGCACACTGGGTAACTTTGCTTGCAACTCGAAAGGATGCAGAACAGGGCTCGGTGCTGCAGCTTGTTGTGCCCCACATCTCTATACAGCTGATGGTGATGATGCCAGACCTGCGAGCTCTACCCCCTCCTCCTTCTCCTCCTCTTCCACCCCCTCTATGCCCTCATCTGCTGAATTGTCCTATGAACATCAGGTACCCCCTAAGCGTTCAAAGGGCTATTCCCAGAGCCAGGCTAAAAGGTGCCATGCAGTGCTTCAACTGGTGTGTTTATGGGGACAGGAACCACACCGGAGCAAAGATTCTTGCAGCTCTGCAGGGACAGGCCCAGAGGTGGTTCACACCATGCCAGCTGGAGCCAAGAATGGCAGTGTCCAATAATGGCTCAAACCTCCTGTCTGCCCTTAGACAGGGAAAGTTAACAAATGTGCCATGCCTGGCACATGTCCTCAATTTGGTGGTGCAGCGTTTCCTAAGTACGTACCCAGGGTTGCAAGATGTACTAAAACAGGCCAGAAGAGTCTGTAGCCATTTCAGGCAGTCATACACATTCAGTGCTCGGCTGGCTGAAATTCACCCTGTAAACCGGCTGATTTGTGACATGCTCACAAGGTGGAACTCAACTTTGGGAATGCTGCAGTGGCTATACATGCTGCAGAGGGCCGTCAATGAGTATCTGTGCCAGTATGGCATGATGACAGGCTCAGGCCACCTCGTTTTTTTTTCCCTACGCCAATGGTTGATCATTAAGGATGTATGCACTGTATTGTCACCATTTAAGGAGGCCACAAGGATGGTGAGCAGTGACAGTGCATGCATCAGTGACACAATCCCTATTTTGTTCCTGCTGGAGCAAACTCTGCGTGGCATTATGGACAGGGCAACTGGAGGCAGAGCAGTAGGAGGAAGAGGAGAACTTCCTTTCCTCTGAAGGCCCACTCTATCCAGACACCATCATTCCTATGTCACAGAACACACAGGAGGAGAGAGGGGAGGAGGATGAGGAGGAGGATTCTGGCACTTTCATAGGCTTCGAAGAAGAGGAAGACATGTGTCAATCGGTAAGCGATGGCTTTCCAACCCCAAGACCCTTGGGAGTGGTACGTGGATGGGAGGAGGAAATTCCAGATGCTGACATCCTGAGTGACCCTGAGGAGTCTGCTTCTCAAGCTTCGTCAAATTTGAGGCGCATGGGCAACCTCATGCATCAAAGCCTGCAAAAGGACCCAAGAATACGCTGCATAAGGGAGAAGGATGATTACTGATTGGCAACCCTCCTTGACCACCGTTATAAGAGGAAGGTCTCAGAACTCATCCCATCCCCACAGAGTGCAGAAGATAAAATCTCTTGAGGACATGTTAAAGAGGATTTTATTGAACTTTTTCCTGACACCAGTAGGTTTACAGTGTGGTCAAAAACGTAGTTTTCAGTCTTCTGTTGATCAAGAGAGGAGCGTTGGAGAAGGTGTCAGCCTAAGTGAGGCATTTCTGAATTTTTTTAGTCCTCGCTGCCCAGGGCTGTCAGCTTCCACATCCCATCGTCAGCGTCTGCATCACATGGTGGACGATTACCTCGGGGCCAAAACAGAGATGGAGAGCTTTCTTGCTGACAATCCACTGACTTACTGGGTCATGAGAATAGACCTCTGGCCACCAACACCCAAAGACCAATTTTATGCCCCATTACTTTTATCCAAACTCAAAGTGACACCAGAATGTATCCAAAAAATCTCTAATCTTGTTCCCAGTGCACTACATTGTTCCCAGTGCACTACATTGTGACAAAATAAAGGCAGCTTGCAGGGAAAATTTCTTTTTTTTGGCTTTATAAATGCAACTATTGCTGCAGCAGATTCTAGACATGGTACAGATCTACCACTTTACAGATAGACTAAGGGGACCCCCCAGGTATTATATTGGAAGGAATTTTTAATTTCATTTTTTCCCCCCAGGGCAGGACCTGGACCTCTATAACCATTGTATTTCCAATTACTTGCATATAAGCCTTCAAAATGGGCACTTTTTTTTTTTGAGGTTCGGTCCTATTGACTTTAATGGGGTTCATTATTCGGGTCCGAACTTTCACGGTGGTTCTGGTGCGAACCGAACAGGGATCTGTTCGGCCCATCCCTAATTGTTAACTGGACTGTGCTTGTTTGCAACCTACCCTGACCTCGTAACTATCTTTAGACTAGACTTGCTATCTGCCCTGACCATGGACTATCTCAGGATCAAAGATGGCTAAAGATGTTAAACCCGTTAACACTGGGAGAAGATGTTGGTTCAAGCAAGGGTGACAATGTAGGAGCACAACTGGAAGACTGGAACAAAGCACTGTCACCTTATAACAGGAAAAGCAGAAACAAGAACTGCCATGGCAGATTTAAAAAGATTGAAAATGCCTTTTGAAATGACATTAACATGTTAAAGCTTGTATGAGATTTTAGTGGTTGGACATATGTATAGTTTAATAAAGGTCAATGTACAAAGTGAAAAGTCATCTTCTATGGTTGTGACTGTAAACTGACAAAAGTTGACATCTAATTGGTTGCAAATTGGTGCCCTTTTCAATGTAATAATTGCACTGCAGTGATCTGTTTTAAGAATACAGAATGTCATCTTTTATTTATATGTACCTAAAATGTATAAAAGATAGATATTCAAACTATTCATCCTTCTGTGATATATTCATTATTCTTAAAAAAACTTCTCTGTGGCTTTACAATTAAAGTGGAACTCCAGCATATAACCCTGTAACCCAAATTCTCCTTACCAGGAAATCTTTTATTATTAAAAAAAATAAAAATTATATACAGTATCTCAGAAAAGTGACTACACCCCTCACATTTTTGTAAATATTTTATTATATTTTTTCATGTGACAGCACTGAAGAAATTACACTTTGCAATAATGTAAAGTAGTGAGTGTACAGCTTGTATAAAAGTGTAAATTTTATTTTCCCTCAAAATAACTCAACACACAGCCATTAATGTTGGCAACAAATGTGAGTACACCCCTAAGTGAAAATGTCCAAATTGGGCTCAAAGTGTCAATATTTTGTGTGGCCACCATTATTTTCCAGCACTGCCTTAACCCTCTTGGGCATGGAATTCACCGGAGCTTTACAGGTTTAACTGGAGTCCTCTTCCATGCCTCCATGATGACATCACGGAGCTGATGGATGTTGGAGACCTTGCGCTCCTCCACCTTCCATTTGAGGATGCTTCACAGATGCTCAATAGGGTTTAGATCTGGAGACATGCTTGGCCAGTCCATCACCTTTACCCTCAGCTTCTTTAGCAAGGCATTGGTCGTCTTGGAGGTGTATTTGGGGTCGTTTTGTTGGAATACAGCCCTGTGGCTCAGTCTTCAAAGGGAAGGGATCCTGCTCTGCTTCAGTAGGTCACAGTACATGTTTGCATTCATGGTTCCCTCAATGAACTGTAGCTCCCCAGTGCCGGCAGCACTCATGCAGCCCCAGACCATGGCGAGGCCTGTTCTGAGTAGAACCTCTCCTGTTAAACCGATGTATGGTCTTGGCCACCATGCTGCCGCTCAGTTTCAGGGTCTTGGCAATCTTCTTATAGCCTAGGCCACCTTTATGTAGAGCAACAATTCTTTTTTTTAGATCCTCAGAGAGTTCTTTGCCATGAGGTTCCATGTTGAACTTCCAGTCACCAGTATGACAATGTGAGAGCGTTAACACCAAATTTAACACACCTGCTACCCATTCACACCTGAGACCTTGTAACAATAAAGAGTCACAATAAAGAGTCACATGACACCAGTGAGGGAAAATGGCTAATTGGGCCCAATTTGGACATTTTCACTTAGGGGTGTACTCACTTTTGTTGTCAGCAGTTTAGAAATTAATTGGTGTGTGTTGAGTTATTTTGAAGGGATATACACTGACTGTACACTCACTACTTTACATTGTAGCAAAGTTTCATTTCTTCAGTGTTGTCACATGAAAAGATATAATAAAATATTTACAAAAATGTAAGGGGTGTACTCACTTTTGTGAGATACTGTGTATATATAATATATATATATATATATATATATATATATATATATATACACACCCCTCACATTTTTGTAAATATTTTATTATATCTTTTCATGTGACAACACTGAATAAATGAAAATTTGCTACAATGTAAAGAGGTTGCCCAACCTCATGTATTCACAATAAAGCAGGGCAGCCACTCGGCAGTGACCACTACAGTGTTTTCCCACTTCCACGGGGATCCCACAGGTAATGCACATATTGTACATACAGGCATACCCCACTTTTAAGTACACAATGGGGTTTATTTACTAAAGCTGGAAAGTGCAAAATCAGGCTCACTTCTGCATAGAAACCAATGAGCTTCCAGGTTTTATTACCAAAGCTTAATTGAACTGGGGTTAAAAGCTCATTGGTTTCTATGCAGAAGTGAGCCTGATTTTGCACTTTCCAGCTTTAGTAAATAAACCCCATTGTGTACTTAAAAGTGGGGTATACCTGTACTTACATTCTTAATGTAACTATGTAAAATATGCCATTCCTAAAATTCAGCTCTAAAGCCCCCAAAAAAAAAGTAATCTACCGGTAATTTGTGGATAAAGTATGTTGGGGGTTAGAATTTCTGTTGGCGTTGTCTGTGGTTCCACTAGATCCGGGTTTCTCAACCAGGGTTCTGTGGAACCCTAGGGTTCCTCCAATGGTTGCTAGGGGTTCCTTGAGCAATGACCAATTTTTGGCTCTAAGATAAGTTCCCACTGACACCAATGATCTTTTTAGCTATCTGTAGGGGGGAAATTCTTCCCCAAGACCACAGATGTAAGGAACACTCTTCCACTGACCATCACACCAATGTATCATGAGTTGTATATATATCCATTTTTAACAGGGGTTCCCTGAGACCGAAAGGTTATTTCAAGGGTTCCTCCGTGTTGAAAAGGTTGAGAAAGTCTGCACTAGACTTTATCCATGTGATACCAAGACAATGGAAGTCATTAGAACATAAAGGCCCAGTTAGCAACAAAACACCTCAGCTAGGTTCTAACTCTTCCTTACTCTACTAAAAAGTGTGTTTGCCATTTTCTGCACTGGAGCTATTTCCCATCATTTCCTTCAATGAAGAAAAAACTTTTTATGTGAGTTCATACAAGGTAGTGAGAGGGCAAAAATATTTGAGGAGCTCACTGACTATGTTAGGCTGCTCACAACAGACAAGGCTACCCTTTAGTGGGTATCTAGCACAAATTAAAGAAACACCAGACCAAAAGATAAAAGAAACCAAATCCATTTATTTGTTTTCTAATAAATAAAAAGGGCGTTATCTCATCCCCAAAACGTGTTGGCTGTTTTTTTTTTTTTAGAACAAATTAAAAAATAAATTTATACTCTTATCTTTTGGTCTGGCACTTCTTTCATTTGTGCATGTTTTTTTTCTATCATTTCCTGTATCTCCGAAATAAAATTATCACACTGATATAGAAAGTGAGGGGAAATCTCCCCAATTAAGACAACATAGAACAATAAAAATCTAGCTCTTCTCCAAAAAACATATTGGCTTGTGTATGGTTTTATACCTTTTAAAAGGTTTTTATATTTGTATTCTGTTGAAGTCGGCAAATAGTAGTCTAGTTCATCAAGGTTTTGCACATTAAAGCAGAGACCATGTAATTGTGTGGTAGACCTCAAACAAGCCATTACTAAGGCAGTTCATCAAGGTTGGTACAGTGCTTTTATTTTCTTCAGCTTCAATTTATATGGCCATCAATGCGGTTTCAAATGGGTGCTGTCTGATGTCTCTGTTCATTATAAGGTCCATCAGACTTAATTTGATCTGCTGATGCAGAGGGTCATTCGGGACTGACAGTAGTAGACAGTTAGGAGGCACTGGCTGGCTATCCCTGCTTGAAATTTCTTAAAACATAAGTCTCCTAAGATGCTCATGCAGTTAAAATACGAGCAAAATAAAGCTGATCAGGCAAATAGCTAAATACACAGATACAATACATATATGGGAGCTGGTTTACTTGCCAAAGGATTTGTACTTCTGATGGTTATATCTTGAGATACAAATGTGGGTGGGGCTTAAAGCACCCTAATGGGGACACTGTGAAACTGCACTTACTAATGCCTGTAACGCACGCTGGAGCCTCAGTCATGTGAATTCAGCATTAAGGTAGCACTCCGTATTTAGAAGCGACTAGGCAACTTGCACAGTTAACTCTTTGTAATCCGTAGCCATACTTCTTTTGCCGCGGAAACACCATCGCACATTCTGACAACAAAATTCATTGGATTTTTTCCGACGGATGTTGGCTCAAACTTGTCTTGCATACACACGGTCGCACAAAGTTGGTCAGAAATTCTGAACGTCAAGAACGCGGTGACGTACAACACGTATGACGAGCTGAGAAAAATTAAGTTCAATAGCCAGTGTTGCTCTTCTGCTTGATTCCGAGCATGCGTGGCACTTTGTGCGTCGGAATTGTCTACACACGATCGAAATTTACGCAAACAGATTTTGTTGTCGGAAAATTTGAGAACCAGATCTCAAATTTTGTGCGACGGAAATTCCGATGGAAACTGTCCGATGGAGCCTACACATGGTCGGAATTTCCGACAACAAGCTCCGATCGCACACTTGCCGTCGGAAAGTCTGACCGTGTGTACACGGCATTATACTGTTGACAACACTATATTATGCGCACAACTTATGTTAGAGATCATCTCTCCCCAGGTGTGCAGCATTTCTGAACCCGTACTGTGGATCTTGTATCTGTCTCCACCAACTCAGCAGTCCCATCACCTCATTCCCAGTGACAATGTCTGTATGTTACTATTGGATACAGGGAACACACTTCTCCATAACTCCTCACTTCTCTATAACTCCATGCTTGTTCTTCTTTTGAGGCCCCATCACATCTCTGTCTCTCTCAGTGGCTCCAGGCTAGGTCCCTAGGTACTCTGTGCCATTAGACTGGTCTCAGTATGTGGGGAGCTGGTTGCAAGTGAAGAGGCCAAGCACACCACCCCTTTACTAGCAAAATATCTAGTACCCCTGCCATCTAATCCTTATCCTGGTTGGTTGGCTAATTAAGCGAATGGCACAAACATGGTAGTCCTTAGCAAAAGCAATATAGCCTCCTTAGGACAGCTTCCATGCTCGTTAGACCAATGTACCGTATCCTTCTAACTTCTCTTCAGTCCCCTATTCTAAACTCTGTTCTTTTGATAAGCCTTACATGCGCCCCTTGAGAGACTTCAGGCCAGGCAATTTAGATGAAAAGTAAATATCTTTTACTGAGGTAGTTAAATTAGACATTTGAGCAGTACTTGATAGCATCTTCAACACATTCCTAACAAATTTAACTAAGTGCCCTTGAATAGTGCCCCATGAGGTAGTCATACCTTGCTTAGGTAGTAGATCCATACAAAAGTCCTTCCTAATGGAAGACTTCTTACTTGTAGTAAATCCACATAAAGTGTCAGTAATCCATAAGCAACAGGTAGAACAAGTCCATACACTTCCTACCCAATCGGGAACCCCGCTTGGGCTTCCCTCAAGGAGTGGTACAATCCAACAGATTAATAGCTTCATTGTGGCAGACTTTCCCCTAACCGACCTCCCTATGACACCAATGACCCCTTATTTATATAAAATGACCTATATGGGATGGTAACCATGCTGAAAAGAGTGGTAAAACCTGGCCAGCAACATTAACCCTTCCTTCTCAGGAACCACCAACTCAAAGGTCAACTAAGGGCACAGTGCAGTAAGCTTATATTTTAACAAGTGACTTTTACACACAGATACAGTTGATTTGAGCAGACTCAGAGTCTACACCCCAAAAGAAGAAAAACCTTTTTAACATTCAGTGCATTTTGGAAGCACCTGCTTACATACATGCATAACCTTGTCTGGCGGGAAACCTGGATTTTCTCTGCAACAATTCAGTAACATTTACAGGTCTTGTCCCTCTCCCAGTCTGTCACTGGACAGAGAAGTAGCAAACTGATAAGTTCATCTTTCTCTCTTTCTCCTCCTATGAGCAAGTCCCTTGTTAATACTTGAGCACTACAGCGCAGCTTATTTGCTACTTATACTGTTTCTCCCTCTAATGCCCCGTACACACGGTCGGATTTTCCGACGGAAAATGTCCTATCGGACTATGTTGTCGGAAATTCCGACCGTGTGTGGGCTCCATCGGACTTTTTTGAAAGTTTGAAAGCAGGATATAAAACTTTTTCCGTCGGAAATTCCGACGGAAAAAGTTTGATATCCTGCTTTCAAATTTTCCGACAACAAAGTCCGATTGGACTTTTTCCGATCGTGTGTAGCTAATTCCGACGGACAAAGTGCCATGCATGCTCAGATCACATTACAAGACCAAAGCTATTGGCTACTAGCCTCTACGTAGTCCCGTCGTACGCAACAAACTTCACCACGTTCAGAATGATCGGATTTTCCGACAACTTTGTCTGACCGTGTGTATGCAACACCAGTGTCGGACAAAATCCGTCGGAAAAAATCCGACGGATTTTGTGGTCGGAATTTCCGACCGTGTGTACGGGGCATTACAGTCTGAGGTCTGTTGTACAAGGGATTGCAAGGGGATGATACCATGTCAGTCAGCTACTTAACACTGCTTGAATTTAATAATTATGGTCAATTGTGTATTAATGAATAGAGGTGTATTGATCGTTGTGTTTTGCATCTGCCTGGAGTTCAACCTTAAAGCGTATGTAGTGCCGACACTTTTGCAAAGTGTGCGCTATTCATTGTAAATTTAGTTTTTCCCAAAACTGTAATGGAGTTTTGGGGTTAATTGTTCTAGGTTGCACTTTGGCATCAGTTTGGCTGGGCTGTATTAGAGTTCTGCCTGGTCATAGGTGAGGTGAGCACCTGTGACCGGCTGAGAACGCAGTCTGGTTGGACGCATTGGGTACCAATCTTTTTACGGAGCCAATCAGTGGGCGCGTCTGGCCCCGCTGTGTATTCCAGGAAGGGGTACTTAAGGTGCTGAAGTCACGTGATAGGGGCTCGCGCTTTTGGTTCGGGTTCCGGTCTGGACCAGCCCCGTCAGGGGTCTCGGTCCAGAGTGTTTGTTCTAATATAGTGCCTGGGGGGTCCCCTTAGTCTGCCTGTAAAGTGCCAGATCTGTACCAGGGCTAGAATCTGCTGCAGCAATAATTTAATTTATAAAGCCAAATAAAATAAATTTTCCCTGCAAGCAGCCTTTATTTTGCTCAGCAACAGCTGGGGAGCCAGTGTTTATGATGAGACCACAATGTAGAGATTTTTTGGATACATTCTGGTGTCACTTTGACTTGTATAGAAGTAACAGGTGCGTAAAATTGGTCTTTGGGTGTCGGTGGCACCTTCCCACCATAAGCCTATAGAGGTACTCTTGATGAAAGCAAGAATTGGCCTTGCTGTAAAAAAAGTGCAATGATATGCACCTGTCAAACAGGTGCAGAAAAATTACTCTTTGGGTGTTGGGGGCGCCTTCCCACCGTAACGCTATAGAGGTGCTGTTGATGAAGGCAAAAAAAATTGCAATGATATGCATATGGTTGGTGTTTTTGCCATGTTTGATGTGCCTGAGACAGTTTTCAGATAGAAACAGTGTGATCTGCTGCAGATGTGCTCAAAAATATCCAGACAGCTGAGCTTTGGGGAGTGGGCAGGGAGATAACAGCTGCAGAATGTGATGGAATAGGGTGGCTGCTCTCTACTAGGCTTGTGCAATTAGTTTAATAACAAATCAAAATTTGGCCGAATTTTGCATCCGAATGAATAAAAGAATAACGAATTAAAACTAATACGAAAGAAATTGTAGTGGATATAACGAATGAATTTGACATGATTCAGTAATTCGTTGAAGATCTAATGAAACAAAAGGTCAACTCAAAGTAAATTTTACAGTCCAATCAGCTGATTAATTTTGTGCTGGAGTTTGGATTACTGGCAAAGTGCATTCCTGAGTGAGAAGGGTTTTGTATTGTATTTAAGCAGAGGAGAAGAAATATTGTCATTATGTGTGTTAATAGATTCAATAAACAAACGACTTTCCAAACTACGAATCATTATCACTAATCAATATACATACATAAATAAAAGAAGAAAATTAAGTTAGGCAAGTAGGTGGACAGCAAATGGTCTATCGCATCCCACGTTAGATATAGAATAAATTTAACAATAGGCCATAATGTGCATAAAGCATAGGCCAGTACCCCAAAGGGATGCTTGGAGTGAAGATAGACACTTTAGAAAGGTGTATGCATGTAATAAAGTAAATATTTATTCAAAATATACAAAATATACAGGAAATGCTCAATAAGGCATAGTATGTTTACATACAAGGAATAGAATCAATTGATACAGTTAATAGCATGTCAAAGAGCAAAAACATACAAAGCATTATGACAGTGATAGAAACTTGCTTGGTACATATGGTAAGGAAGATGCCAACATGTTTCGGACTTTGGTCCTTTATCAAGGCAACTGGGTATCCTTTAGATTCTCATCTAGGTGTGTGAGGAATCATAGAGTTAATCTCAGTAAGGTATAGCATATTTGTACTGTCAACATATACATTGCTAGATAGAATTAGTGTAATAGGTAGATGGTCAGTGGGATACTCACATGTCCTGCCAATGCTCAATTGTATGCCACATGGGGGAGCCACTGAGCGTGGTGTCCAGGGTATCAAAGGGGTATGTAAAATAAAAAACAAAGTGAGCTTAGTCACTTGGTGTGGAAAAGCTTGCTGGGAAACCCTCTCAGGATACAAGGTCCAAGGTACAGGGCTGGGGCAGGGAGCCCGGGTCCTGTATCAGGCACAGTGGGCCAAACAGTGTATCACTGTAAGAACAAAGTGAGAAAGAGTAGTAAGGGAGGGTATCTAAAGTTGCAAAGTACGGCCAAACCAAATAAGCCATGTATTTACCTGAGTATGAGACGTGAACAGCGGAGAAGGGGTCATCTCTGGTCGATCAGCAGCATGTACTGAAGCCAGAGTCTAAGAGGTATATATAGGGTCAAATAATGGACAACAGCTGAGAGAGGGTGTGTATATTCAGCCGGAGGCATTGCTGGTTGGCTGATGTGTCTGTGGGGAGGCAGGCGCCAAAGAGCGCCAAGGTATGCTTCCAGAATGTGGACCTCTGACGGGGCGGCGCCGGGCGCGGCCGCGTCATAACGGCGAGGGCACGTCCGGCGTCGTGACGTCACCGACGCGGGAAAGGAAAACCGCCCACCTCCTGGTGCGCTCCAGGTTGGAGCGCAAGCAGGAAGCGGAACAGATGTGAAGTCCGGATGAGGGCGGAGAACGTGGCGCATGCGCAGAGGAGCAATCGCGCATGCTTGCCAGGTCTTACCCGTGCCGGGTATTCTGTAGGGGGGGAGCAAGCTGAGTAAATGAATATAAATCCATGTACAGGCATAATGACAAAATGAGCAAAGGAGATCATGTGGATGACTGACATAACACAGAAAACAACAACATTGCATATTACAATATTATATGGCATGTAGACATTGGGTTGAAGGGAAAGGCATATAGTTACACATGCATGGTATATAATGCATATAAATACAAGTAACAGGATACTATGTGGGTGCTTAACGTGGGGGACCAAATTAAAGGTCTAGTTCACAGATTCCAGTCTCAAAGCCCTCAAGATAGGGTTTGAAATTGAAGGCCTCGTTAAGGCCGGGGGGTAGGGTGGCATTGAGATGGAAAATCCATCGAAGTTCGCTCTGTAGGAGCGCTTTATTGTAGTCACCCCCTCGACTAGGAGGTGGAATATGGTCCAAGGCTCTGAACGAGATTTTTGGGGTAATGTCTGGGTGGACAAAAGAGGTGTGTCGTCCCAATGGTAAATCGGGATCTCTTTGGTTTATGCTGGTGATATGACCATAGATTCGTTTCCAAAATGGTAGTTTGGTCTTACCCACGTAAAAGCACCCACATTCACACTCCAAAAGGTAAACAATGCCAATAGAACGACAGTTTACATAATGTTTAGGAAAAAGGCGTTGACCATTGGGTAAAACATTGTGTAGGTTGGATTTAGGTAGATATTTGCAATAGTTGCAATTGCCACATGGGAAAGTACCCTTAACCACTTCCCGACCGCCCCCTGTATATTTACGTCGGCAGAATGGCACGTACAGGCAGAATCACGTACCTGTACGTGACATTCTTCCGGTGGTTGGGGGGTCCGATCGGACCCCCCTCCGCCGGCGGGGACGGTCGGGATCGCTTCAGGAGCGATCCGGGACGAGGGGACGGCCAGTGGTTTCTGGCCACCCCCTCGCGATCGCTCCTGGCCAATGAAAAGCTTCCCCTTCCTGTCTATTGTATAGACAGGAAGGCGGAAGTGATGTCACGCTCGGTGCGCCGGTCTATGTGACCGGAGACGCCGAGCGGCGAACATGTACAGGTTAGTGCACAACACTACACTGACACCAGTACAGTTAGGCACATATTCCACCCCCCTGTCACCCCCTGATCACCCCCCAGATCACCCCCTCCCCCCCCAGTCACAGTGTCACTAATTGCAGTGATCATTTATTTACTGATCACTGCATTTAGTGTCAGTGTGACTGTAATAACTGTCAGGGCAGTTAGTTTTAGGTCCAAGGTAGCCCCCTACCCCCCCCTAATAAAGGTTTAACCCCTTGATTGCCCCCCAGGTAACCCTTTCACCCCCTTTTGCCAGTGTCACTAAGCGATCGTTTTTCTGATCGCTGTATTAGTGTCACTGCTGTCGCTAGGTAACCATTTTTTTTTTTTAGGTAACCGCCATGTTTATATAGGTTCATAAATAGGTTTATAGGTCAGGTACCCCCATATTACAACCTAAATAAAGGTTTTAACCCCTGATTGCCCCTAGAGTTAACCCTTTCACCAGTGATCACTGTATAACTGTCACTGGTGACGCTGGTTAGCCAGTTAGTTATTTCGTTATTTAGGTTCCCCGTCAGGTTTTTATATAGCGTCAGGTACCCCCATATATTACCTAATAAAGGTTTTAACCCCCTGATTGCCCCTAGTTAACCCTTTCACCCCCTTTTGCCAGTGTCACTAAGCGATCGTTTTTCTGATCGCTGCATTAGTGTCGCTAGGTAACCATTTTTTTTTTTTAGGTAACCGCCATGTTTATATAGGTTCATAAATAGGTTTATAGGTCAGGTACCCCCATATTACAACCTAAATAAAGGTTTTAACCCCCTGATTGCCCCTAGAGTTAACCCTTTCACCAGTGATCACTGTATAACTGTCACTGGTGACGCTGGTTAGCCAGTTAGTTATTTCGTTATTTAGGTTCCCCGTCAGGTTTTTATATAGCGTCAGGTACCCCCATATATTACCTAATAAAGGTTTAACCCCCTGATTGCCCCTAGTTAACCCTTTCACCCCCTTTTGCCAGTGTCACTAAGCGATCGTTTTTCTGATCGCTGCATTAGTGTCGCTAGGTAACCAGTTTTTTTTTGTATTACTGTTACGGGTGACGCTGGTTAGTTAGCTTGTTTTTTATACTGTCAGGGCACCCGCCATTTATTACCCAATAACGGTTTAACCCCCTGATCGCCCGGCGGGTGATATCAATTAGGTTTTAGGGTCAAATAAGGTCTGCGTCGCCCCAGGTTAGTGCCAGTACCGCAAACACCCACGCACAAAGCATACACCTCCCTTAGTGGCACAGTATCTGAACAGATCAATATCTGATCTGATCAGATCTATACTAGCGTCCCAGCAGTTTAGGGTTCCAAAAAAAACCGCATTGTTAGCGGGATCAGCCCAGATACCTGCTAGCACCTGCGTTTTCCCCCTCCGCCCAGCCCAGCCCACCCAAGTGCAGTATCGATCGATCACTGTCACTTACAAAACACTAAGCACACATAACTGCAGCGTTCGCAGAGTCAGGCCTGATCCCTGCGATCGCTAACAGTTTTTTTTGTGGTAGCGTTTTGATTCAGTCGCTTCAGTCAGGAGCTTTTTTACCTGTGAATCTCAAAAAAATAAAAAAAAATAAAATAGTTGTCGTTTTATTGTTCTCTCTCTCACTCTATTCTCTCTCTATTGTTGCTCTTTTTTTACTCCATTCTATTCTGCAATGTTTTATTATGTTTTATCATGTTTTATCATGCTTGCTTTTCAGGTATGTAATTTTGTTTACTGTGTTTTAGTGTTGAGCATTTTTTTGTTTTCAGGTGCGCCATTCAGTTGCAACGCGGATTTATTTATCTTGACAGCAACAGCGTTTGCTCCCACGATACATAAAGCCGCGACTCCAACGCTGTAGGAGGTGATTTCACCACCACAGTTAAAAAAAAGAGCATATATGCCGAAGCATGGGGGCAGCAGGGGGGGGGAGGAGCGATTGGCTCCTAATGCCACGTACATACGGTCGAAATTCCGACCGTGTGTACACGGCATAACTTTTGCGGGAGGATGCCCCCATGCATCGGCATATATAAATGGTGCATGTATGCCCATCATTAGAAGTGGGTGGATGAAGGGAGGTATTCTAATGGTGGGCATACCCACCAATCAATCTCTTTTTTTCGTTCAGCCAAGAGGCTGCATGAAAAAAAAAAGATTACAATATATGTCCAGTATGTTGCTGGACTTTGAATGGTTATACCAGAATGATGCCTGCAGGTTTAGGTATCATCTTGGTATCATTCTTTTCAGCCAGTGATCGGCTTTCATGTAAAAGCAATTCTAGCGGGTAATTAGCCTCTAGACTGCTTTTACAAGCAGTGGGAGGGAATGTCCCCCCTCCCGGATATAAACCGCGCCATTGGGAAATTGGGAAAGCATTTTATCACACCAATCTTGGTGTGGTCAGATGCTTTGAGGGCAGAGGAAAGATCTAGGGTCTAATAGACCCCAATTTTTTCAAAAAAAGAGTACCTGTCACTGCCTATTGCTATCATAGGGGATATTTACATTCCCTGAGATAACAATAAAAATCATAACAAAGAAAAAAAATGGAAGGAACAGTTTAAAAATAAAATAAAAAAGCTAAATAAAAATAAAAAAAAAAACAAAAAAAAAAAAAAAAAAGCACCCCTGCCCCCCCTTCTCTTGCGCAAAGGCGTACACAAGCGTTGGTCTGGCGTCATATGTAAACAGCAATTGCACCATGCATGTGAGGTATCACCGCGAAGGTCAGATCGAGGGCAGTAATTTTAGCAGTAGACCTCCTCCGTGAATCTAATGTGGTATCATGTAAAGGCTTTTAAAGGCTTTTAAAAATGTATGTAGTTTGTCGCCACTGCGTGTTTGTGCGCAATTTTAAAGCATGTCGTGTTTGGTATCCATGTACTCGGCCTAAGATCATATTTTTTATTTCATCAAAAATTTGAGCAATATAGTGTGTTTTAGTGCATTAAAATAAAAAAAAGTGTATTTTTTCCACAAAAAATGCGTTTGAAAAATCGCTGCGCAAATACTGTGTGGAAAAAAAAAATGCAACACCCACCATTTTAATCTGTAGGGCCTTTGCTTTAACATTATATATAGTGTTTGGGGGTTCAACGTAATTTTCTTGCAAAAAAAAAATATGTTTTCATGTAAACAAAAAGTGTCAGAAAGGGCTTTGTCTACAAGTGGTTAGAAGAGTGGGTGACGTGTGACATAGGCTTCTAAATGTTGTGCATAAAAATGCCAGGACAGTTCAAACCCCCCCCAAATGACCCCATTTTGGAAAGTAGACACCCCAAGCTATTTGATGAGAGCAATGTTGAGCCCATTAAATATTTTTTTTTTTTGTCCCAAGAGATTGAATAATGAAAAAAAAAAAAAATATATATATTTTTTTTACAAAAAGTTGTCACTAAATGATATATTGCTCAAACATGTCATGGGCATATGTGGAAATACACCCCAAAATACATTCTGTTGCTTCTCCTGAGTACGGGGATACCACATGTGTGGGACTTTTTGGGAGCCTAGCTGCGTACGGAACCCCAAAAACCAATCACCGTCTTCAGGCTTTCTAAGGGTGTAATTTTTTTTATTTCACTTCTCACTGCCAATCACAGTTTCGGAGGCCATGGAATGCCCAGATGGCATAAAACCCCCCAAAATGACCCCATTTTGGAAAGTAGACACCCCAAGCTATTTGCTGAGAGGTATTGTGAGTATTTTGCAGATGTCGCTTTTTGTCACAAAGTTTTGAAAATTGAAAAAAGAAAAAAAAAATTTTTTTTTCTTTACTTTCTTCATTTTCAAAAACAAATGAGAGCTGTAAAATACTCACCATGCCTCTCAACAAATAGCTTGGGGTGTCTACTTTCCAAAATGGGGTCATTTGGGGGGGTTTTGTGCTATTTTGGCATTTTATGGCCTTCGAAACGGTGATAGGTAGTGAGGAGTGAAATCAAAAATTTGCACCCTTAGAAATCCTGAAGGCGGTGCTTGGGTTTCGGGGCCCCGTACGCGGCTAGGCTCCCAAAAAGTCCCACACATGTGGTATCCCCATACTCAGGAGAAGCAGCAAAATGTATTTTGGGGTGCAATTCCACATATAACTATGGCATGTGTGAGCAATATATCATTTAGTGACAACTTTTTGAAAAAAAAAAAAATCTTTTTTATTTTTGTCTTTATTCAATCACTTGGGACTAAAAAAAAAAATATTCAATGGGCTCAACATGCCTCTCAGCAAATAGCTTGGGGTGTCTACTTTCCAAAATGGGGTCATTTGGGGGGGTTTTGTACTTCTCTGCCATTTTAGCACCTCAAGAAATGAAATAGGCAGTCATAAATTAAAAGCGGTGTAAATTCCAGAAAATGTACTCTAGTTTGTAGACGCTATAACTTTTGCGCAAACCAATAAATATACGCTTATTGGCATTTTTTTTTACTAAAGACATGTGGCTGAATACATTTTGGCCCAAATGTTTGACTAAAATTGAGTTTATTAGATTTTTTTTATAACAAAAAGTAGAAAATCTCTTTTTTTTTCAAAATTTTCGCTCTTTTTCCGTTTATATCTCAAAAAATAAAAATCACAGAGGCAATCAAATACCATCAAAAGAAAGCTCTATTTGTGGGAAGAAAAGGACGCAAATTTCGTTTGGTTACAAAATTGCATGACCGCGCAATTACCAGTTAAAGTAGTGCAGTGCGAAATTGAAAAAAGACCTCTGGTCCTTTGGCTGCCAAATGGTCCGGGGCTGAAGTGGTTAAGCTGTCTCTGGGATTTATTACTACTTTTGTATTCACTAGTGATAAGTTTATCACGGAGGGATGGAGCACGTCGATAAGTGATCAGGGGTTTGGGCGGAACAAAGGGGGAAAGTGTCCTGTCTGTAGAGATGATGTGCCAGTGTTTGGAAAGTATTTGAGTAATTTCATTGTGTTGTTGGCAATAGTTCGTTATGATTCTAAGAGGTGGTTGTGTGGAGGGCCCACTGATTTTGGGGGTAAGTAAGGTAGAGCGTAGTTTGGATTTCGCTTTTTTATATGCGTTTTTTAGAACGCTATTCTTGTAACCACGTGCGCGAAGTCTGTCCCTCAGTACGGAGGCCTCGTGTTCAAAGGAGGTATCCGTCGAGCAGTTTCGTCGGGCACGTAAATATTGGGCAAAGGGGATGGATTTGAGTAGAGGCTGGGGGTGAAAGCTAGAGGCCGCAAGAATGGTGTTGCCAGCAGTCGGTTTACGAAACAATTGGCTTTGTAGTTGGCCATGTCTATCCTTGCTAAGGGTAAGGTCAAGGAAAGAGATGGAACTATAGCTGTATGTCATTGTAAATTTTAGATTGAGGGAGTTCGAGGTGTTCAGGTATACAAGAAAGTGTTGTAGAGTGTCGATAGGGCCTTGCCATAGAATCAAAATATCATCTATGTAGCGACGAAAGGACGCTATATGTTTGGTAAAGGTGCTGGCAGCGTCAGTGCTGAATAGGTCACGTTCCCACTCCCCCAGGTACAGATTGGCGTACGCCGGTGCGCAACAAGTGCCCATGGCGACGCCCTGTACCTGGAGGTAGTGGGAACCATTGAAAGAGAAAAAGTTATGAGTTAAAATAAATTTGAGTGCTCTGATGATAAAGAGAGACAGCTCTTGAGAATATAGGTTAGCGTTGGACAGAGTATGTTGAATGGCTGCAAGTCCTAAAGAGTGGGGTATAGAACTGTAAAGGGCCTCAACGTCGATGGCGACCAGGACAGTGTCGGCATCGACGTGGAGGTCCGAGAGGCCTTGAAGTAAGTGTGTGGTATCACGTATGTATGAAGGTAATGCCTGTACTAGAGGCTGGAGTAATTTATCTATAAAACGGCTCAAGTTGTCAGTGAGGCAGCCCCGTCCAGAGACAATGGGTCTACCTGGTGGTCTGGGAAGGTTTTTGTGTACCTTGGGTAGGGCATAGAAGGTTGCCTCTCTCGGAAATTTGGTCCTAATGTAGTCTGAAGTAGGTTTGTCAATGATGTGTTGTCTGGAAGCGTCATCAACAAGAGTGTATAGCTCCCGTTGAAACGACCTGATTGATGTACTGGGAATTATGGCATACCATTCACGATTACGTAGTATGTTGAGACACATCTCGAGGTAGTCTACTTTATCTAGGACAACAATGTTTCCACCCTTGTCCGCCGGTTTGATCACTATAGATGGATTAGTTTTTAAGTCTTGTAAGGCTAGGTGTTGATTGTATGTAAAGTTTTTGTTTTTAGGATGGGTGGGGGAAGTTTTAAGGTGTCGAATTTCGTTGGTCACTGACTGTAAAAATAGTGCAGCACGTGGATTGGTACTGGGGGAGGGAAAGAAACTTGATTTTTTCTTAAGAGAGATATGATGTGAAGAGTATAGGTTGTGGGGGGGAATCTCATCCTCAAAATTATTGAGGAGATTTTCAAGATCAATGGTGTCAATCAAATCTGGTGGATTATTCTCCTCAAGGAGTTCAATAAGTTGCTGAAGAGCAGTGGTTTCTGTGGCTGTATGCAAAGCATTGTCAGAGAAAGGGTTAGGGGTGTACATGCTGTGCAAAAGTAGCTTACGAATAAAGAGGTGTACATCTTTTATAGCTGTAAATTTATCAAGCTGTGAAATTGGACAAAAAGTAAGTCCCTTTTCAAGGACTGAAATTTCATGACAGGTGAGTGTATGAGAAGAAAGGTTAATAATATTGTTGGAAGAAGTTGTTAGCGTGTTGGTCGTTTGGATTTTGGGTTTAGGGAAGTTTGTTGTTGGTGTATGTGCAGTGAAGTTCGCATTTTGTCTAAAAAATCTGCATGCTGAGATGCAGAAGGGAGTGAGTGCGATCTGTGTGTCTTGACATTAGAGGGGGCCACCGGCGAGTCCCCAAGGGGGGAGGCGCCGGGGGTCCCCTCCATGTCAGACACATCGTCACTCGAAAAATTGGGTGTGCGTCCACGTTTGGGTTTGCGTGAGCCCAAGGGGAGATTGGGTTTGTGGGGTGGGTGAGTAGAAGTGTACGTCTTGTCAGTGGTGGAACGAGAACTGGGTGCCCTAGGGCCAGGTCGTGTAGACATATCGGAACGATTTGTACGATTGGTGTCGCTCCATTTGTATGCACGTTCTTCATGGAAGGCTTTCTTGTCGCGAAAGAATTTTTTATCCTTCTGCGCAAGAATCTCATGGTTAAACTTGTCAAAACGAGTTTTTAGCTGTTCATCAAGTGAAATATATAAGGGGTGTGTCTGGAATTGCTCGAGTTGTGTATTAATCAGCTCGAGTTTAATGTCTAAAGCAGTCATTTGGGATTCATATTCAATAATGAGTAGTTTCATAAGTTCGTTAGAACAATTTTTCAGGACATTTTCCCAAGAGGCTTTAAAGTCCGGGCGAATATCCTGAAAGGTAGGAAAAATTTGTACCCGGAGGCCAAAGGGGTTGATACCATGGGCAATATATTCTTTAAAAGATTTGATGTGCCAGAAGAGAGAAGCTTTCTTTTGGACAGTGTGTGTAAGGTTTAGAAATGTATACTTGAGTTGTGACTGAACATACTCATTAGACTCAAAATGGTGCATGGTATTGGACATGCGTGTGTCCCATTCATCTCCAAGGTATAAAGCCATGGTTAGAGCAAAGTACAGGATATATAATGAAATAGCAATGATAAATGACTGTACGAATATATGGATATACAATATAGGGAATGTAAGAGTTTGTTTACAAAAATATATATGTGAAAAAGGTGTACCTAATTGTAGGTGATAAATAGGTAAGATATCGGATAGGGTATCACCTAAACTTGCCAGGTAGGGGATTTGGATGGGGTAACCATCAATAAGTGAAAGAAGAAAATTAAGTTAGGCAAGTAGGTGGACAGCAAATGGTCTATCGCATCCCACGTTAGATATAGAATAAATTTAACAATAGGCCATAATGTGCATAAAGCATAGGCCAGTACCCCAAAGGGATGCTTGGAGTGAAGATAGACACTTTAGAAAGGTGTATGCATGTAATAAAGTAAATATTTATTCAAAATATACAAAATATACAGGAAATGCTCAATAAGGCATAGTATGTTTACATACAAGGAATAGAATCAATTGATACAGTTAATAGCATGTCAAAGAGCAAAAACATACAAAGCATTATGACAGTGATAGAAACTTGCTTGGTACATATGGTAAGGAAGATGCCAACATGTTTCGGACTTTGGTCCTTTATCAAGGCAACTGGGTATCCTTTAGATTCTCATCTAGGTGTGTGAGGAATCATAGAGTTAATCTCAGTAAGGTATAGCATATTTGTACTGTCAACATATACATTGCTAGATAGAATTAGTGTAATAGGTAGATGGTCAGTGGGATACTCACATGTCCTGCCAATGCTCAATTGTATGCCACATGGGGGAGCCACTGAGCGTGGTGTCCAGGGTATCAAAGGGGTATGTAAAATAAAAAACAAAGTGAGCTTAGTCACTTGGTGTGGAAAAGCTTGCTGGGAAACCCTCTCAGGATACAAGGTCCAAGGTACAGGGCTGGGGCAGGGAGCAGGCAGGGACACACGCATGTCCAATACCATGCACCATTTTGAGTCTAATGAGTATGTTCAGTCACAACTCAAGTATACATTTCTAAACCTTACACACACTGTCCAAAAGAAAGCTTCTCTCTTCTGGCACATCAAATCTTTTAAAGAATATATTGCCCATGGTATCAACCCCTTTGGCCTCCGGGTACAAATTTTTCCTACCTTTCAGGATATTCGCCCGGACTTTAAAGCCTCTTGGGAAAATGTCCTGAAAAATTGTTCTAACGAACTTATGAAACTACTCATTATTGAATATGAATCCCAAATGACTGCTTTAGACATTAAACTCGAGCTGATTAATACACAACTCGAGCAATTCCAGACACACCCCTTATATATTTCACTTGATGAACAGCTAAAAACTCGTTTTGACAAGTTTAACCATGAGATTCTTGCGCAGAAGGATAAAAAATTCTTTTGCGACAAGAAAGCCTTCCATGAAGAACGTGCATACAAATGGAGCGACACCAATCGTACAAATCGCTCCGATATGTCTACACGACCTGGCCCTAGGGCACCCAGTTCTCGTTCCACCACTGACAAGACGTACACTTCTACTCACCCACCCCACAAACCCAATCTCCCCTTGGGCTCACGCAAACCCAAACGTGGACGCACACCCAATTTTTCGAGTGACGATGTGTCTGACATGGAGGGGACCCCCGGCGCCTCCCCCCTTGGGGACTCGCCGGTGGCCCCCTCTAATGTCAAGACACACAGATCGCACTCACTCCCTTCTGCATCTCAGCATGCAGATTTTTTAGACAAAATGCGAACTTCACTGCACATACACCAACAACAAACTTCCCTAAACCCAAAATCCAAACGACCAACACGCTAACAACTTCTTCCAACAATATTATTAACCTTTCTTCTCATACACTCACCTGTCATGAAATTTCAGTCCTTGAAAAGGGACTTACTTTTTGTCCAATTTCACAGCTTGATAAATTTACAGCTATAAAAGATGTACACCTCTTTATTCGTAAGCTACTTTTGCACAGCATGTACACCCCTAACCCTTTCTCTGACAATGCTTTGCATACAGCCACAGAAACCACTGCTCTTCAGCAACTTATTGAACTCCTTGAGGAGAATAATCCACCAGATTTGATTGACACCATTGATCTTGAAAATCTCCTCAATAATTTTGAGGATGAGATTCCCCCCCCACAACCTATACTCTTCACATCATATCTCTCTTAAGAAAAAATCAAGTTTCTTTCCCTCCCCCAGTACCAATCCACGTGCTGCACTATTTTTACAGTCAGTGACCAACGAAATTTGACACCTTAAAACTTCCCCCACCCATCCTAAAAACAAAAACTTTACATACAATCAACACCTAGCCTTACAAGACTTAAAAACTAATCCATCTATAGTGATCAAACCGGCGGACAAGGGTGGAAACATTGTTGTCCTAGATAAAGTAGACTACCTCGAGATGTGTCTCAACATACTACGTAATCGTGAATGGTATGCCATAATTCCCAGTACATCAATCAGGTCGTTTCAACGGGAGCTATACACTCTTGTTGATGACGCTTCCAGACAACACATCATTGACAAACCTACTTCAGACTACATTAGGACCAAATTTCCGAGAGAGGCAACCTTCTATGCCCTACCCAAGGTACACAAAAACCTTCCCAGACCACCAGGTAGACCCATTGTCTCTGGACGGGGCTGCCTCACTGACAACTTGAGCCGTTTTATAGATAAATTACTCCAGCCTCTAGTACAGGCATTACCTTCATACATACGTGATACCACACACTTACTTCAAGGCCTCTCGGACCTCCACGTCGATGCCGACACTGTCCTGGTCGCCATCGACGTTGAGGCCCTTTACAGTTCTATACCCCACTCTTTAGGACTTGCAGCCATTCAACATACTCTGTCCAACGCTAACCTATATTCTCAAGAGCTGTCTCTCTTTATCATCAGAGCACTCAAATTTATTTTAACTCATAACTTTTTCTCTTTCAATGGTTCCCACTACCTCCAGGTACAGGGCGTCGCCATGGGCACTTGTTGCGCACCGGCGTACGCCAATCTGTACCTGGGGGAGTGGGAACGTGACCTATTCAGCACTGACGCTGCCAGCACCTTTACCAAACATATAGCGTCCTTTCGTCGCTACATAGATGATATTTTGATTCTATGGCAAGGCCCTATCGACACTCTACAACACTTTCTTGTATACCTGAACACCTCGAACTCCCTCAATCTAAAATTTACAATGACATACAGCTATAGTTCCATCTCTTTCCTTGACCTTACCCTTAGCAAGGATAGACATGGCCAACTACAAAGCCAATTGTTTCATAAACCGACTGCTGGCAACACCATTCTTGCGGCCTCTAGCTTTCACCCCCAGCCTCTACTCAAATCCATCCCCTTTGCCCAATATTTACGTGCCCGACGAAACTACTCGACGGATACCTCCTTTGAACACGAGGCCTCCGTACTGAGGGACAGACTTCGCGCACGTGGTTACAAGAATAGCGTTCTAAAAAACGCATATAAAAAAGCGAAATCCAAACTACGCTCTACCTTACTTACCCCCAAAATCAGTGGGCCCTCCACACAACCACCTCTTAGAATCATAACGAACTATTGCCAACAACACAATGAAATTACTCAAATACTTTCCAAACACTGGCACATCATCTCTACAGACAGGACACTTTCCCCCTTTGTTCCGCCCAAACCCCTGATCACTTATCGACGTGCTCCATCCCTCCGTGATAAACTTATCACTAGTGAATACAAAAGTAGTAATAAATCCCAGAGACAGCTTAAGGGTACTTTCCCATGTGGCAATTGCAACTATTGCAAATATCTACCTAAATCCAACCTACACAATGTTTTACCCAATGGTCAACGCCTTTTTCCTAAACATTATGTAAACTGTCGTTCTATTGGCATTGTTTACCTTTTGGAGTGTGAATGTGGGTGCTTTTACGTGGGTAAGACCAAACTACCATTTTGGAAACGAATCTATGGTCATATCACCAGCATAAACCAAAGAGATCCCGATTTACCATTGGGACGACACACCTCTATTGTCCACCCAGACATTACCCCAAAAATCTCGTTCAGAGCCTTGGACCATATTCCACCTCCTAGTCGAGGGGGTGACTACAATAAAGCGCTCCTACAGAGCGAACTTCGATGGATTTTCCATCTCAATGCCACCCTACCCCCCGGCCTTAACGAGGCCTTCAATTTCAAACCCTATCTTGAGGGCTTTGAGACTGGAATCTGTGAACTAGACCTTTAATTTGGTCCCCCACGTTAAGCACCCACATAGTATCCTGTTACTTGTATTTATATGCATTATATACCATGCATGTGTAACTATATGCCTTTCCCTTCAACCCAATGTCTACATGCCATATAATATTGTAATATGCAATGTTGTTGTTTTCTGTGTTATGTCAGTCATCCACATGATCTCCTTTGCTCATTTTGTCATTATGCCTGTACATGGATTTATATTCATTTACTCAGCTTGCTCCCCCCCTACAGAATACCCGGCGCGGGTAAGACCTGGCAAGCATGCGCGATTGCTCCTCTGCGCATGCGCCACGTTCTCCGCCCTCATCCGGACTTCACATCTGTTCCGCTTCCTGCTTGCGCTCCAACCTGGAGCGCACCAGGAGGTGGGCGGTTTCCTTTCCCGCGTCGGTGACGTCACAACGCCGGACGTGCCCTCGCCGTTATGACGCGGCCGCGCCCGGCGCCGCCTCGTCAGAGGTCCACATTCAGGAAGCATTCAGGAAGCATACCTTGGCGCTCTTTGGCACCTGCCTCCCCACAGACACATCAGCCAACCAGCAATGCCTCCGGCTGAATATACACACCCTCTCTCAGCTGTTGTCCATTATTTGACCCTATATATACCTCTTAGACTCTGGCTTCAGTACATGCTGCTGATCGACCAGAGATGACCCCTTCTCCGCTGTTCACGTCTCATACTCAGGTAAATACATGGCTTATTTGGTTTGGCCGTACTTTGCAACTTTAGATACCCTCCCTTACTACTGTCAAGGAAGACATCCCAGTGACCCGGGAGGGCCTGCCCACAGAACTTCCTTCAGACCCAATCAGCGCTTGTCGGCGCGCATTGACGTGACAGTACCGGACAGCCATGTCCGAGCCCACGCAGGGAGTCTCGCCCATGGAAGATCTCTGCCGCCACCTTGCAGGACTTGCCCAGGCGGTGAAGAATTTGCAGGAAGGTTACGCTAACCTGGAGGAACGTGTCCAAGTCCTGTCCGCTTCCACTTCTGCTGCCCCTGGGACTCCTGCTACACCCTCTGTAGTGATGTTGCCACCGGAACCTCGGGTTCCCCCGCCTGAGAAGTTTTCTGGCAACCGGAGCAAATTCAGGACATTCCGCAATGCTTGCGAGCTCCTTTTTGCCTTACAACCAAGGACTTTTTCCCTTGAAGCCACCAAGGTTGGGTTTGTTATCTCCCTGCTGTCAGATGAACCCCAGTCCTGGGCCCATCGGCTCTTGGAAAAGAAGGACCCCTCACTGAATACCTTGAACACCTTCTTCCAGGCCATGTCCTTACTTTATGAAGACCCGCAGCTAACCGCTACCGCGGAGACAGCCCTGCATACTCTGCAGCAAGGACGCAGGCCTGTGGAAGATTACGCGACGGAATTCAGGCGCTGGAGCGCCGATACAGACTGGAATAATGCTGCATTACGCCACCAGTTTCGCATGGGTCTCTCAGATCCTCTAAAGGATGAACTAGCCCGTGTGGGCATACCAGACACTTTGGAGGCCCTCATGGAACTGTCCATCCAAATAGACAGACGGCTACGGGAGCGACGTGCTGAGAGGTCCGCCGGATCTTCCCGTCCCATTTGGATGCTTCCCCGTGTGCCCAGTCCTCCGTATCCAGCTCCCCCAGCTTCCGCTACCGCCAGGTTCGATGCCCCGGAGCCCATGCAGCTGGGCTTGCTCCGCCCCTCTCTGACCCCTGAGGAACGTCAACGCCGCCGGGTCGGCAACCTTTGCTTGTATTGCGGAGAACCAGGACATTTCGTACGAGCCTGCCCAGCAAAGCTCCGTAAGTGCTTCTCCATTTCTCCCGCCTGTATTCCTGTGTCACCTAACCTTATGTCTCACCTGGCTGTTCCCATTGTCTTGCAGCTTCCCGAAGGGAACATCCAAACCAGCGCAATTATTGATTCTGGGGCATGCAGTGGCTTCTTGGACTTATCCTTTGCCTCCAGGTACCACATCCCCCTACGACCAAGAGCAAAGGAACTTTCTGTACACCTGGCCGACGGGTCCGCTCTTAAATCTGGACCAGTAACCCACGTGACCTCTCCTCTACCAGCTACCATTGCCGGGATTCACCAAGAACTACTGTGCTTAGATGTCATCGAGTCCCCGTTATTTCCCATCATACTGGGCATGCCCTGGTTGAGGGCCCATAACCCGCAGATCGATTGGGTCCTAGGGAAGATTGAGTTCCCCTCTCCTTACTGTCATCAGCATTGTTCACCTGGACCCGGTGAGGCGCCTGCTTCCCTACTGTGCCTGGAGGTTGAGGCCGAAACCCGTCAAGCGGTACCCGAAGTTTATCACCATTTCCTGGACGTCTTTAGCAAGAGGGGTGCAGAGACTCTCCCGCCACACAGGCCATACGACTGTCCCATTGATCTCCTCCCAGGAGCAGAAATCCCTTTTGGGAGAATCTTCCCCTTATCTGAACTGGAACTGGGGACATTAAAGACCTACCTTGACGACAACCTACAGAAGGGGTTCATCCGACCTTCCACCTCACCTGCAGGAGCGGGGATCTTCTTTGTGGAGAAAAAGGACCACTCATTACGCCCATGCGTGGACTACCGGGCTCTCAACAAGATTACGGTTAAGAACCGTTACCCTCTGCCCCTAGTGCCAGAACTTTTCCAGAGACTGGGGTCTGCAGCAGTGTTTTCCAAGTTGGACCTTCGCGGGGCCTACAACCTTGTTCGTATACGGAGTGGAGATGAGTGGAAAACTGCCTTCCGCACACGCTTCGGGCATTTTGAGTACTTAGTTATGCCCTTCGGCCTGTGTAATGCCCCCGCCACATTCCAGCACTTCGTGAATGACATCTTCAGAGACTTTCTCGACCTATTTGTTGTTATTTATCTTGATGACATTCTAATCTTTTCCTCCTCTCTAGCTGAGCACCAAGAACACGTCAAGAACGTACTGACACGACTACGACTCCATGGACTTTATGCCAAGCCCGAAAAGTGTGTCTTTGAACAGCGGAGTATCCCCTTCCTCGGCCTCATCATCTCCGTGGAGGGCATTGAGATGGACCCTCAGAAGGTTTCAGCCATCCTAGATTGGCCAGCCCCCACCGATAAGAAAGGAGTGCAACGGTTTGTGGGCTTCGCAAATTTTTATAGAAAATTTATAAGAGGATTCTCCACCATCATTTCCCCCATAACCAGGTTAACCAAACAGGGTCTCAAGTTCCAGTGGTCCACCGAAGCCCAGGCGGCCTTCTCCACGCTGAAGAACCTGTTCGTTTCTGCCTCAGTCCTGAAACACCCCGACTCCACCCTGCCATACATTTTGGAAGTGGATGCCTCAAAAATAGCGGTGGGGGCAGTGCTCTCCCAGAGACAGGGACCCAAAGCCCTTTTGCACCCGGTCGCCTTTTTTTCACGTAAATTATCAGAGGCAGAACGGAACTACGATGTCGGCGATCGGGAGTTGTTGGCAATCAAGGCGGCACTCGAGGAGTGGCGCTACCTCCTGGAAGGAGCAACCCATCCGATTCTTATCTATACTGACCATAAGAACTTGGAATACCTGAAAGCCGCCAGAAGACTGAGACCGCGGCAGGCCAGGTGGGCACTTGTTTTTACCAGATTCCAGTTCCATATAACTTACCGTCCCGGATCGAAGAACACCAAGCCTGACGCGTTGTCACGGATGTACAGCGGGCCTGAAGCCCTTTCGCCTCCAGACACTGTCCTGTCTTCAGGGAATTTCCTCCTACTCCAGGGGGACTTACTTACCCAGATTAGACAAGCGTCCACTGGCGCTCCTCTCCCACCTGATACCGCTCTATTAGCCAGAGATGGTCTCTTATGGTTCGGGGACAGGATCTTCGTGCCCCAGGAAGCTCGGGCCTCGGTCCTCAGCTCTTGCCACGACCATGTGCTGGCTGGCCATTTCGGGGTGTACAAGACCTCCGATCTGCTCCAGCGCACATTCTGGTGGCCGCAATGGCGAAGGGACTGTAAGGAGTATGTGGAGGCGTGCGTTACCTGCATCCAGAATAAGGGCAGCAAGACCAGAGCGTGGGGGTTGTTGAAGCCGCTCCCCGTCCCGGAGAGACCATGGAGGATGATCTCCATGGATTTTATTGTGGAGCTACCGCCCTCAGAAAGTTGCACTACCATCTTTGTGGTAGTGGATAGACTATCCAAGATGTCCCACTTTCTGCCCATGAGGGGCACACCATCTGCCGCCGAGACGGCGAAGACCTTCATCAGGGAAATAGTGAGGCTCCATGGCATACCAGCAAATATCACGTCGGATCGGGGGTCACAATTCACGTCTAAGTTCTGGAAAGCTCTGTGTGGGTCACTAAGGATTGACCTGTCTTTCTCCTCTGCTTACCATCCTCAAACGAACGGTCAGACGGAAAGAACCAATCAAACGCTGGAGCAGTACCTGCGCTGCTTTTCCTCATTTTCCCAGGATGACTGGGTCCCGCTGCTTCCCCTTGCTGAGTTTGCTTATAATAACTCTGTCCATTCAGCCACTAAGCAATCCCCGTTTTTTGCAAATTACGGGTTCCACCCTCTATTTCTATCGAACAATTTTCCGGAGTGCCCGGTACCAGCCGCCCAGGAACACCTCAAATTTTTGGAGTCCAACAACAAGCTACTACAAGAAACTATGGCAAGGACACAGAGTTACAACAAGGAGGTTTATGATAAAAAGAGAAGAGGGGAGCTTGACCTCAAACCTGGAGACCAAGCCTGGTTATCCACTCTGAATTTAAAATTAGCATGTCCATCCAGAAAACTAGGTCCCAAGTTCGTGGGGCCCTTCCCCGTAGTGAGGAGAATCAACAATGTAGCCTACGAGCTGAAGTTACCGGAGTCCTTCCGGATTCACCCGGTCTTTCATGTGGCCCTGCTCAAGCCTGTGGTGCCAGACCCATTTGTCAACCGAAAGGTCGTTCCCCCCGCACCTGTAATCATTAACGGAGAAATGGAATTCGAAGTAGAATCCATCCTGGATTGTAGGAGAAGGGGTAACCAGGTTCAGTTTCTGGTAAAATGGAAGGGGTATGGACCCGAGGAGAACTCCTGGGAACCGGAGGCCAACATACACGCCAGAAGACTGATCCTTGCCTTCAAGAGGTCCCATCCCAGTAAGATGGCACAATTGGGCATCCGGAGGTTGCCCCTTGGGGGGGGGCAATGTCAAGGAAGACATCCCAGTGACCCGGGAGGGCCTGCCCACAGAACTTCCTTCAGACCCAATCAGCGCTTGTCGGCGCGCATTGGCGTCGGCGGGCGCGCGCGCCGGCTGCACGGGCGCGCGCGCACCCGCGGGCGCCCGCTTCGCGGGCGCGTGTGCGCACGTGTGCGCCAACGGGCCGTCAATTAGCCATTGGCGCCCAAGTGCCTATAAGAGGAAGCTTGTAGCTGAGGCCTCTTGCTGTCCGGTCTACAGCGTTTCCTGAGACCCCTGCTATCATTAAGTACCTGTTGATTCCTGTTTCCCGGCTTGTTCCTGACTACACCTACCTGCTGCCTGCCTCCGACCCCGGCTTGTCTGACTATTCTCTGCCTGCTCCTCTGGTCCTGTTGTTGCCCGTCTGTTGCCGACCCTGCCTGTACTCTGACAACCCGCCTGCCTCTGCCTGGACCTGTTCTGTCTGCCAGTGTCTGCCTCTGCCTGTGACTGCTCCGCCTGCCAGTGTTGACCCGGCCTGCCTGTCTGCTGTTCCAGAAGTTCCTGCAAACCCCAGAACCTACAGTGCTGTCTGCAGTTCCGGTGTTCCTGTTACCTGCACGGTTCCAGTCAAGCCCACAGCTGCCATCTGCCAGGCACTTGTGCACCCCTGCACTCGCGGGCCCCTGTTCCCACCTTCAGGGGTTCACGAGCCAGAGGCATACGAGAGGCCGCTCCCTGCATTCTGGGCTCCATCCCTAGGTACGTGACAACTACTCTTTCTCACTTTGTTCTTACAGTGATACACTGTTTGGCCCACTGTGCCTGATACAGGACCCGGGCTCCCTGCCCCAGCCCTGTACCTTGGACCTTGTATCCTGAGAGGGTTTCCCAGCAAGCTTTTCCACACCAAGTGACTAAGCTCACTTTGTTTTTTATTTTACATACCCCTTTGATACCCTGGACACCACGCTCAGTGGCTCCCCCATGTGGCATACAATTGAGCATTGGCAGGACATGTGAGTATCCCACTGACCATCTACCTATTACACTAATTCTATCTAGCAATGTATATGTTGACAGTACAAATATGCTATACCTTACTGAGATTAACTCTATGATTCCTCACACACCTAGATGAGAATCTAAAGGATACCCAGTTGCCTTGATAAAGGACCAAAGTCCGAAACATGTTGGCATCTTCCTTACCATATGTACCAAGCAAGTTTCTATCACTGTCATAATGCTTTGTATGTTTTTGCTCTTTGACATGCTATTAACTGTATCAATTGATTCTATTCCTTGTATGTAAACATACTATGCCTTATTGAGCATTTCCTGTATATTTTGTATATTTTGAATAAATATTTACTTTATTACATGCATACACCTTTCTAAAGTGTCTATCTTCACTCCAAGCATCCCTTTGGGGTACTGGCCTATGCTTTATGCACATTATGGCCTATTGTTAAATTTATACATACATAAATATCGAATTTCAACAAATACGAACAAAATTATAGCGGTTATAACGAATGAATTTGACATGATTCGAGATTCAGTATAACGAATATCGTCACTCTACAGAAATAACGAATTATCCGAAAACGTATTAACGTAACATAACGAATATAACAGAATGAAATTAAGTATTTACAAATGACTGCTCTATCTGGCACCCAAGTCGCATCAGTGACCTCATCATCATCATCTCCATCGCCTCCATCTTCATCATTACCACTGGAGACAACTTGGCAATACGCTGCAGCTTGGGGAACATGAATGCCAATTTGTCTACCAGTGTTCCTCCCTCACTCTAGGCTCATGTTCCTGTCATCCTCAACCTCAGAACCAACATCTGAATCCAGTAATGGCTGGGCATCTTCAAGGAGCAAGGAGCAAGTGGCTGACGCTGTGGTCAAATAACTCAGCTGACTCCTCAATGGCTGATGTCGGGGCTATGGCAGGAATAGATGTGGACAAGGAGGCAGGTTTATCCACTCTGGCAACTGCAGGGGACTGCGCACTTGTCTCTGCTTGCGTGACAGAGGATGAGGATGATGAGGAACATTTAGTAAGCCAGTCCATCACCTCCTCTGCATGCTGTGGCTGGATAGCACGGGCAAACTCACTAAACAGGGGAAATTATGCCCTGGCTGAGGACTGACCACCACGTCCACCTTTGCCTGTGGACACATTTGTTGCTGGCCCCTTTACATTGCCAAGGGAACGTCTGCCTCTCCTTGTTATCCTCCCAGACATTATTGGGAAGGAGGGGGCGGTGCTTATAAGCAAATGTAAAGAAGAAGTTGAAATCTGTACGTAGATGCACTTTAATCAATATAAACTGTTGTTTGATGCACTTTAATTTGAGTACTCACAATTAACAGACACACTGCAGAGGTACACTATAATATACTGCAATATAATGCGCCAAACAAGCAAGACTGCACAGTGACGCACAGAACTATATGGCGTTAAACTGGAAGTAATGCACACAGAAGTAAATGGCGTTAAACTGGCAGTAACACACGCAAAACTATATGCCGTTAAACTGGAAGTAATGAGGACAAAAAAATATGGCGTTAAAATGGCAGTAATGCACACAGAAGTAAATGGTGTTAAACTGGCAGTAACACACACAGAACTATATGGCGTTAAACTGGCAGTAACACACGCAAAACTATATGGCGTTAAACTGGCAGTAATGCACACAGAAGTAAATGGCGTTAAATTGGCAGTAACACACACAGAAGTAAATGCCGTTAAACTGGCAGTAACGCACAAGACTATGTGGTGTTAAACTGGCATTAACGCACACAGAAGTAAATGGCGTTAAACTGGCAGTAACGCAATCAAATAGACAGTGTTTAACTGTCACTACAGTGGCATTATCTGAACTGTCCCTACTCCAGCTATACACAAATGTAAAGATTACTGACACGGTCTCACTACACTACAGTGAAACTATCTGAGCTGTCCCTACTCTAGTTGCACACTACGCAAATCTGAATGATGGTCCTCACTACACTCACACTATCCATAGACTGACACTAAATTAATATTCTACACTGAAAATTTAAGCAAAATAGCACAGTATAGCACACTAACTAACTAATAGCACTGAACAGAGCCCTGTTCTATCTCTCGACATGCCGAAATTAAACTGAAAATGGCTGCCATGAGCCATGATTGGATAAAGTCATCATGACAATGTCCAATCATGACTCTGACAGTGCTCTGTGCCCTGATTGGCTGAAGCTTTCACTGCTTTTATAGATTCTACTCCCAAACTACATATCCAAAACATGGTATCTCCACGATGTACGAGGCCCTAAGTGATCAATGAACCTACTCCCAAATAAACACCCTCTCAAAATGGGAAGCAGAACTGAATGTCAAAGCAGCCCCTACTAAGGGGCATAAGGCCTTCAAATCCACTCACGAAGCGACCCATTGCACTAACCATTGGTAAATGTATCAAAAAACTGGGCATAGGTGGTACCTAACACCCTACAGATTATAAAAAAATCTACCCAAACTCACCTAATACCTGTTGGAGGGCCTGCAGCAGTGTAGTTACTATAGCACAACTCCTCTGCTCCCTCAGCTCCATTTGGAGACAATTTTTTTCCCTAATCTCCTCTATATTACAGATACCTTCAACACCTTCTCCTGAGTTGGCTCTACTCCACCTAGATATAGAAAAATTTCCTCCCAGATCAAGAGTAGTAATCATACACCTTTTTCTTGCAGAAAGTTAAATATTACCAGACATTGGAAAATCACAGAACCCCCTTCCCTGGCGTCCACACTTGTAGTCCTCAATCTCCAATGAGAGATGGAGAGAATAATAGCCAGGAAAAACGTAACCATGGACAAGTTTCTTTTCAAATGGTCCTCTTGGTTATCACACTCTGGATGCACTGTACAAATATAATGTTTCTTGCTGAATATTACCTGAACCTTACCTGGTTTAAATGATATGCTGGCACTCCCCCTCCCTTTACACTCCCTCCCCCTACCACTCTCCCTCCTCCCTCCCCTTCCTCCCCCCGCCCCTCTTCTGGAGCCATCTCCATTAACACTTCCAGATGTAGACATATCCCTACAACCAAGTTTGGATTTGACTTCTTTGCTACCTGTTATGAATATATTTCATGAGTTTAAATTTAACATTATGCTCCAGTTGGAACATCTGTTGACATATCACATGTTCTATTAATGATGTATGTGAAAACTTATAATAAAGAATATTTAAAAAAATAAATAAGGAAATGAGACTTTGCAAGAATACTCAATTGCATGCAAGGATTTATTTTTTATTTTTTTAAAAGGCATTTTTGCTTGGATGTGATTAGATGATGGATGTCAGCAGAGCTTCCCCTCATTAACTAAGCTCTGGAGCAAATCCCCCTGCAGAATGCAACTGCACTTGAAAAAGGGGCAGTCTATTTGCCTTCAGTAAATCCACCCCTCTGGCTTCATGTGGTTATACTTATTCCATACAGTGGTGTGAAAAAGTGTTTGCCCCCTTCCTCATTTCCTGTTCCTTTGCATGTTTGTCACACTTAAGTGTTTCGGAACATCAAACCAATTTAAACAATAGTCAAGGACAACACAAGTAAACACAAAATGCAATTTGTAAATGAAGGTGTTTATTATTAAAGGTGAAAAAAAATCCAAACCATCATGGCCCTGTGTGAAAAAGTGATTGCCCCCCTTGTTAAAACATACTATTACTGTGGTTGTCCACACCTGAGTTCAATTTCTCTAGCCACACCCAGGCCTGATTATTGCCACACCTGTTCACAATCAAGGCATCACTTAAATAGGAGCTGCTTGACACAGTAAGGTCCACCAGAAGATCCTTAAAAGCTACACATCATGCCGAGACCCAAAGAAATTCAGGAACAATTGAGAAAGAAAGTAATTGAGATCTATCACTCTGGAAAGGGTTATAAAGCCATTTCCAAAGCTTTGGGAATCCAGCGAACCACAGTGAGAGCCATTATCCACAAATGGCGAAGACATGGAACAGTGGTGAACCTTCCCAGGAGTGGCCGGCCGCCCAAAATTACCCCAAGAGCGCAGCGACGACTCATCCAAGAGGTCACAAAAGACCCCACAACAACGTCCAAGGAACTGCAGGCCTCACTTGCCTCAGTTAAGGTCAGCGTTCATGCCTCCACCATCAGGAAAAGACTGGGCAAAAATGGCCTGCATGGCAGAGTTCCAAGGAGAAAACCACTGCTGAGCAAAAAGAACATCAAAGCTCGTCTCAATTTCTCCACAACACATCTTGATGATCCCCAAGACTTTTGGGACAACATTCTGTGGACCGATGAGACAAAAGTGGAACTCTTTGGAAGGTGTGTGTCCAAGTATATCTGGCATAGAAGGAACACTGCATTTCAGAAAAAGAACATTATACCAACAGTAAAATATGGTGGTGGTAGTGTGATGGTCTGGGGCTGTGTTTGCTGCTTCAGGACCTGGAAGACTTGCCGTGATAAAAGGAACTATGAATTCTGCTGTCTACCAAGAGATCCTGAAGGAGAATGTCCGACCATCTGTTCGTGTACTCAAGCTGAAACGAACTTGGGTTCTGCAGCAGGACAATGATCCTAAACACACCAGCAAGTCCACCACCGAATGGCTGAAGAAAAACAAAATGAAGACTTTGGAGTGGCCTAGCCAAAGTCCTGACCTGAATCCTATTGAGATGTTGTGGTATGACCTTAAAAAGGCTGTTCATGCTCGAAAACCCTCTAATGTAACTGAATTAGGACAATTCTGCAAAGATGAGTGGGCCAAAATTCCTCCAGGACGCTGTAAAAGCCTCATTGCACGTTATCGCAAACGCTTGGTTGCAGTTGTTGCTGCTAAGGGTGGCCCAACCAGTTATTAGGTTTAGGGGGCAATCACTTTTTCACACAGGGCCATGATGGTTTGGATTTTTTTTCACCTTTAATAATAAACACCTTCATTTACAAATTGCATTTTGTGTTTACTTGTGTTGTCCTTGACTATTGTTTAAATTGGTTTGATGTTCCGAAACACTTAAGTGTGACAAACATGCAAAGGAACAGGAAATGAGGAAGGGGGCAAACACTTTTTCACACCACTGTATGTGAATTAATAAAATGCATAGTTAGGCTCTCATTATGTGTGTTTGGCGCTCCTTCTAGTTCAAATACACATCAAATATTATAAAGAAAAAGGAGGGCGCAAACACCTAGTTCATTACCTTCAACACCATATCCAATTTATTAAAAAGCCGAAAAACATACTCACAAACATGAGATCATAAAAAAGCCCATCGGATCACAACTCAAAGACAAGCTCCCTTTCTCTGAGTGAATATGTTTTTCAGCTTTTTATTAAATTGGATATGGTGTTGAAGGTTTGCGCCCGCCTTTTTCTTACTTATAGTGTTTTATAGTGTCCCCACTTGAGGAGAGCAGCATCGCTTGACACATTGCCATTCCATTGGATGTGAGACGCAGTGAGCGCTGAGGTTTGACTGTTGTTAACCTGTTTGTAGCTCTACGAAGGGAAATACAAGAATCGTTTTTGAATTTGTAGTTCTATAAAACCAGAAAAAATTGTAGGACAATGTGCTGGGACTCCTAGTTCATCAAAGTTGCAAGACACTTTGGGGTCACATTAGCTGAGTGATGGAGAATAACTGAGGGAGAAGACAAAAATTTAAATACTAGTCAGTATCAGTTTGCAAAAGTGCATTGTTGGGTGTCCTATATGTATGGATGTTGCTGTGTTATGTAAAACTATTAGAATAGTTTTTGAATTTTAGAATGGGGTGCCTTGAGACTGTACATCATTTTTAAAGGGTGCCACGAGATTGTCCATCATTTTTAAAGGCTGCCTTGACTGAAAAAAGGTTGAGAAACACTGGGATATAACACCAGGCGAAAACAGAGGGAAAAACGAATGCAGCAACCACATCTAATGATAGTAGTTTTGAGTTTAATACCGCTTTAGGGGATGTCCTAAATATCAGTCTTGTCAGGGGCCAGTGGCGGCTGGTGCTCCATTTTTTGGGGGGAGGGGGCCCAAAAAAAACACCCACCACCCAAATTTCCTCTTTGTTGTGAGGAGACTGAGGTGTGCACATTGCTGCTCCTATGTGCACACCAACCTGCTACAAGCCTGCAGCCATGTACTGAAGACTAGAGTCATTCCAGGCAGATTCAGAAACAAGCTGACATTTGAACCCCTGTTGCCTTATCTCTGGAACTGGTGAGAGAACAATGCTGCCATTAACCTGTTGCTGCTAGCAGAGAATGAGCACATAGGAAATGGAAATATAACTAGCAGCATTATTTAATAAATGCAGACTTTACTGGGACTGTACTCATGTGCACCACTGTAAAGATTTGGCCTCCATGTTAGCCTGCTGAGGAACTAGGGTTAACAACTACTCATTCAGATAGATACTTCACTAGAACTTTGCCTGCTTTCCATAGTAAGAGGACATCATTAAGGAGTCTTACATTTCACCGCTGATATTCATATATAGAGTGAATATTGAGTAATATTGCTGTTACTGTTTTCTAATGCCATTACCTTTTGCTGATTTTGTGGATTACCAAGTTTACTCTAATATAGCAGCGTAGAACTCCATTCAATGTTTCTATAACCTAGTGAACATATTGTCTAGTAAACTGTGATTGATCTAATCCTTTACTTACTCATTTGTGTTCATACTGCTATTTACTGCAACACATGACAATATATTGGGGTCATTTACCACTAACCAGTCTGATGATTGCTCTTTGATACTCAACCTTAGTTGTGTGAAGTGTATCTATATTTGTATCCATTTGCTTAACCTGGAGTGTCATTGAGTCTGAAGTTGTTCTCATAGTCAAAGCAGAAGAATAGAGAACCCCAATCTACCAAGAGGGGTCCTTCAAGGGCAGTGCTACATGTGGATGCATCGTCTGGGATCTCTGTTCTGTGAGTTAATGACAGAAACAATGAACCAGAGAGTCATCATGGACACAGATGTGGTCAGCAAAAACATCTGTGATACCCTCAGGACTCTCGCCTACCTCTTTCTTCACTGATGGAGGGAGGCTGGTAGAGAGTTTGGTGAAGAAGAGTTTGTCAGAACCTAAAGTAAGACAAGCAAGACTGCACAGTGGCAGAATGCTTGGAAGAGTGGAGAACTCTGCAGAGCTGATCTACTTGACAAGGAAGGCATGTCCGTGGTGCTGCTGGTATCTCTCGGCACACACATATGAGCATGCACAGACCAGCAAATGCAAGGGGAGATGTGCATAATAGTGAGCAAAGGGCCAAGCATTGTGCTAGCTCATCTGCTACCAGCCTGCTCTGCTGCCACTTCGACCTGCTGACTGCTGCCACACAGACTACTGGATTGATTACAAGTACTCATTCCTCGCGGTGCTCCTGTGGCTGCTGTCTCACTGCCAGTGGCCCTCGAGCCAGAGCTGTACAAAAGGCCTTCCTCTAAACGTCAGGCTTACTGACCAGGTATGTGACACTATCTCTTTGAGCACACCTGTTAGGGAGAGGGAGAGATGCTGTCAGGTTTGTTTACACGTCTAGATAAGATCCTTTATCAAGTCATCATAAAGTGTGGATTGGAGGTGGAGGGCACAGGCAAGGACTTACTGACTTAAGTTCTAAAAGGAGAGCAACCTCTAGATCCAATAATGCTCAAGCTTCACGAAAGAGACCAGAGTGATCCTCTGTCCTACTACAAAATGATGAAAACAATTTGGGAGAAGGAAGCCCCAATTGCCATCAAGACCCAGAAATCCAACAATTCTAAGGGTTATGGGCAAGGCAACAGTGAAACTTCTGTATATTCAGTTCATGCCGTCTTGGGTGTACCAGAACAAGAAGAGAGTTCCCTTTTCTTAAGGCCTTAACGCAGGTGACAGTGCAGGTGGCTTAGGCACTGTGTACTTTACAGCAAACTTTCTTATTGGAAGTCCAGACGACGGTTGGGCAGATGGTACAGACTCAAATAGGGATGAAATCCCAGTAGAAAGATTCTACCTACAGAACACCCCACTTTCACCTGAATTGAGTGAGTGTCAGAAACCATGAAATCAGGCCGAGACAGAAGTACAGTTAAATCACACTTGTTTAATAATAAAAGTAAAAAGAACAAATCGTAATCAAAACATAGCCAAAGTTCAGTAACCGGAACGGATAGTCAGCCAAGCCAGAAGTCAGGGATCAATGTAGTGGAACAACAAGCAGGATCTGAAGCCAGAAGGGATGTCAGCAAAGCAAATCTTGAAGAGGATCGCAGGAGATAGTTTCTGTGATGTTGACCAAGGCGAAGGCAGAGGTCCTTTGGACTGGACGGCTTAAGTAGGCAGGACTGACGAGCAGGATATCATCAACATCTGAGTACCTGTGGAGAGATAGGAGCTGGCAATTAGCCGACAGCTGAGCGCCTAGCTCAGAGAAGGAAGGGCTGAGCTCAGCCCTGACAGTGAGAGAGCTTAAGCCCAACTTTTGAGATGGCAAGAGATGTTCTCTAAAAATTACTTTGATGTGGAATGCACAAAAAATGCTCGACACAGAATTTGCCTTCAGGAAGACAGGCCCTTTTAGAGAAAAAGCTTGATGGATTTGTTGTGTGATCTGGAAGACCTTTGTGAACAAATTGGCAGAGTTGAAGCGAACAGGCGTCATTCGAGAGTGACAAAGTCTTTTGATGCCTCTCCTGTAAATGATAGTGAGGATGAAGAATGGCTCCCTAATGATATGTATCGACTCTACCGAACACTTTAGCGAAGAACTATTCTTGACGAATACACTACCACATGGAGAGAAGATGATATTAAATGCCTGTTCGGAGCAAAGTGGTTCAGTGTGCTAGACCTGAACAGTGGGTACTATCAAATTCCCATTTATGAAGATAGAGAAAAGACAGCCTTTATTTGCCCACTGGTATTTTATGAGTTTGACAGGATGCCCCAAGGCCTATACGGAGCTCCATCAACTTTCCAGCGTCTAATGGAACGTACAGAGAGACATGGATCAGAATGAAATGTTGCTATACCTAGACATCATTGTTTTTTGTAGAACCCTTGAAGAGCATTAAGAGCCTCTAGAAAAAGTGCTGCAAAGACTTCCTAATGAGGGCCCGAAACTGTCTCTAGATAAGTGCCAGTTCTACCTGCTTTCTGTCACTTACCTTGGACATGCTGTCTCTACTGAGTGATTCCCCACCGACAACAAGAAGTTAAAATCTATCACTTCTGGTCAAAACCAAGGAATGTAACAGAACTGAGGCCATTCCTGGGGTTCTGTTCCTATTATCGAAAATTCGTTGAGGGGTTAGTCAAAATAGCCTGAACCCTCAAAGAGCTACTGAAGCGTCAAGATGAGAAAAATTACACAGACTTACCAAAACTAACCAAACTAGAGGACCTAGAAAGCCTTAGAAGTCAGTCCAAAATCAGTAGACTGATCAGCGTGAGCAGGCCTTCCATTAGCTGAAGAGGAGCTTATTAAATGCTTAGCCTATGCTGACCTAATCAAATCAAACCCTACGAACATGTTGAGGCCAGTTGAGATAGATTAGGCGGAGTGTTGTAGAAAGAACATGATGGATACCTGTGACCAGTTGCGTATCGGTGCAGATGTCATACCCCTGCTAAGAACTATCCCAAAGATTACTTGTATACTGCATATTTTGTGGTCAAAACTGACAATAACCTGCTCACATATGTACACAGTCCTCCATCTGCAGCCTTGTGGGTCTCTCCACTCCAGAGCATGATGCATTCGGCAGGCATTGCCACCACCGAACACATTGAATGCAGCGATATGAAGCCACGATGCGACTGCTCCTCATCCCAATGCAATGCATGTATTTGGAGAACAAGTGCAGCATTTATATAATTAAATTGGTGATATATCATATCATTGCCACCTGTGAATGGCCCTCTGAGAAGCAATCCGAACACAAACCGCTCTTCAGAGGGCACCACGCATGTGAATGAGCCCTTACTGCCAAAATCACCAGGTGAAAGTAAATGAAAAAAGCCTGAAAAAATATGAATGCAGCCACCACATCTAAGAATTGGTAAGCTGCAATATACAATACAATATTTTTGGTTTAGAAACACTTTAAGTTAGTCAGCAAAGGGTAATTGATAGTTTACACGGTACAAGACTCTACAACTGCTATGGAAAGAGTTTGTAAGTAGAGGCTTGTTATCACTTTTTGTCTGTAGTGTATCATATTCACTGGAGAAATGTCCCCACAGATGATACGTGGACCGCCTAAGGAAGAGTCTAAAGACAACATATGAGAAAGCTCAGGCTGTCTCAGACACCTGGGGTCATAGAAACAAGCAAAATTTTGACCTAAAGGTGAGAGTACATGATTTGCAGCCTGGTGACAGAGTGTTACTGAGGAACTTGAATCCCTGGGAAACACAAACTGGCTCATCGGTTGAAGTCGCAGCCCAACATCATCTGCAAGCAGTTGCCAGGACTGCCAGTATACCAGATTCACCCAGAAGGAAGCACAGGCCCACTAAAGACCTGGCACCGGAATTATCTACTACCTTTATCAGAAGCAGTTCGTATACCTCATCAACCAAATCAACAGCCTACTCAAAACATCTCTCAGGAATCACCTCCAGTAACCAGGTCCCAATCCTTGCAACCAAACACAGATGCAGAAGACAGTGAGGATGAAGAAATGGGCATGGATTGGCTGTAACAGTCTACGCTGGCAGAGACTGCCACTCCCCTTTCTCCCAGAGAAGCAGATGCGGGAACCCTCAGGCCTGAGGCTCTGGAGTTCATCCCACAGAGACAACCCTTGGCAAGCCAAGGAGAATTTCTGAGTTCCCCAACTATAGAGGACATAGAAGCTCCTCAACCTTCTGCAGCATCAGAGGAAGAGGCTACTATACCCCAAACACCTGAGCCCAAAGAGCAGAGGGGAAAGCGAACAATTCGCCCACCAAAAAGGCTGACATACGATTCTTTAGGCGAAAGTTCTGAAGAAGCGATCCTCACATCTCAGAGAACGCACAGCCTGCCGACTCTTCCCACTACAGATTTAGTGGAGGGCGACTCCAACTCACCCCCTGGCACTAGGTGGGCCATCCCAATATGGGTGGCTTGTGAGCAAAACAACCTCACCTCTTATGACAAATGGTGGGAGGTTCCCTTGCCAGGTTCATACAAATTACTTGTTTTCGTACATATACTAACCCGTTTTGCCTCCCAATGTATTTTTGAAAGCATGTAACAGGTTGTGGACATTATATACTGTATATATATATATATATATATATATATATATATATATATATATGTTGATGGACTCTGTCCCTCCTTAGGGGGACCAAAGGTTCTCTGGTGGGGGAGTGTGTAGCGGGGTTGCAGAGTCCCCCAGACAGACAGTCCCCCCAGACAGATAAGAGCAGCAGGGGGACAACAGAGAGTCTGTGCTGTGGGCAACTGTGGGAGCCCCCTGCTCGGAGCACCACCACAGCACAAGACTGGAGTTTCTTGCAAGTTAGGGGAGGGAGAGAGAAGCTGCTCCTCTCTTGCCCGCAGCTCGCTCTGTTTGTCCCCTGGGCAGCAGATTGTTGTGACAAGGAGAGAGCTTGGGCTGTCTGTTTATCTTCACCCACCGCTCAGGCCCCCCCGGGTCACTTGTTACAGCGTGGGAGAAGGAAAGGACAGAGAGGGTAGCTATGTGGATCCCAGCCACCGAAACTCCAGTACCCCTCCCTTCCTATTGGCTGAGGAGAGAGGACCAATAAGCAGCCAGGGATACAGAAAGCCCAGGAAAGAGGTCTGAGGGAGAGCTGTCTGAGGAGATGGAAGAGAGACATCAGAAGAGAGAGAGTGTGGTGAGGGGACAGGATGTGAAGAAAACTGCTGAGAAGGAAAAGAGAGAGAGAGAGACAGACTCTGGCAGCATCAGAGAGGGAGAAAGCCAAGCTTTTCAGGAGACTGCCAGGAGAGTGTTGCCTGGAGACTAAGGAGTGAGGACGCCTGGGGGGAGCCAAGAGCAGAGACAGCCACAAGGTCCACCACTATTCAGTCCAGGGACCCTACGCAGCAGCCCGGCACCACTCAGCTCAGCGGAGACGACCCACACCTTTCAGGGATTGCGGTCGGCCGCTTCCAGTTCACCTTGCGAGTTTCGCTACCAGTCATCTCGATCCGCCATCAGCAAGAGATCCAGTGTCTAACAACATTGCTAGGAGCATCAGGAGCCTGAACCAGCAACTGGGATTATCGTTATGTGATCGCACAAAAGACTGGTGAGCGGGCACAAACCCAACATCCTTCTTGATACAATACTGACACTGCATGCAGACACCAATTTCTCTTTTTAGTGTCACGGGATGCTTGTTTGGAGTTACCATCTCTAGTAGATTGTCCTTTTAAATCTCTACCCAACGGAACATTCTAGATGATTACTGCTCCACGCAAGCTTCTTTAAACCCACTCTTCAAACAAGGCAAACACCATTTGCAAGCAGAAGCTATTTTTCTAGCTATTCTTCACCTCTGGACCTGTAACTTTACAGAACTGTGCTTGCTGTACTTGTGTAACCCATTTCTTTTCTTTGTACTTTTGCCTCTCAAGGGTGTTTGCAGTCCAGAAGGAGCTGAGAAATTGACCAGTCTTCTCTCCTCCCTCTCAGCGTTAAGGGCATATAGATTACTGCCTTTTTTATACTTGCAGTTGATAAGCGTTTCTAATATATTAATGCTTTGCAGCAAGGTTTAAACGAGTTGTAAGTTTCCATATGCTTTAAACCGTAATATATTCAGCTCATTTATCACTACCAGTTGTGTCCGTCTGTTTCTGATATCATTTCACAGCTAGGATATTGGTACTTTCTTCACTTGCATTCTTGAAAGTGTTTGCAGAAATTTTATAACTAACCAGGTGTGCCAGAAGGGCTGAGGCCATTCTTGGAGTTGAGGCGTAGAACAGAGAACCCAAAATCACCAAGCGGCTCCTTCGGAGGTGGTGCTACACGAGCTATAGTATCCCCCTTACTATTACACAACATAGCCTGCTGGGGCATAGTTACTTCATCAATAGGGTTGAGCGAACCCGAACTGTAAAGTTCGGGTCCGTACCGGACTTTTGGGTGCCCGGGACCCGAACCCGAACTATTACCTGTAAGTTCGGGTCCGGTGTTCGGTGCTGTATTGGCGCCTTTTTAACAGCTGCAGGGCAGCTAATGAATGATCGTTTCACTAGTGTGCCCTAGAAGCCATCACAGCCATGCCTACTAATGGCATGGCTGTGATTGGCCAGTGCAGCATGTGACTAAGGATGGGCCCGGTGTTCGATTCGAACCCATGTTCGAATCGAGCACCGGGCGTTCGCTCGCTCGGCGAGCCCAGAACTATTGGGGCCGCTCGCATCAAATTCGTGTGATGCGAGCGGCCCTGCAATGCATTGCGGCCCGCGCAGTGCAATGCTGGCTGATGATTGGCCAAGCATGCACTGTGACCCCGCATGCTTGGCCAATCACAGCGCCGGCAGCGAGGAGAGCCATAATTGGGGCTTTAGTACACGCCCCAAGGCGGCCTCGCATATTCTGTTTCAGTCAGTGTCAGCGTGTCAGTGTGTTGCTGACTGCTGACAAGATATGCTTTATTTCTGGGGATATGTGTGTGCATGCTGTTAGAACAGCATTGCAGTATCACATCTGGGGGGGGGGGGTGTCTATAGGTGGCCTGTGAAGGGGGCAGGTTTCCTGTGCTTAGAACTTTCCCTGAAAAAAAGTGTAATTTTTGCAGGAAAAAAGCTATTTAAAAGCACTCGCGGCTAATGAATTGATGGCTCCTGTAACACAGAGAACTGTCATTCATTGATAAAAAACAAAAAAAAAAGCGTAGGGGTCCCCCCTAATTCAATAACCAGGCCCTTCAGGTCTGGGATGGATATTAAGGGGAACCCCAGCCCAAAAAAAATGGTGTGGGGTCCCCCTCAAAATCCATACCAGACCCTTATCCGAGCACGCAACCTGGCAGGCCGCAGGAAAAGAGGGGGGGACGAGAGCGGCCCCCCCTCCCGCCTGAACCGTACCAGGCCACATGCCCTCAACATTGGGAGGATGCTTTGGGGGTCTAAGACCCCCAAAGCACCTTGTCCCCATGTTGATGAGGACAAGGGCCTCTTCCCCACAACCGTGCCCGGTGGCTGTGGGGGTCTGCGGGCGGGGGCTTATCGGAATCTGGAAGCCCCCTTTAACAAGGTGACCCCCAGATCCCGGCCCTCCCCTGTGTGAAATGGTAAGGGGTACAAAAGTACCCCTACCATTTCACCAAAAAAGTGGCAAAATGGTAAAAATGACAGGAGACAGTCTTTGACAATTCCTTTATTAAAATCTTCTTTCTTCTTTCTTCATCCTTCGGTTTCTTCATCTTCTCCTTCCGTCTTCTCCTTCCGTCATCTTCTTCCATCTTCTTCTTCCATTTTCTTCTTCCTCCGATCCGCTTCTTCTTGCGCTGGTCTTCTCGTCCTTCTCGTCCGGCATCTTCTTCCGTCGGCGTCAGTGTCGGTGTCTCTGTCTCTTCTTGGGCCACTCCGCGCAATGGGAGGCTCCCGCTGTGTGAGGCTCCGCTCCGTCTGACAGGTCTTTTATAATGGAGGGCACCTGGTGACCCCGCCCCCTCTGACGCACGGGGACGTCATGGGGAATTCCATGATGGCTTTCCCCATGACGTCAGAGGGGGGCGGGGTCACCAGGTGCCCTCCGTTTTAAAAGACCTGTCAGACGGAGCGGAGCCTCACACAGCGGGAGCCTCCCATTGCGCGGAGTGGCCCAAGAAGACACCGACGCCGACGGAAGAAGATGCCGGACGAGAAGGACGAGAAGACCAGCGCAAGAAGAAGCGGATCGGAGGAAGAAGAAAATGGAAGAAGAAGATGGAAGAAGATGACAGAAGGAGAAGATGAAGAAACCGAAGGATGAAGAAAGAAGAAAGAAGATTTTAATAAAGGAATTGTCAAAGACCGTCTCCTGTCATTTTTACCATTTTTGCCACTTTTTTGGTGAAATGGCCTTACCATTTCACACAGGGGGGGGGGGGGCGGGATCTGGGGGTCCCCTTGTTAAAGGGGGCTTCCAGATTCCGATAAGCCCCCCGCCCGCAGACCCCCACAACCACCGGGCACGGTTGTGGGGAAGAGGCCCTTGTCCTCATCAACATGGTGACAAGGTGCTTTGGGGGTCTTAGACCCCCAAAGCATCCTCCCAATGTTGAGGGCATGTGGCCTGGTACGGTTCAGGCGGGAGGGGGGGGCGCTCTCGTCCCCCCCTCTTTTCCTGCGGCCTGCCAGGTTGTGTGCTCGGATAAGGGTCTGGTATGGATTTTGAGGGGGACCCTACGCCATTTTTTTTTGGCTAGGGTTCCCCTTAAAATCCATCCCAGACCTCAAGGGTCTGGTATGGATTTTGAGGGGGACCCTACGCCATTTTTTTTTTTTTTTTTTTTGGCTGGGGTTCCCCTTAATATCCATCCCAGACCTGAAGGGCCTGGTTATTGAATTTGGGGGGACCCCTACGCTTTTTTTTTTCATTTTTTTTATTTTTTATCAATGACTTTTTTTTTATGAATGAGTTTCAATGAATGACTGTTCTCAGTATTACGGGAGCCGACAATACACATTAGCCGCGAGTGATTTTAAATAGCTTTTTTACTTTCAAAAATGACACTTTGCGCAGAGACAGTTCTAAACACGGGAAACATGCGCCCCTTCACAGGCATACTATAGACACCCCCCAGGTACGAAATTTAAAGGAATATTACACTTTTGTTTCAATTTAAGCATTATTAAAATCACTGCTCCTGAAAAAACGGACGTTTTTAAAACTTCTTTTTGCATTGATACATGTCCCCTGGGGCAGGACCCAGGTCCCCAAACACTTTTTATGACATTAACATGCATATTAGCCTTTAAAATTAGCACTTTTAATTTCGAGCGTTCGCATCCATTATAACTAATAGCGTTCTAAAGCTCGCACGGACTTTAGGTCCGTTCACAGGTTCTGGTGCGAGCCGAACGGGGGGGTGTTCGGCTCATCCCTACATGTGACCCAGTCTCTATAAATAGTACACACACAACACACAGCGTCATTCTGTTAGACAGACACTGTTAGGCAGGTTCCTGTGCTGCAGATAGATAGAGGATTTTAGGAGTTAGTGTGCTAAAGTCAGTCCACATTCCTTGAATTTTATTCTAATTAGTTAGATCAGTGAGCGATCTAGATAGCTAGAGTAGGGAGGGAGTTTCTTTATTTAGCAAAAGAAAGAGGCAGACATAATTATTGAAGAGATTCCTAAATCAATTGTACCATGGCTGGGGTGCAGTGCACAGTCACAGTAACAGTGCCATGAGGCCAGTGCCAGACAAAATATAAACGTTTTACCTGCAAGCTCAGTGCAACATTACTGCACTGCATATACTAAGAGATACACCACAGTCTGTGTGTATTCTGCTATTGGAAAAACATTGCATAAAAATAGAATTTGGCTTTTTATTTTTTTTTCCCCAATAGCATTTACTGCGTGTTCATACATACACGCTGTAGACACTAACCGTGTATTCTGATATTGCAAAAACATTGCAAAAAAATATAATTTTGCAGTGTTTTTTTTTCTTCCCAATAGCATTTTCTGCATTTTCATAAACGCTTTACATAATGTCCGTGTAGTCTGATATTGCAAAAAAAAAAAAAAATTGGCTGTGTTTTTTTTCTTCCCAATAGCATTTTCTGCGTTTTCATAAACGCTTTACATACTGTCCGTGTATTCTGATATTGCAAAAACATTGCAATAAAAATTAATTTTGCAGTGTTTTTTTTTTCCAATAGCATTTTCTGCGTTTTCATAAACGCTTTAGACACTATCCGTTTATTCTGATATTGTAAAAACATTGCAAAAAAAAAATTAATTTTGCAGTGTTTTTTTCCTTCCCAATAGCATTTTCTGCGTTTTCATAAACGCTTTAGACACTGTACGTGTATTCTGCTATATACAAAAACACCCAGTTAGGGCGAGATCATAAATTTTGAAAATATGAGGAGATCATCAAAAAGGGGACGTGGCCCGGGTCGTGGTGCTGCTGGTGGCGCTCCTGTTGCAGGGAGAGGACGTGGTCGATCTGTGCCAGCTACACGCACTAGTGAAACACCTTCCGCAGGTGTGAGTAGGCGACAGAGCCTGCAGCAGTATTTTGGCGCGCCTAATGAGGCTGTACGAATGTCGAGGCCAGGACAAGTACAGGCAATAGTAGATTGGGTTGCTGCTGACAGTGCCTCCGGTTCCTTCACATTGTCTCCCACCCAGTCTCCTGATGAAAGTTCAGAGTTGGCACCTGCAGCCGATGTCCATCAGTCTTTCACCTCACCCCCTTGCAAATCAGCCAATCAGTCTGAGCCCCAAATCATACAGCAGTCTCTTCTGCTTTTTGATGACTCTGTTAGCAGGGTTTCCCAGGGCCATCCACCTAGCCCTGCCTCAGAAGTGGAAGAGATTGTGTGCACCGATGTCCAACCACTTATGTTTCATGATGAGTACATGGGAGGACCAACGCAGCACGTCTCGGATGATGACGAAACACAGGTGCCAACTGCTGCTGCTTTCGCCATTGTGCAGACCGACAAGGAGGGCAGGGGTGAATTTTGGGTGGAAGATGAGGTGGAGGACGATGAGGTCCTTGACCCCACATGGAATCAACGTCATGCAGGTGACCAGTGTAGTTTAGAGGAAGAGGCGGTGGTCGCACAGAGCCACCAGCACAGCAGAAGAGGGAGCAGGGTGCAAAAGCGGAGCGTCCGTCCCCTAGACAGTACGTCTGCTACTGCCCAACGCAGCAAGGGACCGAGCACACCAAAGCCAGGTGCAAGGAGTTCCCTAGCGTGGCAGTTCTTCAGACAATGTCCTGATGACAAGACACGAGTGGTTTGCACGCTGTGCAATCAGAGCTTGAAGCGAGGCATAAACGTTCTCAACCTGAGCACAACCTGCATGACCAGGCATCTAAGTGCAAAACACGAGATGCAGTGGAGTAGACACCTCAAAAACCAAGAAAGGTCTCTGGCTTCCTCTTCTGCTGCTGTCTCGGCCTCTTCATCCACCTCTGTAGTGACAGTGACACCTGCCAACCCGCAAACGGATCTGCCAGCAACACTACCACCTGGGTCACCAACCATCTCCACAATGTCCCATGGAAGCTTTCAGCTCTCTATTTCCCAAACACTGGAGCGGAAGAGGAAGTACCCCCCTAGCCACCCGCAATCTCTGGCCCTGAATGCCAGCATTTCAAAATTGCTTGCCTTTGAAATGCTGTCATTCCGTCTGGTGGAGACGCAGAGTTTTCAAAGGCTGATGTCATTGGCTGTCCCACAGTACGTCGTGCCCAGCCGCCACTACTTTTCCAGACGAGCTATCCCTTCCCTGCACAACCAAGTGGGGGACAAAATCAGGTGTGCACTGCGCAATCCGCCAAAGAATCGGATCACATTCAAGACCCTCTGCTTGACCCACAAATGCACACAAGGAGATGCTCCTCAATACTTATGCGAAAAAATACAACCCTACACCCCCAATCGCAACCTCCGATCTAACAACCAAAACCTCCTCCTCGTCCCCAAATCCAGGTACAAGTCAAGGGGAGAACGAAGATTTGCAGTCCAAGGACCACGGCTATGGAACGCTCTACCTACGAACATCCGCTTGGAAAAAGACCATCGGGCCTTCAGGAAAAAACTCAAGACCTACCTCTTCTAAGAAGGAATCAACGCAGGTCGGATCAAGCGCCTCGAGGCGATTCAGTTCGCAGTTGCAGCGCTATACAAATCATTCATTCATTCATTCATTCATTCATCTGTGGCAAGGTCCACCTAACTACGGATGCGTGGACCAGTAAGCACGGTCAGGGACGTTATATCTCCCTAACAGCACACTGGGTAAATGTAGTGGCGGCTGGGCCTGAGGCGGATAGCACTTTGGCGCATGTCCTTCCACCACCCCGAGGATTGCAGGGCACTTCAGTTTGCCTCCTGTTGCTAACTCCTCCTACTCCGCCTCCTCATCCTCTACCGCCTCCTCATCCGGTCAGCGTAACACCTTCACCACCAACTTCAGCACAGCCAGGGCTAAACGAGAGCAGGCAGTTTTAAAACTTTCCTGTTTGGGGGAAAAACCCCACACCGCGCAGGAGTTGTGGAGGGACATGGAACAACAGACCGATGAGTGGTTGGTGGCAGTAAGCCTCAAGCCCGGCCTGGTGGTGTGCGATAATGGGCGAAATCTCGTAGCAGCTCTGGGCCTTGCCTGTTTGACGCACATCCCTTGCCTGGCGCATGTGCTGAACTTGGTGGTCCAGAGGTTCCTGAAGAATTACCCCGATATGCCAGAGCTGCTGCAGAAAGTGCGGGCCGTCTGTGCGCACTTTCGGCGTTCTCACCCTGCTGCTGCTCGCCTGTCAGGGCTGCAGCGTAACTTCGGCCTTCCCGCTCACCGTCTCATATGTGACGTGCCCACAAGGTGGAACTCCACCTTGCACATGCTTGCCAGACTGTGCGAGCAGCAGCAGGTGATAGTGGAGTTTCAGCTGCAGCACGCACGCGTGAGTCGCTCTGCGGAACAGCACCACTTCAGCGCCAATAACTGGGCCTCCATTCGAGACCTGTGTGCCTTGTTGCGCTGTTTCGAGTACTCCACCAACATGGCCAGTGCCGATGACGCCATTCTCAGCGTTACTATCCCAGTTCTATGCCTCCTTGAAAAAACTCTTAAGGCGATGATGGAAGAGGATGTGGCACAGGATGAGGTGGAGGAGGAAGAGGGTTCCTTTCCAAGGCTTTCAGGGCAGTCATTTACAAGTGGCTACAAGGGTGGGTTCCTGCACCAACAAGCGCCAGGTACACAATTGTCTGGCAGCAAGGGCACAGTTCTGGAGGATGACGAGGTGGAGGATGAGGAGGAGATGGAGGAGGAGGAGGAACCATGTTCACAGCAGGGTGGCACCCAGACCAGCTCATGTCCATCACTGGTGCGTGGCTGGGGGGATACAGAGGACACAGACAATACACCTCCCACAGAAGACAGCTTTTCCTTGCCTCTGGGCAGCCTGGCACACATGAGCGATTACATGCTGCAGTGTCTCCGCAACGACCGCCGAGTTGCCCACATTTTAACTGGTGCGTAAGATGCGCGAGTACAAGCGCACGCTGGTAGACGCGCTGCTGGTGGCATTCCCACTTGGAAGCGGGGGTACGGTGGAAGCACAAGGCGAAGGCAGAGGAGGAGGAAGAGGTCGCCAATGCAGCCGGGGCACCGCCAGCACCTCGAAAGGCAGGGTTAGCATAGCCGGAATGTGGAAAAGCTTTGTCGGCACGCCACAACAACCAGCACCACCAGCTGGGATGGAACGTCTTAGCAGGAGGCAGCATTTCACCAACATGGTGGAGCAGTATGTGTGCACACGTGTACACGTACTGCATGACGGGTCTGCCCCCTTCAACTTCTGGGTCTTTAAATTGGGCACATGGCCTGAGCTTGCCCTTTATGCCTTGGAGGTTCTGGCCTGCCCTACCGCCAGTGTATTATCTGAACGTGTATTTAGCACGGCAGGGGGCGTTATCACAGACAAGCGCAGCCGCCTGTCCAGAGCCAATGTGGACAAGCTCACGTTCATTAAAATGAACCAGGCATGGATCCCACAGGACTTGGCCGTACCTTGTGCAGAATAGACACATATACCGGTGTTCTGACGAAAACTGTCTTGCTATCGGATAGTGTCGGCCACTTACTGCGCAGGTGCAGTGCTTGCGCAGTACGGAGGACAAGGAGATTCACAAAATCTCCAAAGACGAATGTCGCATGCGCAGTGAGTGCAGGTTCAAGCCCGACCATCCAAGTGGACATACGGTAGCACATAGTAACAGGGCCCCTCACGGGCTCGCTTGGCTAGGCTTCAACCTCGGATGATGTGGCTTGAACCTGGAGTCACTGCGCATCGTCTTCGAAGAGTTTCAAAATCCCCTTGTCCTAAGTACTGAGCAAGCGCAGTACAGGGCGGACACTATGCGACGGGGGACAGAATTCGACACATCATTCACCACTAGCCTTACCCAGCCATTGTTGTATTTTTGAACCAGTGTTGGCTACCTCGTCCTCCTCCACCGCCGCTTCCACCTACACCGCCACATCCACCGCCACCTCAACCTCCTACTCCATTTGAATTTCGTCCTCCTAGGTCAAGATTATAATTTTTTCATTTTTTTTTTAATTTCCAAGTATTTTATTTCCCCCCTATCTTATCCATTTTCCAGAAAGTGCGTATTCTGTGGTATTCCCACCATATGTGCGACATCGTGCCGTTGAGTTTCTGAGGTTCTTAATGACTTCCTGTACCTCTTCTGCTGAGAAGGGGGCCTCCAGCATTTTTTTTATTTTTTTATTTTTTTTTATGTTATTTTAAGTTATTTCCCTATCCACATTTGTTTGCAGATCACTTGCCATGCTCTTAAAGCGGTTCTGCACTCTGAAAAAAATTTTTTTTTTTAAGGATGTAATATAAAGTGTGCTTACCTTTATTAGGGGACTCACCTGTTCCATCTTCCATCTCGATCGCCGCCGGTTTTCGTCCGATGAAGTTCCTCGTCTTCTTCTTTAGTGCTGGGGGCCATCTTGCCTGTGGGCATGTGAAACACCCACAGGGACTTTAGATGGCCCACCATGCACTGCCGTTACTCGCGCGTGCGCAGTAACGGCTCATCTGCCGAGATCTCACGAGATTTCGGCAGATGCGGCCGAAATCTCGGGAGATTTCGGAAGATGTGGCCGAAATCTCGCGAGATTTCGGAAGATGCCCGCACTGGCTCCTGGGATCAATGACACCAGATCCCAGGAGACAGTGCGGCGTGACGACGATCGACGCAAGACCCCGCCCGCCGCCGCAGAGGGAGAAGACCGGAAGTCTTCAATTACAAGGTAAGTAAAAAAAAAAAAAAAAAAAAAAACATTTCATTTAGTACTCTTTGCCTGATTTGGAAGGCAAAGAGATTTACTAAATGAAATGGGTGTAGAACCGCTTTAACAATATTTTGTTGCCATTTGCAGCCCTCTAGTCCTTCCCATGACCTTTTTACAGCCATTTTAGTGTTCAAAAGTCCAGGTCCCCATTGACTTCAATGGGGTTCGGAGTTCGGGGTCAAGTTCCGTCCCGAACCCGGACTTTTTTCCGAAGTTCGGCCGAACCCGCCGAACCCGAACATCCAGGTGTCCGCTCAACTCTATTCATCAACTATTGCAAGTGCTTTCCTGTGCCACCCCTCCCAGTCTATCCCATTTGTGCTCCAATCACCAGCACTCCTTAGTACTGCTACATCTGCCTAAAGACACACAGGCAGAGAGAGTGGTTTGGCAGCAGACCTGCACCATTCATTGTTAACCACATCAGATTGTGATAATTCATGCTCCATCATTTGAGTTATTTTCCCATTTTGTTCCACCTGAGCAGTATCAGAGCTGTCCTGGACCCTTGCCGGCTCCAACACAGGGATTCCTCGTGAGATTTCCAGGAACAACTCTGCTGCGCTGCCTGTGGTTTCCATGGGAAACACCAAACCATCAACATTGTCAGAAGTACATTTTTCAACAACATTATTATCCACATTCCTGCCTTGTATATGCTGCGTTGGTACATTAGTAGTTTGAGATTGTAGGATACTTAGTACATCCCTTTACACCTCATGTGAAACACACTCGCCCATCAGGGTAGCAACACAGTTGTCCTGGGAAACCCCAAGCTCAGACACCATGAGCTGCTGTACCGTATCCAGGGACACCTCTGTTGCACCTGTTACAGTTGCTAGGGGCAATGGCACACATTTCTCAGTGGTCACCTCCTACATATCTGGATGCAATACCACATTTTCACCATCAGCATCTCATTAGTGAGCAATACATTATATTCATTTTTACCACTTGTCTTCCTGCTACACAATATTCTGCCTGAAGACAAGTCCTTATCAGTTATCAGTCTTGTTGTAGGTTCAGCATTAATATGTGCTTCCCCCCTGCAAAGCAGCAACTCTTTCTTGGTAGCATGTCCACTCACTGGACTTGCCACTACTTCATCGGCATTAAACACAAACTCACTGTCTCTCACACATGAAATTGGAACTGCCTTACCATTCCAGTTGGCAGGTGAAGAACACTCCAATTGAGGGCATAGTCCCTTCTTGGCTGTTCCAAATCAGGCTAATGCCCCCACATGGACACGGGGCAACATTGCAGCCTTCTTGGACGCTCCAACATCCCCTGCAGGAAAAACAGCTCCTCTGTTGCCAGCAGCAACAGCCACCACATTGGAACATGAACCCGGGATTGCAGGTACAGGCTTTTCCTCAAAATCATTACACTCAGCTGTATTCTAGAATCTGGGTCAAGTAAAAATACCGTGCCCTGCTTGACCACATTCCAGGCATGGAACAACTTCACTCCCATCTCTAAGGGAAAGCGGGGAAAGCGGAGCCTCTTCTCTGCTGTAGCTCCTCCTTTCTGCAAACAGACCTTCTCCAGTTGCTATGGGAGATGGTGCTCTCCCAACATGCAGAATCTCACTGGCATCTCAATAGGGATGGTGGGCCACCTCTTCCCTGTAGCTCCTCCTTCCCATTGGCACATTCTCTCCCGTTGTGGAAACAGAAACGGTGCTCTCCCAGCTGCACTTTACACATGTAGACTTCTCTCTCCACAAAGCAACATTGCTTTAAACTTGACACAATCCTCTGTAGGCAAAATCTTTGTCTTGCGGTCCACAGATCTGACATCACAGGTGTTGCTATGGGCAACCGCCCTCCTCTCAAACTTTTGGTAAGTCTGATGCTCACTCCTGGCACTCAGAGCAGGCTTCCTAAACACAGATGCAGACCTTTGCTTTGCTAGGTGATTTTGCACTGGAGCCTGGGACAAAGGGCACTTAGAGACTGCATCCCCCCACTAACTGCTTAAACAGCGCTCTTCCTTGAGTGTCTTGTCCAGGCTTCCCACACTGCATCCTCTTGCAAGCTTAGAACTCTGCACATTAAAAACTGGTCACCTCGCACCAGCGTTGCTTTCCTTTTGCCTTTTCTCCATTGTGGCCAAATGCATCTTGCATCAGTCTAAGGCCCCTTTCACACTGGGGCGTTTTTCAGGCGGTACAGCGCTAAAAATAGCGCCTGTACACCGCCTGAAAAAATCCGGCCCCATTCACTCCAGTGTGAAAGCCGGCGGGCTTTCACACTGGAGCGGTGCGCTAGCAGGACGGTCAAAAAAGTCCTGCTAGCAGCATCTTTGGAGTGGTATAGGAGCAGTGTATTCACCGCTCCTTCCCATTGATTAGAATGGGACACTGCAGTGATACCGCGGCAATACCGCCGCAAAGCGCCGCTACGGCGGCGCTCTGCGGGGGGTCTTTAACCCTTTTTCGGCCGCTCGCGGGGGGTAAAACCGCACCGCTAGAGGCCGAAAACCGCGGCTAAAACAACGGTTTTCACCGCGGCTCCCCGCCCCAGTGTGAAAGGGGCCTAAGGCTTGTTCTGTTGGTAACAACCCCTCCAGCCACAGGGTTCTGTCTCTCATCTCAGCAAACATTGCTTCCTTTTTGCGCTTTGACCGTCCCATCTCTGCAGTCAGGCACACAACACTTTTTAACACAGTTCCTTTTAACACAGGAAAATTTGGCATACTGTCTCTTTAAGACTTGCAAGCAGCACACATTCACATGCAGACTCCACTGGGTTCACATTAGCTGCTCCTCACAGCATTGCTGCAAAACACCCAGTTTCTTGCTACTCACTGTTTTTTGTATGCGAGGATCTGGATCTTCCAACTCTACCCAAAGCAATACCTCCACCATATGTAAGATTGGGGTGATCAGAATCAAGCGGCAGGTGCATTTGCCATGAGTGCAGCAGTCCAAAACTGTATTTTTAAGGGCATGGTAGCCCACTTTTTTTTAAAAGAACGGAAACATTCACAAAGACATCAGTAGCCCACGCAGGGGGTTACACCATTACTGTGTCTTGCACAATCAAAATATGTCAGCCTCCTGGCTTACGCTCTTGCCACACAGCTGCTTAAGGCCTCCAGCCTAGGCCTTAGGTCTCCTCCGCAAACCAAAAGAATTTCTTAGAGTCAAGCTCTCCCATAGCTTACTCCTGATCAGCTCCTTGCTGCTCTGTCACAAACTACATCTGCCTCCTGCAGACATGCATGCTCTGACTCATCTCAGAGGAATAGGAGTTCACCTGACTCCCATGCACAGACTTCCTGTCTGTTGGGTGGGGCCCTGAGCCATAGTCAGGTCACAACTAAATAGCCCAGCACACAGCTGTGCAACCAGTGTGCCTCTCTCTACAAAATCTGGCATAAACCAGCAATCTTCCAGGTAGCACGGGGTTCCACTGCAACAATATATACATATTCAAAAGCAAGTTATGCATTAACAACAAAAAAAACGTATATTGTATGTGTTCTTCAGGGGACAATAAGGCCCCTTTCACACTGGGGCGGGAGCCGCGGTGACGGCAAAGCAGTGCTATATTATATTTACCGTCGCGAGCGGCCGAAAAAGGGTTAAAATCCCCCGCAAAGTGCCGCCGTATAGGCGCTTTGCAGCGGTATTGCTGCGGTATTACCGCGGTGTCCCATTGAAATCAATGGGTAGGAGCGGTATAGGAGCGGTGAATACACCGCTCCTATACCGCTCCAAAGATGCTGCTAGCAGGACTTTTTTTACCGTCCTGCTAGCGCACCGCTCCAGTGTGAAAGCCCGCCGGCTTTCACACTGGAGTGAATGGGGCCGTTTTTTTTCAGGCGGTGTACAGGCGCTATTTTTAGCGCTGTATCGCCTGAAAACCTCCCCAGTGTGAAAGGGGCCTAAGGTTAAAGAAAAAAAAAAAGGTAATTGTATTCATAACATATATTTTAAGTAACATATATTTTGAGTGCTTGTAGATACTTACCCAGATTGCAGTAAAGAAACATGGAATGCCCAATCCCATGCCACAAGGAGAGACAGAGGAACAGCTCCAGAACGGTAGTGCTTTAAAAGTATTTCAGCTGAAAAAAGGGGCTTGCCATAGAAAGGTGAAAAGGATATACACCTGGCAGATAAATTACATATGTATAAATGTCTATTATGTATGCGTTGGATCGGTGGTAAAGGATACAGCCACTATTGCTAAATAAGCATATATCAGATGATGGATAGGTATACTAATTTTTCACTATGCTTTCCTATTCCATCTGTGTAATCATTTTTTTGCCTCTTTCTAAAAGTCTTCTTCCGTTGAAGTGTGTCTAATCTATATATACTGTGCTACAGGGATCCCTTGATAAGAAACCTAATGTGATGGCTGGCTACATGTAAAGTATTATTAAAAGCAGTATTTTTCCAATATATGAATGTAGGGGCTTTGTCATCATGCTCTAGGTTAGATTTAATGATATAGTGAAATATTCAGCACAAGGGACTTATTATCTGCAAGTATATAAAAATAGCCTTTTTCCCATCAAGCAAAGTTAAAGACAGTGGAAAAATTACTTTATTTTCTATCTTCAAAAAATATACTATAAAATTTAGTTCCACATCCAACCCTTTTTCAAATTACTATATAACTTTTTCTAAATCAAAATTACCTACTTTTTTAAGTAGTAGGTTTTTTATTCTTTTCTATTTACGGTTTTCCTTTCTATCACCTCGTCTCTTAAAATGACCCTGTTAGTTAAACAAATTCAAACAGCAGGTCCCTGTAGTAAAAGAGGGAGTATACTGTACATACCTCCCCAGCAGCATATTTCTACTAACTTGATTCCTTCCAGTGCTGCAGCCTCCATGACTAGTGTAGCCCAGATATGACCCACTTAGCTGGAACCATCTTACTCCATATATTTTCTTACTTAATAAATAAGAGACCACACCAGTTATGGAGTTAAATGGCCATAACAGCTAATTTATTAAAAATCCAAAATACCAAATAAGAACTCCAATTTTCTTATTAAAATAAATAAAACATAAATAACATAAATAACACCAATAACATTAACCCTTTCAGACCCCTGCTGAAAATAAAACAAAACAGGTTAAAACCCCCATATTTATTGGTCAGTGACGGAGCAAACGGTGCTTAAAGCACAAACCTGATATCACTGATATCAACAACAGGGGGCACTGCGGGAGATAAAGAAACCCTTGGGTCTCAACCGTACCACCCTGATAACCAACATTCCCGCAGTGCACGATAACCATAAACATCAACAACGTTTGATGTAACAAGGAGGGGCCATCTATTGATGAGCCCCCCACACACTTACCACCTCTATAACAGCTGCCGTCACTGACCAACAAAATAAACAACGCCAACCCCTTTAAGCTGTCATGACGAAAACAAAACTCTTCCCGTGACCTGAAACGACAATAAAAAACATTAACACATCCAATAACGTAATACCTAAGAAAACAAGGGAAGGGTGGGTGGGAAAAACCTGCCTCCTCGTGTCTCGACGCTCCCGCACTGCCTGGCTAGCTCCGCCCCTCCCTTTTATAAGGCCGCTCCCCCCTTGTACATTACAGGGCCCTCCCCTGCCCTGTTAACTGTTCACTGTCCGGAGTGTGTCTTACTTGACACACTGTCATGGACGGCCCTCCATTAAGTTCCCTTTCTGTACACTGCACTACGGTCCTTTCTTGACTAGTGTAGCCCAGATATGACCCACTTAGCTGGAACCATCTTACTCCATATATTTTCTTACTTAATAAATAAGAGACCACACCAGTTATGGAGTTAAATGGCCATAACAGCTAATTTATTAAAAATCCAAAATACCAAATAAGAACTCCAATTTTCTTATTAAAATAAATAAAACATAAATAACATAAATAACACCAATAACATTAACCCTTTCAGACCCCTGCTGAAAATAAAACAAAACAGGTTAAAACCCCCATATTTATTGGTCAGTGACGGAGCAAACGGTGCTTAAAGCACAAACCTGATATCACTGATATCAACAACAGGGGGCACTGCGGGAGATAAAGAAACCCTTGGGTCTCAACCGTACCACCCTGATAACCAACATTCCCGCAGTGCACGATAACCATAAACATCAACAACGTTTGATGTAACAAGGAGGGGCCATCTATTGATGAGCCCCCCACACACTTACCACCTCTATAACAGCTGCTGTCACTGACCAACAAAATAAACAACGCCACAGCCTGAAAAGGGAGACCCCTCACCCTTGATGGCACCTCCACACCCGCAGGGCCGCCTGGATTCCCTCCTGCAATCCCAATGACCATAGGTCTATCCCCACATCTGTCAGATGTACACCATCCCGTCTCAAATACATCCCCACGTTAACCTCCAACTCCCGGTGGCGAATTACCAGGCCACCTTGCCATGCTAGAAACCGTCCCACCACTTTATTAATCCTGATCCGGGCTTTGTTCAGCCTGTACACGGATCTGGCCATGCGCCACGACGTCCTTGCCACCATATCGGACCATATCAACATGGTCCCAGGGAAAGTGGCGCGGAGGAACATAATGTCTGCCTTAATATCCGCTATTAAGTCCCTCACCGTCCTCACCCCCAAATCATTGCCGCCGGCATGAATGACCAGCACATCCGGTGGTCGATCCAACCAGGCGTATCTCTCCACCTCCGGCACCACCCTGCCCCACATCATGCCAGGCCTACCTAACCACCGGATAACTGCCTCCCTCCTGGAGATACCCAGCTGTCTCCCACCTGGTCTCACGTCCCCCCTCCTGGCACCCCAGCACACGTACGAATGCCCGAGGATCCATACGAGGAGCTGTCGCCCCGCATCTGTAATAACAAGCACAGCATTACCAACACAACCCACACAATAATTCAACTTTATGCTGCACCCCTCGAACTGCCCCCGCCTCACCCCAAACTTAAACATTTTTTTTTTTTTTTTTTTTTTTTTTTTTATTCATACACCAACTGTGGCCGAATATAACTGCGGAACCGCTGCGATTCCCATCTCCCCAACTTTTGCACATCCACCTCATCCAACCCGTACCTGGCAGCTTCTGTAGCTGCCCCAATACGGAAGGAGTGTGAGGCGTAGGCGTGACTGTCCAAACCCAACCCCCCCAAACACTTTCGCAGCACTGCTACGAATTGAAATCTGGATAAGTACTGTCCATCCTCATGTAATAACAATGGCCCTTCCCCCCCCGGTCTTTTTGTCATAAACTTTGTCACCGTCAGCACCGGGCAAACTCCACAACCTTGTATTGCGTACAAACTCACCTGCGTCCCTTTTCCACCTTGGTCCGTTTTTGATCTTCTCAACCTGACATTGATCCTATCGTCCCTCAATTCCACATCCTGAACCAACAAACCACCCGCCACCTTTTTTGAGGGACTGACCAACTCCCCAATCCTAAATGCCCCAAAGAATGCTAAAGCAAACGCTGCTAAAAACAAGCACACCTCGTATCCCGATTGGCACACCCCCATAAGCTGCCCCCTTATGTCCACCAAGTTATTAAATGTGATAGGGCGCCGCTTATCCTTACTCTTATGCGATTTCCTATACCCCTTAATGGCCTGCTTCACCCAGAAGTCCTTTGTCACGTCTTCCTTTCTCCTCAATTTGAACCAAAACGCGAGCCCCGCCATTCTCTTTTCAATCGCAGATACTGACTTTCCACCTTCCATGTCCCTTGCCACCAGATCAAGTAATAACAACCTGTCCCCCGGATCCTCCCCCCCGGACTTTGCTACGGACTGCAGATCAGTCCATTCCCTCCACACCTTGGAGTATGCAGACCATGTTGACTCACTTACAGACCTCCGGATCCAATCCGCCGTGGTTCCAATGCTAACTCCCACATCCAGCCCGGGCATGGAACACCCTCCGCTCGTGCTGCCGGTGCCAGCTCCCTGAACTTGTCCCACTGAAAGCGAGACAAGGCATCAGCCAACGTGTTCTCTCTACCCGGAATATGAACAGCATACAGAAAGATGTTCAACCGCATGCACCGCAGCACCAGCTGCCGCATCAACCGTATGACCGGCGGTGAAGCTGCCGACATGTTGTTGATCACCTGTACCACCCCCATATTGTCGCAGTTCAACCTCAACTTGAGGTTCCTGCAAGATTCGCCCCACAACTCTAACGCCAGAACCACCGGGAACAGTTCCAGGAGTACCAGGTTTTTCTGAAAACCTAGCTCCACCCACGACTGCGGCCATGGTTCCGCGCTCCATTGTCCCTGAAAGAAAGCCCCATAGCCTGTAGATCCCGCGGCGTCTGTCACCAACTCCACATCGAAGTTACTTACCGGTCCTGACATCCAAACAGCCCTACCGTTGTACCCTTCTAGGAACTGATCCCATATCCGTAGATCCTCTTTATGCTCCTTGTTCAACCTAATGAAATGCGTGGGCGCCCTCACACCCCTAGTCGCTGCCGACAACCTTCTACAAAATATCCTCCCCATAGGAATAATTCTACACGCGAAATTTAACTTCCCCAACAAGGATTGTAGCGTGCGCAACTGAACCTTTTTACACCCATAGGTTTTTTCCACCAAATTCCTCAGATCCACTACCTTTTCTTCCGGCAACCTACATTCCATGGCCATGGAATCTATCACTATGCCTAAAAAACTCAACTCTGTACGTGGGCCCTCCGTTTTATCGGCTGCCAACGGCACCCGAAATTTGTCCGCAATGTGCTGCAACGTGGACAACAATATCGCACACACATTGGAAGCCGGAGGACCCACGCACAAAAAATCATCCAAGTAGTGGATGACGGAATCAATCCCTGTAACATCCCTCACTACCCATTCCAAAAAGGAACTAAACGCCTCGAACATGGCGCAAGAAATGGAACACCCCATCGGTAAACACCGATCTACGTAAAACTTTCCCTCCCAACAACATCCCAACAACCGAAAACTCTCCGGATGCACTGGTAAGAGCCGAAATGCTGCCTCCACGTCAGATTTCGCCATAAGCGCCCCCCTTCCATACCTCCTCACCCAACGTACCGCGGCATCAAATGACGTGTACGATACCGTGCACGCTTCCGGGTCTATAAAATCATTGACCGAACCCCCTTTGGGAAACGATAAATGATGAATGAGCCTAAACTTATTCAGCTCTTTCTTGGGTACCACCCCTAACGGGGACACTACCAAATCTTCCAACGGCTTGACCTCAAATGGTCCCGCCATCCTGCCCAACCCCACTTCTTTAGCCAGTTTCTCAGCCACTACTTCAGGGTGTTGCAAGGCAGATTTCAAGTTTCTGGCCAGCGGTGGAACCGCTGACAATGAGCATGGTATCTTGAAACCTTCCTTGAACCCCTTGCTCAACAATAACGCCGCCGCTCTATCCGGGTACCTATTCAGGAAAGGCTGCATCCTTTCCCAAATCACCGGCGTCGTCCCTCTTATGCCCAAAGTCTCCAGCCCGCTTGCCCTTTTTAAAACATCTGGCGAGTGTGTGGCCCCCCCCGCAACCTGAGCATTCATGTTTAAATTTACATGTTCCCCCAAATTTACAGGCCCCCTCATTGTACTGCCAACACACTCCCCACTTCTTTCCGGCCGGAGATCCCGAGGAATGGCTACCTCCGGCCCCCCCTTGAAATGTCTGTGCCGGCGTCTTGGCAGACGCCATCAGCCTCATCCAAAGGCTGATATCTTTGTGGTCCCACCGTAATGCCGGCCGGACCGCCCTGCGCTGTCGGAACTGCTCATCGTACCTTAACCACGCCGTTCCCCCGTAAACCCGATATGCTTCCCCGATGGCGTCCATGTAACAGAACAACGCCGAACAATGTTCGGGGTTCTTCTCACCAATCACCCCCGCCAATATAGCGAACGCCTGTAGCCAATTGGCGAAAGTCCGGGGAATCAGCCTATACCTCCTCTTTTCTTCATCGTCTTTTTTACTGCTATCCGGTTTAACCCTATCAAGGTTGAATTTTTCCAGGGGCAGCAAGGAGAAAATCTCCACGTACTCCCCCTTCCAAATCTTCTCCCTGACCTCCTGTTTTAAGTGAGCCCCCAGGGGGCCCTCGAAACAGACGTATACCTCGCATTTTGCTGCATCCGCCATGCGCACAATATCGTCCCTCGCCGTCAGTTCTTTCGTCCCCTTTTCCGTCTCACTTACCTTGTCCGTTCCCCCTTCCACCGAGGCAGTCTGACCGTCTGACGTAGCGTCAACTACCACCCCACACCCGGCGGCCGCCCCCGCCTCTGTTCCACCAGCTCTCGAATTTACCCCACCTTCTGGTGCCTCACCCCTATTACCAAAACGGCCTATCAACACCCGCAAACCTTCTAGCAATTCCTGTATTTGCCCCGACCCACTCTCTGCCCTCCCACTCACCGCTCGCGGTTGGTCCGTTACTGCCAACGACGGCGCGGGAGATGGCCCTGAGCTCTCCCCACTAGTACCTGCACCCATCAATGACTGTAAAACTTTAACAAAAGCACTGTTGTCAGTGGACTTACCGGGCTGACCGGGCGGGGGTCCCACAGCCGCTGCACGAGCCTCCACCGGCGGGATAGGGCGACCGAGCTCCTCCTCCTCCTCTTCGGACAATTCTCCTTCCGACCGAGATTCTTCCTCCTGCGCACAAGACAAGGAACGCTCCCTCGGAGAGGGGCTCCGGTAAGTAGCATGTCTCCTTCCACCCGCACCACTGTCTCGCTGCACTCCGCTTCCCCTCTGAGCCGCATTCCCCCGTGCAGGTGGGCCGGTACGGGCTCCGCTCCTGCTGCCCTGATTCGCTGCTCCGCTGGCTGATGGTGCCCCGCCATCCCTCCCGCCCGCTGCCATGTGAGACCCCCTCCCCCCTCTCGCCGGTGCTCCTCTGGCCCTTCTGTCCTCTCCCCCCGACTCGTGCAGAGCCGCCGGGGGATTCGCTGTAAAGGCACGTCTGGGGGCCGATGCCCCCCTCCTGGCCGTTGCCCGAGTGGCCTGTAAATCCACACCCCCCTGCTCGTGCAGAGCAGCTGGGGGGGACGCGTTCCTTGAAGAGCCTGTCGACTCGGCCATCTTCTTTCCTTTTCCAGCCCTCCCCCCACCCCCCCTCCCCCCAGTGTTCCTACTTCCCCCCATCTTGTGTGGCGATGCTGGGGCAGTTGAGGCTGTTGCAGCACTGCTTCCTGGGGATCCTCTCCTTGGTGGGCCCCCCTCCCCCCCCCCCCCGCCCCAGGCCTGCTGCCTGTCTGTCTGCTGGCCTGTCCTGCATCCTCCCTCTGTAACCGTTTTGCTGGAGGGGTGGATCGGTCCCCCCTGGGGCTCCTTACCATGCTTGAAGGTCCTGCTGTGGCCCCAGGGGAGTACCGCTTCGGCGGCCTGGACACGCGGCCGCGTGGCGCCGCGCCGCCATCTTGGATTTCTTCAGCTGCATTCCTGTCTTCTGTGGAGCTCCCTGCTCCATCCAGCAGCGCTTCAATCTGTTTCCTGACCCACTCGGGTCCTTGTTCCGCCGCCGCCGCCCGCACAAGTGACGCAAACCCGTCGGCCATGATAGCTGTGAAGTGAGGAGCAGAGTAAAAACCTGCCTCCTCGTGTCTCGACGCTCCCGCACTGCCTGGCTAGCTCCGCCCCTCCCTTTTATAAGGCCGCTCCCCCCTTGTACATTACAGGGCCCTCCCCTGCCCTGTTAACTGTTTACTGTCCGGAGTGTGTCTTACTTGACACACTGTCATGGACGGCCCTCCATTAAGTTCCCTTTCTGTACACTGCACTACGGTCCTTTCTTCAGATTCTTAAAGCGGAACTTCACCCAGAAGGGGAAGTTTCACTTTTCCTCCTCCCCCTCCCTCTGCTCTGCCATAATTGCAATGTATTTTTTTGGGGGAGGAGAGCGGTTACCGGTTTTTGACAGGGACAGTCAGATTGCCACATCACAGGTCTAAGGAGACTGCGGGGGCCATTTACGAGGTGCAGTGCATCTTGTGCATGAGCAGTGGGCAGCCAGCTGTGAAGCCGGAAAGGAGCTACAATTGGCTGCCCACAGTTATGATGCTGGCGCCTGGACCCAAAGAGCCAGGTCCGATAAGAACATCGCTGGATCCTGGGACAGGTAAGTGTGTATTTTTTTTTAAAGTCAGCACCTACAGTGTTTGTAGCTGCTGACTTTTACATTTTTGTTTACAGGGTGAAGCTCCTCTTTAAGCATTGGACTCTGGAGGAGTGTAACCACCACCCCTTTCCCACCACACTCTGTTTTTACATTCTACATTACTATAGGATACAGCAGAGACTAATGCCCCGTACACACGGTCGGAAATTCCGACCACAAAATCCGTCAGACTTTTTCTGACGGATTTTGTCCGACACTGGTGTTGCATACACACGGTCGGACAAAGTTGTCGGAAAATCCGATCATTCTGAATGTGGTGACGTTCGTTGCGTACGACGGAACTATGTACAGGCTATTAGCCAATAGGTTTGGTCTCGTAATTTGATCTGAGCATGCATGGCACTTTGTCCGTCGGAATTCTCTACACACGATCGGAAAAAGTCAGATCTTATTTTGTTGTCGGAAAATTTGAGAGCCGGATCTCAATTTTTTTCCGTTGGAAATTCCGACGGAAAAAGTCTGATGGAGCCCACACACGGTCGGATTTTCCGACAACATGGTCCGATCGGACATTTTCCGTTGGAATTTCCGACCTTGTGTACGGGGCAATAAGGGTCAAAGAAAGGAACCATAGCTGTGATTGGGAACACAGGCATCACTGCTAGAAATGTCAAATGTTGAAGAGTTTGACATAGGCCGCAGTGCTGGAGTAGAGTGAAAGTTGGAGACATTGGCCACTGGAGAGGTGAGTATACCCCTTTTTGCATAGGAAATCTATGAACTAGAAGACCATCCATTGCATTGTTTCAACCAGATACAGCAGCAAGACACTCCCCCACAAAAAAAAGATAAAAATATTGCTATGTGGGTGAAATACCCAAGCAGCTTACACCCCTGTCCTATACTCTTTAAAGCCTGAGTTTACCTACAAAATAAGCACAAGGAACATTACTTGATGAATGAAAAGTGATCTATGAATGGAGGGGGTGGATCTTTCAATCATTTGCCTGTCCTCCATTTATAGATCACGTTCCATTCAAGAAGCTGTATTCAAGAAGCTGTATTATGGTTTCTATGAATGAAGGAGCTGGGCACAGAGGGCAGGCATAGCTGGGTATTCTTAATGAGAACATGTGACAGCTCCTAGGTTCTATTAATACCCTCCACACTGGATGATTATGGTGATGATGGAGCCTGAAGCGTTGAGGAAGGCCTCTCTTACAGCCCCTGGTAAGGTGGCAGGAAACGCTAGAGCACAAGGTGGCACAAGTGCCTGGTAAGTCTCTCGCTGGCTGGTGCTGGTGTGCGACTGGAACACAGGGACCACAGGGCTGGATGCTCTGGTAGCAGGGCTGGAGCCAGAGAAGAGCACAGACAGCAGGTGCAGGTATGGATCAGACACAAGAAAGGGTCAGCAACTAGCGAGCAGATCAGGTACAGGCATCAGGCAGGAGAGTAGTCAGGAATCAGGGTAAGACCGGTAATGTTAAGGCAGATGAGCAGAGGGATGAGGCAGAAGCGAAGTCCAGAGGAAAGTCAGGGGTCAGTGCAGCGTGACTTACTTCTGGTTAATTTTTATTTTTTTGTTATTATTATAATTTTTTGGGGGGAATTTCAGGGGTCTACACAGACCCCTGATGTTTCATTTTTGAGACAGAGAAAAATATTGAGGACATAATCTCCTTTTCTTCTGCAGCCCTGCACTTACACAGCACTTATAAAGCACAAAACAGAGCGCAGGCATCCTGTATACCTGCCAAGTTCAGCTGTGGGGTTCATACAGCCACTACATACCCATTCACTTTATTTGGGCTGCCTGCACACAGATTAGCAGTATTTTAATATTTAAAACAAATGGCTTTACATGATGCACAGGGCTTAGCGGCAGTGTGAATGCTCTTTAAGATGGCTAAAAGTGTTTGGACTTGGCTGGGTCTAGCCCATCAGCTAATAGGGATGTTCCTGCTTATGTTTAGTTATTGCCTAGCTGGCTGGGATTTATTTTTTGTTAATTTTGCCTATTTTACTACCTTTTATAAATAAAGCTGTTTGTGTGTCAGTTTGAAAAATATCCACTGCGTGACGTGTGCGCTTCAAAGGAATTGAAGAAGATGCACCTCAGTGTCATAAAAGAGCTGTAGCTGCAGTATGTAAGATGTGTACAGTTACATAAGTCATCAAGTCTTTCAGCAACCATTAATCTCAAGAAGAGAAAGTTTAAAAACGACTAAACCTCATGCTCCCTGTGGATTTGCTTACATCCCTAGTTGACAAATAGGTCATTCTGTCACTATAAAATCATTAAAAATGGCTAGATTTTTGAAGCAAGCTAGTTTAAAAAAGAAAAACACTAAAAGCATAGACCATAGCTTCCTGAAAATATTCCAGCACCATGCCTCAGTACTGTTCTCAAGAGCACTCAAGCCTGATGCAAGCAAAAGGGTAGCACTTTGGAGGAGGCAGTGGCATTGCTAGGGGGTGGCTACTGGGGCTATAGCCCCAAATCTGGGGACCATAGCCCAGAGTTTCTTACCTAGGGTTGGTTCTGGGCTCCATCTGCTCAGCTGGTGCCTGGTGGAGGAACAAGACTAGGTATGTTACCAGGCACATGTTCTTATCTATATTCAGCAGTTCCAACAATTTAATCATTGCCCGACATCCACTTCTATACCAATCTGCCAGGCAATGTAATTGTTGGGAACTACAGCACAAAGATTGGTCCGCTGGGACTATTTGATGATTTTTGGGCTCAGGCAGAGTTATCCTTGTGCTGCGGTTCCCGACAATTACATTGCCCAGCAGATTGGTATAGAAGTGGACTATAGATAAGAATTTGTGCCTAATAATATTAACTAGTCATGTTACTCCCCTGGCCACCAGCTGAGCAGATGGAGCCCAGAGTCCAGTCCAGTCTGGATCACCACAAGCAGTAAGCACTTGAGCTGAGAGGTTAAAGAGTCCTGTTGCTTCCCCTGGCCCCCAGCTGAGCAGGTTTTTTTTAATAATTGCTGCAGACAAGGGGGGCTCTCTGGGGAACCTGATGTAAGAGGGGGGCTCTCTGGGGACCCTGATGTAAGGGGAGGCTCTTTGGGGACCCTGATGTAAGGGGGGATCTCTGGGGACCCTGATGTAAGGGGGGCTCTCTGGGGACCCTGATGTAAGAGGGGGGTTGCTGGGGACCCTGATGTAAGGGGAGGCTCTCTGGGGACCATGATGTAAGGGGAGGCTCTCTGGGGAATCTGATGTAAGGGGAGGCTCTGTGGGGACCCTGATGTAAGGGGAGGCTCTCTTGGGGCCCTGATGTAAGGAAGGGGCTCTCTGGGGACCCTGATGTAAGGAGGGGGGCTCTCTGGGGACACTGATGTAAGGGGCATGCTCTCTGGGAACCCTGATGTAAGGATGGGGCTCTCTGGGGACCCTGATGTAAGGGGAGACTCCCAGGGGACCCTGATGTAAGGAAGGGGCTCTCTGGGGACCCTGATGTAAGGGGAGGCTCTCTCGGGACTCTGGTGTAAGGGGGAGGGCTCTCTAGAGGCCCTGGTGTAAAGGAGGGCTCTCTGGGGACCCTGTTGTAAGGGGGAGTCTCTCTGGGGACCCCGATGTACAGATATGTAATGATAGTATATATACAGTATCTCACAAAAGTGAGTACACCCCTCGCATTTTTGTAAATATTTTATTATATCTTTTTATGTTACAACACTGAAGAAATTACTCTTTTCTACAATGTCAAGCAGTGAGTGTACAGCTTTTATAACAGTGTAAATTTGCTGTCCCCTCAAAATAACTCAACACACAGCCATTAATGTAAAAACCGCTGGCAAAAAAAGTGAGTACAATTAAGGGAAAATGTCCAAATTGGGCCCAAAGTGTCAATATTTTGTGTGTCCATCATTATTTTCCAGCACTGCCTTTACCCTCTTGGGCATGGAGTTCACCAGAGCTTCACAGGTTGCCACAGAGTCCTCTTCCACTCCTCCATGACGACATCACAGGGCTGGTGGATGTTAGAGGCCTTGCATTTCTCCACCTTCCATTTGAGGATGCCCTACAGATGCTCAATAGGGTTTAGGTCTAGAGGCATGCTTGGCCAGTTTATCACCTTCAGCTTCTTTAGCAGGGCAGTGGTCGTCTTGGAGGTGTGTTTGGGGTCATTATCATGTTTGAATATTGCCTTGCGGCCCAGTCTCCAAAGGGAGGGGATCATGCTCTGCTTCAGTATGTCACAGTACATGTTGGCATTCATAGTTCCCTCAATGAACTGTAGCTCCCCAGTGCCAGCAGCACTCATGCAGCCCCAGACCATGACCCTCCCACCACCATGCTTGACTCCAGGCAAGACACACTTGTCTTTGTACTCCTTACCTGTTTGCCGCAACACACGCTTGACACCATCTGAATCAAATAAGTTCATCTTGGTCTCATCAGACCACAGGACATGGTTCCAGTAATCCATGTCCTTAGTCTGCTTGTCTTCAGCAAACTGCGGGCTTTCTTGTGCATCATCTTTAGAAGAGGCTTGCTTCTGGGACGACCGCCATGCAGACCAATTTGATGCAGTGTGCGACGTATGGTCTGAGCACTGACAGGCTGACCCCCAACCCCTTTAATCTCTGCAGCAATGCTGGCAGCACTCATACGTCTATTTCCCAAAGACAACCTCTGGATATGACGCTGAGCACGTGCAATCAACTTCTTTGGTTGACCATGTCGAGGCCTGTTCTTAGTGGAACCTGTCCTGTTAAACCGCTGTATGGTCTTGGCCACCGTGCTGCAGATCTGTTTCAGGGTCTTGGCAATCTTCTTATAGCCTAGACCATCTTTATGTAGAGCAACAATTCTTTTTTTCAGATCCTTAGAGAGTTCTTTGCCATGAGGTGCCATGTTGAACTTCCAGTGACCAGTATGAGAGAGTGAGAGCAATAACACCAAATTTAACACACCTGCTCCCCATTCACACCTGAGACCTTGTAACACTAACGAGTCACATGACACCAGGGAGGGAAAATGGCTAATTGGGCCCAATTTGGAAATTTTCACTTAGGAGTGTACTCACTTTTGTTGCCAGCGGTTTAGACAGTAATGGCTGTGTGTTGAGTTATTTTGAGGGGACAGCAAATTTACACTGTTATACAAGCTGTACACTCACTACTTTACATTGTAGCAAAGTGTCATTTCTTCAGTGTTGTCACATGAAAAGATATAATAAAATATCTGACTTTACAACCCCTTTAAACCTGTCCAATGCAAGGCTGACCTCCATAACGTGAAATAAGTGAAATTCTAGTTCTTAGACCTGTACCAAGGTTCCCACTGTGGGGTAACACCACCGTTAGCACAGTTGATCACAACCCCATACGTATGGTCACACTTCCGACTCCAAAAAGGACCATGAGACCCAGCACCCTCCTGTATTTATTACTCCCCTAAACACAGGAATTACACGCATGCATGCAAGGCATACCACAGCAGACAGCACTCACCATTAACGAACAAAATATAGTTACCTATTTTTGCACCTGCCCAAAAGTATAACTATGGCGAAAAAACTATTTTTTTTTGTTTTGAGTAGAATGAAGAGGAATTAGAAAACTTATCAGGTTTTTATTGCTGTCTGTGCCCCCGTTCATTCTCTCTATTTGTCCTGTTTACTGTTATCACTGACAGTGAAAGGAAGTGGTCACCAGAACAGGAGTAGAAAAATAAAGAAAAATAATCTTCCAATGAGGACAGTCATTTTGGTGATTACCAGGGATTTTACTCACTTTGAAGGGATTTATTCTCACTTCCTTTTTTTTTGCTATGGTACAGGAATTGAAGGGAATTCTCTCCAATGGGCAGATAGAAATTAAGGCAAAAAAAATAAAAATTAAGAGGCATTATAACCCGCCCTTACTTTATCCAAAAGAAAAAAAAATGTGCTTATGTTCTACAAAAAAATAAAAAATAAATAAAGCAGATACGTTTTTGGGGCCATAGAAGCATATTGAGCATGCTAACAAAGCGGTGGCAGTGTTGTCAGCCCACATCAGGAATTGAGGCTCTCACTGGATTTCTGGCAGGGATAAAACAGGATGTGCCTATAATGCGGAAATGTACTGAATATGTTTTTTTTTTTGGGCAATTTTCCCACGAATGGACTTTTACTGTCTACACTGCAAATAAAAGAATGTAGTATACATGCAGTGTTTCCAGAAATCTAAAACCAAACCTCTTTTCAGAAATAACAGTAAAACAAAGACAAACAATTATACCATTATTCTGCAAGAACAAGCCTTTGTTTTTAGGCACAATCATTTTTTACTTGAACAGACTTATTGAAATTAAAGGACTATTGAGGAACATATACAATTCCCTCTATCCCACGTCTCTAACCCTGTCAATACACTTAGTTATGCCACCTCCTGCAGATCTATACCTACTTCTGACTGTCTCCCACGCTGTCTATAGCCTGGTCAGGAGGCTGAACTTTGTAGTTAAGCAAAACAAAGAAGAATGTAGGGTGCATGCAACATAATTATACTGAATTATCTTGCTGTGTTTTTTCAGGCATTGCTTATTTCTTGGCATATGCATAGTTGCCAACATTTACAAAAAATTCCAGGGCTGCCTTTTTTTTCACTGTTGATCCAGAAAGCCCTTGTAGGTGGAGAATGTACTTTAATTACAGGTGGGACTTTCATTTAAAATGGGCATGGTTTTACAAGCAGCATAGCCATACTTTAATCAAACATACAGTATATAAGAGAGCTATAGTTAAAGGGCTAAACAAACACAAAAGTAAACAAAGACAATAAAACACAGGTAGCATAGTAAGCATGTAAACCCTGATCTCAAGGTTCTAAAGGATTGCAGACATTAATTACATAAAAAATCATTCAAATCAGGTGAAAAATCACTACATGCATAAAAGTTAAATAATGAAATTGTTCTGTGCAACATAATATGCACAGCTCCCAACTGTCCCTGATTTCGAGGTACTGTCCCTGTTTTGGAGCAATGTCCCTCTGTCCCTCATTCCTCCTCATTTGTCCCTCATTTTGGTCTGATCCATATAGATGTATATAAAATGCACTTTTTATCTATCAAAAAGTGTTTTCCAGCGCTTTCATCTGATTTCTAAATTGCTGCATTTGTAAATTCCAAACGCCACTATATAGAAATAGTAGGTAAAAAAAAGCACTTGTGCGTTTAACTAATCTTGTTTTTTTTGTACAATTCTCCTTTAAGGGGGCGTGGCAAGGGGTGTGTCCTATGCCTGCATACTTTTGCTGATATGTGTCCCTCATTCCCATCTCAAAAAGTTGGGAGGTATGTAATATGCCCAACAAGTATATGGTGGCAGTGATGTATCTAGCATAGTTTACACTGAGCTTGAGCAGTATAGTGTCAGGCTAGAACAGTATAATGTCAGGCTAGGGCTGTATAGTGTCAGGCTAGAGCAGTACTGTGTCAGGTTAGGGCAGTATAGTGTCAGGCTAGAGCAGTATAGTGTCAGGCTAGAGCAGTATAGTGTCAGGCTAGAGCTGTACAGTGTCAGGCTAGGGCTGGCTGTATAGTGTCAGGTTAGGGCAGTATAGTATCAGGCTAGGGCTGTATAGTGTCAGGGTAGAGCAGTACAATGTCAGACTAGGGCTGCATACTGTCAGGCTAGGACATTATAATGGCAGACTATGCTGTATAGAGTCAGGCTAAAGCAGTAACTTGTAAGATTAGGTATGTATAGTGTCAGGCTAGGACAGCATAGTGGCAGGCTAGGGTTGTATAGTGTCAGGTTTAGACTGTAAAGTGTCAGGTTAGAGCATTATATTGTCAGGTTAGGACAGTATAGTGTCAGGTTAGAGCATTATATTGTCAGGTTAGGACAGTATAGTGTCAGGTTAGAGCATTATATTGTCAGGTTAGGACAGTATAGTGTCGGTAGGACAGTATAGTGTCAGGATAAGACAGTATCGTGTCAGATTAGAGCATTATATTGTCAGCTTAGGACAGTATATTGTCAGGGTAGGACAGTATATTGTCAGGTTAGAGCATTATATTGTCAGGTTAGGACAGTAACCCACCCTGACAATTTTTATTTTTTTTATTTTTGGTTGAACTGGATGGACTTGTGTCTTTTTTCAACCTAACTACCGTATGTAAGTATGTCAGGGTAGGATAGTATAGTGTCATGTTAGAGCATTATATTGTCAGGTTAGGACAGTAGTATAGGGTCAGGATAGGACCATATATTGTCAGGGTAGGACAGTATAATGTCAGGGTAGGACAGTATGGTGTCAGGGTAGGACAGTATGGTGTCAGGGTAGGACAGTATGGTGTCAGGGTAGGACAGTATGGTGTCAGGGTAGGACAGTATGGTGTCAGGGTAGGACAGTATATTGTCAGGATAGGAGAGTATAGTGTCAAGATAGGACCGTATATTGTCAGGGTAGGACAGTATAGTTTCAGGGTGGGACAGTATAGTGTCAGGGTGGGACCGTATATTGTCAGGTTAGGACAGTAGTATAGTGTCAGGGTAGGACAGTATAGTGTCAGGGTGGGACAGTATAGTGTTAGGGTGGAACAGTATAGTGTCAGGATAGGGCCGTATATTGTCAGGGTAGGACGGTATAGTGTCATGTTAGAGCATTATATTGTCAGGTTAGGTCAGTAGTATAGTGTCAGGGTAGGACAGTATAGTGTCAAGATTAGACAGTAAAGTGTCAGGGTACTCCAGTATAGTGTCAGACACACTCCTAAGGCCCCTTTCACACGGACGGTCCGTTCAGGTCTGCCTGTCAGTTTTTTAGGCGGACCTGAACGGACACTCCATAGACCTCTATGCAGAGTCGGATGTCAGCGGTAAGATCAGACCCGCTACGATCCGAAAAAGTGTGACAGAGGAAAACCCTATTTTTCCATCCGCCTGCGGATCGGATCGGGTGACGACGGACTCTACGGTCCGTCGCCATCCGATCCCCCAAAGGGAAGAGCGGCGCTCTGACAGGTCCGTCCCTGCACAGAGTGCAGAGACAGACCCGTCATCTTCCTGCTCACACGTCCGTGTGAAAGAGCCCTAAACCTTGTGGACAGGCTTTCCAGGAGAGCTTAAGCTGTTATTGCTGCAAACGGTGGGCCAACTCAATATTTAACCCTACGAACTAAGACTGAGATGCCATTAAAGTTCATGTGTGTGTAAAGGCAGGCGTCCCAATACTTTTGGTAATATAGTGTATGTGTATGTATACACATACACTATGGCACTATGGTTGTTATGGCAGCAGCTAGCTGCCATAACCCTGGTATCCTCCTCTTCGGCCGGCAGTCCGCTTCAAGGTAAAAATGGTCTCCGGAGGGTGGAGGCGATCGGATGCTTTCACTAGCTGGGCATAGAGACGAGTGAGGGGAAGATGGCCCCCACCAGTCTCCATGACATTACAGGATGGAAGCGATGTCAAAACGTCACTTCCGCCCATAGCTCTTAAAGGGCCATTTTTTTTTAAATTACAATTTTTTTTTTATTTTTTTATCGTATTTTAGTGTAAATATGAGATCTGATGTCTTTTTGACCCCAGATTTCATATTTAACCACATACAGACCGGACCAATTTGCAGCCAAAGGCCCTGGCCCCTTTTTGCGATTCGGCACTTTGACGCTTTAACTGACAATTGCGCGGTCGTGCGACGTGGCTCCCAAACAAAATTGGCGTCCTTTTTTTCCCACAAATAGAGCTTTCTTTTGGTGGTATTTGATCGCCCCTGCGGTTTTAATTTTTTGCGCTATAAACAAAAAGAGCGACAATTTTGAAAAAAACGCATTCTTTTTTATTTTTTGCTATAATAATTATCCCCCAAAAATATATAAAAAAACGTTTTTTTTTCCTCAGTTTAGGCCGATACGTATTCTTCTACATATCTTTGGTAAAAAAAATCGCAATAAGTGATTATTGATTGGTTTGCGCTGAAGTTATAGCGTTTACACGATAGGGGATAGTTTTATAGCATTTTTATTAATAATTTTTTTTTTACTAGTAATGGCGGCGATCAGCGATTTTTATTGTGACTGCGACATTATGGCGGACACATCGGACATTTTTGACACATTTTTGGGACCATTGTCATTTATACAGCAATCAATGATATTTAAATGCATTGATTCCTGTATAAATGACACTGGCAGTGAAGGGGTTAACCACAAGGGGGCAGTGTAGGGGTTAAGTATGCCTAGGGGTGTGTTTCTTACTGTGGGGGGGCATGGCTGTCAGCTAGTGAATGCTGATCTCTGCTCCAATCACAGGGAGCAGAGATCAGCGTCACTAGTTTCTAGGCAGAACAGGGAGATGCTGTTTATTTCCGCATCTCCCCGTTCTGCCTTCCCGTGAGACGATCGCGGGTGTCCCCGCGGCGATCGAGTCCGCAGGACCCGCGACCGGCCTCACGGGGGTCCCGACCGGCGCGCTTCCGATGGCACGGAGGCATTAAAAAAGGGACTTATATATACGCCCTTATACCTGTCCGTGCCATTCTGCCGACGTACATCGTCGGGAAGCGGTTAAGAGGTCCTCTCATGCTTCTAAAGGATGTTTACATTCCTTGTAATATGAATAAAAAGTGACAAAAATTTTTAAAAAGCAGTGTAAAAATAAAAAATAAAAGGTAAAAAATAATAAATAAAAAGGTAAATTTTTTTTAAACGCGCCCCGTCCCGCCGAGCTCGCGTGCAGAAACAAACGCATATGTGAGTAGCGCCCCCATTTAAAAATGGTGTTCGAACAACACATGTGAGGTATCGCCACGATCGGTAGCGTGAGAGGAATAATTCTAGCCCAAGACCTCCTTTGTAACTCAAAACATGCAACCTGTAGAATTTATTAAACGTTGCCTATGGAGATTTTTAAGGGTAAAAGTTTGTCGCCATTCCACAAGCGGACGCAATTTTGAAGTGTGACATGTTGGGTATCAATTTACTCGGCGTAACATTATTTTTCACAATATAAAAACAAATTGGGCTAATTTTACTGTTGTCTTATTTTTTATTCAAAAAAAGTGTATTTTTTCCAAAAAAAGTGCACTTGTAAGACCGCTGCGCAAATAAGGTGTGACAGTAAGTATTGCAATGACCACCATTTTATTCTATAGTGTGTTAGAAAAAAATATGTATAGTGTTTGGGGGTTCTAAGTAATTTTCTACACATCTAAAACAACACATCTAAAAAAGAGGCTCAGCCCTTAAGTGGTTCAAACAGTGCCGCAAACAAACTGAAAAAAAAAACATCAATTGCAGCCACTGTGCCAATCAAACGTAGCCACTGTGCCCACCAAACGCAGCCACTGTGCCATCAAACACAGCCACTGTGCCCATCAAGTGCAGCCACTGTGCCCATCAAGTGCAGCCACTGTGCCCGTCAAGCGCAGCCACTGTGCCCGTCAAGCGCAGCCACTGTGCCATCAAACGCAGCCACTGTGCCCATAAATTGCCGCCATTGTGTCATCAAACACAGCTACTGTGCCCATCAATTGCTGCCAGTGTGCCCATCAATTGCTGCCAGGGTAACCATAAATTGCTGCCACTGTGCCCATCAATTGCCGATACTGTGCCCCATCTATTGCTGCCAATGTGTCTATCAATTGCTGCCAGTGTGCCCCATCAATTGCTGCCAGTGTGCCCATCATTTGCCGCTACTGTTCCCCATCAATTGCTGCCAGTGTGCATCACCTGGGAGTCAGGACATATGTCTCGCAGCGGGTCACGGTGGTGTCCTTCATGTCCACGCTCCTCAATGTCTCTAATCCTCTCTATCAGGCGTCCAATCACAGCGCCTGTTGTTTCAGCCAATCAGGTTACAGGTAACCAGACCCGAGCACCTGATTGGCTGAAAGGCGGGTCAGTGTTAGGAAAGCGATTTATTCGCTTTCCTAACACACCACTGCACAGCATTGCGCCCGCTGTTTACCATTTTGGAAGCCTATTAGAGCCTATGGCTCTAATCAGGACGCCTATTAGGGCTCACGGCTGTAATCAGGCGCTTCCAAAAAAAAAAAACACTGCTGTAATTCAGGTGCCCAGTGCTCGACAAGGGGCCGGGCACCTGAATAGGGGGGCGGCAGCGGCGACCAGTTGTGCACAAAGCAAGAACATGACCGAACCACACTTTAAATCCAACCTGTAAAATTATTTATTGAACAAGAGCGTAAATGGTCAAATATGGATTTTTTTTCCCCAAATGTGTATGTTTTCAGTGTGTACAATCTTCTTGTGTATTTTGAGATTGGGCCTTTCTGTGAACCATCAATGCTAGGAGTTAATGGAGCTTTCTTGTTGTGTAGCCATAGGCTGTCAGAAAGTCAGTAGATTTTTCTGAATATGCAGTATTTTCAGTGAATAGATTTGTTATGTTTTCTACTTGGTGTGTCCTTTGTCGGTCCTTCAAGGTTGATAGGAAATCCATGCTGCTTTTCACTGATGCTGATTTCTGTAGACACTGTTTTAGGAACATATGTTTTTTCTTCAGTTTTCACTCAGGCCCTCTGTCAGACTTCCAGACCTGTTTGGAACTCTTCTTTGGCCTTGGCACACACCAATGTTGGATCTTGTCTTCAGGATCAATAAATCAGTTCAAATTATTTCTGTTGCCAGATCACTACAGCCCTTTGTTAATTTAAAGTGTACTTAAAGCCAAAACTTTTTTGGTTTTTGATTGAGTAGGAAATGTTTTTTGCCCCTCTCTGGGCTGGTGCTACCGCTATGCAAACTAGGTAGCCATCTATGGTGCACTGCCACCTAGGTCACATCCAAGGCCTCTGGTTTCCCTACTCTCCATTGCATTCCCCACACAGTCCGCTGGTGTTCCCCACACACTAATGCCGTGTACCCACGGTCGGACTTTCCGGCAGAAAAAGTCTGACGGAATCCTTTCATCGGATATTCCGATCGTGTGTGGGCCTCATCTGACTTTGTTTTTGTTCTGACGGACCTAGAAATAGAACATGTTTTAAATATTTCCGACGGAAACAATTCCTTTTGGGAAAACCGCTCGTCCGTATGCTGTTCTGACGGACCAAAAAAAGGAAGTACGAGATGGCAGCTATTGGCTACTGGCTATTGAACTTCCTTTTTCTAGTCACGTCGTAAGTGTTGTACGTCACGCGGACTTTGGTGTGATCGTGTGTAGGCAAGACAGTTTCAGCGGAACTCCGTTCGGAAAAACTGGTCGTGTATACGCGGCATAAGCCAATGTTCTGCTGCAGGATTGGATGATGTTAGCCGGAGACTAAGCCGTCTCCTGCAAACTTCAGCCAATCCATGAAGAAGAGATATCCAGCCAATGACATCACTTTCTCCCAGCTCCCCAGTAAGTTTCCACATGGAGCTAACCTTGGCAAGGAGGTGAGAAAGCACCCCTGCACAGGCTTCCTTTGCTGCTATGTTAAGAAATGTATTAGTAGTTGGACTTGGACTGCAAATCATATGCTTTTTTTAATATAATGGTATCATCATCATGGTAATATATTTTTATAATGGCACACAGTGATATAATAAAAAAGTACAAGTATGGAAAAAAGCAAAACACTGGCACAGATTTACAGATCACCCTACCCCACTTTTTCCTGGCAGGGAGGTGAAAAGCAACCTTGAATAGGCTGAATTTGCTGAGATCAGAGATCCTTTAGTATTTGTACTGAAAAGTATTTGTTATATTTGTATTTAATATTTATTAATTTATTAATTTATATTTAATTAATACAGTTAATTTAGATGTGGTTAATATATATCTTGCCTTTTCTATTTGTGCTGTTGGCATCATATGGCACTTATTTTTGCAAAGTAAAAGAAATTTAGCAGTTCCATGTTCTGTTGTTTTAATACTTTCTACTGTTTTTTTTTTTTTTTTTAAGTTTTATCTTATTTTTTGGGGGGGGGGGGGGGTGCAAGTAGCTGGTCTTGCCTAGGGCGCAAAATGCTCTAGCACTGGCCTTGACTATGTTTTGTCTATGCCCTGTTAGGCACTTGGAGTACTTGCTCCGTCTCCTTTGTGGGGTGCCTCAGGCCCCGAGGCTGCAGCTGCCAACACTGGATCTATACAGAGGGGAGATCTCTACTTTGCTCAGTGGGGGATTTGTGAGCTGATCCCCTCTGAGTAGGGTGGGATGGAACATGATCTGCTCTATGGGCGGTTGGATGTAAACAGACTTTGCTGTCCGTTTATACCTGACTGCGATTTGATCTGATCCGCCCTGGCGGAGGGGAACAGATCCCCTTCTGTTTGTTTTTAGTAGACCAGATTGGGTTGGAGATTACACCCGAAGAGTATGGAGGGTCCAATTGGGTCCGCCTCAAAACGGACAGGCGGATCCAACTGGACTACTCATGTAAAAGTGCCATGTGATAAATAGTGAGAATAACTAATGTATGTACGTCCAAAGTACAGAGCACACACATTATCTGATTACCAAAATATAAACTTATGAGGTCGTGTGTGCTTGTCATCTGCTGGATATTTTCAGCCACTTTACTCAAAAAGCGACAATTCGGGTATAATAGCTTTCTCCCAAAAGCGGCCTTTCACCATTCCCTCTAGGCCAGTACCAACCACAGAAAACCTTGTATATGCAAAGAATAAAACATGCTATATTGCATTACCAGGACAATTAAACAATTTGTTTCTTTATCCTAGTAAAGTTTGCTGTAAGTATAGTACATTACTTTAACCACTTCAGCCCCGGAAGATTTGGCTGCAGAATGACCAGGCCATTTATTGTGATTCGGTACTGCGTCGATTTAACTGACAATTGCGCGATCGCGTGACGCTGCACCCAAACAAAATCGATATCCTTTTTTTTCCCCACAAATAGAGCTTTCTTTTGGTCGTATTTGATCGCCTCTGCAGTTTTTATTTTTTGCGCTATAAACAAAAAAATACTGTCAACTTTGAAAAAAACACAATATTTTGTACTTTTTGCTGTAATAAATATCCCATTTTTTTTTTAAAAGCTAATTTTTTCTCAGTTTAGGCCGATGTGTATTCTTCTACATATTTTTGGAAACAAAAAATCGCAATAAGCGTATATTGATTGGTTTGCGAAAAAGTTATAGCGTCTACAAAAATAGGGGATAGATTTATAGCATTTTTTTTTTTAATACAAACGTTTTTTATTGGTGAAAAAGTCATAGAGCATATACATGTGATTACAAATCAAATGTAATGAAAAGTAAAATACATATTATGGCATACGTCTATAAGAAAACTTATTTTGGAAAAACTGACATAGGTTAGCAGAAGTATCCAAAGGGAGATCATAATTATACATCGGAAAGCAGTACTATCATCAATTCCAAAACGGTATAGTGACTCATACAGAGTTTTTCAATCAATGTATATAACTTATTAAACAAGTAACCAAACTTTTCCGCTGCTATCAACAAAAGAGTGTGCGATCAGTACCAAACAATGTTATATCATGTAAGTGGGGGACTGTACTCCTACCCCTGCAGAGGGGGGTAGAGGAGGAGGGCCAGCAAAGGGCAGGATCGCCTCTAGGGCTCAGGAGAAGGGTCTGTAGAGGCTTGTAGTAGCTGGTCCAATAGCCAGCTCGACCATTTTTTGTCATAGATATGCATTGTATCCATTATGGAGTGGAATAGTCTTTCCATCAGTCGGATCGCTTCCATTCAATGCAGGACTTGGGACCAAGGGAGGGAACGGGATTTCCAGTTCAGGGCTATGGTCCACTGAATGGCGCCGATTAATGTATGAATTAGGTTAAGGGTTGAAGTGGGGATACCTGGGATGGGTGCAAAGAGAAGGCAAATCTGTGGGGACAATTCTACTCTAGAGCCTGACAGGGTCTCAATCTTAGAGGAGGCCTGGTCCCACACTTGCTGGAGTAGAGGGCAGCTCCAGAAGGTGTGTAACATTGTACCCACCTCCTGGCAGCCTCTAAAGCAAGATTCTGGGGCTGTGGGATAATATTTATGTATTCTATCCGGGGTGAGGTACCAGCGGGTGTGTACCTTAAGGATTGTTTCTTTCACCGAGATGGATTTGGAGCATTTGTGCAAGTTCCTGAGCATATCTGCCCATTCGTCACTAGAAATCTCCATACTTAGGTCGGTCTCCCATTTCAGCATAGCTTTGGATTTTTCGGGGAGGTCAGAATCTAACAGGCTTTTATATATCAGTGATATTGTGCCTTTGTCCCTAGGTTGAGATATACATAGTTGTTCAAAAAAATTCGGGGTATAGTGTGCTTCGCATTTATAGTGTGTATCAAAAAAGTGTCTGATTTGGAGAAACTTAAAAAATTCCTCCTTTGGGATCTGAAATTTGGATTGTAAGTCTGTGAAGGAGCAAAAGATCCCACGGTTTGTGAGGGATTTCAGGGTAACCAGTGAGTGGTGTATCCACCATAAAAAGGTTCCGGGGGAGTTAAATGCTAAGGGGAAATTCCTATCTCCTAGAAATGAGGCTTGGGGGGGGGGGGGGCTGGGGAGTTAAGTCTAAACTTAGACTTGTATAATGACCAGATACGGAGGGAGTGTCCCACCACCGAGTTTAAGGAGTTGACCTCCCCGGGTTTCAGTAAGGGCTGCCACAACAATCCTGGGAGAAAGAAGGGGCGTATAGACTGCGTTTCAAAACGCAACCAGGGGACCACTTCAAACTTAGAGTGCCATTGGGCCATCTGGGCCAGCCTGGCCGAAATATAGTAGAGCCATATAACTGGCAGGCCCAGGCCTCCCCGGGACATTGGTCTATGCGCCATGGACTTTCCAAATCTAGGCCTTCTCCTGCATCAAATAAAGGCATTAATGTCTCTTTGGAGATCTAGTAACATCTGACGGGGTACGTAGTTGGGAAGGGCCCTGAAAAAATATAACAGCTTGGACAGAATAGACATCTTGATTGCAATCACCCTGCCTAGAAGTGATATTTTGAATGTGGACCAGGTTCTAAGCCAGGGTGAATGCTTTGGGGTAGTTTGCCTGGAAAATGTCTGTGAGGGAGGGAGCTAGTTTAATACCAAGATATGAAAGCATAGAGTTGGATATGGAAATACCGAAGCTTTGTTTAAGAGTAGAGATTAACTGAGGTGGGATGTTGATGGGGAGGGCAGAACATTTAGATAGGTTCACTCCTAGGCCAGAATAGTCATGAAATTTTTTTAGGGTGGTAAGAAGGTTAGGAAGGGATATCAGGGGGTCTGGAAGAAATGCTAAAACATTATCTGCGTATAAGCTAAGCTTGTATTCGTATTCTCCTTTTCTATATCCCTTAATATCATTGTTGGCGATAATGGCTCTGGCAAGCGGTTCGATTGCCAGTGCAAACACTAGAGGGGAAAGGGGACAACCCTGGCGGGTGCCTCTGCCCAGGGGGAAGTATTCAGAGGAGCAACCTGGAAGTCTAATTCTTGTGTGAGGGTTGTGATACAATGCTTTGAAGCCTTGGACAAATTCTCCGGCGAACCCGAACTTCTCCAAGACCTGGTCTAAATAGGGCCATAAGACGCTGTCGAAGGCCTTGTGTATGTCGAGGCCCAAGACTAGAAGCCCCCGGGAGGAGGAGTCAGCGTCTTGGATTATGTTTGTCGCTAGTCTAATGTTGTCTGTAATTTGTCTATTAGGGATAAACCCTGTCTGTTCCGGGCCTATTAGGGATGCGACTATAGGGGCAAGTCTATTGGCCAGTATTTTTCCTAGGATCTTCGTATCATTATTTAAGACTGAAATGGGTCTGTAATTTTGGGGAAGGGTGTGGTCCTTATTTGGCTTCGGGATTAGGGTCATATTGGTGTGGAGCAGCTCCAATGGGGGTTTGTGTCCTTGGAGGGTGTGGTTCACAAATTTACTGAGTTGTGGTGACAATATCTGGGCAAATTTCTTATAGTAGGCAGATGTAAATCCATCTGGGCCCGGGGCTGTGGAAGATTTGAAGGATTTTATTATGAGGGAAACTTCTTGTTCTGTGCAGGGGACGTTCAGGGATGATAACTGTTCTTCTGTGAGCCTAGGAAGGTTTAGGGAGTCTAACCACTGGGAGAGGTCTTCGTTTATGGGGGAGTTCGGCGCTGATAAAAGGGATTGGTAGTAAGAAGTGAATATCTGGAGAACTTCCTTGGGGTGGGAAACTAGTTGGCCATTTTTGTTCTTTAGTTTGTAAACGTGGGGGGGTTGTAGGGATTGGTGTAGCTTGCGTGAGAACATGCTAGATGCAGAATTACTATGCAGTAGAAATTTCGCTTTAGACCATCTAAGAGATTTTTCCGTTCTGTCAGTCAGTATGGAGTCTAGCTCTACTCTCTTTTGGTTAATTTGTGCTAAGACCTGGGGGGTCTGGTCCCGGGTGTGGATGTTATAGAGGTCATGGAGGTCTTTTGTGAGGATTTATAGCATTTTTATTATTATTATTTTTTTTTTACTAGTAATGGCAGCGATCTGAGATTTTTATTGTGACTGCGACATTATGGCGGACACATCGGACAATTTTGACAAATTTTTGGGACCATTGGCATTTATACAGCGATCAGTGCTAGAAAATGCATTGATTACTGTATAAATATCACTGGCAGTGAAAGGGTTAACACTAGGGGGCGATCAAGGGGTTAACTGTGTTCCCTGGGAGGTGATTCTAACCGAAGGTGGAGGGGACTGACTAGAGGAAGTGACGGATCGTGGTTCCTAGCTAATAGGAACACACGATCTGTCACTCCAGTCAGAACAGAAGAGGAAAGTGTGTGTTTACACACACACTTATCTCTGTTCTGTGTCTCCTGCTCAAGATCGCTCGTGGCCAGACGTCATCGCAGCCGTCGGGCACGAGCATCAGCACCCCCGCTGTGCAGCAGGCGCGCATGCGCCTCCTATTCTGATCCCGCAAGCCGACGTATAGCTACGACGGCTCACAGGATCGTGCCGACCTGCCGCAGTATAATGACGGCGGCTGGTCGGCAAGTGGTTAATAAAGCAGCACAGTATGTCCTGGTAATGCACTATAGCATGTTTTATTCTTTGCATATACAGAGTTTTCTGTAGTTGGTACTGGACCAGATGGAGTGGCGAAAGTGCCGTACAGCCTGCATGCATGGATGGAATAACAATATAAGAGGCAAGTGCGACTGGGGACACTAAGGTAAGGGGAGAGTGAGTAAGACATTTTTTTAATGTAAGGGGGAACTCTGAAAACTCTAGTGTAAAGAGGAACTCTCATGTAAGGGGGGCTTTGTCACAGGGTGCCCAGAGACCCTTTTTATTAGAGTTCCCCCTTACAGTATAAAGGGGAACTCTGCAGATTCCTGTAGGATGGTGGGGGGGGGGGCACCAAGATGCACCTTCACCTATGTACACAAAATCCTTGCACCGACCTTGGGTGCCCCAACTCCTGTGATCTGTGCATTATGTATTCATGCCCCCTGGACCACAAGCATTCCACAAACTTGACCCCTGCGCTATGTGCGTTATCTACTCCTGAGCTCTGCACAATATCGTATACACTGTTGTGTATTCAATACTCCTGGCCACTAAACTCTGCATCCTGGGCTGTATGTGACATACTCCTAATCACGGCACTCTTTATATTGCACAACAATTGATGGTTGCTAAGTAGTCACTGACTAAGCAATGAAATTCTTCTTCATTGTAGGCTGTGTGCCGAAAAGCATACATAAATGAAGAGTTTCATTCATTCACATTCAATTTTAATTTAATTTTTAAACCGTAATGTGTATTGTATGTGTCTTTTAGACTCTTATGCCCCCTACACATGAGCGGAATTTCCATTGGAAAAAACTTGAATGTTTTTTCCAACGGAATTCCGCTCAAGCTTGGCTTGCATACACACGGTCACACAAAAGTTCTCTGAACTTTCGACCGTCAAGAACGCGGTGATGTACAACGCTAAGACGAGTCGAGAAAATTAAGTTCAATGCTTCCAAGTATGCGTCAAATTGTTTCCGAGCATGCGTAAGAATTTTGTGCGTCGTAATTGCTACAGACGATCGGAACTTTTTCCGACCGAATAATTGAGAACCTGCTCTCAATCTTTTGCTGGCGGTCTGATGGAGCTTACACACAGTTGGAATTTCTGACCAAAAGCTCACATCGAACTTTTGCTGGGGGAATTTCCGATCGTGTGTACGGGCATTACTTGTGGCACAGTAATAAAAGCATATTTGTTGGGAACAAGGACTGTGGCCTATGTTAACTTGTACACAGTGAGTAGGCTCAAATTTTAAGCCCCTCCCACTGTTGGCACAATTTACCTACATCCACATTTCACCATGGAACACACCTAATTATTCTCCCCTGGGTGCCCAACCACTTGCCCTAGGGAAAAAATATCTACGACCCAGAGCCTATGTGTGCCCTCTTTCAAAAAGTCAAGGTTATTTTGTACTCCATGGTGCTCTTCTATGGTCCTTATACATCCTGTCATTCGATTTTTGTAGATTTGTTTCCCCAGAATAAAGATATATTTTTTGTAGACTTCTCTTCAAAGTGCCCAAATCTGCACCTTCATGATACTTTCCTGAAGTGTTAATAAACAAAGATATTTTTCATGGCTATATATATTTCACCCCTCTTCCACTTGTATATTTTAAAATCAAGGGCATCCCTCGTTATCTTCAAAGTTACACACAGCTTTGAGTAAAGATTCACACATTTCTCTAATTGTATTTAATTGGAAAATGTGTTAATCCTGGGTAAAAGGTGCATGAAGCTTGTGTGAAAACAAGTATAAATAGACCCTTTAATGTCCATCTCTTTCACTGCCAACCTTTTTGCCTAAATTCCAATTTGGAACTCTTTAATGGTGCTTTCTTGTGGTGTGTGCATTTTCAAATAACCCTTTTATGACCAATTATTGATGCGTAGATGCCCGGGACAAATTTAGCCCATTTTAGTTCTGAGAGATGCATCTACTGAGACAGAAGTAACTGGGCATTAGATCTGTTGCCAGATGAATGGTCCTCCACAGTTTATCTGGCATGAGGGCAGCTGGTTTTGGGCACAATAACACACAGCTTTCGGAGAAGACCCAGTCACTAGAGAGGGGACTGTTTCCAGGGTGTCAAACTTCCAATGGGGATGGTCTGGCATGTGCAGTAGTTGTGTGGAAACGCGTTGGATCGAAGAGCACATGTAATGCCATCTGGACTAGCTGGAAGGGTGATACCGCAGCTAGTGATTCTGTTCATGTTACCTTTATACTTTTGTAGCGGTACCCCCAGTTAAGAGGGCCGCTGGTTTGTTTTGGGTCCCTAAAGTTCAGCTCCACCAACCCCCGGCAATTTGCTCTACCCGCTCTGGCACAGTTAGTAAAGGGGTATGTATCTATGCACATATAAATATCACTTATACTCTAAGTGTAATGGACTCAAACTCACAAGCAGACTGCTGAGATAAGAATAACTGGCTTTACTTTGGCAGTAAGAAAAGAAATAGTAACATGCATTTAACATTTGACTTACAATACTTTAACAGGTCCCTGCAATATGCACTTTAACATGTACACATATATGTATCAAACTAGCAAGTGGGAACGGAGCGCCAAGTGTAGCGACCGTCAGATTTATTGCACCTCAGGGGTGCATAGCAATCTGCGCCTACCTAACGGACCAGGCCTGATCCCTAGCAATAGAGCTCAGTCCTTGTATAAGTACAGTATTCTTCACCGGCAATAGATCTGTAGAGGTGGTGCACATGTAGCTTTAAATGGTGTATTTGTAATCCACAGAAAATGACATCTGCTGCTCTGAGGTAAATTGTGCCTTGGCAGTTCAATAGGCATGAAAGTGTGTATAGCAATGTAGGATGAGCCTTTCAGCTCGCTCACCAGTCCTGGGGTACCGTCCTCAGCTCCGGTCCCTCCAATGGCGGCGTCCGGTCTCCTCCGTCACAGCCCCTGCGTTCCGGTCCTCTCTCCGACCGACCGACTGTAAGGAAAAGTCTCCGCTCTGCTGCTGCTGACTCTGAGGGGTGAGAGTCTCTCTCCACCTGCTGCAAGGCCCAGGCTTCAGGCCTTCAGCAGTCCCGGTCCGCACAGGTGTCTCCTCACTTAGAAGTGTCTGCGTCACCAGCCCAGTCAGAAGAGGAAGAGGCGGTCTCTCCTCTTCCCTTTTATCACCTCCCCCAGCAGCCTCTCGGGCGGAAACAATCCTCCCGGGAGCCTGGGGAATTATGGGGAATGTAGTCTTCTCCCCTAAAAGGGGTACGACCCCACTACACACTCCCCCCACTTTGAATCTTTGGTCCCCAAAGACATTGTTCAATCTACAAGCTTTCTTTGAGACAACACGTTCACATAATTCAGACAGAGGAGCTTCCCACCAATTAGCATAGGATGGGGAGCTGTCCTGTCTACAGGTCACTTCAGTGTGGGCGACCTGTTTAACTGTGCCAGAGAGTGAGCTGGGGTTGCCCTCCACCAAATGAACAGTGGATGGGTCAGGGCGTTCAGCACTTCTCCTTGCTGTGGTAACAGAGTCCTCTGAACTTTTTCCCATTTGAGGGTAAGTTAACTTCTTGGGAGGCCTCACAACTCTGCGAGCTCTCTGTTCTCTTGGGACTTCTTCAGGAACACATTCTGGCAACATCTCTGGTTCTGGAACATCTACTTCTTCTTCTTCTGAGTAGAGACCAGGGATATCTTCCCAGCACTCAGGCACAACACTGAATGGAACAAACTCTGTAGCTTCTGGGTTCAATGTTTTATCTTCCACATCTTCAGTAGGTGGAAGGTCTATGGCGGAACTTCCTGGAGTTGAGGAAGGCCATAGCCATTCAAGTTCTCCTCTTTCTTCTTCTGCTGATCGGGGGTCCTGTCCACCCCTAGTTTGGGATGTCTGAGACCGAGTATTAGGCCTGGGGGTATCCAGAATGGAAACAGATTCAGGCAAGTCTCTCGCTGGAGGTATTCTGACTGCTTCAGTGAGTGGGAGCAAGTGATTCCTATGCCAGGTCTTCAGAGGCCCCACTCTTCCTTCTGGCTTTAACTTGTAGACAGGCAATCCAGGTAGCTTTCTACAAATGATATATGGCTCTGATCTCCATCTATCAGCAATCTTGTGTTTTCCAGGGATCCCTAGATTTCGTAACAGTACACGGTCCCCAGGCTGTAGGTCCTGTACTCTAACTTTCAAATCAAAGTTCCTCTTATTTCGGGCCCCCCTCTGGTCAGAGGCCGCTTGAGCTTTCTCATAAGCTATCTTCAAACTGTGCCTCAGTCTGTCCACATATCCTTTGTGGGAGGCAGCAGAGGCATGGTCTAAGGAAATGCCAAAGGCCAAATCCACTGGCAATCTTGCTTCTCTCCCAAACATAAGTCGGTAAGGGGAAAAACCTGTCACATCACTGGTTGTACAGTTGTAAGCATGTACTAAAGCTGAAATGTGTTGACTCCAATGTTGCTTCTTCTCTGTTTCCAAAGTTCCCAACATGTTCAATAGGGTCCTGTTGAACCTTTCAGGCTGGGCATCACCTTGAGGGTGATATGGTGTGGTTCTAGTCTTCTCTACTCCCAGAGAATCTAGTAGCTTCCTGATCAGGCGACTCTCTAAGTCCCTTCCTTGGTCTGAATGGATTCTCTGTGGTAGTCCATAATGAACAAAGTACTTCTCCAGAAGTACTTTGGCCACTGTAGAGGCCTTCTGGTCCTTGGTTGGGAAAGCCTGAGCATAACGGGTGAAATGGTCGGTTACCACCAGAACATTTCCCAATCCACTCAAATCGGGTTCAAGGCAGAGAAAATCAATGCATACCAGATCCATTGGGCCTTGACTCTGTAGGTGGCCCATTGGGGCAGCTTGATGGGGTAAAGTCTTCCTCTGAATGCATCTTGCACAGGAATGGCAATACTCCTCCACTTCGGTCCTCATGCAGGGCCAATAAAACCGGTCTCTGACAAGTTGGAAGGTTCTCTCTGCTCCCAAGTGACCATGCTGGTCATGTAAGGCAATCAGCACAGTCTCTCGATGCTTTTCTGGGAGAAACAACTGCCACTTGTCTTCTGGGCCATCAGAGGGGCCCCTTCGGTAGACTACCCCCTGATGCACCTGTAACCTGTCCAACTCTCTCCTCAGTAGGCGAGCTTCTTTGGAAGGGTGAAGGCGAAGTCCCTCTGGACTCTGGTTTTACAGGGCTTCCAGGACCAATCTCCCCATGGGGTCTTCCAATTGGTCACACCTTAACTCTTTCTTGGACAGCTTCGGTAGACACTCTTCTGCTAGTTGAGTTACCCCACAGTAACACTTTGGGACTCCCACTGTGGTAACTCCTATCTCTTCGGCTCTGGATCCTCCTCTGGCTTGGAGTTCAGCCCCCTGACAAAGGGCTCGCACTCCTTCTGGTGCCACTTGGGTCCAGTCTTCCCAGTCATCGACCATGACATGGGATCTTCGGGACAGGGCATCTGCATCCCTATTTCCAGCCCCTGGCCTGTACTTGAGGCTGAAATTGAATCCAGACAACGCCGCCAACCATCTGTGTCCAGTTGCATCCAGCTTGGCGGTGGTGAATAGGTAGGTCAAGGGGTTGTTATCTGTCTTTACAGTAAACTCGGCCCCATAAAGATAGTCTCTCAGTTTGTCAACTACTGCCCATTTGAGGGCTAAGAACTCCAACTTGTGGGTGGATTAGTTCTTCTCGGAGGGGGTCAGGCTCCGGCTCACATAGGCCACTGGTCGTAGCTGGTCTTCATACTCCTGGTAGAGTACTCCACCTAGGCCCTCATGGCTGGCATCAACATGTAGCTCATATGGTCTAGTGGGGTCAGCATAGGCCAAAAATGGGGCTGTGGTGAGACTTCTCTTCAAGGTTCTGAAAGCCTCTTCACACCTTGAGTTCCATTGGTCTTGGACCGACTCACCGGGCCTCCTGGGCCCCAATCCATCTTCCTCTCCTTCTGTCTTAAGCAGTTCGTTTAAGGGTTTTGCGATGCGGGCAAACCCATCCACAAACCTGCGGTAGTAGGAGCAGAACCCCAAGAAAGACCGAAGTTCTGTAACTGTTGTGGGTCTTGGCCACAAAGTAACTGCCTCCAACTTCTCAGGGTCTGTAGCCACTCCTTTTTCAGACACTATGTGTCCCAGATAGTTCACAGAAGACTGATAGAACCGGCACTTCTCGGGAGAAAGTTTGAGTCCCTCTTCACTGAGCCTCTTCAGTACTTTCTCCAACCTGGCTTCATGTTCTTCCAAAGTCTTTCCAAAGACAATGACATCGTCCAGATACACAAGGACTTCTATGAGGTTCATGTCTCCAACTGTCCTTTCCATAAGGCGTTGAAATGTAGCAGGAGCTCCAGATAGGCCCTGGGGCATCCTGTTGAACTCAAAGAATCCTACTGGGGTTATGAAGGCAGTCTTTTCTCTATCTTCTGGATGCATGGGGATTTGATAGTACCCACTCTTGAGGTCCATCACACTGAACCACTTAGCTCCAGATAAACTCTGTAAGGCATCTTCTATCCTTGGCGTGGTGTACTGGTCAGGAATGGTCCTCCTGTTGAGAGTTCTGTAGTCAATGCAGAGCCTCAATGACCCATTCTTCTTCCTGACCACCACTATTGGGGAGGCATAGGGGCTTCTGGACTCCCTAATCACTCCCGTCTTCTTCAGTTCCGCAAGCTGCTCCCTCAGATCCTCCAGATCTGCTAGCGGGACTCGCCTGACTCTCTCTCTGAATGGCTTGTCCTCTTGCATGCGGATCCGATGGGTGGCACTCCTCGCACACCCCACATCAAACTCATCTTTAGAGAAAATCTTCTCCCATCTGGTCAGCTGGGCCTTGGCTCTCTCTTTCCAAGCTCCAGGTAGGTTTGGGTTTTCCATGGAGAGTTTCTTCCAAACATCTTCTCCTTCACCCGTCCCCCTTTACTTCTGACCAGCCAACTGGGGCAGCAGGACTCACCTGTCCCAGAAGCATCCTGGCAGGGATCTCCACGGGCCGCTCCGTGGGGTTCCTCACACTGACAGGGACTCTTCCTCTGGCCTTCTTCAGGTCCGTCAATGAGATCACTTCTGGTATCACCTCCAGACCTGAGTGACCCTCAATTGGGTCGGGTTCCAACATGACAAAGGGGCCAGGCTGCTCCCAATTAAGTTTCACCGTGGCTCTCATGCAGGTTACCTCTCCAGGCTGTAACACCGCTCCTTCTTTTCCAAGCCTCCATACCCTGCCTATCCCCTCACCTGGGGTCTTCTGCTCTAGGACCAACCGCTGGTAGGCTGCCTTCAGCATGGGATGGATCTTGGGAGCTGAAAGATTCTCCTTCTTCACCAGGGGGGTCAGAAGCCTTCTGACTAGGTCCGTGTTCGTCCCTATAATCAGGGAAGTCTTGCTGGTTCCTGGTGGGCGGGGACACACCACTGCTAAGGTGTCAAACACTTCAGTCTTCCCAGCTACGGATGGGTCAAAGGTCAACCGTATGGGTAAGTATCCATCATAGGGGAAACTCTGAGTTCCCAGTCCCCTTATCTCCAACTCTTCTATCTTCTGTATGGGCAGATGACTCAGGTATCTGTCATAGAAGTCCCTGTACAATAGGGTCACTTGTGCTCCAGTGTCTAGGAGGGCCTTCGTGTACACTCCTTCCACCTGGATAGGTACAGTAGGAGATGGGCCAACTAGCTCTTCTGGGTAGGGCCGAGTTGATGCTACCTTCTTCTTTGGACTCTTTCCTTTCTCACTTGATTTGCACTTGCTCCTTTCTTGAGCCTGGTATGCATTAATTTTCTCCCTCTTAGTGGGAGTGTGAACCCGTTGAGGGACATTGTTATCTCTCATTTTTGAGGGTTCACGTTTAGGAGTACTGTGTTTCTTCGGAGGGGTCTTGCCCCCTTTCTCTGGAGTATACCTTGGTTGAGGATCCCTGGGCCCCTTTTGAGGGGTTTGATCTCCTCGTTTTCTTTTCCTGTTATTCTTCTTGGAGCTCACTGAAGGTGATGGGCACCCGGTTGACTCCTTCACCGGGGCCCTTTGGCGTTTCCCGCCGGCTGGCGGCTTTCTGTTTTCTTCTTCTTGGGACTGGAACATACAGCTGCAATATGACCAATTCCTCCACAATTAAAACAGATCATCTCACCGTAGTCAGGTGGGGATGCTGGTGCTGAAACAGCTGGAAACAATTCCCTCCTGCTTGTTTCTTTCTTGGGACTGGGCGTCTCTTTCGCCACTAGAGATGTCAGTATCTCCATCATCTGGGACATCTGCAACTTCAGGGCATCTACCTCTGTCTCTCTTTCAGGGGTTAAGGCCGACCTGACCGTGGCCACTGGAAGTTTTGTAGACCCCATCACTTGCTTTTCCCTTTTCTCTTCCAACATGGCCTCTTCTTCTCTGACCATTCGAATGAGATCGGGGTAGTCCAGGCTCTTCCCATCCTGCCGGGTGCGTAGAATTAGTGCGACAGGGTCTAGGGGTTGGGCTCCCCTCATCACCTGCTGGGCACGGGCTTCATCTACCTTCCCCGGATCTATCCCCTTCTTCAGGATAATCCTATGCAGGATCTTGTCTATACGTCCCATATACTCCGACAGCTTCTCCCCTGTCTTCTGGTAACAGTGTTCCAGTTGATAGGTAAGTTCTGTGACTTTTTCTGTCCCACCAAACACACTTTCCAGGATGTCTATGTAGTCCTGGGCAGTGCAATCCTTTTTGCTTGTCTTCAGATTGCGTATGGCCTCTAAGGCAGGCCCTTTTAGGCTCTCAACAATCCTTTGCTTCTTTCTACCTTCTGGGACCTCCCATTCTTCTAAGGCCTGCGTGGCACCATCTAACCACTCTTCAAATCTCTCTTCTCCCGAGGGTACAGGTTTCCTTCCTGAAAACATCCGGAGTTTTCTGTATCCCGACATTGGGTAGTCCCCGGGGTCTCTTCTGCACTGAGTCACAATCTCCCCTAGGACAGCACACAGTTCTGCACTAAGAGTAGTTTGTGCGGGTGCGGGACTTTCCGCGCCCTTCTGCTCTTCCTTCTTCGGGGATAGCATCGTTTTCACTGGAGAACAGTCTCCCTTGCGCGGCAGCGCATGCAGCAATTGATAGGTCTGACCATCCAGTGCTCGTATGCTTTGGCTCCTGAACTGCTCTGGAGTCTCTTCCTGCCATTCTATTAGGGCGTATGTATACCCGGCATCATTTCTCATGTCCATTATCCATGCTTTGTGGCATGGGGATAGGGACATTATGAGCTGCTTGACTGCCTCTCTCTGCCATATCCCTGGCAGTTCAATGACTGCTGCTGCGGCTGGATCAGTGCCCCATAGTGTGTACCACCGTCCCACATCTATCGGGTCCATGCCGGTACCTTCTGGCGGCTTTTCCCGCTGACTCAGGATCCCGGATTACGAGCCCCCACGTGTAGCGGTACCCCCAGTTAAGAGGGCCGCTGGTTTGTTTTGGGTCCCTGAGTACAGCTCCACCAACCCCCGGCAATTTGCTCTACCCGCTCTGGCACAGTTAGTAAAGGGGTATGTATCTATGCACATATAAATATCACTTATACTCTAAGTGTAATGGACTCAAACTCACAAGCAGACTGCTGAGATAAGAATAACTGGCTTTACTTTGGCAGTAAGAAAAGAAATAGTAACATGCATTTAACATTTGACTTACAATACTTTAACAGGTCCCTGCAATATGCACTTTAACATGTACACATATATGTATCAAACTAGCAAGTGGGAACGGAGCGCCAAGTGTAGCGACCGTCTGCTATGCACCCCTGAGGTGCAATAAATCTATCTGCGCCTACCTAATGGACCAGGCCTGATCCCTAGCAATAGAGCTCAGTCCTTGTATAAGTACAGTATTCTTCACCGGCAATAGATCTGTAGAGGTGGTGCACATGTAGCTTTAAATGGTGTATTTGTAATCCACAGAAAGTGACATCTGCTGCTCTGAGGTAAATTGTGCCTTGGCAGTTCAATAGGCATGAAAGTGTGTATAGCAATGTAGGATGAGCCTTTCAGCTCGCTCACCAGTCCTGGGGTACCGTCCTCAGCTCCGGTCCCTCCAATGGCGGCGTCCGGTCTCCTCCGTCACAGCCCCTGCGTTCCGGTCCTCTCTCCGACCGACCGACTGTAAGGAAAAGTCTCCGCTCTGCTGCTGCTGACTCTGAGGGGTGAGAGTCTCTCTCCACCTGCTGCAAGGCCCAGGCTTCAGGCCTTCAGCAGTCCCGGTCCGCACAGGTGTCTCCTCACTTAGAAGTGTCTGCGTCACCAGCCCAGTCAGAAGAGGAAGAGGCGGTCTCTCCTCTTCCCTTTTATCACCTCCCCCAGCAGCCTCTCGGGCGGAAACAATCCTCCCGGGAGCCTGGGGAATTATGGGGAATGTAGTCTTCTCCCCTAAAAGGGGTACGACCCCGCTACACTTTTTAATAAAGATTTTTGGCTGATTCACGCTATGAGGTTTCTCCCTTGACTATGTACGTGATCTGGAAACATGGAGTTCATCCCTGCAAACATATGGAGACTGAGATTTCCACACCTGTGATTATTCTTTAACAAGCTGCCTTGATCTCTGTAATAGGGATCCATCATGTCTGTTAAGAGACCAACCTTTATCTTGTGGATGAGTGGATTATCGGATATTTTATACACCCGCTATTGCTATATGCATTTTTCATCGAATGAGTGGACGTGTTTCATGGACTTTCACTCGGCACATTGTTTTTCATTTGTGTACCCGGTTACCCCCTTATGATTTTATAACTTTTTGGAAATTTTGGGGGTTCACAGCACAGTTTGTATATAATACATTCAAGTTATGCGGCGTACACACGACTGGACTTTCCGGCAGAAAAGGTCAGACGGAATCATTCTGTTGGATATTCCAATTGTGTGTGGGCTTCATCTGACTTTTTTCTTCAAAAATTCAGACGGACCTAGAAATAGAACATGCTTTAAATTTTTCCGGCGGAATCGGGAATACCGTTCGTCTGTATGCTGGTCCGACGGACCAAATACGACGCAAGGGCAGCTATTGGCTACTGGCTATTGAACTTCCTTTTCTAGTCCTGTTGTATGTCATAGCATTCGAAACTAACAGATTTTGTGTGGGCAAGTCCGTTCGGTTGGAACTCCGTCGGGAATACCTTCGGAGTTTATTCTGACGGATAGTCCGGTCATGTGTACGCAGCATTAGGAGTATCATTTAATTATCACTAATTTTTTCAATACATGGTCACACATGCTGAGATTATTTAAAGGAACAGCGCACCATTCGTTTTTTGTTTAGTGTTTATTTTTCCTGTGCAGGATTTGGGTTGCAGCAGTTCAATATCAGACCAGCGCAGAGATACATTTTTTGTTTATGTGCAGCAACTCATTCGGGTGATCGGACTATAGACTCTTTATGTCACTTGCCTGTGGAACAGGTCTGGGGAACCTTCCAGGAAGCCACCTGGACTATCATGCAGAAACTACTTCCCTGTGAGATTGGTGCTGGCCAAATAGAAACACATTCGCTGGGTTCTACTAGGTATTAGAAACAATGGTTGAGCTATACATACTATATTAGTTATCACTGTGCACGCTGGAGTAACGCCTTGTACACACGGTCGGAATTTCTCAGAAAAAACATGCTCAGAAAAAATTTGGAGACGAAAGCTATTGGCTACTGGCCTCTACGTAGTCCTGTCGTATGTTTTATTCCTCACCTCATTCCGAATGATCAAATTTTCCAACAACTTTGTGCGACCGTGTGTATGCAAGACAAGTTTCGGACAAAATCCGTCTGAAAAAATCAGACGGATTTTGTAGTCGGAATGTCCGACCGTGTGTGTACAAGGCATTAGAGTGATAATTCTAGGGCCATCATTTATGATTACCTTTAGTTTGATAGCCTGTATAGGCTTTTAAATGTAAAATATTGGGTAACAAAGTTTATCGCTGTTTCACAAGAACATGCAATTTTTTAAGGGCTTTTTTCAGCTGGAATGTGCACCTTTGGCACTGGTCCTGTGGTGCATGCTCACTACTGTCTATTTACAAAAGACAGCACTTCTCTCTGAGTGGGTGCACCAAACACTCCCCATCATCCCTGGGCGCAGCTGGTGTAATATACAGCAGGGGGGGGGGGGTATCCAGACATTGGCAGCACCTGCAGCATCTCTCCCTGCCTACTGCTGCTAAAGTAACAGAGGCAAGGAAGCTTCCACTAGGTTCCTCCTTGGCTCTAACCTGTCTCATAACCGATCATGAGGAGGAACCTCGAAGGAAGATCATCTCCCACCCCATATCAAGCTATACTGTATCTGAGGGCTGTGTTGGGAGGGGAGGTTTGGGGATAAAAAAATATGGTGGCATTTGTACAGTCCGCTAATTGCATATACCTGAGCTAGAGGGATAGGGGGTTGTGATGACAGGGAAAGAGGATTTATACTGGATGGGAATTGGGATGTCAATCCTGTCAAGTATGATGATTTGGGGGTGGGCGGAGAACCCTGTATCTGTGAGGGGGGGAGATTTGGGGAGAATAGGGGGAGTCAATGCAGAAATATGTTTTTTTACTTTTGTTTAACTTAAACACATTGCTAATAGCACTATATGTTTATAGTTTAAATATTGATGTTTGCACTGTTTAGCACTGAAAACAGTCATTTTAGGTACTTTTTTGCAGTGCCAGTAAAAAATGCGGCTCTGTCAGTACATTTAATGATTTTTGCCAGTAAAAAATTGGTGCCGTTTGTAAATTTTGACATTCTGCCAGTAAATTTTACTACGGAGGGTTGGCAACACTGTTAGAGGTGGTGTTTAAATGATGCATGAGATAAAATACTGATTCTAAAGAGAGAAAGGATTGCAATACGTAAATGTTTCAGAACTATAAGTTTATTTCTGTGAATTGAACATTTTGAATGTGAGGTACTATAGGCATATAAAATTTCTCAAGCAGCTTTGGGAGTTGATGCTGAAGTATAAGAGGCTGTTAGATGTTGGACTGCATGCTAGCCGTTTCCCCACGGCAGTGAATCTAGGTGTTAATTGCTTGTATTTAGGGATCTCTGGAGCTTCTCATTTTAAAAACAATATTCTAATTCTTAATGAGAGCAGAATATTTAACATGTAATTATGAAAGAATAAAACTCCAGTGAAAAGTTTTATGTGGAAGGCATGAGTTATTCTGTATCACCATAAAACCCTTAACTTCAAGCCTAGAACCCCCAAGGTTATCATAGTGAGATCATGTGTCAAGAAACCAGATTTTTCTGAGTACAGTGTATATCAGAGAAGAGAATTGAGAAATAAAAGTAATTGAATATAAGCGCTTACTGCAGGCGTAATTCTATGCATAATATTGTTCTAGGGGGCCTCCCCCACCTGTTTTCTTTCTCTTTTAGTTGAGAGAATCTCTGAAAACCAGTACCCAGGCATATGGGCGTATTGCACCCTATGCTCCCTCTCAAAATTAAATGTCACTCTACTTTGCAAGAGCACTGTACTGCTTGTTTTATGGTCATAGACTTTATCAGTCGCTTGCCAAAAGATTACTGTGTACAGGTTGTCGGGAGGATAGTTATATAGCATGCCGTGCACCCTGCAAAATCACTTTTCCCCAGGACCTGCAGCCCACACACACTGGGTTGGCAGGCATTGCAATATATCTTTGTTGGGTTTTAAAAAGAAACACATACAAACATCAATGAAGATACCCTGTGAACGAGCAGAGAAAACCAAAATTCTGGGGTACAGTAAGAAAGTTCAGCATTTTAGAGAATAGTTCTGATAACAGGTAACTTAAAGTGGAGTTCCACCCCAAAAAAAATAAAAAATTATTAACGTGCTTAAAAAAAAAAAAAACATTTGGAGAAAAATTTTTAATAAATTCCTTTTGCTTGGGGGTTCCTCGTAGTCTGCCTCCTTCGGCGCCTGGGCTCCTGACGTCACTTCCCTTGGTGCAGGAAGGGAGAGTGCCTCTTCCCCTCCCTCTTGTCAATCATCTGGGACACGTGACCAGTCCCAGATTAAGCGCAGCCAGTGACGGCACGCTGCGCGGCTCGAGCATGCACAGTGGGTGCCTGGCCCGTGCCCACAGTTAAAATGCCGGCGCCGCCAAGCGGAGGGGGGACGAGCTGGGCTTTGATCCCCCGCATCGCTGGACCCTGGGACAGGTAAGAGTCCGATTATTAAAAGTCAGCAGCTGCAGTATTTATAGCTGCTGACTTTTAATTTTCTTTTTTTAAGTGGGAACCCCGCTTTAAACAAAGAAATACCAGAGCAGTCAGGCAATCGTTATCCAGAGTCTTGTAAAGTTTAAACCCATATACATAGTTTTTCAAGGATGAGCTGTTTAGGTCATTATAAAGTTATAACAAGCCCCCAACGATCAAGAATAAGGCAATGCTGTTTCCTAGTTTGGAAGCTTCTTGAGAAGCCAGTTATCAGCTTTCCTCTCCTCACACTGACAGCGCGTGAGGAGAGGAGAGCCTATCAGTGGCATCTCCACACAGGGGAGACCTGTACAGATAATCAAGGTACTGATTATCAGTGCCCTTATTATCAGTGCAGTCCCAACAGTGCCCATCAGTGATGCCAATCAGGGCTGCCTTTCAATGCCCATCAGTGCCTGCTCATTAGTGCCGCCCATCAGTACCACCTATCCGTGCCTCCTATCAGTGCCCATAAGTGCCGCCTATCAGTGCCCATCAGTGCTGCATATTAGTGCCTGCTCATCATTGCCACCTCAATAGTGCCATCTCATCAGTGCCGCCTCATCAGTACCCATAAGTACAGCCTATAAGTGCCCATCAGTGCAGCCTCATCGGCGCATATCAGTGAAGGAGAAAAATTACTTATTTACAAAATTTTCTATCAGAAACGAATGCCTTGTACACACGACCGGTTTTCCCGTCGGAATAAACTCCGATGGAGTTCTGGCGGAGTTCCGCTCAAGCTGTCTTGCATACACACGGTCACACCAAATTCCGACCGTGAAGAACGCGGTGACGTACAACACGTACTACGGGACTAGAAAACGAAAGTTCAATAGCCAGTAGCCAATAGCTTCCGTCTCGTACTTGCTTCAGAGCATGCATCGTTTTTGGTGCGTCGGAACAGCATACAGACAAGCGTTTTTTTCCGATAATAATTTTTTCCGTCGGAAAAATATAGAACATGTTCTCTATCTAAGTCTGTCTGAATTTTCGACGGAAAAAGTCATGGTCGGAATATACGATGAAAAGCTCCCGTCTGACTTTTTCTGCACACGGCATAAGAAGTTCTTTTTCTTTTTTAAAGTTCAATCTTTTTTGTTTTTTTTACCAAAAAATGTAGAACCCAGTGGTGATTGAACACAACCAAACAAAAGCTCTATCTGTGTAAAAAAAAAAATGATAAAGGGTACAGGGTACAGTGTCGCATGACCGCACAATTATCATTGAAAGTGCGACAGCACTGAAAGCTGAAAATTGGCCTGGGCAGGAAGGGGGTAAAAGTGCCCAGTATTGAATCAGTTAATTATATCAGAAATTATGGAAATTGCACTAAGCTCCCTTTATTGGGTGCAGCAAACTCCATGCAGAAAGTATTACCAGAATATGCTTAGACCCTTACATGCATTGTGTACCTTTTTAAAATTCTTCTTTAAAAACATTGACCAAAATTAGGTATTGGAAGAACCAACATACTCCTTTTAAAAAACACCACCATTTATAGGTACAGAGTTTTCGTAATGAACTATTTTAAAATGTGTTCAGTGCTCTAAGATCAAACAAAGTCTATGACAATGTATTGTAATTGTGTGTCTTTGATTGGCTATCTTTAAACAGTATAAAGGCCTCTACTGCAGTGTGAACTGCTAACATAAAAGAATAAAATTAGTGCAGGTTAGTGACCTGTGTGGAATAGCTTATAACCTGAATTTTCAGCTAGCAGTAAGTATAAAATGGCAGATTACTTCTGCCTTCCCGAGTTGATGTTTTTGTTCCAGGCAAGGTGACACAGAGGTGTTCAGAGTGTTCCATAGCATATTAAAAAATAATAATAATACACATATAATTCTGGTGCATCACCTGCCATGCTTTTCCTTTTCTTGTGTTATATGTAAATCATGAGTTTTCAAGAACACACGAATATTATAGCAATCTCTGGCTGTTACCATACTTTTTATATGACAGGAATACTTACATATGTATACGCTAGATCCTAGATCCTCATTATTCCAAATACTTAAAGGGTAACTCCACTGTTGTGGAAAAAATATATTAAAAAAAGCATATGCAATTCCAAAGCAACCATGTAACTTAATGATATTATAAAGGACTTTTTATTTTCAATCTGCAGTGCTGTAATTTTCTGTAGTCGATCATAACTCCCAACTATCCCTGATTTGGAACAAAGTCCCTCTGTCCCTCATTCCTCCCCATTTGTCCCTCATTTTGGTCTGATCTATATAAAATGCACTATTTATCTATCAAAATGTGTTTCCCAGTGCTAAACCTTTCATGCAGTTTCTAAATTGTTGCATTTGTACATTTCAAAAGCCAATATAAAGAAATAGTAGTGGTAAAAAAAAGCACTTGTGGTTTTAACTAATAATTATTTTTGTATAATTCTCATTTAAGGGGGCATGGCAAGGGGGTGTGTCCTATGCCTACATACTTTTGCTAATAGGTGTCCCTCGTTCCCATCTCAAAAAGTTGGGAGGTATGGTTGATGCAATATGGCAACCTAGAGGCATTCTATACACCATTGGTGTACAGAACGTCCCCAGAAATGCCATTTCCTACTTGTGTGATTGGCTCACTGATTTTCCTAGAAGTTTGCACTAAGGTACATGCTAGATTCTTAGCACCCCCTGCAAAAGATAATTCAGTTTTGGTTACTCCCCAAGGCTTAAATACTTCTGCAACTTTACTCATCAGAACACTGAAAAAGACACCCCCCCCCCGGGTCACTCGCTCGATACGTCAGTCGGCCCCACACTTACCACATCAAGATTAGGGCTGCAACTAGCGATTATTTTCATAATCGATTAGTTGCCCGATTATTATTTCGATTAATCGGTTGGTAACCTTAAAAAAAAATTGTGGTGTATAATTTAGTTAATATGTAAAGTTTTAAAAAAAGGCAATTTATTCTTAAATATCTCTATGCAGTGGTAAATATAAATAACCAACTATATGGTAAGGGAGCAAAATATCTAATCCACTCTGAGAATAACAGACAGAAGAGATATACTGTATATACTATTAGAGGAGATATAATGTATATACTATTAGAGAAGATATATACTGTATATACTATTAGAGGAGATATACTGTATATACTATTAGAGGAGATATATACTGTATATACTATTAAAGGGTGAATCTGGTAAATATCATCAGACTCAGATCAAATTTTAAACAAACAATGTCTTCCTTAAAAAAAAGAAAATATTTTAGGAACGTTTGTTCGATTTTCTAATCGTTAGTGGGGTCAAATCGACATTAATTTTCAACCACAGTGACGGGAAAATTTTGAAATAATATAAAACTTCTTGGTCAAAGGAACTTTCAGACAGTGTATGTGGTTTGCGTTCAGAAATTACATTCGTTTTAAAAACAGAATGTTAAAAACAAGTGAAAATTTCAAACATTATGGGGTGGAAATCTTTCACCAATCTTTTATCAATTTCCATATTTTTTTGGTATTTTTGGTATTTTTATCTATTTTGCTGGGATCCAACAATACATTACAGCTGCGAACAGTTTTAAATGACATTTTTTCCTTTAGAGATGTCATTTTGCTGTGGCACTGTTATAAACATGGGAAAGATGCGTTTCTTTACAAACATACTAAGGACACCCCCCAGACATGGTATTTAAAGGAATATTTCATTTTTATTGTTTCACTTTAAGCATTATTAAAATCACTGCTCCCGAAAAAACGTGCGTTTTTAAAACTTTTTTTTGCATTGATACATGTCCCCTGGAGCAGGACCCAGGTTGACTTTAAAGGTGTTCGCATGTTCGAACAAATCTTGTGCCTGTGTTTGCGAACTGAACCGGGTGGTGTTCGGCTCATCCCTAAAACCTACAAAGACATGTCCATCCACCTAAACTGACAGGCCACGCAATGAGAGCATTAATCAGAGAAGCAGCCAAGAGACCCATGATAACTCTGTGGAGGAGCTGCCAAGATCCACACCTCAGGTGGGAGAACCTGTCCACAGGACAACTATTAGTCGTTCACTGCACAAATACGTGGAAGAAGGTGCTCTGGTCAGATGAGACCAAAATTTTACTTTTTCGCAGCAAAAAGTTATGTGTGGCAGAAAACTAACACTGTACATCACCCTGACACACTATCCCCACCGTGAAACATGGTGATAGCAGCATCATGTTGTGGGGATGCTTTTCTTCAGCAGGGACAGGGAAGCTGGTCAGAGTTGATGGGAAGATGGATGGAGCCAAATAAAGGACACTAGAAAACCTGCTAGAGTCTGCAAAAGACTTGAGACTGGGGCAGAGGTTTACCTTCCAGCAGGACAACGACCCTAAACATACAGCCAGAGCTACAATGGAATGGTTTAGATCAAAGCATATTCATGTATTAGAATGGCCCAGTCAGTCCAGACCTAAATACAATTGAGAATCTGTGGCAAGACTTGAAAATTGCTGTTCACAGACACTCTCCATCCAATCTGACAGAGCTTGAGCTTTTTAGCAAAGAAGAATGGGCAAAAATGTCACTCTCCAGATGTGCAAAGCTGGTAGAGACATCCCCAAAAAGACTTGCAGCTGTAATTGCAGTGGAAGGCGGTTCTACAAAGTATTGACTCAGGGGGGCTGAATACAAATATGCGCCACACTTTTCAGATATTTATTTGTAAAACATTTTGAAAACCATTTATCATTTTCCTTCCACTTCACAATTATGTGCCACTTTGTGTTGGTCTATTACAGGGGCGGCCAGTCCATCGCCGCCTCCCCTATCCATGTGTCCGGCCCCTTTCAGGACACCGGTGCATGGATTTCAATGCGGAGGGGCTGTTTTTTGGAAGCACAGATTAGAGCCAGAGCTTCAATATAGGGTGGGCTCGGGTCGCAGAGTGCGCTCTGAGCCCACCCAGGTGTGTTACAACAGCGAATCAATATTCCTCCTCTCGGCCAATCAGGAAGCTGGTTTTGACACCTGTCACCCGATTGGCTGAAAGGACAGGCGATCCTATTGGATGCCTAGAAGGAGGAGGGAGAAGCTGCACGGTGGAAACCGCTGTGATGCAGAGAGGACACAGGAGTTGCTGCCTGCCGCCCATAGGAGGCCCCTGCCCGGGGTGAGAGGGTGCCACTGACCGATCAACCGATCAACCAGGGTTTGGGGGTTGTTTGCCACTGCCGCCACTGGTCTATCACATAACGTCCCAATAAAATAAATTTACGTTTTTGGTTGTAACTTGACAAAATGTGGAAAATTTCAAGGGGTATGAATACTTCTTCAAGGCACTGTAGCTATGAGACTCACACTTACATACCAGGAACTGAACTTAACTGTATCTGAACACCACAAACTGAAAACGCTATTTAATTCATTTTTAACATTTAAAGCAAACTAATCTATCCATTCATGTCTCTATGCTTTATTTTGTTGAGAAATCACTTTGAAAAACACCCCCCTAGCATTTCAAGCAACTAAAGAAAAAAAAAAAAGCTATTTACTAATAGCATAAAGATTAAAATAGTTGATGGTCATTCGGAGAGTTTAGTTCCATTTTAAGGACAGTTTTAAGAGTATTGCCACATACACACAAGCGGATTTTCCGTCAGAAAAATCTTGGATGTTTTTTTTAGACGGAATTCTGCTCCAGCTTGGCTTGCATACACACGGTCCCACAAAAGTTCGCTGAATTTTCGACCGCCAAGAACGTGGTGACGTACAACACTACAACGAGCCGAGAAAATTAAGTTCAATGCTTCCAAGTGTAGCGCCCACCACCTTTAGGTGGGTGCTAGTTAGGTAAGTGTTAGGTAAATTTGCCAGTGCCTTACATTTCTTTAGGCCTGGTTGTTTGATATGGTTTGGGAGGAGTGATAGAATAGAGGGGGGTGTGGCCACCTACACTCTGCCCTGAAAGAGCTTCCTTACTTTCCATGGGAAATGTTCTGGAAAGAAGGCGGAGTGGGGACTGAGGTGCAGGCAGTTTGTATGGAGAGCTCTGGACCAATCATTAACTTGTATTGGCAGGGGCAGGACTCGCATATAAACTGGGGTCATATGCTTCCTGGGAGGAGATGGGAGGAGTTGAATCCAGAGAAGCAGCAAAGATGTAACCTCAAGGAGTAGTCTTGAAGGCCTGGGGGTTCAGAGACCCCAGAGCTGGATAGCAGGAACAAGACCTGAAGGCCTGAGGGTTCAGAGACCTCAGAGCTGGATGGTCCAACAGAAACGAAGCCACCATGTAACCCCTGGAGAAGTGGACCGGACATCCCATCTTGGGATGTTTCTAACCATGCAGAGCGGGAAGTAGCTGCAAAAAGGACGCGGTAGACTGGGACTGGCTTTCTGTGGCAATCATGGACTGTCGGTGGGGGAGTGCAATGGGAGTGCAACCCAGTGGTGTCCAATCATCCAGGACTTTCCTGACGCGGGAGGATCGCCGGAGTCAAGATAGGCAGGTGAGGCCTGGGGCTCCTAACATCCACATACCACAATGTCTTTCAGAGGGGCATTGGTCAGTTCGCTAAAGGGAAAGGACTTTAAATTACACTTAGGAACCAGAAAAAAGAGAGAGGCAGCTCATATTCCCTTGACTAAGTTTTCAACACAATGTAACTAAGGAAATAAAGTTCTTTTTAAAGTTTATTGACTGCCTGCTGATGAATTCGTGCAGGGGTGGAAGAACTGAGGTATGTTAGCAGTAAAGGTATGAACATACCCAGCAGCTCCCAAGGGAGTAGTGCGCTACACAAGCATGCGTCAAATTGTTTCCGAGCATGCGTAGGAATTTTGCCCGTCGAAATTGCTACAGACGATCGGAATTTCCGATCGGAACTTTTTCCGACCGAAAAAGTGAGAACATGCTCTCAATCATTTGCTGGCTGGAATTTGGCCAGCAAAAGTCCAATGGAGCATACACACGGTTGGAATTTCCGACCAAAATCTCTCATCTGTCTTTTGCTGGCCGAATTTCCGATCGTGTGTACGCGGCATAACTCCACCTTTTGTTTAGAAAAAAAAAACATTCCCCTCTGGGTGATCGATACTGTTGCAGATTCCTACCTTTTGTTACAAATAAGGAAAATGTGCGGGACTTTTTTCATTATCAATCAGCAGATGCACTTAATGAGGAAGATTACAGGGTCTGAAATTGTAAGAAACATAATTTTAAATAACATTCAATTATAATATGGCTTGTGTAGCAATTGTATATGCTACATTATTATTATTATTATTATTTTTTATTATTTTTGCACAATTTTTTTCCCAGAAAAGTGGAGGTTCCCTTTAAGTCTTAGATTACTGTTAGGATTACAGTTTTTTTTGCAGAAAATCCATGCTGAACAGTAGCAGTTAGCTGGTTCTCAGCACAAAAACAAAAGTACTGGAGAGAGTGAAATAGGGGAATCTGTGAGGGAAATGTATATCCAAAGCTGGCCAGGGGCATTATAATCGCTTTACAATCTAGCTTAGACTTACCAGCAACTGTGAAGAGTGTGAGGATTTAGAGCATTCAATGTATATTGATACAAATATAGGTATAGATATGGGTAACTCTTATGCCCTGTACACACAAGCGGATTTTCCGTCGTAAAAATCTTGGATGGTTTTTCCGATGGAATTCTGCTCAAGCTTGGCTTGCATACACACGGTCACACAAACTGAACTTTCAACCGTCAAGAACACGGTGACGTACAACACTACGACGAGCCAAGAAAATTAAGTTCAATGCTTCTGAGCATGCGTCGAATTGTTTCCGAGCATGCATCGGAATTTTGCGCTTCGGAATTGGTACAGACGATCGGAATTTCTGACCGAAATTTTTTTCCAACCGAAAAATTGAGAACCTGCTCTCAATCTTTTGCTGGCGGGAATTCGGCCAGCAAAAGTCCGATGGAGCATACACACGGTCGTATTTTCTGACCCACTCTCTCATCCATAGAGAGGGGGAGAAGGGAGGGTAACAGCCAGATGACCTCTCCTCCGGTGAGTCCCGCCTGCGATGAGGATTCCTCCCAGGGCTACCGCTGGGGCTGGAGGCATTCAGCCTGGCAGCCCACCCTGGAGGGTCCCTAATGAGCCTCCCACGGGGATGCTGGACCCGCGGGGCAGGCGATGGGCTCAAGCGCTTAGGAGGGCGAACCCCCTTGCACGTTTGCGAGCATGTTTGTTACCGCAGCTGCGGCCTTGATCTGGTCCAACAAGGCCTGCAAATCGCTGTCTCTGTCTCTGCCAGCAGGAGAAGTGTCTGAAGTTTCTTCTTCTCCTGAACTTATTGGAATACTAAAACTACCTATCTGCACAGACCCTCATACCTGTACCCTGCCCCATCCGGCCTACTTCCTCCAATCAGCAAAGGACTACACCCCCTCCCACCAAACTAACCTAGCTGACCCTTCCTTGACCCTGTTCCTCCCTTAGTCATGCAGCCCCTTCGTCCATTTTCCCCTTCGGGTATCACTGTACAGAGCTCATTCCCTCCCCGGCAGGCTGCACACAGGCGCTGCAGAGCCTGCCACTGTCAATGGGCATAGTTCGTACAGGTTCACAGTGCATTGTGGTCGTTCGGCGGTCAAACGGTTGAACGACCCGATAATTCAGTTGTTCGGAGAACATCTGCACAGCCAAAGTTCACCCCGAACTCATGCTCGGGCCGAACCGTTCACCCATCCCTATAAGCTAGATGCAACCTGCGGTAGACAAAGACTCCAACATAGCCGATAAAGATTTAAGGAAAGCATAGATACAGACTGTAAATACACACAGAGAATTGCAAGCAGGGGATACATCATTAAGTGATAGGTTAGTTATTAAATACTCTGAACAACACAAAGTTTATCATATAAAAATAAAACACTTTCACTGATTATAAAAAAGTGTTAAAAGTCACTATCAGGGAACAAGGGCTCTTGTTTCGAACAGAAAGGTAAAGTAGGTGTAATATTTATAAGTATCAGGATCCATTATATTTTTGCCTGATTCTTCTCAAGCCATAACGTTAATTTTACCACCACTGGGATAATTACTTTAGATTACATGCTATTGTGGCATATTTTATGTCGATAAGACTAAATACCCCTTTAAGTCAGGAATTGGACCATTTATATGATAGTTCTACAGGCAATTTTCATTCACTGATCGCATACCATTTCATAACATGATGGAAAAAAATGACAGCATTTAATTTTGTACAGGGAAAAGAGTTGACAGACAATTGTTGCAGAGGAAGCATAGATAGATTTTCTAGTAAAATCAAAATTCTTTCCAGGTATCAATGAAGATGTAAGCTGTAATTTCTTTTGGTATTTTTGTATTAGGTTTCCTAAAGATATTATTAGAAATTCCAGTGAAAGAGTGTTTTACTAAGTATTTATCAAATGGTTAACTAGATAGGTGCAGAGATTTTACATTTTATTATCAATACTATTTGAAGAAAAAATATAGAAAAAATATACTTACCTGTTCTGTGCAATGGTTTTGCACAGAGCAGCCCTGATCCTTTTTTTCTGGGGTCCCTGTTGGTGCTCCTGGCACCTCCTGCCTTCAAGTAGCTGTCCAGAAAGCTGTCTGCTAAGGGGGGTTCTTGTGCGGGCTCAAACACAGTGGGGCTCAGCCACGCCCCCCGCTCCCTTGTTACTGTATTTTATTGACAGCAGTGGGAACCAATGGCTGCTCTTACTGAAGGGGGGGGGGGGGGCCTGCACCTGAAAGGTTTTTTACCTTACAGTGGTTGTAAAGACTGAAGTTTTGTTTACCTTTGTAATGGAAATTTGTAAGTTCTGTATATAATTGTATTCCATTTTGTATGTATTGCAAACTGCCCTCATTGTGCACACGGCACTAATAATGTTTTCAGTACATGTTTACATTCTTTCGAGTCCTGATTAGAATAAGCCTGCCTATGATACGCCCTTGTTACCATAAATGAACAATTGTAATATTAATGTGATACCTACATAATCATGTGTATAAAACCCCTGAATTGCGTCATAATAAAGGAGAACGGTTATTTGGAAAGATGCTGAGCGTATCTTTTGTGTCTGTTCCCTACTGCAGTAGTTATTATTAATTTGGAACCACTAATCAATATGAGGATAGGAGTTGCCTATCTATAAATTTCCAGGACAGGTGGCGAGTTTTGCCCAGGAGGGGTTAAAAGGTGACCCTGAGTATCCGAAACGAGGAGCTTGAGACGATCTGGGAATTTCTGATAATCAGCCGGCTGAGGTAAGCCTTTTGCTTACATTAGAGTTATCAGACTTCCTTGATCGGTAAGGCATTTTCGGGACAAAGGGTACCTATTTTACTCCCCTTAATCGAACTGTATTGATTGGTGGTTATATGTTATGTTATCACTGTCTACTGTCCATCGGAGTGTTATAGATAAGAAAGGGAAGAATAGTGCTGTTCACAGGTATATGTAGTACATCTGCTAGAAAAAGTAGTTTAGAGGCAAGAGGGTATAGGCACACGTAGAGAAGACTGGCCAGTCATTATGGGCATTAAATTAAGTAAGGGAATGAAGGGTAAGAGACCCTCAAAAATGCCCAGCGCAAGAGGAGCACTATATGTGAACCGAAGGTGCGGTTCCGCCTATACTGAGCCCCTAGATTAATGGTTAAAGTGGACAGGGATCCACAATGGGTAACTGGGTTACCACCGAAGTCCACAGGGACTAAGAATCATGCAGAGTACACAGCTAGAGAAACAGCTATCTATGTGAGCAGGATGAATCAAGGGTGACAATTAACACTAGACAGAAAGAGACATTTTCATGTTAAGTTGTGGGATGAATTTGGGGTTAGGCACTACAACTAGTAAAGTCAAGAAACGAATGAGAGTTAAAACAGAATATTTTATATGTTGTCAGAGAGGGAAGATGGGATGAGCACTATGGCTGCCCGTCTGATCATAGAAGGTACAGTATGTGAAGTATGGTATTACAATACATTGGATGCAAAGGATATCAGAAGAAAATAAGGAAAGCAGAAATTTAGCAAGGAAGTATTTAAAAGAGTTAAAAGAATGTGAGAGAATGATATGCATGTGTTGTGTACAAATGGGAAAAATGTAAGCGATTTTAGAGAGATATTTGTGTATGTGTGTGAATGCTGGAACCTTTAGTTCTATCGCTTGTGTGTGTCATGTACGCAGATGTGACCCCCTCCTTTGTGCTCTCCTGAAAGAATGTAGCTGGGATGAGAGGTTGGTGATAAGCTGGAAGGACACCATGCCAATTTCAGTTTTTTAGACAAAACATTTATAACTTTATGTGCCGGGTTAACGAATCTAATGATAAACAATGTGATCGCAATTATTTTTGAATCTGTTTTCCAAACATGGTAAAATGAAGGTTACATTTAACCGTGTATTACACAAATTGAATATCCTTTGATAGTGGAAACAGTGCATTTAATAGGGAATTAAGTAAAATTAAGTAATATGTCCCCCTTTAACCACTTCCCGACCGCCCCCTGTATATATACGTCGGCAGAATGGCACGTACAGGCAGAATCACGTACCTGTACGTGACATTCTTCCGGCGGTTGGGGGGTCCGATCGGACCCCCCTCCGCCGGCGGGGACGGTCGGGATCGCTTCAGGAGCGATCCGGGACGAGGGGACGGCCAGTGGTTTCTGGCCACCCCCTCGCGATCGCTCCTGGCCAATGAAAAGCTTCCCCTTCCTGTCTATTGTATAGACAGGAAGGCGGAAGTGATGTCACGCTCGGTGCGCCGGTCTATGTGACCGGAGACGCCGAGCGGCGAACATGTACAGGTTAGTGCACAACACTACACTGACACCAGTACAGTTAGGCACATATTCCACCCCCCTGTCACCCCCTGATCACCCCCCAGATCACCCCCTCCCCCCCCAGTCACAGTGTCACTAATTGCAGTGATCATTTATTTACTGATCACTGCATTTAGTGTCAGTGTGACTGTAATAACTGTCAGGGCAGTTAGTTTTAGGTCCAAGGTAGCCCCCTACCCCCCCCCTAATAAAGGTTTAACCCCTTGATTGCCCCCCAGGTAACCCTTTCACCCCCTTTTGCCAGTGTCACTAAGCGATCGTTTTTCTGATCGCTGTATTAGTGTCACTGCTGTCGCTAGGTAACCATTTTTTTTTTTTAGGTAACCGCCATGTTTATATAGGTTCATAAATAGGTTTATAGGTCAGGTACCCCCATATTACAACCTAAATAAAGGTTTTAACCCCCTGATTGCCCCTAGAGTTAACCCTTTCACCAGTGATCACTGTATAACTGTCACTGGTGACGCTGGTTAGCCAGTTAGTTATTTCGTTATTTAGGTTCCCCGTCAGGTTTTTATATAGCGTCAGGTACCCCCATATATTACCTAATAAAGGTTTTAACCCCCTGATTGCCCCTAGTTAACCCTTTCACCCCCTTTTGCCAGTGTCACTAAGCGATCGTTTTTCTGATCGCTGCATTAGTGTCGCTAGGTAACCATTTTTTTTTTTTAGGTAACCGCCATGTTTATATAGGTTCATAAATAGGTTTATAGGTCAGGTACCCCCATATTACAACCTAAATAAAGGTTTTAACCCCCTGATTGCCCCTAGAGTTAACCCTTTCACCAGTGATCACTGTATAACTGTCACTGGTGACGCTGGTTAGCCAGTTAGTTATTTCGTTATTTAGGTTCCCCGTCAGGTTTTTATATAGCGTCAGGTACCCCCATATATTACCTAATAAAGGTTTAACCCCCTGATTGCCCCTAGTTAACCCTTTCACCCCCTTTTGCCAGTGTCACTAAGCGATCGTTTTTCTGATCGCTGCATTAGTGTCGCTAGGTAACCAGTTTTTTTTTTGTATTACTGTTACGGGTGACGCTGGTTAGTTAGCTTGTTTTTTATACTGTCAGGGCACCCGCCATTTATTACCCAATAACGGTTTAACCCCCTGATCGCCCGGCGGGTGATATCAATTAGGTTTTAGGGTCAAATAAGGTCTGCGTCGCCCCAGGTTAGTGCCAGTACCGCAAAAACCCACGCACAAAGCATACACCTCCCTTAGTGGCACAGTATCTGAACAGATCAATATCTGATCTGATCAGATCTATACTAGCGTCCCAGCAGTTTAGGGTTCCAAAAAAAAAACGCATTGTTAGCGGGATCAGCCCAGATACCTGCTAGCACCTGCGTTTTCCCCCTCCGCCCAGCCCAGCCCACCCAAGTGCAGTATCGATCGATCACTGTCACTTACAAAACACTAAGCACACATAACTGCAGCGTTCGCAGAGTCAGGCCTGATCCCTGCGATCGCTAACAGTTTTTTTGTGGTAGCGTTTTGATTCAGTCGCTTCAGTCAGGAGCTTTTTTACCTGTGAATCTCAAAAAAAAATAAAAAAAAAAAAATAAAATAGTTGTCGTTTTATTGTTCTCTCTCTCACTCTATTCTCTCTCTATTGTTGCTCTTTTTTTACTCCATTCTATTCTGCAATGTTTTATTATGTTTTATCATGTTTTATCATGCTTGCTTTTCAGGTATGTAATTTTGTTTACTGTGTTTTAGTGTTGAGCATTTTTTTGTTTTCAGGTGCGCCATTCAGTTGCAACGCGGATTTATTTATCTTGACAGCAACAGCGTTTGCTCCCACGATACATAAAGCCGCGACTCCAACGCTGTAGGAGGTGATTTCACCACCACAGTTAAAAAAAAGAGCATATATGCCGAAGCATGGGGGCAGCAGGGGGGGGGGGAGGAGCGATTGGCTCCTAATGCCACGTACATACGGTCGAAATTCCGACCGTGTGTACACGGCATAACTTTTGCGGGAGGATGCCCCCATGCATCGGCATATATAAATGGTGCATGTATGCCCATCATTAGAAGTGGGTGGATGAAGGGAGGTATTCTAATGGTGGGCATACCCACCAATCAATCTCTTTTTTTCGTTCAGCCAAGAGGCTGCATGAAAAAAAAAAGATTACAATATATGTCCAGTATGTTGCTGGACTTTGAATGGTTATACCAGAATGATGCCTGCAGGTTTAGGTATCATCTTGGTATCATTCTTTTCAGCCAGTGATCGGCTTTCATGTAAAAGCAATTCTAGCGGGTAATTAGCCTCTAGACTGCTTTTACAAGCAGTGGGAGGGAATGTCCCCCTCCCGGATATAAACCGCGCCATTGGGAAATTGGGAAAGCATTTTATCACACCAATCTTGGTGTGGTCAGATGCTTTGAGGGCAGAGGAAAGATCTAGGGTCTAATAGACCCCAATTTTTTCAAAAAAAGAGTACCTGTCACTGCCTATTGCTATCATAGGGGATATTTACATTCCCTGAGATAACAATAAAAATCATAACAAAGAAAAAAAATGGAAGGAACAGTTTAAAAATAAAATAAAAAAGCTAAATAAATAAAAAAAAAAACAAAAAAAAAAAAAAAAAGCACCCCTGCCCCCCCTTCTCTTGCGCAAAGGCGTACACAAGCGTTGGTCTGGCGTCATATGTAAACAGCAATTGCACCATGCATGTGAGGTATCACCGCGAAGGTCAGATCGAGGGCAGTAATTTTAGCAGTAGACCTCCTCCGTGAATCTAATGTGGTATCATGTAAAGGCTTTTAAAGGCTTTTAAAAATGTATGTAGTTTGTCGCCACTGCGTGTTTGTGCGCAATTTTAAAGCATGTCGTGTTTGGTATCCAAGTACTCGGCCTAAGATCATATTTTTTATTTCATCAAAAATTTGAGCAATATAGTGTGTTTTAGTGCATTAAAATAAAAAAAAGTGTATTTTTTCCACAAAAAATGCGTTTGAAAAATCGCTGCGCAAATACTGTGTGGAAAAAAAAAATGCAACACCCACCATTTTAATCTGTAGGGCCTTTGCTTTAACATTATATATAGTGTTTGGGGGTTCAACGTAATTTTCTTGCAAAAAAAAAATATGTTTTCATGTAAACAAAAAGTGTCAGAAAGGGCTTTGTCTACAAGTGGTTAGAAGAGTGGGTGACGTGTGACATAGGCTTCTAAATGTTGTGCATAAAATGCCAGGACAGTTCAAACCCCCCCCAAATGACCCCATTTTGGAAAGTAGACACCCCAAGCTATTTGATGAGAGCAATGTTGAGCCCATTAAATATTTTTTTTTTTTGTCCCAAGAGATTGAATAATGAAAAAAAAAAAATATATATATTTTTTTTACAAAAAGTTGTCACTAAATGATATATTGCTCAAACATGTCATGGGCATATGTGGAAATACACCCCAAAATACATTCTGTTGCTTCTCCTGAGTACGGGGATACCACATGTGTGGGACTTTTTGGGAGCCTAGCTGCGTACGGAACCCCAAAAACCAATCACCGCCTTCAGGCTTTCTAAGGGTGTAATTTTTTTATTTCACTTCTCACTGCCAATCACAGTTTCGGAGGCCATGGAATGCCCAGATGGCATAAAACCCCCCAAAATGACCCCATTTTGGAAAGTAGACACCCCAAGCTATTTGCTGAGAGGTATTGTGAGTATTTTGCAGATGTCGCTTTTTGTCACAAAGTTTTGAAAATTGAAAAAAGAAAAAAAAATTTTTTTTTTCTTTACTTTCTTCATTTTCAAAAACAAATGAGAGCTGTAAAATACTCACCATGCCTCTCAACAAATAGCTTGGGGTGTCTACTTTCCAAAATGGGGTCATTTGGGGGGGTTTTGTGCTATTTTGGCATTTTATGGCCTTCGAAACGGTGATAGGTAGTGAGGAGTGAAATCAAAAATTTGCACCCTTAGAAATCCTGAAGGCGGTGCTTGGGTTTCGGGGCCCCGTACGCGGCTAGGCTCCCAAAAAGTCCCACACATGTGGTATCCCCATACTCAGGAGAAGCAGCAAAATGTATTTTGGAGTGCAATTCCACATATAACTATGGCATGTGTGAGCAATATATCATTTAGTGACAACTTTTTGAAAAAAAAAAAAAATCTTTTTTATTTTTGTCTTTATTCAATCACTTGGGACTAAAAAAAAAAAAAAATATTCAATGTGCTCAACATGCCTCTCAGCAAATAGCTTGGGGTGTCTACTTTCCAAAATGGGGTCATTTGGGGGGGTTTTGTACTTCTCTGCCATTTTAGCACCTCAAGAAATGAAATAGGCAGTCATAAATTAAAAGCGGTGTAAATTCCAGAAAATGTACTCTAGTTTGTAGACGCTATAACTTTTGCGCAAACCAATAAATATACGCTTATTGGCATTTTTTTTACTAAAGACATGTGGCTGAATACATTTTGGCCCAAATGTTTGACTAAAATTGAGTTTATTAGATTTTTTTTATAACAAAAAGTAGAAAATCTCTTTTTTTTTCAAAATTTTCGCTCTTTTTCCGTTTATATCTCAAAAAATAAAAATCACAGAGGCAATCAAATACCATCAAAAGAAAGCTCTATTTGTGGGAAGAAAAGGACGCAAATTTCGTTTGGTTACAAAATTGCATGACCGCGCAATTACCAGTTAAAGTAGTGCAGTGCGAAATTGAAAAAAGACCTCTGGTCCTTTGGCTGCCAAATGGTCCGGGGCTGAAGTGGTTAAGGAACGTTATCTGTGGATATATATATTAGGGTGTGATATTGAAATTATCATTTGAGTATTAATTTCTAATTGGAGTTTAACAATTTTATTAATAATATAGATATATTGAAACTGGTTTAGACAACCTTTGATTGGAAATGAAATCCAGGTTAATGGGGAATTTATAAAAATGGGATTAGTTTAGTTTAAGATAACAATTTTGTAATTTTACATTTATTGAGTGGAAAGAAAAAAGATTAAGATGAGGTTGTTAATTGGAATACAGCTGCCATAATGTTTAAAAAAGCCAAGATGGATGGGATACATAAGAAGTTTTTCTATAAAAATTAAATCTTAAAGTCTGATAATAAATTGATGTGCGGTCCATGATGTGAGAGTAATAATAAATAAAATGTAAATATGACAGACTCATCACATCAAGTCCACACACCCTGTTAGGATAGATCCCACCTGTAGCCAGTTGTTTTATAGTTTTTGATGTGGCTGAGCGCTTTGTTTGTTTTTATTTATTTTTATTTTTGAATCCAAAGCAGAATGTGTGGATTGTGAAATGATGTGCCCCTTTTCCTTGTAAGTACAGTGGGTATAAGCAGAAGAATATTTTGGATTTATGGACATCTCTGCATGACCGCAGGGTATTGTTATCATTTATTATAATATTGCCAGGAAAAAGTTGTCTTTTTGAAACATGAAACTGGAGTTCTTACACAAACAGCATGATAGAAAACAAGCCATTGTAATATAGTTATGCAAGCTGGACCCAGTAATGAAGGGTTCACCCCAATATATCAGAGCTGTACCTTTATGCAAAGGTGCTATTAGACAAAGTTAGACATTATTTTGGTCAAATATTTAATTTTTAATGGTCCGACATTTTGCGCAGCAAATATACAGCTAAATGTTTGTCTAATGAAAGGTTTAAAATATGAGTTTGTTTATGTACAAATCCAACTATGAAATATGTGTACATTTTAATCCAGCCACCTATTTGCCCCTATTGGAGGAGGCTGTAGATGGGGGAGACCACATGTCATAGGAATCAGCTGCTGTGAGCCCAGTGCAGGACACACTCCCTGAAGACCCAGATATTTATTTTTTTGTAGAGTTATTCCCGGTTTTATACTGAGTATGCAGTTTATCACCCAGAAGGATACTCTGTATATAGAGTCATTGGATCCTTTTTCCCCAGCTCAAGAAGCAGAGCTCCATGTTTTAGCAAAGCCTGTGAGCTATAAAAAGAGTATATATTTTTATATAGATAGTAGAGAATTAGAGAGCTTTTGGTTCCATTTGAAGGGCCAGAAGTTTGTTTTTACTTCGGCAGGTAAACCAATCAAGCATGCTAAGTTAATTTGATCGGCTGTTTTCAGCCTTCCGCTTCTTGCTGAGGTAGCCATACTAACATTAAAACTCACACATGGAAGCAGACCGACTAAGGATGCTGTATTTACAGCCCCGGACACTTGCTGGGTCTGTGCAACTCACAGATTCCACCCTAGTTCTGGCCCAGTATAGCTGGGATTAATAATTCATTTTTAAGGACCCCAGAACGAGAAGAACAAGTGGTCCACAGTGGGCAACTTCTTATGAAACAGGACATTGGAAAAGGTGATCATTTATGTCTGCCAGCCACTCTTTTCCCTCCAGCTTGACACATGGACCGTGTCATCAGTCACAAGCAGTTATGGCTGCCTTAGTAAATGAGTGTGGGATAGAGCCAGGGTTCACCACAGTTGTTTTTATAACATACCACTTCTTGTTTTACCTGTTACCAAAGGGGTTACCAAAAGCTGAACATCCCTTCCAGAGATTACAAAAGATATATCCAGTTTCCCAAGTCAGGATCTTATGAGTATGCATTTTGTCTGTATGTACATGTTTTCTGAATGTCCAGTGGCCAATTCTACTTCAAAGGCCACAGTAAAAAGTGTTATCAGAAGTTGTTTGTAAGTACAGAGAGTAACGGAGGAAATCATTTTTTTATAGGAGAGTCCTTACTAGAAGTTTTGAGGTTTTATTTTTACACTCCCTACTGTCTACAATGTAGCGGACAAAGTAGAGTAAGAAAACTTTTGCCAGAGTGTTTTCTTATAATTTATCAAGCCCCTAAGGGGATGTTGGACTCTTTCCCTATGGGATTTGGTTTGGGAGTGTGTTATTCACTTGCTTATATTTTGTCTCAGCAGCTGAAGTCCTCCATTCGGATCTCACAGAGAATGTTGCTAATCTTTTAAGGTTTTTGACAAACTCATTTATGTGTTTTCTCCCCAATTCCAGATCCTAAAAGTTTGTAAGGATCTAAAACTAAAGCCAGGTGACTTGTGGATTGTTAAGAGACATTTATATATAAGGAAATGTTTGGAGACTCAATACAGCATCTATTTCATGTACAGTTTTGCAAAACTTGAAGGAAAAGTCATCTGGATCCACACCAGACACTGCAAAAATGACTAAATTAAAGAAATCTTTGTGTTTGATTTGTTTCCCTCTTGCAATCACAGTCTAGGGTACTTTATTGATTCAATTACTTTAATTGTAAGGGATATATATTTGAAAAGTAGTTTAGCCATGTTGAAGTCATATTTGTCTTTTGTACCTCTTCCATTTTTTGTAGAATTGTCTGTGTTTACATATGCTGATAAGTCAGCATACCAACAATTAAGCTAGAAGGCCATTCTGGCCACAGGAGTGTACAGCCAGTACTCTGTAAATATGTCTTATCAATCATTTGTTTTTCACAATGAAAAGTCATTTTGTAATGAAAAAAGCTGCTCAGCTATTATTTTCTCCACAATGGAGTTTTTGCCTCTTTGGCCAGGACTACCTCCACCTAAGCGTGTGGAGGTTCCAGGTTAAAGGTGATAGCAGGTATGGTTAGTGATCAAAATATTGATCAAAAGAGAGGAGATGTAATGGAAATTTGTAAGTTCTGTATATAATTGTATTCGATTTTGTATGTATTGCACACTGCCCTCACTGTGCACACAGCACTAATAATGTTTTCAGTACATGTTTACATTCTTTCGAGTCCTGATTAGAATAAGCCTGCCTATGATACGCCCCTTGTTACCATAAATGAACAATTGTAATATTAATGTGATACCTACGTAATCATGTGTATAAAACCCCTGAATTGCGTCATAATAAAGCAGAACGGTTATTTGGAAAGATGCTGAGCGTATCTTTTGTGTCTGTTCCCTACTGCAGTAGTTATTATTAATTTGGAACCACTAATCAATATGAGGATAGGAGTTGCCTATCTATAAATTTCCAGGACACCTTCATGCATTCTATGCGAATGCATAAGAGGCATCAGCGAGAGAGAGAGATATATATACACCGTGCATTGTACATCCATGGCCAAAAGTTTTGCGAATGACACAAATATTCATTTTAACAAAGTCTGCTGCCTCAGTTTTTATGATGGCAATTTGCATATACCCCAGAATGTTATGAAGAGTGTTCAGATGAATTGCAAATAATTGCAAAGTCCTTCTTTGCTATGAAAATGAACTTAAAGTGGAGTTCCACCCTAAAGTGGAACTTCCGCTCATCGGAACCCTCCCCCCCTCCGGTGCCACAGTTGGCACCTTTCAGGGGGGAGGGGGTGCAGATACCTGTCTAAGACAGGTATTTGCACCCACTTCCGGGCATAGACTCCCACTGGAGTTTATGCCTCTTGCTGTCCCGCCGCGCTGTCACGCGGGTCCCAGAGACAGCGCGGACAAATCCCATTGCACTGCGCGACTGCCGCATGCGCAGTAGGGAATCAGGTAGTGAAGCCGCAAATCTTCACTTCCTGATTCCCTCAACGAGAATGGCGGCGGCAGCAGCCGAGAACCGATCGATTTCTCGACTTCGGCTGCCGACATCGCTGGACCCTGGGACAGGTAAGTGTCCATTTATTAAAAGTCAGCAGCTGCAGTATTTGTAGCTGCTGGCTTTTCATTTTTTTTTTTTTTCGATGCAATCCCTCTTTAATCCCATAAAAAACATTTCTACTGCATTTGTGAAGAAGGCTTCAGTGCGCTCAAATAAGTTCAGCAAGCGTCAGGACCGTCTCTTACAGTTGATTCAGCTGTGGGATCGGGGCACCACCAGAGCAGAACTTGCTACTCTCAACTTTCTAAATGTTACTGAAGTGGATTTGTATTTTGAAAATGTTGTTGCAAAGCTAACAAGGATTAGGAATAGTAAGCAACTAGTTCATGTTAGGTGGCTAAAGATGGCCATGCACTATACAATTTGATTGTACAAGCTCTGTACAATCTCCTTTAGATTTGCCAGCTATCCGATCACTCTGTATCCAATCAGGCAGGCCCTTGGACTACATAATTGATGACAGATATAAAGGACATTGTACAATCAGATTGAAGTGTATAAAGTATATCCAATCTACAATCAGATCAGAGAGCTTTACAGAACCCAGGACATGCTTCTCCTGTTTTCAATAGTACAGCTCTATCCACATAGGCTGGTATCTGATCTCTCATTTCCTGCACTCTCCAAATGAACAGATCTATGCAAGATGAATTCAAAAAAGTGCTCATGGGGCCCCATCTGGACCGGCTCAAATCTAAGGGAATACAGTACGGAGGTCAGGTGGTACGGTCGGTAACTGCACTGCACAGTGCACGCAAGATACTTGAGTTCACTATAGCGTCGGTATGGGGGGATGACACCAGGAAGAAGCAGTAGTGTGTGCCGTCGAGCCTCCCCACATCGGTAAAGCGGGTCGATTTTCCCCTGTTCTGTTTGCCAAACAGACATGGGAGAGGCGGGCTGCGAGTGTATCTCCCCCACTCGCTCCCCTCCCCTTTCTCTTGTCAGCAGAATGGGAGAAGAGAGAGCGGCTCTAATGTAATTGGTTCTCCGCGATGCCACCCACCTTCCTGTCCACTCTCCACATTGGCCACACCAGAGGGCCAATCAGAAGACACTGGGGGGAGCATCATGGGAAATGTAGTCCCGGGAGATTGGCACCCCCAGGTGTGTCCATAGACAGCAGGCTACTGCTCCCAGCATGCATGCACTCTGGGAGGAGAGAGAGCGCCTGGAACCTGGTAAAAGCAGAGGAATTGATTGCTGAAAAAGAGAGGACTGTGCTGGGGGAAGTTCCCATCTCCAGACTCCTCCAGCCTTCCATTGTCTAGCCATGGATTCCTGCATCCCCAGACTCATCTTTACTTTCTTATTCATGGATTCTTCCATCCTTCAGTTCCTACCCCTCCCCTGTATGTATCCTGCACTCTTCCATGTCCTGCTACATGCAGGGAGTGTCCTTTTTTTTTTCTTTTCTTTTTTTAAAGCAGAAACATTTTTAAAAATGTTTTTCTTCCAAATGCTTGAATTTTTTTTTTAATGGAAACCATTGGCAGTAGTCGTGATGCATTGTGATATGGAATCGAATCAAAAAACGTTTACAAGGGGGTGGTTGTGATCTCCTGGAAGGCAGCCACAGGCGTGTGCTAATGAGGTCAGCTGATGAATTCCTTCCTGTGTCTTACTAGCTTCTCTGTTTTATATTTACATACCAGCAAGTGATAAAGTGTTATACTAAATATAGCAAAAGTGCAGGTAAGGCCTTTTTCTCTCAATTAAAGTGCATGTAAACCCGATTCATGACATTTTAGCTGGGTACTTTAGTGTTTTCTTATCTCTCTTCAAAGCCCTAAGTCCCGCGGCTTTCTCCTGCTCCGTTTTTTTGGTTATCAGCAAGTTTTCTGTCAACTGTGATAAAACCAGCCTGAATTTGTTGCCAGGGTGGATGCTATAAATAGATTAGCAGATATCTGGTCTATTCACAGCACAGCTCTGCAAGTCTTTGCCTATGTGGAGTGGGGGTGTGCCTTTCCTCCAATCAGCGGTCTCACAGTGTAGGCAAGAATCCACACCCACAAGTGAATCAGAACGTGCACTTTCTAAGTATATAAGGCTGAAGACAGCAGATATACATATAAAACTTATGTAGGGAGATTTGTTTCATCTCGGTGTATCATCTGAGGCTTTTCACTTCACTGGGTATATGTGAGGGTTTACATCCACTTTAAACACTTCAGCCCCGGAAGATTTTACCCCCTTCCTGACCAGAGCACTTTTTACAATTTGGCACTGCGTTGCTTTAACTGACAATTGCGCGGTTGTACGACACGGTACCAAAACTAAATTTGCGGCCTTTTTTTTCTCATAAATAGAGCTTTCTTTTGGTGGTATTTGATCACATCTGCATTTTTTTTTTGTGCGCTATAAACAAAAAAGAACAATTTTGAAAAAAAAAATAATAATTTAAATTTCTGCTATAATAAATATCTCCAAAAAATATATAAAAAACAAAATTTCTTCCTCAGTTTAGTTTATATGTATTCGTACATTCGTGTATATGTATACATATTTTTGGTAAAAAATTGCAATTAATGTATATTGAAAAGTTATAGTGTCTACAAAATAGGGGATAGATTTATGGCATTTTTATTATTACATTTTTTTTTATTAGTAATGGCGATGATCTGCAATTTTTATCAGGACTGCGACATTGAGGCAGACAGATCGGTCACTTTTGACACTTTTTTGGGACCTCTGACATTTATACAGGGATCAGAACTAAAAATAGCCACTGATTACTCACAAAAAGGAGAAAAAAAATTATTGATAATGTTTCCTACCTCCTATCTCAGCGCTATGGGTGTCACAATTTAAAATAATTGCCAACGGTTATGCCACCAAAAACTGAAAACGTAGTAGCAATGTAAAATCTAAATCAAAAGCAGCCACTTAAACATTAAATAGCAATTTCATATATGACAAATCTTTCAAACCCTATAGTCAGATAAAATTTATCAAAGCGGCGCTCCTGTCAAAAAAACCCACTTCAACTGGCTTGCACATGTAAAAAAAACACATACGAACAATATATGTAAAATATTGGACAATTATGGACAAAACCACAGATGTCACAAATACAACTCGCCCTTTGACAAAGTCGTAATGATGAAACGCGTCAGTGCGTGATCTTACGGCGTCGGGAAGTGATGTTATAGATGTATGCGTTCCAAGGATCCAGCTTGCTAACCGGAAGTAGGAAGTGCAGAAGCGGTGAGTTTGCTGTGATCGTACCCGCTGTACTTTTAGATATCTCCGGCTCAACAGCTTGTAGGATAAAGAGACCTGTATACCGACACTACTCTATACGGTCAAACTAGGACAAAGCATGTGAATTTTTTTTTATATATTGGATTTTAAACTGATGAATAAAAGGTCAAAACGGAACTGTACTATTTGGAGTTTTTTTCTCCTATGTTCCCGGATTCTCTTGTTGAGGCTTCCCAGTGTTCCTGGTTTTCCAGTTTCCTGATGCTTCTTAGTGATGATCAGTGGGACAGAACATTGTGTGTGATTGAGGCCCAATTACTTCTACGTTGTGGTGAGTGTGAACCTCAGCGGGTGTGTGGAGTATTAATTGAAGAAGTTTGGTGAAAGGTGCCCCCATCAGCTGATTTTATATTATACTCACCAGCTTTAGCCACTGATTTCTGTATAAATGTCACTGGCAGGAAAGTGGTTAGACACTAAAGGGCGATCAAGGGGTTAACTGTGTTCCCTCAGTCTGTTCTAACTGTAGGGGGGATGGGCTACCTAGGACATGACAGATATCACTGCTCCCGATGACAGGGAGCAGTGGATCTCTGTCATGTCACTAGGCAGAACAGATAAATCCCTTGTTTACATAGGCACTTCCCTGTTCTGCCTCTCCTCGCCGCGATCACGGGCCACTAGCAAAGAATGCCAATTGACCTTGGATAGTATGTCTGTGTGATGTAATGTAAATTGTCACTGCCATCTTTAACCGCTTGCAGACCGCTTACCACAGATTTAATGCAGCAGAGCGGCTCCGCTGCACTGGATCACGTACATGCACGTGATCCCACACTTTCAGGTAGGAGGCATGCACACACGCCACCAGGCTGTGCTATCATTCGCTACAGCACAAGCTGATCATTGGGTTCCGGAAAATTTATTTATGGCTGGAACCCACTGATCGCCTGAGCAAATGACAGAAGAGAGCTCTGTGTTGGTAATCAGCAAGACAGGGAATAAAATGGTCACATTGGTCAGTAAAAACAGTAAACAGTAAACATTGTAGGCACACAGTTAACCTCTTCATTGCCTTTAAATGTTAACCCCCTCCCAGCCAGTGTCATTAGTACAGTGACAGTGTATATTATTATCACAGATCACTGTATTATGCCGCGTACACACGTACGGACTTTTCCCGGCGGACCTAAGTCCAGCGGACAATCCGCTGGACTTTCCAGCTGGGTACGCTGGACTAAAAAGCGAACGGACTTGACCACACACGATCACGCAAAAAGTCAGACGGTTCACGCGATGACGTACAGCACGTACGACGGGACTAGAAAACGAAAAATACTAGAAAAATACTTGCTACTGAGCATGCGTCCTTTTTGGTACGCCGGACCATACTACACACGACCGGATTATCCGCTGGACTGCCAAGTCCAGCGGATAATTTGAAAACAAAACCTGAAACTTTAGTCCGCCGTACTTTGGCCAAAAAAAGTCCGCCGGCGCCCACACACGAGGGGATTATCCGCTGGACTTCGGTCCAGCGGATAATCCCGCGGGATAGTCCCTTCGTGTGTACGCGGCATTAGTGTCACTGGTGATGTCAGTGTCAGTTAGTCAGTTCCCCTTGAGCGTCAGTCAGTGTCAGATTATCCACCACACTATCTCAGTCCTTCTATAAGTCACTCATCACCGCCATTACTAGTATAAAAAAAATAGAAAAAAAAAATTCCAGTATTTGTAGATGGTATAACTTCCACGCAAACCAATCAATAGATACTTATTAGGATTTTTTTTTTTTTTTACCAAAGACATGTAGCACAGTACATTTTGGCCTAAATTTATGAAGAAATTAAATTTTTTAAATTTTTTATTGGATATGATTTATAGCAGAAAATAAAAAAATATTGTGTTTTATATTTATTTTTTCATTACAGTCTTTTTTTCTTTCAAAAATTTTTATTAGAACAAAGTATAACGTACAACAAGAAGTAGTCATAGTTGGTGAATAAACATCATTCACAGTACAGACAAAATTTAACCATTGCAGAACATCAGAAGGGGTAACATAAGAGCTATTGTTGATTGCTGAAGGGTATATAATGACATATTATCACGTCAAGGTTAGCGTGTATCAGCAAGAAGGGTTCCTAGGGCTATTACATGAATCTTATCAGTCGTTTAGAACATGCACTAGGGGATCCATTAAGTTGAAACATAGCCATAGAGGCTTGGTCTTGTTGGAGAGGAAAGAGAACAGAGGTTCAAGTAGGGTTTGAGGGGGAGGGGGGAATTAGCTGGGAAGGACCGTGAGGAGAGGGTGGAGAGGAGAAGGGGGGGTCAGTGTCGGCGAGGCTGCGGTGTGGTCGGGGGGACCACCACATGAAACGGAGGGAGTAAATCAAAATCAAAATCATGGGGTGAGGAGGTTATGATCGAAGTCAGGGGGCAGAAAGTTGTCCACCCAAGGGGTCCATATTTTAGTGTGTCTGGGGACACGGTCTAGAATTGTCGCCTCAATTTTACTGTGGATCATGGCTTGGGTTACTCTATTTTTCATTTCTGCGATATGAAGTTTCGGGTTTTTCCAGGCCTTAGCGATGGTTTGTTTGGCTGCGGTGGTCAATTGTAAAAGGAGACTGATCTGATTTCTGGTATATTCTCCTTGGATATGGTTTAATAGTGCCAGGGCAGGATCAGGAAGTACTGTTTCATGAAGTATAGTGGAGATCATTTGGAAAATAGCTGCCCAAAATTGTTGAGCTATTTGGCAAGACCACCAAATATGAAGGTGGGTGCCAAGTTCGCTGCAACCACGAAAACAGTGTGGTGGATAGTTCGGTACAAATTTGGAGATTCTTGCTGGGACAAGGTACCAACGCATTAGTACCTTGTAGTTCGTTTCCAGTGCTACCATGTTTTGAGAGGAGGATTTGGTGGTAGTCCAAATATCGGACCATTCCTCGGGGGTGAGGGATATGCGTAGGTCTTTTGACCATTGTGTAGCATAATGAGGAGGGTCCGCAGGCGGTGTGGAAAAATGGTTGTATAAGGCAGATATAATACCTGGGGCATGGGGATCTGATGTGCAGATTTTTTCATAGAGAGACTGGGTGTTCAGGCCAGTACATGGACCGACCACAGTTTTGGCGAAGTGGATCACCTGGAGGTATCGGAAAAATTCTGAGGCCGGGAGTTTAGCACTGGACCTAAGGTCCGTAAATGTTTTAAAGGTGGAGTTAGTGGTAAGGTCACATATTTTTGTTATACCTGCTTGGGACCAGCATGTGAAGGCACTAGGTTCAGAGTAGGCGGGGTAAAAGGAAGGGTGGTGTAGGAAAGATAATAGGGGGTTATGCGGGGAGATTAGTTTGAAGCGTTTACATAGTTTGTCCCATATTCTTAAGGAGTGGCAAGTGGTGGGGTTGGCTATATGACCTCGGATGTGGGGGGGCAACCACAGAACATTGTCGACTGTCAGAGGGTAGAGATCTATAGCTTCAAGGGAGACCCATTTTGGGGTTTCCGTGAGTGCATGTAGTAGGGTAAGTTGGGCCAGTTGAGCTGCGTGATAGTATTTAATAAAACTTGGTATACCCAGACCCCCATGCAGTTTGTGTCGAAGGAGGATAGTTCTCGGGACCCTGGGCTTCGTAGAGCCCCAGATGTATTTGAAGACTCGAGATTGGATAATTCTGTGGAAGTAGGAGGGGATGTTAATTGGGAGAACTCTGTATAAGTACAGAAGTTTAGGAAGCAGGGACATTTTAACAGCTGCTACCCGGCCTAACCAGGAAACACATAGGGGTTTCCAGGAGTCCAATAGGGATGATAGTTGCGCTAACATGGGGAGGTAGTTGGCTTGATATAGTGACGTTGGGTTACCGGTCAATTTTATACCTAGATATGGGAGGGATGTGTTGGTCCAGACGAAAGGGAAGTTCAATTGTAGGTTGGTGACTTCTCAGGGTGGGAGAGACACGTTGAGGGCTTTGGATTTGGCTTGGTTGACTTCCAAGCCTGAAATGGAGGCAAATTTATCTAAGGTGTGGATAAGATTGGGTAGGGTGGTGTGGGGTAATGTAACAAATAGTAGAGCATCATCCGCGAATAGACAAATCTTATGTGAGGTGGAGGCTATTTCTAATCCCTTAATGTTGATGTTCGATCGGATCAGTGCTGCCAGTGGTTCGATTGCTAGTGCGAAAATTAAGGGTGAGAGGGGGCAACCCTGTCTAGTGCCTCTTGCTATAGGGAAACAGTCGGAGCGAAAACCTGAGTATCTGATATAGGCTTGGGGTTGGTTGTATAGAGAGCTTACCCATTGTAAAAAATGTGGGCCAAAGCCCCAGCGTTTAAGAATGTAGTCTAGGTAAGGCCAGGATACTGTATCGAATGCCTTCCTTATATCAAGAGACAGTAGGTGCATTGGGATATTTCGGGATTTTGCAATGTGTTGGAGGAGTATTACTCGCCTAATGTTGTCGCTTGCTTGTCTTTGGGGGATAAAGCCAACCTGGTCCCTATCTATTAATTTGCCGATGAGGGGGTTAAGACGGAGAGCTAATATTTTGGCCAAGATTTTGATGTCCAGGTTAAGCAGGGAGATAGGTCTAAAATTGGACCAAAGGGAGTTATCAGTGTTTGGTTTGGGGATCATTGCTATAATGGCTGTCAGTGTGTCTCGACCAAAGGCATGGTTCTGTAATAAGGCATTAAATGATTTGCATAAAAGGGGGCAAGGGTTGCAGCAAATTTTTTAAAGTATGTGGCTGAAAGTCCGTCTGGGCCAGGTCTTTTATGGGATTTGAGGGTTTTTTATCGCTGCAAGTACTTCCTCTGTGGAGATAGGTGATTCTAGGGGTTCACGGTCTGAGTCCGAAAGTTTTGGGAGTGGGGCGTCCTGTAGGAGTGTGTCAGCAGTGGAGTGGGAGAAGGTAGATTTAGCCTTATATAAGTCTTCTAACCGTTTACGGAATTCACTTAGGATCTTGGTGGGGTTACTGGTATAGGTGTTTTTGTCAGTTTTCAGTCTAATGGGTGCATGGTTTCTTTCCGGGTGGCGGAGGCGCATAGCTAGAAAAGTGTCGGGTTTGTTTGCCTTGGTATAAATAGTGTGGTTGGACCTGCGGATGGCCTTATCGGCCGATTCAGCCAGCAGCAGGTCCAGTTCAGTTTTGGACTTTTCCATAAGTATCCTATGGGGTTCAGATGGGGACGCCTGAAATTGGAGAAAGTTTTGATGGAACTCTTTTTCGAGGTTAGCTAGCTGTTGTTTTTTGTCTCTCTTGAGATGAGTGGATACCGAGATGCACGTGCCCCGTATTACCGGTTTGTGTGCCTCCCAGAGGAGAACTGGAGAGATGTCAGGGGTGTTATTATGCTGCAGGTATTCTGTAAGGGCCACTTGAATGTCAATGCAGTAGGACGGATTAGTAAGGTGAGCTTCATTAATGTTCCATGAGCGGTCATTAGTTTGCGGGATCAGGGAGGAGACTGTTGTGATTACTGCGCAGTGGTCGGACCATGGAATGGGTTGTATAAGGGACTTGACAAGAATTGGGGAGGATGCAACCGAGAGAAATATGTGGTCAATCCTAGAAAAGGATTTATGTGGGTATGAGTAGAACGTGTAGTTCTTCTTTGTTGGGTTGCATTCACGCCAAGTGTCAAGTAATGTGGCTTGTTGTAATAGCTTCCTGAAGCGAGTGGAGGGAGTGTAATGATCGGGGGCATATGGAGATTTGTCCAAATGTGGCTGTAATACTGAGTTAGAGTCACCACAAAGAATTACCGTACCCTTACAGTGTGTTTTTATAACTTGTAGCAGGTGAGATAAGAAGGGGATCGGGTTGTCATTTGGAGCATAATAGGAGACTAATGTAGTTTCCACTTCCTGGAGGGTGCCCACAAGGATTATGTAGCGCCCTTCAGGATCTTTGATCTCAGATGTCAGAACAAAAGGAAGGGATTGGTGAAGAGCTATTAATACACCCCGTTTTTTGACACTGGCTGAGGCGGTAAACACTTGGGGGTACCGGTGGCTAAAAAATTTCGGGGTCGATTGTGCCGTGTAGTGGGTTTCCTGGAGGGCTACAATGCTAGCTTTAAGCGTTGTAAAGGAGTGGAAGGCCTTCACTCTCTTGTGAGGTGAGTTAAGTCCCTTTACATTAAGGGAGAGAATGTTCAGGGGGGCCATGGGGGGGAAGGTAAAGTATTAACATGGGGGGTCCCGAGGACCCCGCAACCCCGCCGACAGGGGTGTTGAGGGGGAGGAAGGCAAAAGGGGCGGGAAGGGTGGGGGGGAGGAGGGGGAGGGTAATGGTTGTAAGGCAAATGAATGAGTAGATAGAGTAGATAGAAGTGGTGTTCGGTCGCCCGACCAGATAGTGTACAGACTCGCCAGCCGGCCAGCCGACTTTCGAGTGTGCTCACCATGTAGGGGGGGGCAATGACAACCTCCCGCCGCAAGGGAGGGATTATAACAAGTGTTGCGGAAACAGGGATAGTATTTAGGGTTGTGGGGGAAAGATCATTGGTGGCATTAAAATTATAACATGACCTATATCTACCAGGGGTCGTATAGACCTCCTGGTTAACCTCAGGGGGACATATCCAGGGATACTTAGATACTCAGGTGGAATGTATCCATGGATATGCGTCCTGTTGCAAACGTCTCGGGTGAGAGTCAAGAAGGAAATAAAAAAACAATTGTACATAACATTTTAAATCATCTCAGTTCTGAATCAGTTAGTCATGAGTTGAGAGTGGCGTCCAGGTCGCCGCATGCACCCAGGGCAGGCTCAGAGGACAAGCCCGGGGGAGATGCGGCGAGTCAGACGTCCAGTCCCAAATATTGTGTAATATAACAGCAGTTACATGTAAAGTACAGTACCTCTTCCCAAAAAAGAGAGGGGAGGTAACAAAGGATAACCTTGTAGAGAAAAAAACATTTCAAAAATCCTAGTGAAGCGGTAGAATTAAGGGGTGTCTCTTTCTTGTGGGGGAATAACAACAAGAGGAGGAAAAAAAAGAAAAAATAAATAAAAATGGGAGGGGAGATCTTTCTCCTTATTTGTTGATGGTGAAAGAGATATAACTTTATGGTGGGGCCGAGCCCCTGCAACCCCGGAGGGGTGAGGAGGACTGCACAGGTTCCCCTTTTACCAGTGGGGGGTAACCTATAACGGCACAGTCCTCTTGCATCTTGACTGAAGAGTCGACAGTTGTTTCAGACGATGAGAGATAAGTTGGCTTCAGTCAAGAGGCCTCCGGTGGTGGGCCTTTAGTGGTCAAGTAGACAGCTAAGTGAAGTTCAGCGAGGTGAGAATACTTGGCGATCCGGCAAGTTGTCCCTGGGTGTGCGAGCTGGGGTGCCTTTACGGGTAGACGAGGGGCCAGGATTAGGCCTCTTTGGAGTGGTGGTGTAAGGATGCGTTATCGCACGGGCTGGAGTGCGAGGTAGTGATGTCTCCGCAGGCTGTTCAGGGGTGGCTAGGCGTAGGGATTCAAGAAGGCGCTGGAGGGATTCCGGTGATGTGCAGGAGTGTTGGTGCCCCTGATAGGAAAATTGCAGGGCAAAGGGGAAACGCCAGGTGTACTTTAGTTGGTGCTGCAGTAGAATCTGAAGCTGGGGCTTCATGGCCCGGCGCTTAGCGATTGTGGAGGGAGCTAGGTCAGAGAAGAGTTGGTATGTGTGACCCTGGAACAGGAGAGCGTCCTTGTTGCGAGCAGCAGCTAGGAGTTGTTCCTTTGTGCGGAAGAAATGTAATTTGATGATAATGTCTCGCGGTGGTCCGTCTTGTTGGCGGCGGGTCAGGGCTCTGTGTATCCTATCAAATTCAAGGCGCTCTATGGGGATAGAGGGTGATAGCTCTTGGAATAGGGCTGTGGAGAAGGACTGCATGTCATCAACGTTTTCTGGGATACCTCTCAGGCGTAAGTTTGACCTGCGGGAGCGATTTTCGGCGTCCTCAAGACGAGAGAGTAGCATGGCATTCTCGTCACGGAGGGCTGCCTGGTCATGGGCTTGTTCTTGCAGGGTGAGCTCCATGTCATCAACTCTAGTTTCTAGATCTGCTGTGCGCTGGCCTAGCTCCCTGATCTCCCGTGACAATCTGCTAGTTATTTGGTCTGATGTGGATTTTAGGGCCTTGTGTAGCATAGACTCCATAAGCTGTAGAAAATCACCCTGGGACATACCTGAGGGAGGCAGGAAGGGAGAACCGGCAGATGTGTAGTCAGGGTTGTCCTCTTCATCATCAGTCTCAGTGATTTGTGCCGGTCTATCAGGTGAGGCAGCGTGCTGTTTGGCCAGGGCCTTCGCCGCCATCTTGGACGAGGCGCGGGCCAGGGCTTCCTTGATCGGCTTGGGCTTGGTTTTACCTCGGTGGCCGGTCAAAACCATCCCGGCTGATGCTGTGACCGTTCCGGAGGCTCTATCCGGGAAAAACGGGGCTGCAGGGTGGCTCAGGCGCGGCGTATGATCCCGATGTTGCGGCGGGAGGTGCGGAGCTCTAGTGGAACACGTCCGCCATGTAGAGCCTCGCGCATGCGCCCCCATTACAGTCTTTTTTTATTTGTATAATTAAAAAAAATCAAACTCAGTGGTGTATACATACCACCAAAAGAAAGCTCTATTTGTGTAAAAAAAAATTATATCAATTTTGTTGGGGTACAGTGCATGACTGCGCAATTTCTAGTTAAATTAGCGCAGTGCAGAATAGCAAAAAATGGCCTGGTCATGAAGGGGGTAAAATATTTCAGAGCTGAAGTGGTTAAAGAACATCAGTAAAACATCATCAATATTTGTGTGGGCATTCCTTTCTGTTGAATATAAAGGCTAATGATGGGGGGATGTTGTGGGAAGGTCTTTGGCAAAAAGTGGGGCACAATATGGCGAAGGTTAACAACTACCAGCATGTGGGTTCATGTCCTATCCAGGAGGAAGTGAGATGGGAGCTTGTAGGCTTTAGCATCAACTATTGGCTAATCACAAGCTCTCTTACAAGTGTACTGTTTAAATATGTTGAATATCATAGTGGATTTGCATCTCTACCACCGGCCAAACAGATCTCTAGATTATAGCAGTAGTAAAGTCTGTTTGTGATTTTTACCTACAGGTAAGCTTCGTGCGGGAACCCAGGGCTCTCGTGCGCATGCGCAGGAGTGACGTCATAGCGGCCCCAGCCAATCACATAGCCAGAGCAGGCGAACCTGAAAGAAAGAGGGGTAAGATGTCAGCCCTCTCAGCTGTGACTGCGTGCTACGGGAGGGCATCGTTCTAAGGTAAGTATTCCATAATGTGCTATGTGCTTTTTTGTACCAGCTGTAGTTTCAACCGCTTTAAACAACTGGTTGCATTGACTTGAATTTAAATATCAGTGTTTGGTAAAATGATTTTATCAAGCAAATAATAGAGGAACTTATTGACTGGCTATAGAAGCCTTACCAAACAAAAATGAAGGGATGGGGCTACAGGGCACACTTTTTATAACCTGAAGAATTGCAGTGCCACTTTGATATGGGATTGAATTTTAATAATTAGAGGACTCTATTGCATACTCTATTTTTCAAAGTATTGTGACAAAGTCTGTGATGGCGAAACACGTAGGGGCAGGGCTAGAGGTGTTGTAGTTTCCTTACTGATCCTGCATAGTGGGAGATGAGTGCTTGCAGAGTGGCTGGCTTTATACTCTGCAAGCAACTGGAAGCAATCTCAGACAGCAGCTCACCCAGAGTCAGTAAGAGGCATTTGTTTATATTTCATATGTGAGTGATTTTCTTTCTAAATAAATCACTTTTTATTTTATAACATGTCCTATGGATATTGGGATGAGAAAGAAGTAGAGAACCATTAACCCATGAAGGGAACTTTGCAGAAGTGAACAGTCACTACTCTAAACTTTTACATACCAATCTTTGATTAGAACGTGGGACAAGTTGTTTCTTACAAAGCTGGACGTCATACCAAGTCTGTGCGGAGACAGGTTCAGCAGCTATGGAGTCCAGATAACCAGGAGGCTGGAAAATGTTTGCTTTCTGTGATGCTGAAAACCCCTACAAGGGTAACCTGAATCATTTTTGAACCTAGCTTTTGAAAATAGGTGGGCAAAACAAAACCCTGAAATGTACTGTCATGGTTATGCAGTAATCTTTTCTGTCAGCTTACCTCTCCTCCATGTATTCACCTTTAGAGGCCAGCCACCCTCACCTGACTGCTTATATAATCTTCCCTCAGCATAGCTCCACCTCAGCCTCTAATTAGGAACACTATATTAACCTGTGCATTTCAAGCCAACCTGGCTAATCAACCATTGTGTGTTTAGCTTTCGTGTGCTACTTGCTGTGTCTCCTACATCTGATTCCAGTTACCGACCTTGGCCTGTTCTCTACTATCCCTGTCTGCTTGTGACCCTGACCTTTGGCGTGTTCTATGTTTATCCTTGTCTGCTAGTCGCCCTGACCTTAGCTTATCCCTTTACTATCCTAGTTGTTCCAGACTGCTGCTTCCTTTCTCTTTCTCCTGTAGTCTACCGTGAGCGTGAGCTGTGAGACCCTGGGGGCCACGACCTGGAGCCAGACCATCCTCACTACTAGAGGCTCTGGTGAACACCTGCTGGCTCTTAGACTCCACGCCTTGGGGAATCTATGCGCTAGCTCCCAGTGGGATCTGTGTTGATGCTCCAGTAGACCTGCTTCTGTCACCTGGACTCAGGTGACCTGACATGTACATCACTGGCTGAACTGAAGTTGGTGAAAAGCGCAAATTTTGAGTGCCCCCCTTACAGTATACTACCATATTTACAATTTTCAGCTACCTGCTTCCATGGTGCATTTGGCAGCTCCGTCATCTGTGTAAAGGACCTCCAAGCACCTTATGGTCAAGGGCTGCATAAAGCAGGAACTGATTTATCAGCTGAAACTAACAATGACTACATTTGTGTTTTTTTTTTTAGATGCAAATCTGTGGAAATTAACATTTGCAACTAAAAATTGATTTATAGAGGAACTTGTTCACTGGATATGGGTTCACATATATTTAAATCTTCAAGCCTTACCAACACAAAAATAAGGTACAGAGGCTGGCCAGCCATACTGTTTATAACCTGAAGATTATCAGCACCACTTGAATACAGAGTTGAATTTTAAAAAAGGTCAGCATTGCTGGAGAACTATATTTCATATTCATTTTCAAGTGTACAATCATATTTACAGTACTCAGTTGCTTGCTTTCATACAGCTTTTCAAACTGCATAAAGGACTGCCAAGCAGCTATTATAAAAGCTTGCTAAGGCAAGGACTAATATGGGAAAGACACATATGGGAGAGATGTATATGTTACAGACCCGAAACAAGCAATATGGAAAAAATTCCCCAGGTTTTTTTTTTTTAGCAGCAATGTACCAGGGTCAACAAAAGGGAAATGAATAATAGTATAAAATTCTTTATTCTGAAAATGTCCAATGTCATGGTATAATTAAAATATAGGCTTTAGCCATGGGATACAATACATATTACACAATACAGCAATGCAAACACAAATATACACAGCGTTACATTACATAATATTTAACTCTGTGAGAACTCCGACGCGTTTCAGCCTGTGCAGTTGCGGTTTTCTTCAGGTAAATAAGTTACTCTAAAGAGATACATTAAATATCTTCAGAATTTCAAAAACATTTCATCATAAACCACATTTCAGATAAAACATGGCAATATAGTTACCGCTGAAAGATAGAATGAGTGATCTCGTGAACAGAAATGTTAAAATCCATTGAATAATCCGGAAGTGCAGTAACCATCCATCCTGGCCGAGCATTTATATAATGCCTTATGCCCCGTACACACGATCGGACTTTGTGAGCGTGTGACTTGCCCGGACTTCTCTGGCGGACAATCCGCGGGAAAAAGTCCACGGGACTTTTAAAAATGAACGGACTTGCCCACACACGGAGCAGTCTGTTCATTTAGAACATAACTGCAGGTAGACGGGGCTAGCGAAGGCAGTGAATGCTGCCATGCTAGCCCCGTCACCTGGTATGGATTTAAAGGGAATCCCCACGCAGAAAAACGGCGTGGGGGTCCCCCCCAAATCCATCTCAGACCCTTATCCGAACACGCAGCCCGGCCGGCCAGGAAAGGGGTGGGGACAAGCGAGCGCCCCCCCCTCCTGAGCCGTACCAGGCCGCGTGCCCTCAACATGGGAGGTGCCCTGGGGAAAGGGGGGCAGTGCGGCTTCCCCACCCCAAAGCACCTTGTCCCCATGTTGATGAGGACAAGGGCCTCTTCCCGACAACCCTGGCCGTTGGTTGTCAGGGTCTGTGGGCGGGGGGCTTATCGGAATCCGGGAGCCCCCTTTAATAAGGGGGCCCCCAGATCCCGGCCCCCCACCCTATGTAAATGAGTATGGGGTACGATGTACCCCTACCCATTCACCTAAGGTGTAAAGTGTAAATAAAAAAAACACACAATTTTTAAAAAATATTTTATTGCACTGCTCCGGGGGTCTTCTTCCGTCTTGGGGGGTCTTCTCGCCGGACTCCTCCGCTATTTTACCTAGCTCTTTTACCGAGCAGAGGAGCCCAGCTACCTTCTTCGTTGTCGCCGCCTTCGGGGGTCTTCCGGGGTCTCTTGGGGTCTCTTCTGTTCTTGCCGCTGTCGTCGCTTTCTGCGCCGCCGCCTTCTTCTTCCTCTTCTTCTTCTTCCGATGTTGACTCATCGCTCTCTCTGGCCGGAATGGCAGAGCCGCGCTGTGCTGGGACTTATATAGGGACAAGGGGACAGGGTCACATGCTCATGTCACATGGTTACCCCGCCCCCCTATGATGTCACAGTCCCGGAGGATGCAATAAAATATTTTTAAAAAATTGTGTGTTTTTTTTATTTACACCTTAGGTGAATGGGTAGGGGTACATCGTACCCCATACTCATTCACATAGGGGGTGGGGGGCCGGGATCTGGGGGCCCCCTTATTAAAGGGGGCTCCCGGATTCCGATAAGCCCCCGCCCGCAGACCCCGACAACCAACGGCCAGGGTTGTCGGGAAGAGGCCCTTGTCCTCATCAACATGGGGACAAGGTGCTTTGGGGTGTGGCCCCCCTTTCCCCAGGGCACCCCCCATGTTGAGGGCACGCGGCCTGGTATGGCTCAGGAGGGGGGGCGCCCGCTCGTCCCCACCCCTTTCCTGGCCGGCCGTGCTGCGTGTTCGGATAAGGGTCTGAGATGGATTTGGGGGGAACCCCCACGCCGTTTTTTCGGCGTGGGGATTCCCTTTAAATCCATGCCAGGTGATGGGGCTAGCGCGGCTGCATTCACTGCCTTCGCTAGCCCCGTCTACCTGAAGTCACGTGCTAAATGAACGGACTTTCCGATGATCGGCAAGTCCGTTCATTTCCAAAAGTCCGGCGGACTAGCATACTAACGGCGGGATTGTCCGCCGGACTGCCAAGTTCAGCGGACAATTTTAAAACAAAACTGAAAACCTAGTCCGCCGGACTTTTGGCGCCAAAAAGTCCGCCGGCGCCCACACACGGGGGTATTGTCCGGCGGACATTCCCGCGGGAAAGTCCGCTCGTGTGTACGCGCCATTAGGGGTTTGGCAAATAGGATAGTCATATGCAGGCAAGCCTCCCTCCCTCTAGGCCGCTGGATGAGCAGCCCACATGGGGCTCCCTCTGCGTCCCGGAAGGCTCAGAGGCCCCGCCCTCTGTCGTCATCTCTACTGAAAACCGTGTGACGTCACAGAGCTGTGTGCACATCAAGGGAGCTTGTGAATGCGCACTTCACCACAAACAGTCCGAAAATTATCAAGGGATGCCGCCGGCAAGGTAGTGCTCGCACCGGCGGCCAAAAAGGATTGTACGGCCACCAATTAGAGCATAAAAGGGGGGATGCAGACATGTTCCACATCCCCCCACCTTTCCGGGGAGCCATGAAGAGCCGAGATCCATCTACAAGAGGCTGACAGGAACAGCCCAAGCCTACTGAGATCTGCAACAGACATGGATCCATAATGTATATGTAATGTAATGACATCAAACATACCTTTATACATTTTGTTGTTCAATTAATTGGGTCATATCTTGTGCAATAGCAATGACCAATATATTATTTTTATTTTTACACAGGAGCTGTGTGTTGATTTAACACCCCCACCTTTTTACATATATATTTTCAAAATAAAAATTCTTTAAATATTCGGACATACTGCAATACAGGAATCTTAATCGTTTTTTTACCCCGACATGAGGTTAGCCAATTTTTCGCCTTTGAAATGCTCATCATAATTAAAAGATTTACAATGTAGGAATTGAAAGGATAAGGTTAAAAAAACGATTTTGAGTAGGGGGATCAGATTGAAACCCAATCTCCTCTTTCCTTTATGCTTCAGGAAAAATCTACTAAGATTCCTGTACTGCAGTATGTCCAAATATTTAAAGAATTTTTATTTTGAAAATATATATGTAAAAAGGTGGGGAATGGGGATGTTGAATCAACACACAGCTCCTGTGTAGAAATAAAAATGATATATTGGTCATTGCTATTGCACAAGATATGACCCAATTATTTGAACAACAAAATGTATAAAGGTATGTTTGATGTCATTATATTACATATACATTATGGATCCATGTCTGCTGCAGATCTTGGTAGGCTTAGGCTGTTGCAGATCTCGTGGGCTTGGGCTGTTCCAGTCAGCTCCTTGTAGATGGATCTTAGCTCTTCAAGGCTACCCGGCAAGGTGGGGGGATGTGGAACACATCCACATCCCCCCTTTTATGCTCTAATTGGCGGCCGAATAATCCTTTTTGGCCGCCAGTATGAGCACTACCTTACTGGAGGCATCCCTTTATCATCTCTGGACTGTTCGCTGTGAAGTGCGCATGCGCAAGCTCCCTTGACATGCTCACGGTGCCGTGATGTCACGTGGTTTGCAACGGAGATGACAACAGCGGCCGGGGCCACTGAGCCTTCCGGGATGCCGGGGGAGCCACACGTGGGCCGCTCATCTAGCAGCCTAGATGCCATTACCTCGAGGGGAGGGAGGCGGCACCTGCATATGATTACCCTATTTGCCAAACCCCTAATGCCACATGCACACGATCGGAATTCTCATCGGAAAAGCCTTGAATGTTTTTTCCGACGGAATTCCGCTCAAGCTTGTGTTGCCTACACACGGTTACACCAAATTCCGACCATCAAGAACGCTACAATGAGCCGCGAAAATGAAGTTCAATGCTTCCGAGCATGCGTCGAATTGTTTCCAAGCATGTGTCGGAATTTTGTGCGTCGGAATTGCCACAGACGATCGGAATTTCCGATAAAAGCTTTTTCCGTCGGAGAACATGCTCTCAATCTTTTGCTGGCCGAAATTCGGGCAGCAAAAGTCCGATTGGAGCCTACACACGGTCGCATTTTCCGACCAAAAGCTCTCATCTGTCTTTTTCTGGTGGATTTCGGGTCGTGTGTATGCGGCATTAGGCATTATATAAATGCTTGGCTGCATGACGATCAATTTATGATCCCATGCAGGCCAGGATGTATGGTTACCACACATACTCTCTTGGTTATAGAGTCTTTGCCTCTCCTGCATAATTGCAGGTAGATTTTAAACTAAATGGAATTTGCGGCTCACAAGAGCTATATTGATGTTCAAGGTAAATGATATTATTAGATAAATCATTTCATATTTTGTTTTGTCTTGTTTGCACCTTTGTTTGTTTTTTGTTTTTACACCAATGTTAGCACACAGTTGGCTGACATCACTTACTTTATGAATTGTTTCAATATCTCAGCCCAACACAACGGGCTGATATTATTCAATTAACTATTTCATTTAATTATCTACTATTTTTAGCACAAACCACTTTATCTTCTTGACTGTAAAAACCTGGTAGTCCTTAAATGCACACTTCTTTCAGTTTTCTACTGTCATAAAAGTCATTATAATAAGGCCTATCTTCTCTGATTAATTATAAATACACATTCGCCATCCCTTATAACTACATCACTAAATAGCTTAATTTACTTATTATTTTTTATGGGACACATATGCTACCTTGATGAGTTTATACATTGATAATAAATGTTTGTAGTGAGTCCACACATTGAGAATAAATATTTATAGTTCATCAGACACTTACTTTATCCCTCTCATTTAACATATGGTCATTGTTTGGGAATTCGTTGCAGGCGCCAACTCTCCCTCAGAGGGCGTCAACAATGTGGCTCCTTTCCATCGCTTTGGGTTGGGCTCCTTTCTCTTGAGGAGGTGGGGGGAGCCATGGAGCCTTCCAGATTATTTAGTGGATTAAAACATTTCTGGTTGCGAGATCACTCATTCCATGTTTCAACGTTAAATATATTGCCATGTTTTATCTTAAATGTGGTGTATGATGAAATGTTTTTGAAATTCTGAAGATATTTAATGTATCTCTTTAGAGCAAATTATCCCCTGAAGAAGACCGCAACTGGACAGGTCGAAACACGTCGGGGTTCTCACACAGTTAAACATTATGTAATGTAACGCTGTGTATATTTGTGTCAGCATTGCTTGAAGGGATTGTAGCCGTATTAGTTCAATTGTGACAGGGAAAATTGAGTCACGGATCATGGACAGTACTCAATTTTCTCTGTCAGCATTGCTGTATTGTGTAATATGTATTTTATCCCATGGCCAGAGCCTATATTTTAATTACACCATGACATTGGACATTTTCAGAATAAAGAATTTTATACAATTATTAATCTCAGTTTTTTTGACCCTGGTACATTGCTGCTAAAAAGCCCCTTGGGGAATTCAAGGACTGATTTACCAGCCACGACGCACAATGGCTATGTATGTGTGTTTTTTTGAGATTTTTGGAAGTGAACATTTGCAGCTAACGTTCATGTTGACTATAAGAATGTTTGCATAAGATATCAGTCATGCATATCTTATGGATCACGTTATGTTGGAAGTTATGATAAAAGGTTTTAAATATCCATGCTCTGGGATTCTGCTGCTCACAGCAGTTATGAACATCTGGTTGATGGACAATTATCCACATGTACACGTAGAAGTAAATCTTTAAAATTTGGTGCATACAAAAGATTATATGGATCATATACCAATCTTTATTATAGTTTCTTGAAATGTTTTCATATGGAAACTGTCTTACACTTAGACACACAATGTCTAAGAAAGGGATATTCGGCTAGTACACAAAAATCTAGGTTTTTGCTGGAGAAGACTGGTGCTAATATATTTTTATGAGTCTTTGCTGTAAATTGCAACTTTTTGTCAATTAGTTTGTAGGATATATACAGTTGTGCTCATAAGTTTACATACCCCGACAGAAGTTATGATTTCTTGGCCATTTTTCAGAGAATATGAATGGTAACACAAAAACATTTCTTTCACTCATGGTTAGTGTTTGGCTGAAGCCATTTATTATCAATATACTGTGTTAACTCTTTTTAAATCATAATGACAACCAGTGGTGGCTGGTTGCTTAACATTTTTTTTTGGAGGGGGGCGCAAACAAACCCCCCCATCAATTGCAGCCTCAATGTGCCCATCAAATGCAGCCATTGTGCCCATCAAATGCAGCCACTTGTTCCCATCATATGCAGCCACTTGTGCCCCATCATATGCAGCCACTTGTGCCCATCATATGCAGCCACTGTGCCCCATCGTATGCAGCCACTGTGCCCCATCATATGCAGCCATTTGTGCCCGATCATATGCAGCCACTTGTGCCCTTCTTATGCAGCCAATTGTGCCCATCAAATGCAGCCACTTGTGCCCATCATATGCAGCCACTTGTGCCCAGTATATGCAGCAACTTGTGCCCATCAAATGCTGCCAGGCACGTCCCCCGGCTCAGCTGTTACTTCACAATCCCCCCGCACGGCCGGTCCGGCGTTTCTTACCGCTCGTGTGGCGGGGCTCTGCTCCTCTCCTGGATTGACGGGGTTCTCCTCCTCGGCGGGAAGTGGCGGCTGCGAGTCCTGTGTCCGCTCGGCTCTTCAGGCTTCCTCCGCCATGTCTCGTCTTCTGCCAAAGCGTTAGGCATCCAATAGGATCGCCTAATGCTTTGGACAATCTTGAGACTGGTCTCAATGACCTGCCTGCTGATTGGCAGGGAGAAACGTTAGTGTGAAGATAGCAAAAATTAATTTGCTATGCCACACAACAGGGTGGGATCGGGACACAGTGCTCTGCGTCTGAGCCCACCCTATTTTTAAGCCTATTAGAGCCTCTGGCTCTAATCACGTGCTTCAAAATACACACCCTCCGCATATCCCCGCCATAGTATTTCATGTGTCTGGCATCCTGAAAGGGGCCCTGGCACATGAATAGGGAGGGCGGCAGAGGTGTCAGGGGGGGTGGCGCCCGTAATGCACGGGCCGCCACTGATGACAACAGAAACTACCCAAATTTCTCTGATCAAAAGTAACATACCCTGGAATGTTTGGCCTTGGTACAGACACAGAAGGTGGCACACACAGATTAAAATGGCAGTCAAAGGTTAATTTACCACATTTGTGGCTTTTTAACCACTTCAGCCCTGGACCAGTTGGCTGGCCAAAGACCAGAGCATTTTTTTGCGATTCGGCACTGCGTCCATTTAACTGACAATTGCGCGGTCGTGCGACTTGGCTCCCAAACAAAATTTGCGTCCTTTTTTCCACCACAAATAGAGCTTTATTTTTGTGGTATTTGATCACCTCTGCGGTTTTTATCTTTTGCTATACTACATATCCCCAAAAAATGTATAAAAAAATGTTTTTTTCCCTCAGTTTAGGCCAATACGTATTCTTCTACATATTTTTGGTAAAAAGAAAATGCAATAAGCGTCTATTGATTGGTTTGCGCAAAAGTTATAGCGTCTACAAAATAGGGGATAGTTTTATTGCATTTTTATTAATACATTTTTTTTTACTAGTAATGGCGGCGATCTGTGATTTTTATCGTGACTGCGAAATTATGGCGGACAGATCAGACACTTTTGGCACTATTTTGGGACCATTCACATTTATACAGCGATCAGTGCGATTAAAAATGCACTGATTACTGTGTAAATGTGACTGGCAGTGAAGGGGTTAACCAGTAGGGGGCAATGCAGGGGTTAAGTGTGTCCTAGGGATGTGTTCTAACTGTGGGGGGCTACATGTGTCATGACACTGATCACCGCTCGCGATCACATGGTGCTGTGATCAGTGTCCTGTCACTAGGAAGAATGGGGAAATGCTTGTTTATATCAGTATTTCCCCGTTCTTCCTCTCCGTGAGACGATTGCGGGTATCCCCGTGGACATCAAGTCTGCGGGACCCGTGATCACATTCACGGAGCTTGCGGCGGCGTGTGTGCGCCCACAATGCTGCGTCTTAAAGGGCGTTAATATGCCTGTACGTGCTATTCTGCTGAAGTATATCGGCGTGAGCCGGCCGGCAAGGGGGTTAAATCACAATTGGTGTCTGTGTATAAATAGTCAATGAGTTTGTTAGCTCTCACATGGATGCACTAAGCAGGCTAGACACTGAGCCATGAAGAGGTAGAAAAGAACAGTCAAAAGACCTGCGTAACAAGGTAATGAAACTTTACAAAGATGGAAAAGGATATAAAAAGATATCCAAAGCCTTGAATTTGACAGTCAGTACTATTTAATCACTTATTAAGAAGTGGAAAATTAGGGGCTCTTTTGATACCAAGCCAAGGTCAGGTAGACCAAAAAAAAAAATGGAGCCACAACTGTCAGAAGAATTGCTCAGGATACAAAGAAAAACCCACAGGTAACCGCAGGAGATAAATTCCCTTCCTGACTGGAGCACTTTTTACGATTTGGCACTGCGTCGCTTTGCCACACGCATCAGGTCCCCCGCCTTGCAGCTGGTGCACGTGTGCATCCGGTGGCGCTCGTGCCCTCTGACGGCTCTTAAAGGGGAACCCGTGCATAGCTTATTATGTGTCACTTACCTGACACAGGAGCCAGCGATGTCACCGTTGTACCCTCTTCCACGGATTGTCCATCTTTTTTCCAGGTATCGCAACTCCGGCGATGTGACTGGCCGGAGCCTCAATGACGTCACTTCCGTGCATGTGCACGGGAGCCGCCACTAACGCCATATCACCGCTAGCAGCGGCATGCTCAGTGCGCCTGTGCGCCGTAGACAGCGATGCCTGTATTTTTGCAAATATCTCCTAAACCGTGTAGGTTTAGGAGATATTTCTTGGACCTACAGGTAAGTCTTAATCTAGGCTTACCTGTAGATCAAAGTGGTCTGTAAGGGTTTACAACCACTTTAACATATGGTACCTATGTCAATCTTTAGAGTTGTATTATTTGTGGTCATAAGACCTTTTGTGCTATGTTTGTTTGTGTATTTCAGAACATTGTGTATTTATTGCTAGCCTCTGCTGTCTTTCAAAAACCTCTTCACAATCTCCACAAAAGGATACACAATTCTTGTATGAGGCCTTCTCCAGCCTCTCCAGTCTCTCATTTTTGTTTGATGTATTGATGTGCTAATTAAATGCTATGTGTTATACAACATCCATTGACTGGACATTGAAATCCAAGTCTTTAATCTTTTCTGTGTCATAATGGCACATGCTTTTGTTAGTTTATTACACATTTCACAAACCTTGCTCAACAAATCATACTGCAGTATTGAATAATATGAGTTTTCTCACCTGCATATAAAAGATGAATTAATCATATGATACGTATTTATGTTTTGTAATAAAATATGTGCTTGTAGCTTCCCCTTTTATTCTGAACACTTCAGGAAGAAGAATCACACGATTTATGTTTGCTGAAAACACTTACCATTATATCTGATGAAAAATTCACATGCACAACCATTTTTCACCTGTAGTAGTGCTATGGGTAATGTGTGAGTCACTACTATTGCTCCTGCTGCAGTCTAGGAATAAGTAAAATAGAGTGTTTTATATTCTTCCAAAGTTTGGTGAAATTGGGAACATCTTGGTGAAATGCATTACATTTATTGGTGTTTTTTTTGTAGTTTTTTTTTGTTTTGGACAGAGCAGGGAATGGTTACAGCCCTTGGGATTTTTACATCCTGTGTTCGATTGGGAAGCTTTTCTTTCACTGCCTGTCTCAAGACACAACAGCAAGTGTTTGGAGATCCAAATTAACAAACAACTATAAATGATGGAATTGCCCCCATTGTAAGATTTACCTTCTATTTCCATTCCACCAACAACTCAAAATTCTAGATTTGGCAAAATGGCAAATAGTCCTAACCCTTCCCCACTCTATCCAAAATGAAAATTAAAAAAAATAAGTTTGGGTTTTAGATACACCTTAAAAATTATTTTATATTTAGGTGCACATTGAGTGTACCTAGAAAGAATACAATGGGGGTTATTTACAAAAGGAAAATCCACTTTGCACTACAAGTGCACTTGGAATTAAAAAAAAAAGGAATAAAAAAGTGGAGACAACTCCGATGGTGCAGGTCAAACGGACATGGATTTATTCACATATTCATGTGACAAATATAAAAAATGAATAAAATCTCGAGAGTATATAAAAATAATGCGGCAATGTGAGGGGTGTGAGACAGCAGGCCCGACGCGTTTCGACTAAAAGTCTTCCACAGGGGCATATCTCTGAGATATGAGATATGCCCCTGTGGAAGACTTTTAGTCGAAACGCGTCGGGCCTGCTGTCTCACACCCCTCACATTGCCGCATTATTTTTATATACTCTCGAGATTTTATTCATTTTTTATATTTGTCACATGAATATGTGAATAAATCCATGTCCGTTTGACCTGCACCATCGGAGTTGTCTCCACTTTTTTATTCCTTTTCCCTCGGTCTTTGGGATCATCCCTGTGACCATCGGATCATGCCTGTGACCATCGGATGACCGGATGCCGAGCATATCTTGCTATTGCTGACCGATCCAGTGTCCTATCTCGGAAGCCGTCTGAGTTTCAGCCTGTGGTGGTCTCCTCTAGATGCAAGACTCTCCTTCTCTAAGCCTGTCTGATGTGGATGCCGTACGGTCTCCCACATCCAACGTTTCCGGTAAGAGTACATACGCCTTACAGTGACATCAGTCAAGCCTGCCTTTATATTGAGTCGATCAAAGGGACTTACCAGTTGATGTTATCACTTTCATGAACTTTATATTTATTATTTTGATTCTTACTGGGGTCACTTCCAGTACCACCATTCACATTTTTAGGTTCATATCACCGATTTTTTGGTTTAGAGTGTTGTGACATACACCAACCTTTGTACATGTATTAGCATTACAATTTTTTCGATTTGCATGTTTCTTGGACTTTGTTTGTTTTGTTTGTTAGCAGCTTTTATATTGTATAATTTGACTAGCGCGGTGTTTCCCCAATTCTACACTTGGAATTAAAGTCGCTGTAGATCCGAGGGGGACTTGCAAAGAAAATAAAAAACAGCATTTTAGCTTGCACATAATTGGATGATAAAATCATAAAATCAGCAGAGCTTCCACTCCACTCAAGATCTACCCCTTAGATTTAGAGTAACTGCACTTCCAAGTGCACTTGCAGTGCAAAGTGGATTTGCTTTTCGTAAATAACCCCCAATGACCATTGTCAAGAAAGCCATTACTCACCATGTCAGTATTGAACTGTTTTGTAGGTGCTCCATTTTTATTTATTTTTTTATAAACAAAGCCTAATTTCACTGTAGGATTAGTTAGGCAAATTTTGACGCATTTGATGTTCTTGCTGCAAAATCAAGTTTAGCTAAATTTTGGTAGAATTCTAGAAATTGGGTTGATTGCTACTAAATGGGATCCTAGTGAGAAAGTCGCTTTAACCACTTGACATCCGCGTTATAGCCGAATGACGACTACAGCGTGGCCGCTGAATTTCTGGGAGGCCGTCAAAATTTCCTACAATTTTTTATAGCTAGGCAATAGTAGGAAAAAACTCTGGATAGCCGCACACCGGAAAAAAGCTTAAAATCCTGTGTTTTTATTAAAAGTCGAGGGTTATAACACATCAAATGATCCACAGCAAAGGAACAGGGTACAATTACTGACGCGTTTCACACTAGAATCAGTGCTTACTCATAGCTCATACTCATAGTAAGCACTGTTTCTAGTGTGAAACGCGTCAGTAATTTGGTATCCGGTTCCTTTGCTGTGGATCATTTGATGTGATGTGACCCTCGACTTTTAATAAAAACACAGGATTTTAAGCTTTTTTCCGGTGTGCGGCTATCCAGAGTTTTTTCCTGCTATTGCCTGCCTATTGTGTATGTATCAGCCAGCACCTGGGGCTCCTTGATAGGAAGAAGAGCATCCACCCTTGAGGGCTATCCTAGAGCCGTGGTTCCCTTTCTCTATCTAAATTAATCTCTGGACTCTACAATTTTTTATAGCTGCAAGAATAGTCTTTTGAGTTTCGGGTTTTAAATATTCACGGGACTGGTCTGCTTCCCCTGCAAAATTGTTGGCCATGTCACTGTGTGGTAGGCCCACTGGCTCCACCTTTCCTGACTCTCTAGACAGGGCCTGTTTTGTGGAGAGGTGAATTGGCTGTGTATTGTACTGCCAAGGTGGCTGCTAAATAGGATGACTTGGATTAGGTTTTGTAGCTGATTAGCGAGGGGCTGGTCTAAAAAGGGGCCATTAGGCAAACCCATGCATGCATAACCCCCGAAATTTCCATCAAACATTTTTGCAGACTTTGGAATCAGTCAGGGGATTTCTCTTCACTTTCTATCCTATTGACACGAGGACAATACATAAGAGTGAGGATGTCACGTGTCGCAGGGTAAGGAAGAAAAAAGGGAGCGACAAAAAAACAGACACATGTTCTAGCCCATGGGTGGTCAACCAGACTCGGCTGCCCGGGACTATTCCCTCCTAATTGGCTGAGACAGCAGCGTAGCGCCATTGGCTGCAGTCAATGGGGAGAGAGAGGGGGCGGGCCTAGCCATGGCTCTGTTTCCTGAATGGACACATTGAGCTGCGGCTCGACTTGGGTGCTTGTTGAGGGGGCACTCAACAGGAGGGAGGGGCCAGGAGCACTAGCGTGGGACACGAGAAGAGGAGGGTCTGGGCTGCTCTGGGCAAAACCACTGCACAGAGCAGGTAAGTATAATATGTTTGTTATTTTGAAACACAAAAAAAAATAGACTTTAGTATCACTTTATTTTACCTTTCTTCAGCCTGATTTTTGATTTCTTAACCTCCCTGGCGGTATGATTCTGGCTGGAATTTAGTGCTGAAAGCGGTACAATTATTTTGCATGGAAATTTGGCGTTTTTATATTGTAGGCATGCAATTCTTATGAATAACTCACTTAAATCTGTCCGAACCAGAGTCTAGTAGACATCCCGGGTATGATAAAGTTTGAAACACAAAATAATAAATTATAATATAATAAAAATATATATAAAAATGATTCAATAATGTAATCAAATCAAAAACACTGAAATTTGCTCAGTTGCAGAATAGTCGCTGTCATTAAATTTATTGTTTGATGATAAATTGTGATTTTATTTTTTTATCAGTGTTTTCTAGCTGTCTAAAACCACTTTTGACATAAAGGGACACTTTTTGGTTGCTATGGACAATCTCCAGTTTCCAGGCAGAAAAAAAAAATCTTTTTATTATATAAAATGACATGCAGGGCACTGGGCAGACCACTAGGGACAAAGGGGGTGTGTATTTTTTGTATACAGTACTGTAATCTGTAAGATTACAGTATTGTATATGTGTTGTGTTTTTAAACTTTTTTGAATTTGGCGCCGATCTCCGCTCCCGTGCATCGGAACGTCACAGGGAATGGAGATCGGCGGCACCCGGCACTGTGTGAATCGAGCGAGCGGACGGCTCGCTCACACAGCGGGGAGACATCGCAGGATCCAGGGGAAAAGGTAAGTAACTTCCCCCCTGCATCCCGCAACGCAAGCCCGAGTCTGGCTCGGGGTTACCGCTCCCAGCACAAAAAGCTGGCCCCGAGCCAGACTCGGGGTTACCGCCAAGGAGGTTAAGGTACAGCCCACTGATCTGGTCACCGTTGCTGGATACCTCCATGTGGTATCTCTGACAACAGTTATTCTTTATTATTTGGATTGTGTCAGACTGTGCTGATTCTTTTATTCTACTTGTAAGTGGTTTTAGTGTTTGTGATTATTCTAATAAATAGTCAATTATGGTAATGAGCACTATGGGTCCTCTTTTAAGGAAGTAGTGTTTAACCCTTGCATTGCCATTTGCTGGATGTTTTGACTTACTGGAGAAGACAACCTCTAACTATACCTATGAAGTGTTTTTGGACCTCCTGTTATGTATGGTGTCTATTAGGGATGAGCTGAACGCCCCCTCGTTTGGTTTGCAGCAAAACATGTGAACAGGCAAAAAAATTAGTTCGAACACGCAAACACCGTTAAAGTCTATGAGACACGAACATGAATAATCAAAAGTGCTCATTTTAAAGGCTTATATGCAAGTTATTGTCATAAAAAGTGTTTGGGGACCTGGGTCCTGCCCCAGCAGACATGTATCAATGCAAAAAAAGTTTTAAAAACTGATGTTTTTTCAGGAGCAGTGATTTTAATAATGCTTAAAGAGAAAGTAAACCCTAATGGGTCTACTTCCTCTTTGTCTCCCTGCAAAGGTAAAGCATAATGGACTACTATGCATCGCATAGTAGTTCATTATGTGTCACTTACCTGACACAGGAGCCAGCGATGTCACCGCTGTCCCCTGTAGCATGAAGCATTCATCTTCTTCTGGGTATCGCTGCTCCGGCGCTGTGAGTGGCCGGAGCAGCGATGACGTCACTGGCGCATGCATGCGGGAGCCGTAAGCGACGGCATGTTTACCTTCACTTGCAGCGTGCCCAGTGAGCCTGCGCCGTTGTCTACGGCGCACATGCGCTCTAGACAGCGGTGCCCTTTCTTTGTAAAATATCTCCTTAACCGTGCAGGTTAAGGAGATATTTCTTGGACCTACAGGTAAGCCTTAATCTAGGCTTACCTGTAGGTCAAAGTGGTTTGTAAGGGTTTACAACTACTTTAAAGTGAAACACTAAAAGTGAAATATTCCTTTAAACTTCGTACCTGGGGGGTGTCTATAGTATGCCTGTAAAGTGGCACATGTTTCCCGTGTTTAGAATGGTCCGAGAGCAAAATGACATTTCTAAAGGAAAAAAAGTCATTTAAAACTACTAGCGGCTATAATTAATTGTCGGGTCTCGGCAATACAGATAAAAGTCATTAAAAAAAATGGCATGGGATTCCCCCACAGTCCACTACTAGTCCCTTGTGGTGTGGTATGAATATTAAGGGGAACCCTGTGCCAAAATTTAAAAAAAAATGGCGTGGTGGTCCCCCCAAAAATCCATACCAGACCCTTATCCGAGCATGCAACCTGGCCGCAGGAAAAGAGGGGGGATGAGAGAGCACCCCCCCTCCTGAACCGTACCAGGCCACATGCCCTCAACATGGGGAAGGTGCTTTGGGGTAGCGAACGGGGGGGGCTTATCGGAATCTGGAAGCTCCTTTTAACAAGGGGACCCCCAGATCCCGGCCTCCCCCCCCTGTGTGAAATGGTAACGGGTACAAATGTACCCCTACCATTTCACAAAAAGTGTCAAAATGGTAAAAATTACATGACACGGCTTGGGGAAAACTCCTTTATTAAAAAATAAAAAAATAAAACTGTCCCAGGAAGTCGTCTTCTTCTCTTGTTCCAACGGACCGAAAAAGGAAAAAAAAAAATCTGCACCAACCCGCCTCCATGGGAGGCACTCCTCGCAGGTGACAACTCTTTTATAACTAAGGGCAGGATGTCCCCGGGTGACCCCGCCCCTTCTGACGCATGGGGACATCCCTATGGCTTCCCTGTAGCGTCAGAGGGGGGGGACACTTACAACAAAACCAAGGACTGGTTAGGCTACGGACACAGTAAGAGTCCATTCACACAGGGGCAACACGACTTTCAGCGCGACTTTGGGAGGCAACTTGGACACGACTTGAGTATGAATCACAGCGTGACTTTGGGCGACTTCAACACGACTTAGGGGGACTTACAACACGACTTCAAGTTGCCCCCAGGCCAGGTGACTTTGGCTGTGGCCAATCACAGAATAATCGGCTCTCGAGGGAGAACTCCACACTGAATTTTATATAAAAAAACGGCATGGGTTCCCCTCCAAGAGCATACCAGGCCCTTAGGTCTGGTATGGGTTTTAAAGGAAACCCCTACTCTGAAAAAACGGTGTGGGGGTCCCCCCAAAATCCATACCAGACCCTTATCCGAGCACGCAGCCTGGCCGGTCAGGAAAGGGGGTGGGGACGAGCAAGCTCCCCCCCCTCCTGAACCATACTAGGCCACATGCCCTCAACATGGGGGGGTGGGTGCTTTGGGGAGGGGGGGGCCTCTTCCCGACAACCCTGGCCGTTGGTTATCGGGGTCTGCAGGCGGGGGGCTTAAGGTAATCCCCCTTTAAAAGGGGGCCCCCAGATCCCGGCCCCCACCCTATGTGAATGAGTATGGGGTACATCATACCCCTACCCATTCACCTGAGGGAAAAAAGTGTCAATAAAAAAAACACACTAGACAGGTTTTTTAAGTAATTTATTAGGCAGCTCCGGGGGTCTTCTTCTGACTTTGGGGGTCTCTTCCGACTCCTCCGCTCTCTCCAGCCTCTTCTCCCGCTCTCCGGCCTCTTCTCCCGGTCTCTGGTTCTTCTGCCGGGCTCCTTCGCTATCTTCTGCCGCTCTCTTTACTATCGTTGGCCCGGTCTTTCCCATTGTCTTCTTTCCTGTTCTCTTCTTCCGATCTTGACACGCCGCTCTCTCTCGCTGTAATGCCGCGTGCGAGGTGCGCAACGACTTATATTGTAGGCATAGGGGCATGGTCACCGGGTGATGTCACCTGGCGACCCCACCCCTTATGACGGCACAGTCCCGAGGCATGCTGAGACTGTGACGTCATAAGGGGCGGGGTCACCGGATGAGAGTCTCTGAGTCTGTGGGGTAAATGCATTGAAGAAGTCATTTCTGGTTTGGGCACAGAGGCCCCGAATTTGTATCCAGGTCCTATGTTCCCAGAGTCTATATGTTTCAAGGAGACATGGACCCCAATCCGAAGCAAAACCCCTCCTAAGGTCCCCCAGGCATGCACCTCTCAAGGAATAGAGCCCCTCAAAAGCCAGGGCCCATAGTAGGCAAGAGACTACCCTGCAGTCACCTCCAAAAGACCCTGTCCTGGTGGGGTCTGTCACACCAAATAAACAGGTCCATAGCAGAAATGTGAAAGTGTACAGGTGTGACAGTTGAAGTGGTGAATTAACTCATATTACCTGATTGGAAGCTTCTTATATAAGCTTATGCATTCAGAAATATACAATGAAGCAGATGGTGTCCTTGAAAAAACAAATACATTTACTCCAGGAACAATATCTGTTTGTTTTCAGCAGAGTAACACAAAGTTCGTTCAAATGCCTTCACATTTTAGAAAAACTTGTCATTATTCTGGAAGAAATAATCCCAGTAAAAAAAATTAACTCATAATTGAAATAGACAAATACCATAGATAACCCAATGCTGATAAAGTATTTCTGTGCTCTGAAACCTTATGTGGTTTAAATACTGTAAGAAGCCTAAAGTATACTGTATGTGAGCCCTCGTCTTGTAAACAATACATTCAGTTTAAAATAGAAATGAAAGGCAAAACGTGTGTGTGTGTGTATATATATATATACACACACACACACACACAGTATCTCACAAAAGTGAGTACACCCCTCACGTTTTTGTAAATATTTTATTATACCTTTTCATGTGACAAAACTGAAGAAATTACACTTTGCTACAATGTAAAGTAGTGATTGTACAGCTTGTATAACAGTGTCAATTTGCTGTCCCCTCAAAAAAACTCAACACACAGCCATTAATGTCTAAACCACTGGCAACAAAAGTGAGTACACACCTAAGTGAAAATGTCCAAATTGGACCCAAAGTGTCAATATTTTGTGTGGCCACCATTATTTTCCAGCACTGCCTTAAAGTGGTTGTTAATCCACTTCTATGAAATCATCTTATTTCCTCTGTACCTTAATAAGATGTGTCCCTGTGCCTGTGTGTAAAAAATCTGCCGATCTGTACTGATATACGCTCCGCTCCGGGCGCACAGCTGATTCCTCTCCTCCTTCTCTCACCGGCTCACAACAACTGCAGTGGGCAGGGCTTAGCCGTCCTGCTGACATCAGCCGGGGAGGAGAGGGAGAGAAGAGACAGAGAGCTGACTATCAGCTGAGCGCCTGGAGCCACGCTCATACAAGGTACAGATTGGCAGATTTTTTACATTAAACAGGCACAGGGACACATGTTTTAAAGGGACAGAGTGGATAAGTAGATTTCATAGCAGATAGAGAGGAGCAGGGGAGGGCAGGCTCTGGTGCAAGCAGGGAGGGGAGGGGGGAGGAGGACAGAGGACACAGGGAGAGCTGCAGAGAGCAGGGCTATGGCAAACTGACCACAATGTCAGGGCTCAGCAGCCATGATTATCGTGGTCTGTTTGCAGTGGGGAGGGAATCGTCACGCAGGATCAGTTTTTTTAGGGTATACAGGGAGCCAAATGACACAGCACAAGCACTGTGCTGTATAACATGCTTTAAAGGAACAGTATCTGTTTTTTTTTTTTTTTGGGGGGGTTAACAAACGCTTTAACTTTCTTGGGCATGGAGTTCGCCAGAGCTTCACAGGTTGCCACTGGAGTCCTCGTCTACTCCTCCATGATGACATCACGGGGCTGGTGGATGTTAGAGACCTTGCGCTCCTCTACCTACCATTTGAGGGTGCCCCACAGATGCTCAGTAGGGTTTAGGACTAGAGACACTTGTAGTAAAGACAGAATTAAAAGAATATATCACTTAATGCACCGGTCAGGTTGGAACACTAAAACACTGGAAGTTAATTATAAATGCATCTCAGATTGGTACCTAACCCCCGTGAAGCTTAGTAAGTTTCAAAAAGACAAAACGTCGGAATGCTGGCGTGGATGTGGGAATTTGGGAACGATGGCCCACATCTGGTGGGATTGCCCAAAGATCCAAAAATACTGGCTGCATATACTGGATTTAATTAAAACAATTACAGGGGAAATCATACCACATGACCCATGGACGGTGCTGTTTCATGGGACGGATAAGCCCATGAGACAATACAAGTCCTCAATAACTCCGATACTCTTAAATGAAGCTAAAAACCTCATTGCAGGGCATTGGCGGGAATTAGAGAGCCCGAGTATAACAGAATGGATAAACAGGGTAAACTATCATCAAAAAATAGAAACTCCTGAAGCACACAGAGCAGAAGAAGGTGGGGGGAAATGGGAAAGCTGGGAACTCTTCAAAGACTCATGGAGATTCGCAGAAGAAATCATGAAGTAGAGATGACAATAACTGTTTTATCCCTGGTAGGGGCCGCACCCATGTAACGCGTTTCTGCAGGACAGGGACAGGGGTGGGAGAGGGGGGGGTTGGGAATGGGTGAAAAATGTGAAATGCGTTTGTATATTTTTCCTTTTTGGTTGTTAATTCTTCTCCATATGTTGTGGAGGGAATAAGTTTGTATGCATTTTTAAAGAAAACTTGAAATAAAGAATTAAAAAAAAAAAAAAAAAAGGACTAGAGACATGCTTGGCCAGTCCATCATCTTTACCCTCAGCTTCTTTAGCAAGGCAGTGGTCGTCTTGGAGGTGTTTGGGGTCGTTATTATGTTGGAATACTGCCTTGCGGCCCAGTCTCTGAGGGGAGGGGGATCATGCTCTGCTTCAGTATCTCACAGTACATGTTGGCATTCATGGTTCCCTCAATGAACTGTAGCTCCCCAGTGACGGCAGCACGTATTCAGACCATGACACTCCCACCACCATGCTTGACTATAGGCAAGACATCATCTGAATCAAATAAGTTTATCTTGATCTCATCAGACCACAGGACATGGTTCCAGTAATTGCATTCAGCAAACTGTTTGCTGGCTTTCTTGTGCATCATCTTTAGAAGAGGCTTCCTTCTGGGACGACAGCAATGCAGACCAATTTAATGCAGTATGCGGCGTATGGTGTGAGCACTGACAGGCTGACCCCCCACCCCTTCAACCTCTGCAGCAATGCTGGCAGCACTCATAAGTCTATTTCCCAAAGACAACCTCTGGATATGATGCTGAGCACGTGCACTCAACTTCTTTGGTCGACCATGGCGAGGCCTGTTCTGAGCGGAACCTGTCCTGTTAAACCCCTGTATGGTCTTGGCCACGATGCTGCAGCTCAGTTTCAGGGTCTTGGCAATCTTCTTATAGCCTAGGCCATCTTTATGTAGAGCAACTATTTTTTTTTTTAGATCCTGAGAGAGTTTGCCATGAGGTGGCATTTTGAACTTCCAGTGACCAGTATGAGAGAGTGAGAGTGCTAACACCAAATTTAACACCCCTTTTCCTATTCACACCTGAGACTTTGTAACACAAACGAGTCACATGACACTGGGGAGGGAAAATGGCTAACTGGGCCCAATTTGGAAATTTTCACTTAGGGGTGTACTCACTTTTGTTGCCAGAGGTTTAGACATTAATGGCTGTGTGTTGAGTTATTTTGAGGGGACAGCAAATGTACACTGCTATACAAGCTGTACACTATTTTACATTGTAGCAAAGTGTTATTTCTTCAGTATTGTCACATGAAAAGATATAATAACATATCTACAAAGATGTGTACTCACTCTTGTGAGATACTGTCTGTATTTTGTGAGATATATATATATATATATATATATATATATATATATATATATATATATATATATATCTCCTTTTTTTTTTTCCTAAGCGATCATGAGTAATACACTGATCTTATCAGTAAATGGCTGTACAAGTGGGGCATGTCAGCATACGTCTGACCATTGGAGGACAGGCAGGATATTCCCCCAGCATGGCCAGAAAGCTGACCGCACTATGATGGATGTGCTTCCATGCTCTGGTGTGGTCAGTTATAAAAAAAATAGGAAATCAGGTGGATTGGAAAGATCACCAGATATTTCACACAAAAGAAGCAAAACAAAGAGAACGGGATACATGTTAACACAAATACATGATACGACAAGCTGTTTTTAGTTCTCTCTGATCCCAGAATCACTGCACAGAGCTGACCCAAGTGGCTCTATGCCATGTAATCACTGTGATGTCCAATCACAGCAATAAAAAATGTAAACACACTGCTGTTTACATTGGAGATCACTTTCCTTACTTTAACTACAGTGGAAGGAGAGGAAATAGTAATGTATGAATGAGCACTTATAAATGAATAGACCATTGTCATTATTAGCAGCAGTGAGGGATTTTTAGTGATTGTGGGATCTTTTTTTTTAACCCTTTGAACACCCTCCTCTCCTGTGCATCTGACCTCCATCCTGTCCCTGCCTGTAACTTGTATATTAAACCTTCAGCTCCCCTATCCTGCACATAGGCACATTAAAAAGGAACTGAAATTGTGACAAAAAGAGCAGGCAGAAGTCAAAGGATTAGTCACCAGTATTGTCTTTGGTCTTCCTGCAGCTGATCTTCTCTCCATTACTGACTTACCATGCCTTGTTCTGTGCTGTGTCTCTGTGTGGAGGCTGTCATCTTGGTAGAAGCAGGGTTTGTATTCCTCATGTTACAGCCTCCAGCAAGGAGAACGTGTAGCAGCACAGTAGTGACATCACCAAATCTCACTCCAACTTTATTAAAACTAGCAGTGCCTTAGATCTCACACTGCAGATATACTGTACAGCTATGAGGATGAAGGCACAGAATTGCTTAGGCATCCTCACAAACCAGGAACAGCACTGCTGTATTTCAGAGGAGTTCAAGCAAAAATATAAAATTCTAATGCCGCGTACAGACGATCGGACATTTCGACAACAAAACCGTGTATTTTTTTCAGACGGATGTTGGCTCAAACTTGTCTTGCCAAGAACGCAGTGACGTAAAAACATGTACGACGGCACTATAAAAATGAAAGTTCAATACCAAGTGCGCCATACTTTGGGCTCTTTCTGCTAATCCCGTGTTTATCTCGTGTTAATAGAAGTTTGGTGAGAGACAATTCACGCTTTTCAGCCTTGTGCTTTTCAGTTCATTACTGCTCTTCAGTTTGTGCTTGTGAGTTTGTATCTGTTTTTCAGTGCGTTCTTGTCCGCTCGTTTCTGATTTTCAGCTCGCTCTTCTCAGGCCTTTCTGATTTTCAGTGCGTTCTGTTAGTTTGTTCTGACCAACCGACCATTTTGAAGCCATGTTGCGGGTACGTACTCGTCGTAGAGTTTGTGCTGTGCAGTGGAATGGTGTTGGGGTTCTTACTTTGACCCAAGTCCAGTCCATGAACAGGGCGAGCAGGAGTATATGGACGAAGAATTGGTTGCTCCAGCGTGACCAATTCTCTCACATGCCTTTGTTGCGGGAGATCCAGAAGAATAATCCTGATGATTTCAGGAATTATCTGCGGATGACGAACCCTGTTCTTCACCATCTGTTGGCTTTGCTGTCCCCTTATATTATGAAGCAGGACACCTGCATGCGGCAAGTCATCACTCCCGAGCAGAGGCTCGTCGCCATGTTGCGGTACTTGGAGATGGGGAGAAGTCTGCAGGATATCAAGTTCTCGACAGGCATCTCCCCCCAGTCTCTGGGGATCATTATTCCAGAGACCTGTTCTGCCATCATTCAGGTCCTGCAGAAGGACTATATTAAGGTAAGTTTTCTCCTTTAACATCACATTCTATGTATTTAATGTTTGCTAATGTATTGTATTTATTTCATCATTCCCTAATTACTATGATTGTAATATGCTGTGAATGTCCTGTTTGTCCTCATGCATTCTGGAAGTTTTTAAAGTTACATTTTTTCCTTCATGCATATTTGCCTTCACTAACCTCTCCATCATGCTATCCTGGGCCCATACACACCTAGCCTAGTCACTTAACAACGTATTTTGTCAGCTCCATTGTAGGGCTTACCCTAAACACCCCCTAAAATGTGTTTAAATGTTATTTTTATCCTTAAATTTAGGTAGAGTGCAAGAGGCTTTTTTTTTCGCAGCCCAAACTCATTTGGAACCCTCCCTCGCCCCCCCAACTGCTAAGTCAACCGATACCAATCCTCTATCTGCTGACTTTGCCAAACCCATACACACTATACCTACCTCTTTTGTGGTCATATATATGGATGAATTCACCAAAGCATGTAGTGCAAGGGCCTGCCTGAATACTTTCAAATGGTACTTTTTAAAGTTTTGTTCTCCTATTATCTTGATAGGTTATTGCAGAATGTAAAAATGTGCTTCAATTAGAACAGTGTGTATTCATATTTCTGTATTATGACACTTCTTACCTGTCCAGTGGGCTGCCAATAGTGTAAGTAAGGAGGGGCTGGCCAAAGAAATGCACATTATTTATGCATTCAGCTCTCAATGAAGTGGAGAGGGTTACCTGTCCAAAACATACCCCCCCTAAAAATTTTACAATGGGCCATCAGAGGGTGGGGGGAATCTGATAAGTGGACCTTATACTTTTGTCTTTTAATACTCCTTAAAATAAATGTTATACTGATGTTGTCCAAGAATGTTTGTGTCTAATCTGCTTGCAATGTTATGTGCAAAAGTACAATTTTTTTTTCTTGTTTGACTCCACAGTTTCCTTTAAACCCGCAGGAATGGCAGACTGTGGCCTCCCAATTTGCCCAGCGGTGGGAGGTTCCTAACTGCGGAGGGGCAATAGATTGGAAACACGTCCACATCATCGCACCCCCAACTTGGGGTCATATTATTATAACTATAAGGAGTTTAATAGTATTGTGTTGTTGGCGGTGGTGTCGGCGACATACGAGTTTTTGTATGTCGACGTGGGGAAGAATTGCCGGATGTCGGATGGTGGATGTCGCCCAGGCCAAGTTCTACAGACGGCTCCAGAATGGTGGATTGGACTTTCCATCTGCGGAAGACAACATGGCTGGTCTTCCATTTGTGTTCGTCGCTGATGAAGCGTTTGGGCTAGGTGAACATCTGATGAGACCATTTTCCATGAGGACCCTCACCCCGGACCAGAGGGTTTTTAACTACCAGTTGAGTGGTGGAGAATGCTTTTGGCATAATGGCCAGCCGGTTCCACCTATTTCTGACACCAATCCACATGGCGAAATATAAACTGAACTATATTGTGCTTGCCTGCTGCATTCTGCACAATTTTCTTTGCAAAAATGCAATGAACTATGTGGCCTCAGTTGGAACTGAGGCCGGCTTTCCTGATCATTTAACCCTGACGGCACTTAAAGCTGGTCGTCCTGATTTGCCCCCCCAAAGCGCCCGCAAAGTGAGACAAAAATATCTGGTGTACTTTGTGGGTAGGGGGACCATTGGTATGCCAGAAAATGTGTAAAACATTTTTTAAATACATTTTTATTTTAAACTGAACTAATATGTCATTTGATTTACTGCTTGTGTTTCTTTTAGCTGTCTCCTAGGTTCTCCAATGGGCTTTTCTTTTTGGCCATTTTCTTCAATAGTTCAAACGTTATTTATTTGATACATGGAGGTGACAATCTCTTCTTAAGCTAACTATTATGTTGTGGGTCTGCTACACACACACAGTGTTTTTGTTGTTAATGTATGTAATGCATTAATGATAAAAATAATCATCCTTTTCAGCACCATGAATTAATTGTTTTGAGTCCCTAAAATGGCCTGATTGGGGCCAATTTTAGAGCACTGTGGGGGTTATTTACTAAAGGAAAATACACTTTGTACACTTGTAGTGCAAAGTGGATTTGCCTTTAGTAAATACCCCCATTGTCACTGTAAACACCAACTTACTCCCAAAACTACAAAAGAGAAAACAAGCAGCACCAACCTAAGTGCAGTAGTGTTATCACACATTTTTTAATTTTAGTAGAAATGCACTCACTCTGAGTAGAATAAAAGCAGGCACATCATGATAAAGTCCAATGGACAGCAGGATGGACAGCAGGGCTCCACGGGGATGATCTTCTAGCGCTTGTGCATTCTTGTCTGGCGGCGCCGATGGCTTCCAGTGTCTCAGGCTAGAACAAGCAGGGCGCAGGGGGAAATCGCCAGTCCTGGAGTTCTTGGTCGTGTTCGGATGATGCTATTAGCGTGCACGCGTTCGGAACATGCGTGCTCCTTCCTTCAGGAATAGGCATATTGACTCTCAGCTGCTATTTCCTATCCCTGGACATTTTTACCCCCCCCCCCCCCTCATCCAAAAACAATACAGCATTGCTTATAATTGACTTTCATAGTGCAAAAAATCATTGTTTACTCCCAAAACTGGTATTGAGCATTGAAAGAAGAAGCCACACATTTTACTCTGTGCACATTCACATGTGCGTTAGAAAAGGGTTTTTGAACAAACCAATATCTTTAGTGTATAACATTTTTATGTTTGACATTAGAAATATAATTTTTTTGGGTTAAACAGGCATGTTTAAAACCATAACATACACAACTCAGGAACTTACAAAGTTCAACTTTAAAAAAGTGAAGGCAATATCAGACATTAGTATGTCAAAACTGTGTTGATCTTGCCTTCATCAGATGGGGTGATGTCACCACTGTAAAAGCAAAATTTTGAAGATGCACACAAATTGGGTGTCAAAATGTGGATTTCCCTCCTGATCCCATGCCTAATGTCAACATGTGCTAGCTCCCATCATGGGGGATCAATGGATGTGTTTCGGGGGGTGCAATCCCTTCCTTTCTCTCATCTACTTGAGTTTCGAGGAAGGGGTTGCACCCACAAAACGCATACATTGATATCCTGTGATGGCAGATAGCAAAAGTTGACACACTGCGTGCATCTTCAAAATTTGGCTTTCAAATTACTTAAATTTTTTTTAAAAATTCAAAAATATAACGACAAACTGTAAAATAAGATTTTTTTTTTTGGGTGTTTTAGATTCTGCCTAAAACATCAATGATGTTGTTGAGTCTTTTTTCAACATCAGTGATATTTTCCTTTATCTTCTCTAATTTCCGATTGCACGCCATTATCTCCCCAATGAGGAATGGTGCATTTGCACTGGTGAAATTAGTTTCTTCTTCCACAACATCCACATCACCTAAAAATAAAAAAACACACCATGTATTATAAATATGCAGGCATACATCTATTACCTGAAGCTGTGGTCTCAGACACTCACCTGTTGTGGTCACTATTTCAACCAATTCCTGAACCTCAGAATCCACATCCTCAGGTTGTGGTGTGGCGATTTCCCCTTCTTTAGGAGGTTCCTGGTGTCCTCAAATGTCCCGAGTCTTTTCTCCCCTATGTGAATGAAAAAAAAGGTATACTTAGCACACAGATATTTGAGGCAAGAAATAGTAATATGAAACATTGCTTGGAAGTGTTGTACAATCGTCTGTTTTGGCAGAGTTCCAAGCTGAAGACATGATTTTTTTCCCTTTATTCAAGCTGGAATACTTACCTTTTTTGGTAAAGTTTCCCGCATGGAGACACCCCTAGTATCCACTGGAGCACCTGTGTGGGACACCCTAGAAAGGGTGTTCTGGTGTCCCACACTAGTACTCCTGCATCCAGATGTGTAAACAGCTGCTGAGTGTCCTCTCCTTACACTGAATCAAGTTTGCATTTCATTCTAGTAACAACACATCTAGACAACAATGTAATAAACTTCTTTTAATACAAATAGGCCTGAACAAATGTAGTTAACCTGCATCTGCCAAAAACATTGTATTAGTGAGCAAACGAACGGTGTTTACTACGAACGATTACTGTGCCCACGAACTTGAAACTTGTCCTTTTAAACTGTACAACAGTAAAGAAAAGCACATGGAGCAACATGCAAGTAATAATAATAATAGGAGCACAGGACAAATACTTTTTTACAGCTATTTCTTGATCCTTCTGTACTGATCGTGCTCCCTCAATTTCAAGTCTGACCAGCGTTTTCTCAATTGATCCTTGGATCGTCGTACCCCAAAATTCCTGTGCAGACTTCTCACAACTTTAGCTATGATCTTGGCCTTTCTCACATTTGGGTTTGGGTAAGGTCCATACTTCCCATCATTGTCGGCCCTCTTCAAGATGTTCACCGTCTCCACCATCTTTACAAAGGCCATATTTGAGGCCTTAAATCTCCTGGATCGGGACCTTTGTGGCTCCGAGCTTTCATCGTCCTCCTCGTTGCTGAGATTATCATGCACCTGCTGTGTCTCTGCCATGTGCTCTTCCACTGCGCCAAAAGAGAAGGGGCAGGGAATATACTAGAAAGAAGGTCAGGGGCAGAGTTTCACGCATGCGTATTTTATATAAAGCATAACACGCGCGCATCATACGTACGATCTGTGAGCAGAGTACGGAGTAGCGCAAGCGCCGATCATGATAACGAAGGTACAATTTTAACATGGGGCATCAGCGGCCTATACTGCTTATAGATTGAGGCCTATATTGGGACAAGATTATGAGAGTTTAGCCTGACATTAGGGTTTGTCTTGTGTTGTGTCTTGCAGAGAATATGGATAAATTCAGTGACCATGATTTCCTCCCCAAATTCATTGATAAATACAGAGGGCTGCCCTGTTTGTGGCAGGTGAAACACCCTTTTTATAATAACAAAATAAAGAGCAAGGCAGTGCTGGATCAACTGTTGGAATTGGTGAAGCGGGTGATTCCAACGGCAGACATCACCTATTTGAAGGCCAAAATTGGTGGCCTGAGGAGCACATATAATAGGGAGCGCAAAAAGGTCCAGGATTACATGAGATCAGGAGCAGCAGCAGATGACATTTATGTCCCCAGGCTGTGGTACTATGACAGACTGAGTTTTTTGGCAGAACAGACTGAAATTAGGCCATCACTCTCAACCCTTCCTTTCACTCTTTCTTCCACCTCAGATGAGGCTTCTGAAGTCCAACCTGGGCCTTCCACCCAGGAAGATGTGGAGGAGCCCAGCTTGAGCCAGGTATAGCATTTTTCTTGTTAAAAAAAATGTATGATGTTAACTAGATGTCATTATTGATTACTAATTTCTGATTTAACAAAGTGGTTTACATATCAATAGACAATAGTAGCCAAAAATTATAGGGAAAAGAATGAAAAATGCTGGGGTCAGAATGATTGTCATTCAATTTGCAACAGTCATGAGCTCAAAATGGTGCGTGATTGATGACCAAAAACGTAAACTATGTACCATTTTCATACACAGGAAAGTCTCAGCCAGGAGGAGGCCGTGGAAAGTGGCAGCCAGGAGGTGGCGGGGAAAAGTGGCAGCCAGGAGGTGGCTGTGGAAAGTGGCAGCCAGGAGGTGGCCATGTCCAGTAGCCAGACCAAATCGCAGGTTCCTCCCCTCTGCCTTCCAACAAAAAAGACCAGGAAGGGGAGGAACGTGGAGGAGTCAGTGCTTGGTTTTGACGAGGGCGGCACAGTGGTGTAGTAGCTAGCACTCTTGCCTAGCAGTAACTAGGGTCGCTGGTTCGAATCCCAACCACAACACTACCTGCCTGGAGTTTGCATGTTCTCCCTGTGCCTGCGTGGGTTTCCTCCGGGTACTCCTGTTTACTCCCACACTCCAAAGACATGCTGGTAGGTTAATTGGCTTCAGTGTTCAAGAGGCCTTTGCCTGTATGACGGCCAGTAAGATGCAGAAAATGGAGGTGGGCCAACGCCTCATCAGCGAGGAGCTCATATTTCAGGTCCTGGACCGTATTGTGCTCCCTATTAAATGGACTCCTCAGGCTACCAATTTTGCCTGTCAAATAATTGATGTCTGACCTGGAGTACAAAGGCTTCGCCAATTTCAGCAGTTTATCCAGCGTTGCCTTCCTCTTTATTTTGTTATGACCCCTAATAAATTTCAAATATATATTTTTTTAAATCCTTGGATATGTGTTTGTTTGTGAGTAGGCAGGTACATTTCAAAAATACAATGTGAAATTAACAAGGGACAACACCAACCAACCTCTTTGAGGTCAAAAAATAAAATATAATAATGGTGTTGTGGTAACTTGACACACAATACGACAAAAAATATAATGGAGATTACTATAAAAAAAAAATCCAGAAGATCTTGATAAAAAAAAAAAGTAGATCACTATAAAAAAATAATAATAAACATTATTCTGGAGATCTGGCGAAAAATAAAATAAAAGATTATTCAGGAGATCACAAGAAATAATAAAGAAATAAGTTTGTCAGAACTCTGTGTGAATATCAGCAGCAAAGCAACTTCATTATTCTAGCATTATAAAGAAGAAGAGAATGTGCTGCATTGAAAGAAAGAAAGAAGAAAAAGCTCTGAATTTCTGACAACAAGTTTTTTTGTCGGAAAATTTGAGAACCAGCTCTCAAACATTTGCAAAATGTCCGATGGAGCATACACACGGTCGGAATTTCCGACAACAAGCTCACATCGAACATTTGTTGTTGGAAATTCTGATCGTGTGTACACGACATTAGAGTACTGCTTAGGCATGATAAATTATTTAAATGTTTGGATGCATCAATAGTTCAATTTGAAGGTTTTGAAACAAAAGATGCAATTTCTGTGGCAATTGTAGGGGGAAAAAAGCAGTGAACCTTCAGTACACAGAGCTCTCTAGCCAGTTTTACACCTGCAGTGCACAGGCACTAAACCATTAGTGACCAAACTTCAGTGTATGTGGATTAACCTCTTAGTGATCTGCTGTCACAAAATTGCCATCAACCCCTCAGTCACCTACTCCCAGCCTAAAAACAGTAAACCCCCAGTAAACTGTCTCGATTGATCTCTTTAATGAAATGTATATAGACCCCTCAGTGATGAATATTCAGTGTGTGTGCATCAACCCCCCCCCCCCCCCAATATCCTGTCCCCAGCATATAGGCAATGACCCCCTAACTCCCAGTCCCAGGTTTGTGAACCCATCAGTGTACTGTCCTTAGCACATGTGATAGCCTCCTCAACATCCATTCCTCAACCCATGTGCATCATCTCCTCTGCACTCAGTCCCCAAGCATTTAGGTTAGCCTCTTAGCAGTTACCACCGAGTACCCTGTTCATGTAATTATACAATAAGGATCTAATCAGGAAATAACAGATCACACCATGGCCTAAAATAGTATAAACATAAAAGGACTTTTATAGGTCCTGTTAATGGGTGCTTAAAAGCATAATGGGGAGCACCCCTCATTTCCTATCATTTACCTGAATAGCTTTAAACATTTACCTTAATGGTTTTGTTGCCAATTATAACAAGATGTGTAACCACCATTGGTGAGTTAAAAGATAAACTGCTTTAGGCCCCTTTCACACGTGCGGACCGTATGTCTGTTTTTCATCCATCCGTTTTCGGATGAAAAACAGACATACATGCACCCCTATGGGATAGCGGGTGTCAACGGATGAGCATCCGCTGACACCCGCTATCGTCAGCCTCCGCTATTGTCCGATTCTGCAGACGGAGGAAAACCCTATTTTTCCATCTGTTTGCAGAGCGGATCGCAGAGTGTTTGCAGTGTGCAGGGAACGCCCTGTCATTCACCGGCTCAGCGGGGATCAGCTGAGCGATCCCCGCTGAGCAGCGGATCTTCACGGGGCGGATCAATACGGATCCGTCCCGTGTGAAAGGGGCCTTACTGGTTGTCATACTCTCCCTCTCCTCTCCTGCACATATTTCCCCCATCATAACCAACACATTTCTCGCCTACACATACAGACCACAGTGTAACTCTTCACACTCCTCTACTGCACATAATGTCCACATTCATACCATTCACACTTCTCTACTGTGTATCTTGTCTGTTATTATACATTGTGCATTCCTCTCTTCCACATAATGCCCCCTGTCATACCCTCTTCCACACTCTTCTCCTGCACATACTGCCCACTGTCCCACCTTCCACACTCCACTCCTGTGCAAACTGCCAACTGGCATACCCTCCACACACCTCTCATGTACATACTGCCCACTATCATTCCATCCATACTTCTCTCCTGTACATACTACCCACTGTCATACCCTCCACACTCCTCTCCTGCACATACTGCCCACTATCATAACTTCTAAACTCCTCTCCTACACATACTGCCCACTGTCACACCCTCCACACTCCTCTCCTTCACATACTGCCCACTATCATACCTTCCACACTCCTCTCCTACACATGCTGCCCACTGTCACACCCTCCACGCTCATCTCCTGCACATATTGCCCCCTGTCAAACCCTCTACATTCCTCTCCTGTACATACTGCCCCCTGTCATACTCTCTATACTTCTGCCTTGCACATACTTCCCATCATCATACCCTCCACACTCCTCTCCTGCACATACTGCCCCCTGTCATACCCTCCATACTTCTATCTTGCATATACTGCCCACTATCATACCCTCCACACTTCTCTCCTGCACATACTGCCCGCTGTCATACCCTCTACACTCCTCTCTTGGATATATTGCCTGCTGTCTTCATTTCTGCATTCCTCTCCTGCACACGCTGTCCACTTTCATAACCTCCAAACGTCTCTTCCGCACTTACTACCTGTTGCATAACCTCTCTACTTCTCTCTTCAACATACTGCCTAATAATCCTCTTGCACACATACCACCTCTATTAATGCCCTCTGCACTCCTCTCCTGCAAATGCTGTCACTGTCATACCCACAATACTTCTCTCATACACATACTACTCACTGTAAAAACCTCTGTAGATATTGCTGGAACATATTTCCAACTATCTTACCCTCTGCAGTACTCTTTCACACATATCACAACTTTTCATGTCCTTTGCACTCATCTCCTGCATATATTGCCTACTGTCATACCCTGCATAAGCTGTTCACTGTCATAACCTCCATACTTCTCTCCTGCACATATTGCTCACTGTTCTAGCCTCTGTATATCTCCCCTGAACATACTGCCAACTGGCATATCCTCTGCACTCCTCTCCTCTGCATATTGCCTGCTGTCATACTCTCTGCACATGCTATCCATTACCGTACCCTCCATACTCCTTTCCCACACATAATGTCCACTATATACAATATACCCTCCAAATCTCTACCTAAACATTACTGTCATACTTTCTGCACTCCTCTGCATATACTGACTGCTGTCATTTCATTTACATCATTCACCAGCATATATTGCCCTCTAATAGTCTTCCTTAGCATTTTTGTTACGTCTCCAACTTTTCCTGTTCTGGAACAGACACCCTTTTGCTAGGCATTCTAAAGCTACAAAAAGAGTGTGGAAATGAAAAATGTTTCATTGTTTCAGGGCAACTTATTTCTAAGTTTAGCAGAGGTTTTATACATATTTATTTCTGAGCGTTACAAACAGTTCTTTCAGTGTGCTTGTATTGTAGCTATAGCTTTCTTTTATTTCCCAGCCACAGTTGGCAAGAGTCATCTGCACACAGGCCATCATTGTTAGGGAAGAAAGAATGCTGTGCACATACAGTACATCCACATTTTTTATAGCTGCAAAAAATAGCTGTTTATGAGCAGAAACCCTGGAAAAAAAACTATTACCGATGAACCCGAGCTGTTTGTAAAATGAGAATTCTAAAGCATGCATTTTTTCAACCTACTTGGAAGGGAATATGCTGTTTGTATTTTTTAATATATAGCACAGTCCTTTTTGTTAACTATGGAAATCCTGACCCTCAACAGAACAAAAAAAACTATTCTCCTTTTTGATGGACAGATGGATAAGTGTGTGAATAAGTGAAAGTGGCGTAGAGTACTTTTAAAACATTATACAGTTAAACAATGAAAATAACCGAGTACTAGGTGTTTCTTATTCCTTTTTTAGCAACCAATCCTTGAAAAATGCAAGGTCATTCCACTCATTGGCACTTGGAGACTCATAAAAATATATCAGTGCTTAAAGGTAAATTATAAAAATATATCAGTGCTTAAAGGTAAATTATAAAAATATATCAGTGCTTAAAGGTAAATTATAAAAATATATCAGTGCTTAAAGGTAAATTATAATTACTTTGGGTCAGTTTTATTTATATTAAGTTTTTAAAACTGATCCTTTACATAAATGTTCTATATATATATGTTATATATTTATTTTACTGTGTGTTTAAAGTTTATTTTGCAATTAATTTTTTCTAAATATATTATGATCACTAATGAAGCTGTTTACCTTGAAACTCTCTCTGTCTTGTTGTAGATGCTATAGGGTTAATTTACTAAACCTGGAGAGTGCAAACTCTGGTGCAGCTCTGCATGATAGCCAATCAGCTTCTAACTTCAGCTTTTTAATTAACTACTTCCCGCCCGGCCTATAGCAGAATGACGGCCGGGTGGTGGTTCAGTTATCCTGACTGGGCATCAAATGACGTCCAGCAGGATAACAGCTGCCGCGTACCTGTGGGGGCACGCATCGCGGCGATCGGTGGTGTGGTGTGTCAGTCTGACACACCGCTACACCAATTTCGGTAAAGAGTCTCTGATGATCTGGTGATCAGCCTTGTCCAATCACAGCTGATCACGATGTAAACAGGAAGAGCCGTTGATCGGCTTTTCCTCACTCGCATCTGACAGACGTGAGTAGAGGAGAGCCGATCAGCGGCTCACCTGACAGGGGGGGTCTGCGCTGACTGTTTATCAGTGCAGCCCACCCCCCCGCGGATGCCCACACTGGACCACCAGAGATGACCACAATAGATGGATCACCAGGGATGCCAGTAAGTGCCCAAATAATGCCAATCAGTGCCCACACATTGTGCCAGTCAGTCAGTGCCTGCCAGATGTCTCCTCATCAGTGATGCCCAGCAGTGCCATCTATCAGTGTCCATCAGTGCCACCCATCAGTGCCCACCTATCAGTGCCAATCAGTGCTCACCTGTGCCACCTATCAGAGCCACCCATAAGTACCCATCAGTGCAGACTATCAGTGCCCATCAGTGCTGCATACCAGTGCCACCTATCAGTGCCCATCAGTGCCCCCTGTCAGTGCCCATCATCGGTGCTTATCAGTGTCACCTCATCAGTACCAACTCATTGGTGCCACCTCATGAGTGCCAACTCATTGGTGCCACCTCATGAGTGCCCATCAGTGCCACCTTATCAGTGCCCATTAGTGCAGCCTCATCAGTGCCCATCAGTGAAGGAGAAAACTTATTTATTTACAAACATTTTTAACAGAAACAAATAAAAACTTTTTTTTCCAAAAGAAAGCTCTATTTGTGGGAACAAAATGATAAAAAAAATTGTTTGGGTACAGTGTAGCATGACCGCGCAATTGTCATTCAAAGTGTGACAGCGCTGAAAGCTAAAAATTGGTTTGGGCAGGAAGGAACAAAAGTGCCTGGTAATGAAGTGGTTAAAGGGGTTGTAAACCTTTGTGTTTTTTCACCTTAATGCCTCCTATGCATGACATGGATATAGGATGGACATGAACCAAGCCTCATATACTCATGGACAGCATGCGGTTCAAGCCTCACTTTGAGAAAATGGAATCAACAGACACATCCATCACAACATCGTCAACAGGAAATGCAATGATCATCGGCATTTGGCTTGCCACCTATAAGCGTAATGCAGTACAGACCTCAATCTGAATAAACAGAGAGGTCAAATATCAACTGCAATCTAAACATGAAGTGTGAACAGCTGTGACACCATCATGTATTTTAAAAAAGAGGAAGCAACTAATCGAATATTAGACAAAAATGTCAAGACAAAATTAAAATAAAATTTTAGCAATTTGATCACAGGACTGGTCTATACATAATCAAACTGAATAATAAATTAATGTGAATACATTGCATAAAATTATTAAAAATGTCTTCTTAAAAAATTGGGATATCCAGAAAAATTCATACAAATTAAGCCTTAGGCTCTATTGATGAATGCATTGATGTCCCATTCAATATTAAGGCCCAAGGGGGAGTGGCATTGGAGCTCATAAATCCAATAAGTTTAGAGGCGTGACACGCCCCTGGTCGTGGCCCCGCCCCTCAAAGGGAGTATATATATATATATTCGTGTCTATGGATGCAAATGCTGGACTCTGAAGCGCGTCCGCAAGGTAACCCCTTCGGGAGAGCACTTCTCCTAGGGTGTTATCTGATGTGGGGAGGAGCCGCGAGAGCTGCCCGGGGGACCCCAGAAGAGAATGTTCGGGACCACTCTGTGCAAAACGAGCTGATCAGCGGAGGTAAGTATGACATGTTTGTTATTTTAAAAAAACGATTCTTTACAATCACTTTAAGCTTTGACAAATAAATCTGGAAGCTGACTGGTTTCTCTGCAGAGCTGCATTTTGCACTGGGCAGTTTTAGTAAATTAATCCCCATATGTCCCTGTCTTAACAGTACAAAAAAGGAGGGGGTGGGACTTATTCAGTTGTATGTGTGAATAAAATGTTGATATTGAACCCTGTAGAAGTGGTATACCGCACTAATAATAATAGTAACTGTAAGAAATCTTGTGAGAAATGAAGCATGTCGGGAAGAGCTACGCGCTGACGTCATCACGCCCCATGTGATCCTGGAAGTGCGGGTATTTCTAGTTTTATTGCCGGCAAGTGTTTTTCATGATGTTTGTACATCCAACTAGAGATTTTTTACAATAAACCAGTTTTTAAAAGATAATGCACTATTGGAGCCTTTGTTCCTCTACATGCTCCGTCCTAATTTGGAAGATTGTTCTCCCAAGGAAGGCAGACAGACGGTGGCCATACATTTAGAAGGATGCCCCCAGTCTGCCTGCACACCCTAGAGCCTGGATTCATCTCAGACCCTGCAGAGGGCTATATCTGCAGGCCTGTGTGACCTTGCTGCAACAGGAGGTTCACTCCTTCCGGTAAGAGTCTCCATCCTTCAGGTGATTGCCACACGGAGAGCTCCATCTCTTTCCCTTGGTGGTGGTGAAAGCCCTGAGAATCTTTTTCATCCTTCTGGATTTCTACCGTTAAAGCACTTGCTTTATTCGCTATCTTTCATAGTCTTTATTTCATGAATAACTCTTCACTTTATATGAAATGATATGCATTATATAGATATTTTTACACTCTAGTGATTTTCAGCGTTTTAAGGTTTTAGTTTTATGGTTGTTTCACTATATTTGATCAGTGCGACTATTTTGGTTTATTCATTTTTGTACATGACTATATTGCACGTTTGTGTCTCTGCTTTTTCTCACAAGATTTCTCACAGTTACTATTGGACCCAGTAACCTGTAAAAAATGGGCTTTTTTTTCTGAAGAATAAGAATAGGTAAACAAATTGAAAAGAAACCTAGAGCTCCAACTGCTAAATGTAATATTCAACATCATATCAATGTTTGGTGTGACTACCCTTTGGCTTCAAACCAACATCAATCGCACAAAGTCAGGGATTTTGTAGAATTAGAGTCAGGTGTATGATTAACTAAGTCTACCAAGCAGGTGATAATGATCATCAATTTCATATGTAGGCTGAAACACAGTCATTAAATGAAAGAGTAACAGCTGTGTAGGAGGCTAAAAACTGGGTAAGGAACAATCAAACTGTGCTACTAAGTGAGGTTGAGGAAGAAAGTTACATCTCAGAGGTCATACACTATGGCAAGACTGAGCACGGCAATAAGACACAAGGTAAATTGTATCAGCAAGGTCTCTCCCAGGGGCAAAGTTTTCAATGCTGGGGTTTCAAGATATGCTGTTCAAGCCCTTTTGAAGAAGCACAAAGGAACAAGCAAAGTTGAGGACTGTAGATGCAGTGGTCAGCCAATGAAACTTAATGCAGCAGATGAAAGACACGTGATGCTTTCTTCCCTTCAACATCGGAAGATGTCCAGCAGTACAGAACTGACGGAAACCAGTGAGACTCAGGTACACTCATCTACTGCCTGGTGAAGTCTGGCCTTATATAAATATAATTGGAAGGTGAACTGCACCTGGACTAGGTGGTGGGTGCCTTGCATTGAGGCTGTCCCATCCAGCCATAATATGAAAAAGAGTCAAAGGTTGCAGCATTCTGAAATAATTTATTAGAACCTAAAACAAATAAACAGAAATGTTTCAAAATATTGCAACAGTTTTCAGCCAGGCCAATAGCCCATCTTCAGGCAAAAACACAGCTAGCTGACAAATTACAAATTCTACATATAAGTTGCAATAGTATACTGCGCTATAGACCTAGAAACTAAACAGCTGCAAACACCACAATTTGACAAATATTGTGCATAATAGTAAAAAGTTAAAAAGTGCTGCACTCTACATGTACATTGATATACAGTGACTTATTCAGAAAGTGACATATATTGATAAAACAAATTCACACAACTGGTGTATCATACAATCCTATCCAGATTGAACCATTCGCTTATGTGTAGCGCTACCCTCGTGAGGGCCGCTGATAGAATCTATACCCCACTGGTTGCCCCAACTCTGCAAATCCTCCATCACCTCTGACACCCTGGGTTCAAATTGTGCCAGACCCTCTTTCCGTCACTGTAACCTATGTGAACAGGTCAGCAGAAGGGTAGGGAACTAACACTTAATTCACTATGTCAGATTCACTCCCCTCTGTTTCCTCAAACCACAGGCCATTAACATTAGTATAACATGACAAACATTATGCAAACTATTGTGTTTAAATTGTCTGCATCCTAGAGCTCCAGAGAAAGTGAGAGCAGACCCCTAGTGCTAAAAACAACTTTAGTCACTTGAGCGAATAAAGAGAGGATAAAGGGGTTAAAGTGTTCCTTTTTGGAATCTGGCAATTCTTCAGCTAGCCTTGAAGTGTTAAAGAGGAAGTAAACCCTGATGGGTTTACTTCCTCTTTGTTTCCCTGCAAAGGCATCACATAGTAGCCCATTATGTGTCACTTACCTGACACAGGAGCCTGCGATGTCACAGCTGTCCTCTTCTCCACAAAGCGTCCATCTTCCTTCCGGGAGCCGTCAGTGACAGCATGTTAGCATTCACTAGCGGCATGCTCAGTGCACTTGCGCCGTTGTCTACGGCACGCATGCGCCGTAGACACCGGTGCCTGGTTTTTGTAAAATATCTCCTTAACCGTGTAGGTTAAGGAGATATTTCTTGCACCTACAGGTAAGCCTTAATGTAGGTAAAAGTGGTCACAGAGGGTTTACAACCACTTTAAGAATAGGGTATTTCTTGATGATAGGGTACAGCAAATTTGGCTAATCTGTGTACCTTTATTTTACTTCTGTCAGGGCTGGGCTCAGTCCTTCCTTCTCAAAGCTGGCTGCCCAGCTGTCGGCTAATTGCCAGCTCCTATCTCTCCACAGTGATTTACCTGCTAATGATATCCTGCTCATCAGTCCTGCCTACATAAGCCGTCCAGTCCAGGTGATCTCAGCCTTCGCCTTGGTCACATCTCTAGAGATGCTCTTCTGTGTTCCTGTTAAAGACTTGCTTGGCTGACATTCCTTCTGGCTTGCTGTTCTACTACACTCATCTCTGGCTCCCTGCCTTTTTTGCTTGTCTGACTATCCATTCTGGTTCCTGAACTCTGGCTATGTTTTGACTACGTTTACTCTGTTTACCTTTTTTTAATTATTATTAAACAAGTGTGATTTAAAGGGGTTGTAAAGGTAACTATACTTTTATATATATCAGACATATATGCTGCATAGATCGTTAATCTACATATTTTTACAGCCAAAAATTATAATAAACCTGTTATCTGAGTGTTTATTTTTGGCACTTCCTCCTTTGCTGTCTGGTATGATTCCCATAGCTTCCGTTTTTTTGAGCCTGCTCCCTGCCGCTACATCATGAGGAAATGGGAACTACAATTCCCTTTATGCTTAGCGGCATCGCGCATGCGCAGTGCCGCTATTCATAGGACTGTATGAACGAAGACGAGCTTTGTTCTCGTTCCTTTCTAACAGGCTTCGGTGCAGACAACTCCCAGCATCCACGCCTATATTATGATGAATAACGAACTGCAGATAAGAGACACTTTACTTTCTAAAAAAAGGGGCAGAGTTAAGGCGGGGCTGTGCTGAAGAAATCATGTTTCAGATTTTAATAAAATGGAATGGGAGGCGGAGCTACATCATCTTAGACACGCCCATGGCTCTCGTGCCTCCCGTGCCTGTAAGCGCAGACAGCGTCTCACTGCAGTCCCAGTGGAGGGGGCGCGCACGCAAGGTAAATCCCATACAGAACGGCTCTGCTGTTGGGGCAACCTTCTAGGACAAGAACAGGAAGTGGCTAAAACAGACCGCCAAAAAAAGCACTTCCAAACGAAAATGAAGGAAAAGGTAAGTGAACAGACAATATACTCCCTTAAAGGAACAGGATTAAAAAAAAAAAAAAAAAAACTTTAGTATCACTTTAACTGTACTTCTGTCTCAGTCTGATTCATGGTTTCTGATAACTTCACACTCTTCCTATATGGCTGAAATATTATTGTATCCAATAAGGTTGCTGGTGGTAAAGATGTGAACAGGATATAGATGTCTGCATACAGTACAGAGTATGTGAACTAACTTCCAGTGGCACCACAAGTGCCAGAAAGCAGGGTTGGATAAGGGATGTCTATATGCAGTGTCTTAACAGAATCTAAAGGGGCAAATGACCGCTTACTGCACTGGTCACAGAAACTGCTGGCAGCGATGCAGTATATAGGTTCAAATGCGCTTACCGCATAGAGTCAGATGGGTATAAGGAGACTCAGCTCTCCAAGACTTTAAAACTGTGTAGCAGATCCAGCATCCATTCCCACATCAGTCACAGTAAACTTCTCACTCAGTAGGTCAATTGTCATAGAAGCAAAAAGAATCTCCACATAGTGTAAAACCATTTATATCGAATTTATTAAAATCATTTTGCACTTACATCCAACAGGAAGAAAACAGGCATGTCCTCATAATATCCAATAAACCATATTAATTGAACGCAGTTGTTAGATTACCATCAACTCGACATGTTTCATCTGATAAGACATCTAGAGTATGAGTATCCCATCTTTCACTGCGTTTATATAGTAATATCTATTAAAATCATTAATCACTGATTTCCTTCTATCAGTGATACTTCCGACCTCAGGTATCATTTGCAAGATGGCACTCGGCGTGCGTGTCAAGCCTCGGTTTGATTTGTATAACTGACCATGTGCAATTCCAAGCCTCCATTAGTTAGGGCAGCACATGTGACCTTCCTTCACCCACACCAACTACAGGACACATCTCCCATGTGTTCACATCCTCCCATTGATTGCAACCGTGTCTCGCAGTGCTACAAACAAACAACTTCCCCTGCGGAGACACCCGCTAGTTGAATTAAATGTTGGATGGAATTTATTTTTTTTTTTATATATCTTTATTTATCAGAAAATTTTTTCATATTTACAAAGTACATGCAGTTACATTTATACAGAGGATACCTATCTCTTTCTTATACATTTATATATTATACCTCATACATATAATCATTTGGCATTCTTTGTGTCTCCAAAGATTTACTAACCCCTTTCCTTTATTCATCCATCCGTCCTTTATTCACTACTACCAACTCATACCAAAACAAACCAAAACAAACCAAAACTGAACGAGGGAAAAAAAAAAAAAAAAAAAAAAAAGTGCCCTATTCCTCTCCTATTAAATTCTTCCATCCTGGGTGCAATATTTTAAATCTTAACCAGGTCTGCCAAGCATTATTTGCTCCCTCTCTATTTGCATTTTCCTTTTCCATTCTTGTCTCCATTTTACACATTTCGTCCATCTCCATCTCCCACTCGTCTATGTTTGGACACCTACTGTTTTTCCATTTCCTGGCTATGATAGTTCGTGCTGCCGTTAAGAAAAATTTCAGGGTTCCTTTCTTTACCTTTTTTATAGATCCCATATTCATTGACATTATCGACATCAGGATATCGGGTTGGATTTCTATTCCTGTCATTAATGCGTATGTTTTATATATCTGTTGCCAAAAACTATATACTTTAGGACAGTGAAACCATATGTGTGACATTGTTCCAACCGCTTGAAGGCATCTCCAACATGTATTTCTATTCTCAGGATTAATTTTATTCATATCCGTTGGACACCGGTACCATCTCGTCACTAATTTATAGTTCCTTTCCTGGTCTCTACTTGATTTAGATAATTTATGGATAATTTTAAAAACTTCTTTCCATTTTTCTTTAGGAATATCCATTTCTAGTTCTTCTTCCCATCTTTTTATGTAATTCATCTCTTTTATCATATTGTTTTTTATTAAATATTTATATACCATGGACAGGTTGTGAGTCGGTTTCTGTTCTTGTATTAATATTTCCTCGAGGGCTAATAAAGGTCTACTAATTACATTTTCTTTTGCTATAAAGGAAATGTATTTATATAATTGCCAATACTGAATCCAGTTGTTTTTATATTCTATACCCATAGATTCAAATGGTATTAACCTGTCTTGTTCTATAATATCTTTTATTCTGACATCTTGTTTCTTATTCCATTTTAGGAAGGTTTCTATTTTCATTGCTTGCGGAAATTCGGGGTTGTCAAATATGGGAGTCATTGGCCCGATGAGTGTTGATCCTTTACCTTGTTTTACTAAACCATCCCATACTTTCAGTACCCGGCTCGCAAAATATGGCATATCTCTATCTAATGGACGTCTCTCCTTTCTAATCCAGGGCAGAGATTTTAGGCTAATGTTTGACAATTCCAAGCCTCCATTGTTCTGCTTATTTAGTTAGGGCAGCACATGTGACCTTCCTTCACCCACACCAACTACAGTTATACCAATGGGTCGTCTAATTTTACAATTTGGTTTAACATCTTCTTTATAGGGAAAAGGGGTATGGCCTGAAATACATATAGGATCTTAGGTAGAATATCCATTTTTATTATATTTATCCTCCCTATCCAAGAGTGATTTCCTTTTGCGTATTGTTGTAGTAACTTATTTATTTTATTTGTGATTGGGAGGTAATTAAGTTCGTATATTTGATCTAAATCTTTTCAGAGATCTCTCCTGCTGCTCTAATTCTGGCGATGGGTTTTTGGTATATTACCATTATTTTTTCCAATAACTTCGGTCCTATTCCCCATTGTTTTAGTGTCTCTTCGAGAAAACACCATCCCACCCTGTCAAACGCCTTTTCGGCGTCTACCGTCAAGAGACAGGATGGGATGGTGTATCTCTGGGCATAATCAATGAGCGTTACTGTTTTTGACGTATTATCTCGTGCTTCTCTCCCCTTTACAAAGCCCGCTTGGTCCAAGTGTATATAACTTGGAAGTATAGGGGTTAATCTGTTGGCTATGACTTTTGAGTATATCCTGAGATCAATATTTGTCAACGAAATGGGTCGGTAGCTGCCACAACTGGTAAGATCTTTTTCGGGTTTAGGTATTAGGGAGATGTAGGCTTGCATTCCTTGTGGAACGAAAGGATGATTAATTGTTACTTCGTTAAATAAACGTTTCAAGATTGGAACTAATAAGTCTCTAAGCATTTTATAAAACCTCGGGGTGAGGCCATCTGGGCCTGGGCTCTTCCCTATTACTAGAGAGTCCACCACTTTTTTAATTTCATCTTCTGTTATTTCCTCCTCGAGTTGTTCTTTTTCAGACTCCGTTATTATTTGTATCGGGGTATTCTTTATATATTCCTGCACCTGCTGTTGATAGACTTCAGGATTCCTTTCTGCCAAAGGGTTGGGGATGTTATATAGCTTAGTATAGAAATTACGAAAGGTATCAACAATATCTTTTGGTTTATGGACATATTTACCTGTTTCGTCTTTAATTT